>OV277865.1:15935000-16631500 GCA_922989275.2 Gari tellinella
CACCGGAAACGTCACCAGACTCAACGACGGCAGCGTCGTCTACGGAAGCCACGATTACGGTTCTTACCCCAGGAAGTTCTGAAGCAATGAGTTTCTTGCAAACAGCAACGACGCTGAAATCCCCAGCGACCGTAACTTCAACCACGGAAAAGCCACAACCATTGACAAGTCCAAGTTACACCTTCAGCTACTCTGTAACTGATCGTACCAAATCTACACCGTCACAAGCTTCAACACAAACGCAGACATTGGAGAAATCTTCAGCTGCAGAAAGTCCCAGTACTGTTTCTTCTAGGGTGACCTCCACACAGAGTGTGTTAGTGTCATCGACATCATCAATGACGTCCTTGCCGACAACGCCAGTCGTCAGCCAAACTACTCCAATGAAAACGTCAGTGTTTCCATCCAGGATCAGCACGTTAGAAGCGCAAACGTATTCATCGACTCCTGCAGATATGTCCACTTCGACGTCAGTTCCAGCCAGTTCCAGGGTCACAACATTTGTGCCAGTTTCAACGTTAAGCTCTTCTTCACCAGCAGCTACATTATTCACCCAATCCACGTTCACTCCAGCAGTGACTTCTTTAGGTCCAACCCAATCGATCTTTACATCCGCACCAGCAACGACACTAGCTCCGGAAACAACATATGCAAAGGAAGTGACTTCAACTCAACCAACATCCAGTACATTCTCACCGGAAACGTCACCAGACTCAACGACGGCAGCGTCGTCTACGGAAGCCACGATTACGGTTCTTACCCCAGGAAGTTCTGAAGCAATGAGTTTCTTGCAAACAGCAACGACGCTGAAATCCCCAGCGACCGTAACTTCAACCACGGAAAAGCCACAACCATTGACAAGTCCAATTTACACCTTAAGCTACTCTGTCACTGATCGTACCAAATCTACACCGTCACAAGCTTCAACACAAACGCAGACATTGGAGAAATCTTCAGCTGCAGAAAGTCCCAGTACTGTTTCTTCTAGGGTGACCTCCACACAGAGTGTGTTAGTGTCATCGACATCATCAATGACGTCCTTGCCGACAACGCCAGTCGTCAGCCAAACTACTCCAATGAAAACGTCAGTGTCTCCATCCAGGATCAGCACGTTAGAAGCGGAAACGTATCCATCGACTCCTGCAGATATGTCCACTTCGACGTCAGTTCCAGCCAGTTCCAGTGTCACAACATTTGTGCCAGTTTCAATGTTAAGCTCTTCTTCACCAGCAGCTACATTATTCACCCAATCCACGTTCACTCCAGCAGTAACTTATTTAGGTCCAACTCAATCGATCTTTACATCCGCACCAGCAACGACACTAGCTCCGGAAACAACATATGCAAAGGAAGTGACTTCAACTCAACCAACATCCATTACATTCTCACCGGAAACGTCACCAGACTCAACGACGGCAGCGTCGTCTACGGAAGCCACGATTACGGTTCTTACCCCAGGAAGTTCTGAAGCAATGAGTTTCTTGCAAACAGCAACGACGCTGAAATCCCCAGCGACCGTAACTTCAACCACGGAAAAACCACAACCATTGACAAGTCCAAGTTACACCTTCAGCTACTCTGTAACTGATCGTACCAAATCTACACCGTCACAAGCTTCAACACAAACGCAGACATTGGAGAAATCTTCAGCTGCAGAAAGTCCCAGTACTGTTTCTTCTAGGGTGACCTCCACACAGAGTGTGTTAGTGTCATCGACATCATCAATGACGTCCTTGCCGACAACGCCAGTCGTCAGCCAAACTACTCCAATGAAAACGTCAGTGTCTCCATCCAGGATCAGCACGTTAGAAGCGGAAACGTATCCATCGACTCCTGCAGATATGTCCACTTCGACGTCAGTTCCAGCCAGTTCCAGTGTCACAACATTTGTGCCAGTTTCAATGTTAAGCTCTTCTTCACCAGCAGCTACATTATTCACCCAATCCACGTTCACTCCAGCAGTAACTTCTTTAGGTCCAACTCAATCGATCTTTACATCCGCACCAGCAACGACACTAGCTCCGGAAACAACATATGCAAAGGAAGTGACTTCAACTCAACCAACATCCATTACATTCTCACCGGAAACGTCACCAGACTCAACGACGGCAGCGTCGTCTACGGAAGCCACGATTACGGTTCTTACCCCAGGAAGTTCTGAAGCAATGAGTTTCTTGCAAACAGCAACGACGCTGAAATCCCCAGCGACCGTAACTTCAACCACGGAAAAACCACAACCATTGACAAGTCCAAGTTACACCTTCAGCTACTCTGTAACTGATCGTACCAAATCTACACCGTCACAAGCTTCAACACAAACGCAGACATTGGAGAAATCTTCAGCTGCAGAAAGTCCCAGTACTGTTTCTTCTAGGGTGACCTCCACACAGAGTGTGTTAGTGTCATCGACATCATCAATGACGTCCTTGCCGACAACGCCAGTCGTCAGCCAAACTACTCCAATGAAAACGTCAGTGTCTCCATCCAGGATCAGCACGTTAGAAGCGGAAACGTATCCATCGACTCCTGCAGATATGTCCACTTCGACGTCAGTTCCAGCCAGTTCCAGTGTCACAACATTTGTGCCAGTTTCAACGTTAAGCTCTTCTTCACCAGCAGCTACATTATTCACCCAATCCACGTTCACTCCAGCAGTAACTTATTTAGGTCCAACTCAATCGATCTTTACATCCGCACCAGCAACGACACTAGCTCCGGAAACAACATATGCAAAGGAAGTGACTTCAACTCAACCAACATCCATTACATTCTCACCGGAAACGTCGCCAGACTCAACGACGGCAGCGTCGTCTACGGAAGCCACGATTACGGTTCTTACCCCAGGAAGTTCTGAAGCAATGAGTTTCTTGCAAACAGCAACGACGCTGAAATCCCCAGCGACCGTAACTTCAACCACGGAAAAGCCACAACCATTGACAAGTCCAAGTTACACCTTCAGCTACTCTGTAACTGATCGTACCAAATCTACACCGTCACAAGCTTCAACACAAACGCAGACATTGGAGAAATCTTCAGCTGCAGAAGGTCCCAGTACTGTTTCTTCTAGGATGACCTCCACACAGAGTGTGTTAGTGTCATCGACATCATCAATGACGTCCTTGCCGACAACGCCAGTCGTCAGCCAAACTACTCCAATGAAAACGTCAGTGTTTCCATCCAGGATCAGCACGTTAGAAGCGCAAACGTATTCATCGACTCCTGCAGATATGTCCACTTCGACGTCAGTTCCAGCCAGTTCCAGGGTCACAACATTTGTGCCAGTTTCACCGTTAAGCTCTTCTTCACCAGCAGCTACATTATTCACCCAATCCACGTTCACTCCAGCAGTGACTTCTTTAGGTCCAACCCAATCGATCTTTACATCCGCACCAGCAACGACACTAGCTCCGGAAACAACATATGCAAAGGAAGTGACTTCAACTCAACCAACATCCATTACATTCTCACCGGAAACGTCACCAGACTCAACGACGGCAGTGTCGTCTACGGAAGCAACGATTACGGTTCTTACCCCAGGAAGTTCTGAAGCAATGAGTTTCTTGCAAACAGCAACGACGCTGAAATCCCCAGCGACCGTAACTTCAACCACGGAAAAACCACAACCATTGACAAGTCCAAGTTACACCTTCAGCTACTCTGTAACTGATCGTACCAAATCTACACCGTCACAAGCTTCAACACAAACGCAGACATTGGAGAAATCTTCAGCTGCAGAAAGTCCCAGTACTGTTTCTTCTAGGGTGACCTCCACACAGAGTGTGTTAGTGTCATCGACATCATCAATGACGTCCTTGCCGACAACGCCAGTCGTCAGCCAAACTACTCCAATGAAAACGTCAGTGTCTCCATCCAGGATCAGCACGTTAGAAGCGGAAACGTATCCATCGACTCCTGCAGATATGTCCACTTCGACGTCAGTTCCAGCCAGTTCCAGTGTCACAACATTTGTGCCAGTTTCAACGTTAAGCTCTTCTTCACCAGCAGCTACATTATTCACCCAATCCACGTTCACTCCAGCAGTAACTTCTTTAGGTCCAACTCAATCGATCTTTACATCCGCACCAGCAACGACACTAGCTCCGGAAACAACATATGCAAAGGAAGTGACTTCAACTCAACCAACATCCATTACATTCTCACCGGAAACGTCGCCAGACTCAACGACGGCAGCGTCGTCTACGGAAGCCACGATTACGGTTCTTACCCCAGGAAGTTCTGAAGCAATGAGTTTCTTGCAAACAGCAACGACGCTGAAATCCCCAGCGACCGTAACTTCAACCACGGAAAAGCCACAACAATTGACAAGTCCAAGTTACACCTTCAGCTACTCTGTAACTGATCGTACCAAATCTACACCGTCACAAGCTTCAACACAAACGCAGACATTGGAGAAATCTTCAGCTGCAGAAAGTCCCAGTACTGTTTCTTCTAGGGTGACCTCCACACAGAATGTGTTAGTGTCATCGACATCATCAATGACGTCCTTGCCGACAACGCCAGTCGTCAGCCAAACTACTCCAATGAAAACGTCAGTGTTTCCATCCAGGATCAGCACGTTAGAAGCGCAAACGTATTCATCGACTCCTGCAGATATGTCCACTTCGACGTCAGTTCCAGCCAGTTCCAGGGTCACAACATTTGTGCCAGTTTCACCGTTAAGCTCTTCTTCACCAGCAGCTACATTATTCACCCAATCCACGTTCACTCCAGCAGTGACTTCTTTAGGTCCAACCCAATCGATCTTTACATCCGCACCAGCAACGACACTAGCTCCGGAAGCAACATATGCAAAGGAAGTGACTTCAACTCAACCAACATCCATTACATTCTCACCGGAAACGTCACCAGACTCAACGACGGCAGTGTCGTCTACGGAAGCAACGATTACGGTTCTTACCCCAGGAAGTTCTGAAGCAATGAGTTTCTTGCAAACAGCAACGACGCTGAAATCCCCAGCGACCGTAACTTCAACCACGGAAAAGCCACAACCATTGACAAGTCCAAGTTACACCTTCAGCTACTCTGTAACTGATCGTACCAAATCTACACCGTCACAAGCTTCAACACAAACGCAGACATTGGAGAAATCTTCAGCTGCAGAAAGTCCCAGTACTGTTTCTTCTAGGGTGACCTCCACACAGAGTGTGTTAGTGTCATCGACATCATCAATGACGTCCTTGCCGACAACGCCAGTCGTCAGCCAAACTACTCCAATGAAAACGTCAGTGTTTCCATCCAGGATCAGCACGTTAGAAGCGCAAACGTATTCATCGACTCCTGCAGATATGTCCACTTCGACGTCAGTTCCAGCCAGTTCCATGGTCACAACATTTGTGCTAGTTTCAACGTTAAGCTCTTCTTCACCAGCAGCTACATTATTCACCCAACCCACGTTCACTCCAGCAGTGACTTCTTTAGGTCCAACCCAATCGATCTTTACATCCGCACCAGCAACGACACTAGCTCCGGAAACAACATATGCAAAGGAAGTGACTTCAACTCAACCAACATCCATTACATTCTCACCGGAAACGTCACCAGACTCAACGACGGCAGCGTCGTCTACGGAAGCCACGATTACGGTTCTTACCCCAGGAAGTTCTGAAGCAATGAGTTTCTTGCAAACAGCAACGACGCTGAAATCCCCAGCGACCGTAACTGCAACCACGGAAAAGCCACAACCATTGACAAGTCCAAGTTACACCTTCAGCTACTCTGTCACTGATCGTACCAAATCTACACCGTCACAAGCTTCAACACAAACGCAGACATTGGAGAAATCTTCAGCTGCAGAAAGTCCCAGTACTGTTTCTTCTAGGGTGACCTCCACACAGAGTGTGTTAGTGTCATCGACATCATCAATGACGTCCTTGCCGACAACGCCAGTCGTCAGCCAAACTACTCCAATGAAAACGTCAGTGTCTCCATCCAGGATCAGCACGTTAGAAGCGGAAACGTATCCATCGACTCCTGCAGATATGTCCACTTCGACGTCAGTTCCAGCCAGTTCCAGTGTCACAACATTTGTGCCAGTTTCAACGTTAAGCTCTTCTTCACCAGCAGCTACATTATTCACCCAATCCACGTTCACTCCAGCAGTAACTTCTTTAGGTCCAACTCAATCGATCTTTACATCCGCACCAGCAACGACACTAGCTCCGGAAACAACATATGCAAAGGAAGTGACTTCAACTCAACCAACATCCATTACATTCTCACCGGAAACGTCACCAGACTCAACGACGGCAGCGTCGTCTACGGAAGCCACGATTACGGTTCTTACCCCAGGAAGTTCTGAAGCAATGAGTTTCTTGCAAACAGCAACGACGCTGAAATCCCCAGCGACCGTAACTTCAACCACGGAAAAGCCACAACCATTGACAAGTCCAAGTTACACCTTCAGCTACTCTGTCACTGATCGTACCAAATCTACACCGTCACAAGCTTCAACACAAACGCAGACATTGGAGAAATCTTCAGCTGCAGAAAGTCCCAGTACTGTTTCTTCTAGGGTGACCTCCACACAGAGTGTGTTAGTGTCATCGACATCATCAATGACGTCCTTGCCGACAACGCCAGTCGTCAGCCAAACTACTCCAAAGAAAATGTCAGTGTCGCCATCCAGGATCAGCACGTTAGAAGCGGAAACGTATCCATCGACTCCTGCAGATATGTCCACTTCGACGGCAGTTCAAGCCAGTTCCAGTGTCACAACATTTGTGCCAGTTTCAACGTTAAGCTCTTCTTCACCAGCAGCTACATTATTCACCCAATCCACGTTCACTCCAGCAGTAACTTCTTTAGGTCCAACTCAATCGATCTTTACATCCGCACCAGCAACGACACTAGCTCCGGAAACAACATATGCAAAGGAAGTGACTTCAACTCAACCAACATCCATTACATTCTCACCGGAAACGTCACCAGACTCAACGACGGCAGCGTCGTCTACGGAAGCCACGATTACGGTTCTTACCCAAGGAAGTTCTGAAGCAAAGAGTTTCTTGCAAACAGCAACGACGCTGAAATCCCCAGCGACCGTAACTTCAACCACGGAAAAACCACAACCACTGACAAGTCCAAGTTACACCTTCAGCTACTCTGTAACTGATCGTACCAAATCTACACCGTCACAAGCTTCAACACAAACGCAGACATTGGAGAAATCTTCAGCTGCAGAAAGTCCCAGTACTGTTTCTTCTAGGGTGACCTCCACACAGAGTGTGTTAGTGTCATCGACATCATCAATGACGTCCTTGCCGACAACGCCAGTCGTCAGCCAAACTACTCCAATGAAAACGTCAGTGTCTCCATCCAGGATCAGCACGTTAGAAGCGGAAACGTATCCATCGACTCCTGCAGATATGTCCACTTCGACGTCAGTTCCAGCCAGTTCCAGTGTCACAACATTTGTGCCAGTTTCAACGTTAAGCTCTTCTTCACCAGCAGCTACATTATTCACCCAATCCACGTTCACTCCAGCAGTAACTTCTTTAGGTCCAACTCAATCGATCTTTACATCCGCACCAGCAACGACACTAGCTCCGGAAACAACATATGCAAAGGAAGTGACTTCAACTCAACCAACATCCATTACATTCTCACCGGAAACGTCGCCAGACTCAACGACGGCAGCGTCGTCTACGGAAGCCACGATTACGGTTCTTACCCCAGGAAGTTCTGAAGCAATGAGTTTCTTGCAAACAGCAACGACGCTGAAATCCCCAGCGACCGTAACTTCAACCACGGAAAAGCCACAACAATTGACAAGTCCAAGTTACACCTTCAGCTACTCTGTAACTGATCGTACCAAATCTACACCGTCACAAGCTTCAACACAAACGCAGACATTGGAGAAATCTTCAGCTGCAGAAAGTCCCAGTACTGTTTCTTCTAGGGTGACCTCCACACAGAATGTGTTAGTGTCATCGACATCATCAATGACGTCCTTGCCGACAACGCCAGTCGTCAGCCAAACTACTCCAATGAAAACGTCAGTGTTTCCATCCAGGATCAGCACGTTAGAAGCGCAAACGTATTCATCGACTCCTGCAGATATGTCCACTTCGACGTCAGTTCCAGCCAGTTCCAGGGTCACAACATTTGTGCCAGTTTCACCGTTAAGCTCTTCTTCACCAGTAGCTACATTATTCACCCAATCCACGTTCACTCCAGCAGTGACTTCTTTAGGTCCAACCCAATCTATCTTTACATCCGCACCAGCAACGACACTAGCTCCGGAAACAACATATGCAAAGGAAGTGACTTCAACTCAACCAACATCCATTACATTCTCACCGGAAACGTCACCAGACTCAACGACGGCAGTGTCGTCTACGGAAGCAACGATTACGGTTCTTACCCCAGGAAGTTCTGAAGCAATGAGTTTCTTGCAAACAGCAACGACGCTGAAATCCCCAGCGACCGTAACTTCAACCACGGAAAAACCACAACCACTGACAAGTCCAAGTTACACCTTCAGCTACTCTGTAACTGATCGTACCAAATCTACACCGTCACAAGCTTCAACACAAACGCAGACATTGGAGAAATCTTCAGCTGCAGAAAGTCCCAGTACTGTTTCTTCTAGGGTGACCTCCACACAGAGTGTGTTAGTGTCATCGACATCATCAATGACGTCCTTGCCGACAACGCCAGTCGTCAGCCAAACTACTCCAATGAAAACGTCAGTGTCTCCATCCAGGATCAGCACGTTAGAAGCGGAAACGTATCCATCGACTCCTGCAGATATGTCCACTTCGACGTCAGTTCCAGCCAGTTCCAGTGTCACAACATTTGTGCCAGTTTCAACGTTAAGCTCTTCTTCACCAGCAGCTACATTATTCACCCAATCCACGTTCACTCCAGCAGTAACTTCTTTAGGTCCAACTCAATCGATCTTTACATCCGCACCAGCAACGACACTAGCTCCGGAAACAACATATGCAAAGGAAGTGACTTCAACTCAACCAACATCCATTACATTCTCACCGGAAACGTCGCCAGACTCAACGACGGCAGCGTCGTCTACGGAAGCCACGATTACGGTTCTTACCCCAGGAAGTTCTGAAGCAATGAGTTTCTTGCAAACAGCAACGACGCTGAAATCCCCAGCGACCGTAACTTCAACCACGGAAAAGCCACAACAATTGACAAGTCCAAGTTACACCTTCAGCTACTCTGTAACTGATCGTACCAAATCTACACCGTCACAAGCTTCAACACAAACGCAGACATTGGAGAAATCTTCAGCTGCAGAAAGTCCCAGTACTGTTTCTTCTAGGGTGACCTCCACACAGAATGTGTTAGTGTCATCGACATCATCAATGACGTCCTTGCCGACAACGCCAGTCGTCAGCCAAACTACTCCAATGAAAACGTCAGTGTTTCCATCCAGGATCAGCACGTTAGAAGCGCAAACGTATTCATCGACTCCTGCAGATATGTCCACTTCGACGTCAGTTCCAGCCAGTTCCAGGGTCACAACATTTGTGCCAGTTTCACCGTTAAGCTCTTCTTCACCAGCAGCTACATTATTCACCCAATCCACGTTCACTCCAGCAGTGACTTCTTTAGGTCCAACCCAATCGATCTTTACATCCGCACCAGCAACGACACTAGCTCCGGAAACAACATATGCAAAGGAAGTGACTTCAACTCAACCAACATCCATTACATTCTCACCGGAAACGTCACCAGACTCAACGACGGCAGTGTCGTCTACGGAAGCAACGATTACGGTTCTTACCCCAGGAAGTTCTGAAGCAATGAGTTTCTTGCAAACAGCAACGACGCATAAATCCCCAGCGACCGTAACTTCAACCACGGAAAAGCCACAACCACTGACAAGTCCAAGTTACACCTTCAGCTACTCTGTAACTGATCGTACCAAATCTACACCGTCACAAGCTTCAACACAAACGCAGACATTGGAGAAATCTTCAGCTGCAGAAAGTCCCAGTACTGTTTCTTCTAGGGTGACCTCCACACAGAGTGTGTTAGTGTCATCGACATCATCAATGACGTCCTTGCCGACAACGCCAGTCGTCAGCCAAACTACTCCAATGAAAACGTCAGTGTCTCCATCCAGGATCAGCACGTTAGAAGCGGAAACGTATCCATCGACTCCTGCAGATATGTCCACTTCGACGTCAGTTCCAGCCAGTTCCAGTGTCACAACATTTGTGCCAGTTTCAACTTTAAGCTCTTCTTCACCAGCAGCTACATTATTCAGCCAATCCACGTTCACTCCAGCAGTAACTTCTTTAGGTCCAACTCAATCGATCTTTACATCCGCACCAGCAACGACACTAGCTCCGGAAACAACATATGCAAAGGAAGTGACTTCAACTCAACCAACATCCATTACATTCTCACCGGAAACGTCACCAGACTCAACGACGGCAGCGTCGTCTACGGAAGCCACGATTACGGTTCTTACCCCAGGAAGTTCTGAAGCAATGAGTTTCTTGCAAACAGCAACGACGCTGAAATCCCCAGCGACCGTAACTTCAACCACGGAAAAGCCACAACCATTGACAAGTCCAATTTACACCTTCAGCTACTCTGTCACTGATCGTACCAAATCTACACCGTCACAAGCTTCAACACAAACGCAGACATTGGAGAAATCTTCAGCTGCAGAAAGTCCCAGTACTGTTTCTTCTAGGGTGACCTCCACACAGAGTGTGTTAGTGTCATCGACATCATCAATGACGTCCTTGCCGACAACGCCAGTCGTCAGCCAAACTACTCCAATGAAAACGTCAGTGTCTCCATCCAGGATCAGCACGTTAGAAGCGGAAACGTATCCATCGACTCCTGCAGATATGTCCACTTCGACGTCAGTTCCAGCCAGTTCCAGTGTCACAACATTTGTGCCAGTTTCAACGTTAAGCTCTTCTTCACCAGCAGCTACATTATTCACCCAATCCACGTTCACTCCAGCAGTAACTTCTTTAGTTCCAACTCAATCAATCTTTACATCCGCACCAGCAACGACACTAGCTCCGGAAACAACATATGCAAAGGAAGTGACTTCAACTCAACCAACATCCATTACATTCTCACCGGAAACGTCACCAGACTCAACGACGGCAGCGTCGTCTACGGAAGCCACGATTACGGTTCTTACCCCAGGAAGTTCTGAAGCAATGAGTTTCTTGCAAACAGCAACGACGCTGAAATCCCCAGCGACCGTAACTTCAACCACGGAAAAGCCACAACCATTGACAAGTCCAAGTTACACCTTCAGCTACTCTGTCACTGATCGTACCAAATCTACACCGTCACAAGCTTCAACACAAACGCAGACATTGGAGAAATCTTCAGCTGCAGAAAGTCCCAGTACTGTTTCTTCTAGGGTGACCTCCACACAGAGTGTGTTAGTGTCATCGACATCATCAATGACGTCCTTGCCGACAACGCCAGTCGTCAGCCAAACTACTCCAATGAAAACGTCAGTGTTTCCATCCAGGATCAGCACGTTAGAAGCGCAAACGTATTCATCGACTCCTGCAGATATGTCCACTTCGACGTCAGTTCCAGCCAGTTCCAGGGTCACAACATTTGTGCCAGTTTCAACGTTAAGCTCTTCTTCACCAGCAGCTACATTATTCACCCAATCCACGTTCACTCCAGCAGTGACTTCTTTAGGTCCAACCCAATCAATCTTTACATCCGCACCAGCAACGACACTAGCTCCGGAAACAACATATGCAAAGGAAGTGACTTCAACTCAACCAACATCTATTACATTCTCACCGGAAACGTCACCAGACTCAACGACGGCAGCGTCGTCTACGGAAGCCACGATTACGGTTCTTACCCAAGGAAGTTCTGAAGCAATGAGTTTCTTGCAAACAGCAACGACGCTGAAATCCCCAGCGACCGTAACTTCAACCACGGAAAAGCCACAACCATTGACAAGTCCAATTTACACCTTCAGCTACTCTGTCACTGATCGTACCAAATCTACACCGTCACAAGCTTCAAAACAAACGCAGACATTGGAGAAATCTTCAGCTGCAGAAAGTCCCAGTACTGTTTCTTCTAGGGTGACCTCCACACAGAGTGTGTTAGTGTCATCGACATCATCAATGACGTCCTTGCCGACAACGCCAGTCGTCAGCCAAACTACTCCAATGAAAACGTCAGTGTCTCCATCCAGGATCAGCACGTTAGAAGCGGAAACGTATCCATCGACTTCTACAGATATGTCCACTTCGACGTCAGTTCCAGCCAGTTCCAGTGTCACAACATTTGTGCCAGTTTCAACGTTAAGCTCTTCTTCACCAGCAGCTACATTATTCACCCAATCCACGTTCACTCCAGCAGTAACTTCTTTAGGTCCAACTCAATCGATCTTTACATCCGCACCAGCAACGACACTAGCTCCGGAAACAACATATGCAAAGGAAGTGACTTCAACTCAACCAACATCCATTACATTCTCACCGGAAACGTCACCAGACTCAACGACGGCAGCGTCGTCTACGGAAGCCACGATTACGGTTCTTACCCCAGGAAGTTCTGAAGCAATGAGTTTCTTGCAAACAGCAACGACGCTGAAATCCCCAGCGACCGTAACTTCAACCACGGAAAAGCCACAACCATTGACAAGTCCAAGTTACACCTTCAGCTACTCTGTAACTCATCGTACCAAATCTACACCGTCACAAGCTTCAACACAAACGCAGACATTGGAGAAATCTTCAGCTGCAGAAAGTCCCAGTACTATTTCTTCTAGGGTGACCTCCACACAGAGTGTGTTAGTGTCATCGACATCATCAATGACGTCCTTGCCGACAACGCCAGTCGTCAGCCAAACTACTCTATTGAAAACGTCAGTGTTTCCATCCAGGATCAGCACGTTAGAAGCGCAAACGTATTCATCGACTCCTGCAGATATGTCCACTTCGACGTCAGTTCCAGCCAGTTCCAGGGTCACAACATTTGTGCCAGTTTCAACGTTAAGCTCTTCTTCACCAGCAGCTACATTATTCACCCAATCCACGTTCACTCCAGCAGTGACTTCTTTAGGTCCAACCCAATCGATCTTTACATCCGCACCAGCAACGACACTAGCTCCGGAAACAACATATGCAAAGGAAGTGACTTCAACTCAACCAACATCCATTACATTCTCGCCGGAAACGTCACCAGACTCAACGACGGCAGCGTCGTCTACGGAAGCCACGATTACGGTTCTTACCCCAGGAAGTTCTGAAGCAATGAGTTTCTTGCAAACAGCAACGACGCTGAAATCCCCAGCGACCGTAACTTCAACCACGGAAAAGCCACAACCATTGACAAGTCCAAGTTACACCTTCAGCTACTCTGTCACTGATCGTACCAAATCTACACCGTCACAAGCTTCAACACAAACGCAGACATTGGAGAAATCTTCAGCTGCAGAAAGTCCCAGTACTGTTTCTTCTAGGGTGACCTCCACACAGAGTGTGTTAGTGTCATCGACATCATCAATGACGTCCTTGCCGACAACGCCAGTCGTCAGCCAAACTACTCCAATAAAAACGTCAGTGTCTCCATCCAGGATCAGCACGTTAGAAGCGGAAACGTATCCATCGACTCCTGCAGATATGTCCACTTCGACGTCAGTTCCAGCCAGTTACAGTGTCACAACATTTGTGCCAGTTTCAACGTTAAGCTCTTCTTCACCAGCAGCTACATTATTCACCCAATCCACGTTCACTCCAGCAGTAACTTCTTTAGGTCCAACTCAATCGATCTTTACATCCGCACCAGCAACGACACTAGCTCCGGAAACAACATATGCAAAGGAAGTGACTTCAACTCAACCAACATCCATTACATTCTCACCGGAAACGTCACCAGACTCAACGACGGCAGCGTCGTCTACGGAAGCCACGATTACGGTTCTTACCCCAGGAAGTTCTGAAGCAATGAGTTTCTTGCAAACAGCAACGACGCTGAAATCCCCAGCGACCGTAACTTCAACCACGGAAAAGCCACAACCATTGACAAGTCCAAGTTACACCTTCAGCTACTCTGTAACTGATCGTACCAAATCTACACCGTCACAAGCTTCAACACAAACGCAGACATTGGAGAAATCTTCAGCTGCAGAAAGTCCCAGTACTGTTTCTTCTAGGGTGACCTCCACACAGAGTGTGTTAGTGTCATCGACATCATCAATGACGTCCTTGCCGACAACGCCAGTCGTCAGCCAAACTTCTCCAATGAAAACGTCAGTGTTTCCATCCAAGATCAGCACGTTAGAAGCGGAAACGTATTCATCGACTCATGCAGATATGTCCACTTCGACATCAGTTCCAGCCAGTTCCAGGGTCACAACATTTGTGCCAGTTTCAACGTTAAGCTCTTCTTCACCAGCAGCTACATTATTCACCCAATCCACGTTCACTCCAGCAGTGACTTCTTTAGGTCCAACCCAATCGATCTTTACATCCGCACCAGCAACGACACTAGCTCCGGAAACAACATATGCAAAGGAAGTGACTTCAACTCAACCAACATCCATTACATTCTCACCGGAAACGTCACCAGACTCAACGACGGCAGCGTCGTCTACGGAAGCCACGATTACGGTTCTTACCCCAGGAAGTTCTGAAGCAATGAGTTTCTTGCAAACAGCAACGACGCTGAAATCCCCAGCGACCGTAACTTCAACCACGGAAAAGCCACAACCATTGACAAGTCCAAGTTACACCTTAAGCTACTCTGTAACTGATCGTACCAAATCTACACCGTCACAAGCTTCAACACAAACGCAGACATTGGAGAAATCTTCAGCTGCAGAAAGTCCCAGTACTATTTCTTCTAGGGTGACCTCCACACAGAGTGTGTTAGTGTCATCGACATCATCAATGACGTCCTTGCCGACAACGCCAGTCGTCAGCCAAACTACTCCAATGAAAACGTCAGTGTTTCCATCCAGGATCAGCACGTTAGAAGCGCAAACGTATTCATCGACTCCTGCAGATATGTCCACTTCGACGTCAGTTCCAGCCAGTTCCAGGGTCACAACATTTGTGCCAGTTTCAACGTTAAGCTCTTCTTCACCAGCAGCTACATTATTCACCCAATCCACGTTCACTCCAGCAGTGACTTCTTTAGGTCCAACCCAATCGATCTTTACATCCGCACCAGCAACGACACTAGCTCCGGAAACAACATATGCAAAGGAAGTGACTTCAACTCAACCAACATCCATTACATTCTCACCGGAAACGTCACCAGACTCAACGACGGCAGCGTCGTCTACGGAAGCCACGATTACGGTTCTTACCCCAGGAAGTTCTGAAGCAATGAGTTTCTTGCAAACAGCAACGACGCTGAAATCCCCAGCGACCGTAACTTCAACCACGGAAAAGCCACAACCATTGACAAGTCCAAGTTACACCTTCAGCTACTCTGTCACTGATCGTACCAAATCTACACCGTCACAAGCTTCAACACAAACGCAGACATTGGAGAAATCTTCAGCTGCAGAAAGTCCCAGTACTGTTTCTTCTAGGGTGACCTCCACACAGAGTGTGTTAGTGTCATCGACATCATCAATGACGTCCTTGCCGACAACGCCAGTCGTCAGCCAAACTACTCAAATGAACACGTCAGTGTCTCCATCCAGGATCAGCACGTTAGAAGCGGAAACGTATCCATCGACTCCTGCAGATATGTCCACTTCGACGTCAGTTCCAGCCAGTTCCAGTGTCACAACATTTGTGCCAGTTTCAACGTTAAGCTCTTCTTCACCAGCAGCTACATTATTCACCCAATCCACGTTCACTCCAGCAGTGACTTCTTTAGGTCCAACCCAATCGATCTTTACATCCGCACCAGCAACGACACTAGCTCCGGAAACAACATATGCAAAGGAAGTGACTTCAACTCAACCAACATCCATTACATTCTCACCGGAAACGTCACCAGACTCAACGACGGCAGCGTCGTCTACGGAAGCCACGATTACGGTTCTTACCCCAGGAAGTTCTGAAGCAATGAGTTTCTTGCAAACAGCAACGACGCTGAAATCCCCAGCGACCGTAACTTCAACCACGGAAAAGCCACAACCATTGACAAGTCCAAGTTACACCTTAAGCTACTCTGTAACTGATCGTACCAAATCTACACCGTCACAAGCTTCAACACAAACGCAGACATTGGAGAAATCTTCAGCTGCAGAAAGTCCCAGTACTATTTCTTCTAGGGTGACCTCCACACAGAGTGTGTTAGTGTCATCGACATCATCAATGACGTCCTTGCCGACAACGCCAGTCGTCAGCCAAACTACTCCAATGAAAACGTCAGTGTTTCCATCCAGGATCAGCACGTTAGAAGCGCAAACGTATTCATCGACTCCTGCAGATATGTCCACTTCGACGTCAGTTCCAGCCAGTTCCAGGGTCACAACATTTGTGCCAGTTTCAACGTTAAGCTCTTCTTCACCAGCAGCTACATTATTCACCCAATCCACGTTCACTCCAGCAGTGACTTCTTTAGGTCCAACCCAATCGATCTTTACATCCGCACCAGCAACGACACTAGCTCCGGAAACAACATATGCAAAGGAAGTGACTTCAACTCAACCAACATCCATTACATTCTCACCGGAAACGTCACCAGACTCAACGACGGCAGCGTCGTCTACGGAAGCCACGATTACGGTTCTTACCCCAGGAAGTTCTGAAGCAATGAGTTTCTTGCAAACAGCAACGACGCTGAAATCCCCAGCGACCGTAACTTCAACCACGGAAAAGCCACAGCCATTGTCAAGTCCAAGTTACACCTTCAACTACTCTGTCACTGATCGTACCAAATCTACACCGTCACAAGCTTCAACACAAACGCAGACATTGGAGAAATCTTCAGCTGCAGAAAGTCCCAGTACTGTTTCTTCTAAGGTGACCTCCACACAGAGTGTGTTAGTGTCATCGACATCATCAATGACGTCCTTGCCGACAACGCCAGTCGTCAGCCAAACTACTCAAATGAACACGTCAGTGTCTCCATCCAGGATCAGCACGTTAGAAGCGGAAACGTATCCATCGACTCCTGCAGATATGTCCACTTCGACGTCAGTTCCAGCCAGTTCCAGTGTCACAACATTTGTGCCAGTTTCAACGTTAAGCTCTTCTTCACCAGCAGCTACATTATTCACCCAATCCACGTTCACTCCAGCAGTAACTTCTTTAGGTCCAACTCAATCGATCTTTACATCCGCACCAGCAACGACACTAGCTCCGGAAACAACATATGCAAAGGAAGTGACTTCAACTCAACCAACATCCATTACATTCTCACCGGAAACGTCACCAGACTCAACGACGGCAGCGTCGTCTACGGAAGCCACGATTACGGTTCTTACCCCAGGAAGTTCTGAAGCAATGAGTTTCTTGCAAACAGCAACGACGCTGAAATCCCCAGCGACCGTAACTTCAACCACGGAAAAGCCACAACCATTGACAAGTCCAAGTTACACCTTCAGCTACTCTGTAACTGATCGTACCAAATCTACACCGTCACAAGCTTCAACACAAACGCAGACATTGGAGAAATCTTCAGCTGCAGAAAGTCCCAGTACTGTTTCTTCTAGGGTGACCTCCACACAGAGTGTGTTAGTGTCATCGACATCATCAATGACGTCCTTGCCGACAACGCCAGTCGTCAGCCAAACTACTCCAATGAAAACGTCAGTGTTTCCATCCAGGATCAGCACCTTAGAAGCGCAAACGTATTCATCGACTCCTGCAGATATGTCCACTTCGACGTCAGTTCCAGCCAGTTCCAGGGTCACAACATTTGTGCCAGTTTCAACGTTAAGCTCTTCTTCACCAGCAGCTACATTATTCACCCAATCCACGTTCACTCCAGCAGTAACTTCTTTAGGTCCAACTCAATCGATCTTTACATCCGCACCAGCAACGACACTAGCTCCGGAAACAACATATGCAAAGGAAGTGACTTCAACTCAACCAACATCCATTACATTCTCACCGGAAACGTCACCAGACTCAACGACGGCAGCGTCGTCTACGGAAGCCACGATTACGGTTCTTACCCCAGGAAGTTCTGAAGCAATGAGTTTCTTGCAAACAGCAACGACGCTGAAATCCCCAGCGACCGTAACTTCAACCACGGAAAAGCCACAACCAATGACAAGTCCAAGTTACACCTTCAGCTACTCTGTAACTGATCGTACCAAATCTACACCGTCACAAGCTTCAACACAAACGCAGACATTGGAGAAATCTTCAGCTGCAGAAAGTCCCAGTACTGTTTCTTCTAGGGTGACCTCCACACAGAGTGTGTTAGTGTCATCGACATCATCAATGACGTCCTTGCCGACAACGCCAGTCGTCAGCCAAACTACTCCAATGAAAACGTCAGTGTCTCCATCCAGAATCAGCACGTTAGAAGCGGAAACGTATCCATCGACTCCTGCAGATATGTCCACTTCGACGTCAGTTCCAGCCAGTTCCAGTGTCACAACATTTGTGCCAGTTTCAACGTTAAGCTCTTCTCCACCAGCAGCTACATTATTCACCCAATCCACGTTCACTCCAGCAGTAACTTCTTTAGGTCCAACTCAATCGATCTTTACATCCGCACCAGCAACGACACTAGCTCCGGAAACAACATATGCAAAGGAAGTGACTTCAACTCAACCAACATCCATTACATTCTCACCGGAAACGTCACCAGACTCAACGACGGCAGCGTCGTCTACGGAAGCTACGATTACGGTTCTTACCCCAGGAAGTTCTGAAGCAATGAGTTTCTTGCAAACAGCAACGACGCTGAAATCCCCAGCGACCGTAACTTCAACCACGGAAAAGCCACAACCATTGACAAGTCCAAGTTACACCTTCAGCTACTCTGTAACTGATCGTACCAAATCTACACCGTCACAAGCTTCAACACAAACGCAGACATTGGAGAAATCTTCAGCTGCAGAAAGTCCCAGTACTGTTTCTTCTAGGGTGACCTCCACACAGAGTGTGTTAGTGTCATCGACATCATCAATGACGTCCTTGCCGACAACGCCAGTCGTCAGCCAAACTACTCCAATGAAAACGTCAGTGTTTCCATCCAGGATCAGCACCTTAGAAGCGCAAACGTATTCATCGACTCCTGCAGATATGTCCACTTCGACGTCAGTTCCAGCCAGTTCCAGGGTCACAACATTTGTGCCAGTTTCAACGTTAAGCTCTTCTTCACCAGCAGCTACATTATTCACCCAATCCACGTTCACTCCAGCAGTAACTTCTTTAGGTCCAACTCAATCGATCTTTACATCCGCACCAGCAACGACACTAGCTCCGGAAACAACATATGCAAAGGAAGTGACTTCAACTCAACCAACATCCATTACATTCTCACCGGAAACGTCACCAGACTCAACGACGGCAGCGTCGTCTACGGAAGCCACGATTACGGTTCTTACCCCAGGAAGTTCTGAAGCAATGAGTTTCTTGCAAACAGCAACGACGCTGAAATCCCCAGCGACCGTAACTTCAACCACGGAAAAGCCACAACCAATGACAAGTCCAAGTTACACCTTCAGCTACTCTGTAACTGATCGTACCAAATCTACACCGTCACAAGCTTCAACACAAACGCAGACATTGGAGAAATCTTCAGCTGCAGAAAGTCCCAGTACTGTTTCTTCTAGGGTGACCTCCACACAGAGTGTGTTAGTGTCATCGACATCATCAATGACGTCCTTGCCGACAACGCCAGTCGTCAGCCAAACTACTCCAATGAAAACGTCAGTGTCTCCATCCAGAATCAGCACGTTAGAAGCGGAAACGTATCCATCGACTCCTGCAGATATGTCCACTTCGACGTCAGTTCCAGCCAGTTCCAGTGTCACAACATTTGTGCCAGTTTCAACGTTAAGCTCTTCTCCACCAGCAGCTACATTATTCACCCAATCCACGTTCACTCCAGCAGTAACTTCTTTAGGTCCAACTCAATCGATCTTTACATCCGCACCAGCAACGACACTAGCTCCGGAAACAACATATGCAAAGGAAGTGACTTCAACTCAACCAACATCCATTACATTCTCACCGGAAACGTCACCAGACTCAACGACGGCAGCGTCGTCTACGGAAGCTACGATTACGGTTCTTACCCCAGGAAGTTCTGAAGCAATGAGTTTCTTGCAAACAGCAACGACGCTGAAATCCCCAGCGACCGTAACTTCAACCACGGAAAAGCCACAACCATTGACAAGTCCAAGTTACACCTTCAGCTACTCTGTAACTGATCGTACCAAATCTACACCGTCACAAGCTTCAACACAAACGCAGACATTGGAGAAATCTTCAGCTGCTGAAAGTCCCAGTACTATTTCTTCTAGGGTGACCTCCACACAGAGTGTGTTAGTGTCATCGACATCATCAATGACGTCCTTGCCGACAACGCAAGTCGTCAGCCAAACTACTCCAATGAAAACGTCAGTGTCTCCATCCAGGATCAGCACGTTAGAAGCGGAAACGTATCCATCGACTCTTGCAGATATGTCCACTTCGACGTCAGTTCCAGCCAGTTCCAGTGTCACAACATTTGTGCCAGTTTCAACGTTAAGCTCTTCTTCACCAGCAGCTACATTATTCACCCAATCCACGTTCACTCCAGCAGTAACTTCTTTAGGTCCAACTCAATCGATCTTTACATCCGCACCAGCAACGACACTAGCTCCGGAAACAACATATGCAAAGGAAGTGACTTCAACTCAACCAACATCCATTACATTCTCACCGGAAACGTCACCAGACTTAACGACGGCAGCGTCGTCTACGGAAGCCACGATTACGGTTCTTACCCCAGGAAGTTCTGAAGCAATGAGTTTCTTGCAAACAGCAACGACGCTGAAATCCCCAGCGACCGTAACTTCAACCACGGAAAAGCCACAACCATTGACAAGTCCAATTTACACCTTCAGCTACTCTGTCACTGATCGTACCAAATCTACACCGTCACAAGCTTCAACACAAACGCAGACATTGGAGAAATCTTCAGCTACAGAAAGTCCCAGTACTGTTTCTTCTAGGGTGACCTCCACACAGAGTGTGTTAGTGTCATCGACATCATCAATGACGTCCTTGCCGACAACGCCAGTCGTCAGCCAAACTACTCCAATGAAAACGTCAGTGTTTCCATCCAGGATCAGCACGTTAGAAGCGCAAACGTATTCATCGACTCTTGCAGATATGTCCACTTCGACGTCAGTTCCAGCCAGTTCCAGGGTCACAACATTTGTGCCAGTTTCAACGTTAAGCTCTTCTTCACCAGCAGCTACATTATTCACCCAATCCACGTTCACTCCAGCAGTAACTTCTTTAGGTCCAACTCAATCGATCTTTACATCCGCACCAGCAACGACACTAGCTCCGGAAACAACATATGCAAAGGAAGTGACTTCAACTCAACCAACATCCATTACATTCTCACCGGAAACGTCACCAGACTCAACGACGGCAGCGTCGTCTACGGAAGCCACGATTACGGTTCTTACCCCAGGAAGTTCTGAAGCAATGAGTTTCTTGCAAACAGCAACGACGCTGAAATCCCCAGCGACCGTAACTTCAACCACGGAAAAGCCACAACCATTGACAAGTCCAAGTTACACCTTCAGCTACTCTGTAACTGATCGTACCAAATCTACACCGTCACAAGCTTCAACACAAACGCAGACATTGGAGAAATCTTCAGCTGCAGAAAGTCCCAGTACTGTTTCTTCTAGGGTGACCTCCACACAGAGTGTGTTAGTGTCATCGACATCATCAATGACGTCCTTGCCGACAACGCCAGTCGTCAGCCAAACTACTCCAATGAAAACGTCAGTGTTTCCATCCAGGATCAGCACCTTAGAAGCGCAAACGTATTCATCGACTCCTGCAGATATGTCCACTTCGACGTCAGTTCCAGCCAGTTCCAGGGTCACAACATTTGTGCCAGTTTCAACGTTAAGCTCTTCTTCACCAGCAGCTACATTATTCACCCAATCCACGTTCTCTCCAGCAGTAACTTCTTTAGGTCCAACTCAATCGATCTTTACATCCGCACCAGCAACGACACTAGCTCCGGAAACAACATATGCAAAGGAAGTGACTTCAACTCAACCAACATCCATTACATTCTCACCGGAAACGTCACCAGACTCAACGACGGCAGCGTCGTCTACGGAAGCCACGATTACGGTTCTTACCCCAGGAAGTTCTGAAGCAATGAGTTTCTTGCAAACAGCAACGACGCTGAAATCCCCAGCGACCGTAACTTCAACCACGGAAAAGCCACAACCAATGACAAGTCCAAGTTACACCTTCAGCTACTCTGTAACTGATCGTACCAAATCTACACCGTCACAAGCTTCAACACAAACGCAGACATTGGAGAAATCTTCAGCTGCAGAAAGTCCCAGTACTGTTTCTTCTAGGGTGACCTCCACACAGAGTGTGTTAGTGTCATCGACATCATCAATGACGTCCTTGCCGACAACGCCAGTCGTCAGCCAAACTACTCCAATGAAAACGTCAGTGTCTCCATCCAGAATCAGCACGTTAGAAGCGGAAACGTATCCATCGACTCCTGCAGATATGTCCACTTCGACGTCAGTTCCAGCCAGTTCCAGTGTCACAACATTTGTGCCAGTTTCAACGTTAAGCTCTTCTCCACCAGCAGCTACATTATTCACCCAATCCACGTTCACTCCAGCAGTAACTTCTTTAGGTCCAACTCAATCGATCTTTACATCCGCACCAGCAACGACACTAGCTCCGGAAACAACATATGCAAAGGAAGTGACTTCAACTCAACCAACATCCATTACATTCTCACCGGAAACGTCACCAGACTCAACGACGGCAGCGTCGTCTACGGAAGCTACGATTACGGTTCTTACCCCAGGAAGTTCTGAAGCAATGAGTTTCTTGCAAACAGCAACGACGCTGAAATCCCCAGCGACCGTAACTTCAACCACGGAAAAGCCACAACCATTGACAAGTCCAAGTTACACCTTCAGCTACTCTGTAACTGATCGTACCAAATCTACACCGTCACAAGCTTCAACACAAACGCAGACATTGGAGAAATCTTCAGCTGCTGAAAGTCCCAGTACTATTTCTTCTAGGGTGACCTCCACACAGAGTGTGTTAGTGTCATCGACATCATCAATGACGTCCTTGCCGACAACGCAAGTCGTCAGCCAAACTACTCCAATGAAAACGTCAGTGTCTCCATCCAGGATCAGCACGTTAGAAGCGGAAACGTATCCATCGACTCCTGCAGATATGTCCACTTCGACGTCAGTTCCAGCCAGTTCCAGTGTCACAACATTTGTGCCAGTTTCAACGTTAAGCTCTTCTTCACCAGCAGCTACATTATTCACCCAATCCACGTTCACTCCAGCAGTAACTTCTTTAGGTCCAACTCAATCGATCTTTACATCCGCACCAGCAACGACACTAGCTCCGGAAACAACATATGCAAAGGAAGTGACTTCAACTCAACCAACATCCATTACATTCTCACCGGAAACGTCACCAGACTTAACGACGGCAGCGTCGTCTACGGAAGCCACGATTACGGTTCTTACCCCAGGAAGTTCTGAAGCAATGAGTTTCTTGCAAACAGCAACGACGCTGAAATCCCCAGCGACCGTAACTTCAACCACGGAAAAGCCACAACCATTGACAAGTCCAATTTACACCTTCAGCTACTCTGTCACTGATCGTACCAAATCTACACCGTCACAAGCTTCAACACAAACGCAGACATTGGAGAAATCTTCAGCTACAGAAAGTCCCAGTACTGTTTCTTCTAGGGTGACCTCCACACAGAGTGTGTTAGTGTCATCGACATCATCAATGACGTCCTTGCCGACAACGCCAGTCGTCAGCCAAACTACTCCAATGAAAACGTCAGTGTTTCCATCCAGGATCAGCACGTTAGAAGCGCAAACGTATTCATCGACTCTTGCAGATATGTCCACTTCGACGTCAGTTCCAGCCAGTTCCAGGGTCACAACATTTGTGCCAGTTTCAACGTTAAGCTCTTCTTCACCAGCAGCTACATTATTCACCCAATCCACGTTCACTCCAGCAGTGACTTCTTTAGGTCCAACCCAATCGATTTTTACATCCGCACCAGCAACGACACTAGCTCAGGAAACAACATATGCAAAGGAAGTGACTTCAACTCAACCAACATCCATTACATTCTCACCGGAAACGTCACCAGACTCAACGACGGCAGCGTCGTCTACGGAAGCCACGATTTCGGTTCTTACCCCAGGAAGTTCTGAAGCAATGAGTTTCTTGCAAACAGCAACGACGCTGAAATCTCCAGCGACCGTAACTTCAACCACGGAAAAGCCACAACCATTGACAAGTCCAAGTTACACCTTCAGCTACTCTGTCACTGATCGTACCAAATCTACACCGTCACAAGCTTCAACACAAACGCAGACATTGGAGAAATCTTCAGCTGCAGAAAGTCCCAGTACTGTTTCGTCTAGGGTGACCTCCACACAGAGTGTGTTAGTGTCATCGACATCATCAATGACGTCCTTGCCGACAACGCCAGTCGTCAGCCAAACTACTCCAATGAAAACGTCAGTGTTTGCATCCAGGATCAGCACGTTAGAAGCGCAAACGTATTCATCGACTCCTGCAGATATGTCCACTTCGACGTCAGTTCCAGCCAGTTCCAGGGTCACAACATTTGTGCCAGTTTCAACGTTAAGCTCTTTTTCACCAGCAGCTACATTATTCACACAATCCACGTTCACTCCAGCAGTGACTTCTTTAGGTCCAACCCAATCGATCTTTACATCCGCACCAGCAACGACACTAGCTCCGGAAACAACATATGCAAAGGAAGTGACTTCAACTCAACCAACATCCATTACATTCTCACCGGAAACGTCACCAGACTCAACGACGACAGCGTCGTCTACGGAAGCCACGATTTTGGTGCCAACCCCAGGAAGTTCTGAAGCAATGAGTTTCTTGCAAACAGCAACGACGCTTAAATCCCCAGCGTCCGTAACTTCAACCACGGAAAAGCCACAACCATTGACAAGTCCAAGTTACACCTTCAGCTACTCTGTAACTGATCGTACCAAATCTACACCGTCACAAGCTTCAACACAAACGCAGACATTGGAGAAATCTTCAGCTGCAGAAAGTCCCAGTACTGTTTCTTCTAGGGTGACCTCCATACAGAGTGTGTTAGTGTCATCGACATCATCAATGACGTCCTTGCCGACAACGCCAGTCGTCAGCCAAACTACTCCAATGAAAACGTCAGTGTTTCCATCCAGGATCAGCACCTTAGAAGCGCAAACGTATTCATCGACTCCTGCAGATATGTCCACTTCGACGTCAGTTCCAGCCAGTTCCAGGGTCACAACATTTGTGCCAGTTTCAACGTTAAGCTCTTCTTCACCAGCAGCTACATTATTCACCCAATCCACGTTCACTCCAGCAGTAACTTCTTTAGGTCCAACTCAATCGATCTTTACATCCGCACCAGCAACGACACTAGCTCCGGAAACAACATATGCAAAGGAAGTGACTTCAACTCAACCAACATCCATTACATTCTCACCGGAAACGTCACCAGACTCAACGACGGCAGCGTCGTCTACGGAAGCCACGATTACGGTTCTTACCCCAGGAAGTTCTGAAGCAATGAGTTTCTTGCAAACAGCAACGACGCTGAAATCCCCAGCGACCGTAACTTCAACCACGGAAAAGCCACAACCATTGACAAGTCCAAGTTACACCTTAAGCTACTCTGTAACTGATCGTACCAAATCTACACCGTCACAAGCTTCAACACAAACGCAGACATTGGAGAAATCTTCAGCTGCAGAAAGTCCCAGTACTATTTCTTCTAGGGTGACCTCCACACAGAGTGTGTTAGTGTCATCGACATCATCAATGACGTCCTTGCCGACAACGCCAGTCGTCAGCCAAACTACTCCAATGAAAACGTCAGTGTTTCCATCCAGGATCAGCACGTTAGAAGCGCAAACGTATTCATCGACTCCTGCAGATATGTCCACTTCGACGTCAGTTCCAGCCAGTTCCAGGGTCACAACATTTGTGCCAGTTTCAACGTTAAGCTCTTCTTCACCAGCAGCTACATTATTCACCCAATCCACGTTCACTCCAGCAGTGACTTCTTTAGGTCCAACCCAATCGATCTTTACATCCGCACCAGCAACGACACTAGCTCCGGAAACAACATATGCAAAGGAAGTGACTTCAACTCAACCAACATCCATTACATTCTCACCGGAAACGTCACCAGACTCAACGACGGCAGCGTCGTCTACGGAAGCCACGATTACGGTTCTTACCCCAGGAAGTTCTGAAGCAATGAGTTTCTTGCAAACAGCAACGACGCTGAAATCCCCAGCGACCGTAACTTCAACCACGGAAAAGCCACAACCATTGACAAGTCCAAGTTACACCTTCAGCTACTCTGTCACTGATCGTACCAAATCTACACCGTCACAAGCTTCAACACAAACGCAGACATTGGAGAAATCTTCAGCTGCAGAAAGTCCCAGTACTGTTTCTTCTAGGGTGACCTCCACACAGAGTGTGTTAGTGTCATCGACATCATCAATGACGTCCTTGCCGACAACGCCAGTCGTCAGCCAAACTACTCCAATGAACACGTCAGTGTCTCCATCCAGGATCAGCACGTTAGAAGCGGAAACGTATCCATCGACTCCTGCAGATATGTCCACTTCGACGTCAGTTCCAGCCAGTTCCAGTGTCACAACATTTGTGCCAGTTTCAACGTTAAGCTCTTCTTCACCAGCAGCTACATTATTCACCCAATCCACGTTCACTCCAGCAGTAACTTCTTTAGGTCCAACTCAATCGATCTTTACATCCGCACCAGCAACGACACTAGCTCCGGAAACAACATATGCAAAGGAAGTGACTTCAACTCAACCAACATCCATTACATTCTCACCGGAAACGTCACCAGACTCAACGACGGCAGCGTCGTCTACGGAAGCCACGATTACGGTTCTTACCCCAGGAAGTTCTGAAGCAATGAGTTTCTTGCAAACAGCAACGACGCTGAAATCCCCAGCGACCGTAACTTCAACCACGGAAAAGCCACAACCATTGACAAGTCCAAGTTACACCTTCAGCTACTCTGTAACTGATCGTACCAAATCTACACCGTCACAAGCTTCAACACAAACGCAGACATTGGAGAAATCTTCAGCTGCAGAAAGTCCCAGTACTGTTTCTTCTAGGGTGACCTCCACACAGAGTGTGTTAGTGTCATCGACATCATCAATGACGTCCTTGCCGACAACGCCAGTCGTCAGCCAAACTACTCCAATGAAAACGTCAGTGTTTCCATCCAGGATCAGCACCTTAGAAGCGCAAACGTATTCATCGACTCCTGCAGATATGTCCACTTCGACGTCAGTTCCAGCCAGTTCCAGGGTCACAACATTTGTGCCAGTTTCAACGTTAAGCTCTTCTTCACCAGCAGCTACATTATTCACCCAATCCACGTTCACTCCAGCAGTAACTTCTTTAGGTCCAACTCAATCGATCTTTACATCCGCACCAGCAACGACACTAGCTCCGGAAACAACATATGCAAAGGAAGTGACTTCAACTCAACCAACATCCATTACATTCTCACCGGAAACGTCACCAGACTCAACGACGGCAGCGTCGTCTACGGAAGCCACGATTACGGTTCTTACCCCAGGAAGTTCTGAAGCAATGAGTTTCTTGCAAACAGCAACGACGCTGAAATCCCCAGCGACCGTAACTTCAACCACGGAAAAGCCACAACCAATGACAAGTCCAAGTTACACCTTCAGCTACTCTGTAACTGATCGTACCAAATCTACACCGTCACAAGCTTCAACACAAACGCAGACATTGGAGAAATCTTCAGCTGCAGAAAGTCCCAGTACTGTTTCTTCTAGGGTGACCTCCACACAGAGTGTGTTAGTGTCATCGACATCATCAATGACGTCCTTGCCGACAACGCCAGTCGTCAGCCAAACTACTCCAATGAAAACGTCAGTGTCTCCATCCAGAATCAGCACGTTAGAAGCGGAAACGTATCCATCGACTCCTGCAGATATGTCCACTTCGACGTCAGTTCCAGCCAGTTCCAGTGTCACAACATTTGTGCCAGTTTCAACGTTAAGCTCTTCTCCACCAGCAGCTACATTATTCACCCAATCCACGTTCACTCCAGCAGTAACTTCTTTAGGTCCAACTCAATCGATCTTTACATCCGCACCAGCAACGACACTAGCTCCGGAAACAACATATGCAAAGGAAGTGACTTCAACTCAACCAACATCCATTACATTCTCACCGGAAACGTCACCAGACTCAACGACGGCAGCGTCGTCTACGGAAGCTACGATTACGGTTCTTACCCCAGGAAGTTCTGAAGCAATGAGTTTCTTGCAAACAGCAACGACGCTGAAATCCCCAGCGACCGTAACTTCAACCACGGAAAAGCCACAACCATTGACAAGTCCAAGTTACACCTTCAGCTACTCTGTAACTGATCGTACCAAATCTACACCGTCACAAGCTTCAACACAAACGCAGACATTGGAAAAATCTTCAGCTGCTGAAAGTCCCAGTACTATTTCTTCTAGGGTGACCTCCACACAGAGTGTGTTAGTGTCATCGACATCATCAATGACGTCCTTGCCGACAACGCAAGTCGTCAGCCAAACTACTCCAATGAAAACGTCAGTGTCTCCATCCAGGATCAGCACGTTAGAAGCGGAAACGTATCCATCGACTCCTGCAGATATGTCCACTTCGACGTCAGTTCCAGCCAGTTCCAGTGTCACAACATTTGTGCCAGTTTCAACGTTAAGCTCTTCTTCACCAGCAGCTACATTATTCACCCAATCCACGTTCACTCCAGCAGTAACTTCTTTAGGTCCAACCCAATCGATCTTTACATCCGCACCAGCAACGACACTAGCTCCGGAAACAACATATGCAAAGGAAGTGACTTCAACTCAACCAACATCCATTACATTCTCACCGGAAACGTCACCAGACTCAACCACGGCAGTGTCGTCTACGGAAGCCACGATTTCGGTGCCAACCCAAGGAAGTTCTGAAGCAATGAGTTTCTTGCAAACAGCAACGACGCTGAAATCCCCAGCGACCGTAACTTCAACCACGGAAAAGCCACAACCATTGACAAGTCCAAGTTACACCTTCAGCTACTCTGTCACTGATCGAGCCAATTCTACAGCATCATCAGAAGGAACACATTTGTCATATGTAGAGAATGCTACTGTGTTTACAGGCACTACCATCCAATCTGAACACTATCATCTATCAACCAATGTACCAAATGTATCAACCAATAGGCAGAAAACATCTTATCCAGAAAGTGTTCCAACAAGTTTTACAGAGGAAGTCCCTAGATCAACAGCTGTAGAGGGTTCTATGCTTCCCTCATTTTCTCTAGATAAATTATCTACATATGAGCACTTGTTTACCATGTATGAGAAAAGCTCACATCCAATTCTTACAACCATTGGGGAGCAAAAGAGCAGTTTAATTTCCAACAGAACATTAAGTACTGGCCTGACTTCATTCATTCCTATCATGTCAACTATAAATGAGGAATCTGGCACACAAATGCCATACACTGAGAGTTCAACTACATCTAAACCCCATTCAGCGTCTAGCACATCAAACAATACAAGGACACTGGAAAGAACTGCAAATACTGAAAACCCCACAACAGAAATGAGTAATTCATTATCCACAACTGAAAAAACTACTGGCATTTTTACTACAAGGTCTCCAATAGACTCCACAACATTTGCAAGAAAAGTGACAACAGAGGTACAGACAGAAGATCTACTTTCAGATGGACCAGATACATCAACAGCATATTATACTCCATCATCACAGTCTGATGCCACAATAAGCACAGGGGTCATGACGACAATGTATCAAATACCAGCTTCGTTAAGTACTACAGTACTATATAACGCGCAAACAACTGACACAGATAATTTGCAGACGTTTACCATACCTTCAACGACTCCATCTATGCCAAGGTCATTTGGAACAGATGGTAAGCACTTAACTTTTTATTACATCCTGGGTAGATTTTTTCGTCTGCAACAATTACCGTCTGCATCTGTTCTAAAAATAAATATTTCGAAATTTCTTTTCAAATTTTCAAAACAGGGTCAGAGCGTCAAACAATTTGGATCCTGATGAGACGCCGCGTTACGCGGCGTCTCATCAGGATCAAAACTGTTTGCAAATGTTAATATGGTTCCGTTGCTAACGTGCTTAGATTTTACAGATACAACATAGTTGCGAAATAGTAGAGGCGTATTTGGCTTTGGTCTGTCTGTCTGTCTGCGGGGATTTCATGTTTTGGCATGAGTACTGAACTCAAGACACCATTGAGCTCACCACAAGTTCGGTCATGGATGACAAAGGTCATGGTCATTTACAAGTCCAACAGACTGGAATAAACGTTGGTCATAACTCTGGAATAATAACCTGTGATAGAGACTTCATATTAGGCACATTTACTCCACTAAAGAAGCCCATTGAGCCCAGTGTGTCATGTGAGAGAAGGTCAATATGCCTTTTACGACTTGGGTCACAATTTGGCTTTCCTATATAATTACAGTAAAACCTCTCTATTACGACCACTAAATCGAAGACTAATTAATTAGATAAAAGACAGGTGACAGCTTAAAGCAATGTGACAGTAAAACAGAAAGCTTCTTTAAGCTGCTTTAAGCAGTCACCTGTCGTTAACACCTTATAATGAACACAATTTAGTGGTAGTAATAGAGGGGTCCTACTGTAATATAAATAGCGTCATATGTTTTGCCAGGTAAAAAAAGACAAGTTTTGTATTCAACCCATGTGCACAGGTGCTTCTCTATATTTTTCCAAATATGTACAACTGAAAAATGCAGAGAAAACAGTGGGTCGTGTGGCATATAAGAAAACGCTCATGGCTTTAGTGACATGACTGGTGTCCTGCTAGCTTTTGAAAAGGGACATGTCACTTCAGCTCGCATAATTTCTCCATAATCATCTATGATAACATACATCATTGTTCTCTAGTATCCACGTTTTAGATAAAAAGCACAAAACGGTATGCATTTCTTGATAATGTGCTATTCTGAGGCAAAACAGTTTGGGACTATTTTTCGGGTAACTTCTTTCGACTGGACCAATTGGTGTCCTGGTATATCGATTATGTGTGTCCTGTTAATGTTTTTCACAATCCTGTTGAGAGAAATTCACATACTCTAGTAGTTGATGAAATAGATTTAAATTTGATATCATTTTTCATCAAATATTTCTTCGACTCTAATTGACCATCGTGTGTCTATAGGCTGTAAAGCACTATAATAATAATAATAATAATTTTTTATTAGTTTTAATATATTTTTGCAGCATTTGTCCAGTTTGGTGAAGAAGTAGGTGACACGCCCTTGATATCAGCAGACAGCACAGACGACGAGGTATTTGGGCCCTTGACAACACCTGTAGGGTTTGCCTGTGAATGTGAATGGTTCAAAGAGTTGTATGTAAGTTTAACCAATTTATACCCAGTAGATTCTTCAATGCTTATAGATTGGATCTAATTTTACATTTTCATTTTGTTATTGAAAGAATTTTCTGTTAGCAAACAGTGCAGAGCACTGCAGACTCAGATCAGACGCCGTCCCAGATAGCAGAGCGACGTTGGCCCAACGTTGGCTAATGGTCGGCATATTGGCACAACGTTGGCGTTGGCATGTTAACGTTGGGCCAACCTCAAAATGTTATCTGGGGTATTATGCGACGTCTGATCTGAGTCTGCACTGTTTGTATAATGTCTCTTTTTAATGGATGCGAGGCACAAATTGGTTAATTTCAATAAGTTGGCTCCATTATTATCTGAATTATACACAACATTTACTTAATTAGTTAAACTCGTTCACCCTGAAACTTTTAATAGACAATAACATTTTCTAATTAAGTAAAGTCCATTTGTGACTATTCAGGGTTGACTTCAAATATTTATGTATAAAGATATCGATTATGTGTTTACGTTTTCATACAATCCTGTTGCCTATGAGTGACATTGAAATAATCTAGTATGTGAGATAGTTTTAAAATTCATTTCATTGTTATTTTTAAATTAAATTTTTCTCGACTTTAAATTACCATTCTTGTCAATGGGCTAAAACATTCACTCATTCCAATTAAATTTAGTCCGTTTTGGACTTTTTAAGATTTGATTTAACAATATATTGCAAAATGACAAACAGTGCAGACCCCGATCAGAGGAATTCTTTGTCGCTAGATTGAATGTAATAAAACATTGAAGGCCAAATAACGGATTACCTTTGCCAACAGTTTGAATCCAGATGAAGTAGAGAGTAAATCGGCGTTTCATCATTGAAGGGTCCAAACCATTTCACACGCTGATTATTTTGAAAATAAATTTTGTAAAATTATAATTGTTTATTTCAAGAAGACTCCAGTTAAATTATCTAACACTTTGCCCAAATTATTCAAATAGTTTTATACTCTTTGTCCTGTTAAGTGCCTTTTGTCTAATAAGTAATGTGTAAACGATGCCAGGTAATTAACTCTTTCAACATTAATTAAGTAACGCTTGTGAGTTATTAGGTTCCCTATATATATATATACGTTCCTGATTTATACATGTGCCAAACAGTTTGAATCCTGAGCAGACGCCGCGGTTGATCTGGATCTACATTATTTACAAAGTTGACTTTGTTATGCACGTGAACCCATTGTCACATGACGTTGCTTATTTACAGTATTATAACTTCTCTACTTCGACCACAGAAATGTATTAATTAGAAATCTATTCTAGGTGTTTATAGCAGGCCTTTTTATAGCGACTGCTAAAAGCAATGTGCCTACATGTAAATCAGATGGCTCCTTATGAGCTTTCTGTTTTACTGCCATCTTAATTGCTTTAACCCTTTCCCCAATAGAAGCGACTTTTAGCGAATTTAATTTATTCCTCCGCTGAAGAAAATAGTTCCAAATTATACAGTCATGAATATAATTCATAAGAATCATTTTCAGTTTCCTTGCAGATTATAGCTTAAAGCAGACTGAAAGTAAAGCAGAATGTGCCTTAAGGCACATTCTGCTTTATTTTCAACCTGCTTTAAGTAGCCACCTATCTTCAAAACTAGAAACAGGCTATGGGGTAAAGGGTTAAGCAGGCACCTGTCTTTTATACAATCAATTAGCCTTCTTTTGTGATCGTAACGAGGAGGTTATGGTACTGCAATTATTTGTCCTAATACACCCATTACATATAACAGGTTTCTGTTGATGGTTTTGTACTGCTGGGCTCTCTCTGGGATGCAGCCCCTTCTAGTCCCCTGGCAGACCTTACATCAATTCCCAGTGGGGTCAGACTGATAGCCCCATTCTGGACGGACATGAAACCAAAAGTAAATGTGTCAAATATATGGTATCATCTATACTACAAGTATTCATTGGAAGATGACACGTTTCCGGTTGAACTTGATGACCTTTACCAGCGTGTCAGCGGCTCCCAGAATGCACCCGTGCAAGCTGCTGTGATCACGTGGGAAGACATGCTGCATTACACGGCAGACGACACTTCCCTCCAGGTGAGTTGAAATTTTACACAATTTCGAAAATTAAACAATAGCGTCATGTATGATGAGCCTTGAAGGCGGGTTACGGACAACAGTGGCTATCGGATCCCTTCTTGAACAGTTCAAAGTGAAAGTCACTAGATCTATTGTCCTAAGAGAAAGAAACTTAAAAACGTTATATGTCTATAAATGGCCCGCGTACTCGGTGAAATACGCGAACTTTTTTTCCGTGTTGGTAAACAATATGTATGTGTTTATAAGCGTTATTATGTCACCTGCTGTAGGCAGATACAGAAGCCGGATAGTGCCACTTTGAATTCTTTTTATTTTTGTAAATTAAAAAAACAAGTTATTATCTTGAAAATTCAATTTCAAGATAATAATTTTAAAATTCTTGAAAAATTAAGATAATAAATTGAAAATTCAAGATACTATCTTAAAAATTCAAAGATAAGTGTCTTAAAAATTCAATATACAGTAGTATGAATAACTTGAAAATTCAAGATATCTTGGAATTTTCAAGATAGTATACAGTCGAGTAACCTATTTTCGTGATAGTAAGAAGTTATCGGCGTACAAATAATTTAATACTGAAACAAATTGAAAAATTATTGCTACAATAAATCAAATTATCTGTTTCATCTATTTTCTAAAAATATGGGCAAGTTTGTTGATGTAGGAATCGACGGGCGCAGCCATTTTGTAAGTGACCTACATTGGCGACTCTGTTTAGACTGGTATACCTGTTTTCGTGACCCTACGTAAATGCGCATGTGCGTCGCACAGGTATATGCGGGCAAGTTGGAAACACTAATGTATCACATTTCTATAATATTTCTATCATTATTTGTTATTTTTATATAAATAGTTTCAATTTAATTTATTTCACAGTGGGGGTATCTGAAAACGTCACCATATCTTAATTATTACTCGGACATTGGTTCAGAATATGAGATGGGTCCAGTGGTGGCAAAAGTTACATGTTGCCCATGTAACAAACAATGGATTTCCATTTTACATTTGTTGTTTTTGTTACGTTTAGTTATCTTAAATACATGGTGTGTTTAAACTTTTTTTTTATTATGTCTTTATTCTTAATTTCGTAGACCGCTCACTATTAAAATCAATTTGCGGGCGCGCCGCAAAAGTGAAAAATATATAACAGTGCCCCTTTGGTTAGCTCCCTTGTACATAAAAACAGAATGCGAAACCAGTCTTACTGACCTTCACCTATTTAGGAATGGTGATAAACAAACAGACGACAGGCTTGAATGCCTGTCAAAATGTGAATTTGCGAGAAATTTGAATGGAACAATTAATGCACTGATATCGCATAGTGAAAACAGTAAGTTTTACAGCAGTATTAGGAAAATAATGTATATCTAACGCCCCTAGCTTAAAACAGAGCACTTACTCGATCAAAGCGAAAGTGTGGAGTTCCCTTGTATATTTTCTGTGTTGTGACGTCATTACAAAACATAGCGCGTGAAAATTTGGAAATCTTTCCGGTATAACGAAAACGAGGGTATCACGATTTGAGGTTACTCGACTGTATTGAATTTTCAAGATACTATCATGGAGAAATCACAGACGGAGGAGTATTCGGCCAATCAGCGGCGCTCGCTGGCGGCTAGAAAACGAAAGTATTTTCCGAAAGTTTGGTGTTAATAGAAATGCTTTTAATGTCATCTTTTGGTTATAAATTTTAATACAGATGTTTTATTAGACCATGATCTTACGCGTAGTACAAAATTTGAGGCGATAGCTTATAAATTGTTAGTTTAGTGAGATTTTGAAAATGAGAGAAAAACGTATTCTTTCGTTTACCTACGAAGTTTGGTGTTAATAGAAATGCTTTTAATGTCATCTTTTCGTTATAAATTTTAATACAGATGTTTTATTAGACCATGATCTACCTCCTAAGTACAAATTTTGAGGCGATAGTTTATAAATTGTTAGTTCAGTGAGGTTGTGAAAATGAGAGAGAATATATATTTCTCTGCCACTGTCTGTTTGCCTCTTTTTGTATTTATGTCTCTGTTTCTCTTTGTGTCTGTCTCTCTGTCTCTGTTTTTTTCTTATCTCTGTCTGTCAGTCTCTCGCTTCTTCTTTTCTGTCTCCATCTTTCTGTATGAATGTCTGTCTGTCTGTCTCTCTCTGTGATGATCCTCATTAGTCCTGTACCTGACCTGAAGACCCATTTGCAAAATGGTGTTGAGAGAGTTTCTCACTTGATGTGAGTTAACGAGACCATAGACATCACAAATCACCGAGGTGCTTGTCTGCCACACTGTCACGTTTCCCACAATATCCAAATCCAATATGGCCGCCGCCAGCCATTTTGGAAAAGCTAACTTTTTTGTTTTTTGGAGAATAAATAAGACTAGTGTAATACCTCTAAATTGATTGTTTTTGGTGTGGAACTCATTTCTGATGCCCTTTGTGCAATCTGGGGTGTCTTTGATTTGGAAAGGTCAAATTTCACATTAGCCAAATCCAAAATGGCCGCCGCCAGCCATGTTGGAAAATATTTTTTCGTTGTTTTTTTAAGAAAAATCAAATATAATACTTCTAAATTGATTATTTTTAGAGTATAATTCACTTCTGATGCCCTTTGTGCAATCTGGGATGTCTTTGATTTGGAAAGATCAAGTTCCGCGATAGCAAAATCCAATATGGCCGCTGCAAGCCATGTTAAAAAAGCTAACTTTTTTCCTTTTTTTGGAGAATAAACCAATGTAATACCTCTCAATTGATAATTTTTGGGTGTTGAACTCATTTCTGATGCCTTTTGTGCAATCTGGAATGTCTTTTATTTGGAAAGATCAAGTTCCACAAAAACCAAATCCAATATGGCCGCCGCAAGCCATGTTAAAAAAGCTAATTTTGTTTCTTTTTTGGAGAATAAACCAATGTAATACCACTCAATTGATAACGTTTGGGTGTTGAACTCATTTCTGAGGCCTTTTGTGCAATCTTGGATGTATTTGATTCGGAAAGGTCAAGTTTCACAATAGCCAAATCCAATATGGCCGCCGCAAACCATGTTGAAAAAGCTAATTTTGTTGTTTTTTTGGACAAAAATCAAATGCTTTACTTCTAAATTGATTATTTTTTAGAGTAGAACTCATTTCTGATGCCCTTTGTGCAATCTAGGGTGTCTTTGCTTTGGAAAGATCAAGTTCCAAAAGAAGCAAAATCCAATATGGCCGCCACAACCATGTTGAAAAAGCTATTTGTTTTCTTTTTTGGAGAATTATCAAATGAAATACCTCTAAATTAATAATATTTTGGTGTGGAACTTATTTCTGAGGCCCTTTGTGCAATCTTGGGTGTTTTTGAATCAGAAAGGTCAAGTTCCACTATAGCAAAATCCAATATGGCAGCAGCAAACCACGATGGAAAAGCTAATTTAAAAAAATAATAATTAAGAAAGATCAAATATACATGTAATACATGTATATCTTAGTTGGTTATTGCTTGTGTTTAACTCATTTCCTCTTTGAGGTCCTTTGTTCAATATGGAGAGTCATTGGTTTGAAAAGGTCAAGTTCAATGTCTTTTTGATACATTAACGACCTTTGGCTTAGCTTGAACAGCAGTAGTCAGTATGTAAACAAGATGTAAGTAAATGGCAACTCTCTGACATTAGACAGAGAAAACACGACAGTGAGCGGGACTCAATCCTACGTCCTGAGGTAAGAGGCTTTTATCCTTAGTCTTTAACCACTAAGACTACCACAGGCCCATGGACAGACGGTAGGGCCGGGTCAGAATATATAACACCTTGTTCCACATGCATGGAAAGATACATCAATAAAGCATCAACAATTGATTAGATACACATGTAGTTCCAAAGTCATTTCGTGCCGGGTTTTCACAGGGTGAAGAAACTGAAGACAGACATGCAACAAAAGTGTCGGTTCATCAATTTTTATTCATGATATGCCCGGTTTTGTCGAGATAGGGTGAGAATATACTGACAATCAGTTGTATCCCTTTTCTCTATTTATCCCTTCTGACGATTTTTTCCCTCAAAATCAATCGTGTCGGATCCTTGTGGTAAGGAGTACATTGGTACTCTGCTGCCCTAAAAGTGCCTTAAGCCTTTACCATAGAGTCTGCTCACATTGTATTAGTGTACAGAGACGTGTGATACTCGTTGATGTCTTTGCCGTGCTTCAGAGGTACTTTTTGCAACACATTTTGTCATGGAAAACTGGACACTTCAGTTTCTTCACCCTGTGAAAACCCGGCACGAAATGACTTTGGAACTACATGTGTATCTAATCAATTGTTGATGCTTTATTGATGTATCTTTCTATGCATGTGGAACAAGGTGTTATATATTCTGCCCCGGCCCTACCGTCTGTCCATGGGCCTGTGGTAGTCTTAGTGGTTAGGATAAAAGCCTCTTACCTCAGCAGGGTTCGACATTGGCCTACGTCCGATAGACATTCACTAGTAACGGCGATGTTCGGTCTAGTGATCCCTCGCAGTTACTAACCCGAATGGTCTAGTTAAAATCTGAGGATGATTTTTTTTAATTCACGCATTTAGAAAAGGACATCATTATGTTCAAGCTAAAATTCCTGCCAAGTTCGCCACTGTGGTTTCAGACAAGCAGGTTGTTCAGACCTCAAAACTGTTTCCGCATCTAAATAAAACTCGCAGTCGGGAAATCCTTGTTCTAAAATTAGCAGTAGTCAGTAATAGGGCGAAGAGTAAAATCCGGTTCAGTTACGAAAAATATCGATGTGATTAATTGATCATCTCGCGTTCTACTTAAAACACCTGATTGTGTTGTTAACAGTTACGTTTTTAATGTTTTTAGAATTTATCATTTTTAATTAGAAAGGTACAATATCCGAAAAGGTAACTGCAGTCTCAGTTTTTGGGATTGAAAATGACATTTATTCTGCGAACCGATATTTCTCGGTAGTCACCGGATATTACACTTTCCAACGCTTTTCACTACCATGATTGTCGTAAGTATCTACAATGTAATTATTTCACCTAAAACACAATTTTGTATCATTTTTTACGTGCGAAATCATGTCATATTTATTCAGCTTCGGTTTTAGTGGTAAGAAAAAGGAAGAGAAAAGGGCGAGTACAGCTACGGCGGAGTCAGAGACACACTATGAAAAGCAAAAAAGACAGAGAAAGTTTTGCGAAAATATAAGATTTACCAAAGATTCAGTTGTTTCTGTTTGGTCTACCAACTTTTTGGTCTGGTCTAGTAATATTTGCAGGCTACAAGACCGAATGTCTAGTGAAAAAAAAAAGTTAATGTCGAACCCTGCTCAGGACGTAGGATTGAGTCCCGCTCACTGTCGTGTGTTCTCTGTCTAATGTCAGAGAGTTGCCATTTACTTACATCTTGTTTACATACTGACTACTGCTGTTCAAGCTAAGCCAAAGGTCGTTAATGTATCAAAAAGACATTGAACTTGACCTTTTCAAACCAATGACTCTCCATATTGAACAAAGGACCTCAGAGAGGAAATGAGTTAAACACAAGCAATAACCAATTAAGATATACATGTATTACATGTATATTTGATCTTTCTTAATTACTATTTTTTTTAAATTAGCTTTTCCATCGTGGTTTGCGGCTGCCATATTGGATTTTGCTATTGTGGAATTTGACCTTTCTGAATCAAAAACACCCAAGATTGCACAAAGGGCCTCAGAAATAAGTGCCACACCAAAATATTATTAATTTAGAGGTATTACATTTGATAATTCTCCAAAAAAGAAAACAAATAGCTTTTTCAACATGGTTGCGGCGGCCATATTGGATTTTGCTTCTTTTGGAACTTGATCTTTCCAAAGCAAAGACACCCTAGATTGCACAAAGGGCATCAGAAATGAGTTCTACTCTAAAAAATAATCAATTTAGAAGTATAGCATTTGATTTTTGTCCAAAAAACAACAAAATTAGCTTTTTCAACATGGTTTGCGGTGGCCATATTGGATTTGGCTATTGTGAAACTTGACCTTTCCGAATCAAAACATCCCAGATAGTAGAAAAGGCTTAAAAAATGAGTTCAACACCCAAATATTATCAATTGAGAGGTATTGCATTGGTTTATTCTCCAAAAAAGAAACAAAATTAACTTTTTTAACATGGCTTGCGGCGGTCATATTGGATTTGGCTATTGTTGAACTTGATCTTTCCAAATCAAAGACATCCCAGATTGCACAAAAGGCCTCAGAAATGAGTTCAACACCCAAACATTATCAATTGAGAGGTATTACATTGGTTAATTCTCCAAAAAAGAAACAAAATTAGCTTTTTTAACATGGCTTGCGGCGGCCATATTGGATTTGGCGATTGTGAAACTTGACCTTTCCGAATCAAATACATCCCAGATTGCAAAAAAGGCATCAGAAATGAGTTCAACACCCAAAAATTATCAATTGAGAGGTATTACATTGGTTTATTCTCTAAAAAAGGAAAAAAGTTAGCTTTTTTAACATGGCTTGCGGCGGCCATATTGGATTTTGCTATCGTGGAACTTGATCATTCCAAATCAAAGACATCCCATATTGCACAAAGGGCATCAGAAGTGAATTATACTCTAAAAAATAATCAATTTAGAAGTATTATATTTGATTTTTCTTAAAAAAACAACGAAAAAAGCTTTTCCAACATGGTTGGCGGCGGCCATATTGGATTTGACTAATGTGAAATTTGACCTTTCCAAATCAAAGACACCCCAGATTGCACAAAGGGCATCAGAAATGAGTTACACACCAAAAAACAATCAATTTAGAGGTATTACACTTATTTATTCTCCAAAAAACAAAAAAGTTAGCTTTTCCAAAATGGCTGGCGGCGGCCATATTGGATTTGGATATTATGGGAAACGTGACAGTGTGGCAGACAAGCACCTCGGTGATTTGTGATGTCTAGGGTCTCGTTAACTCACATCAAGTGAGAAACTCTCTCAACACCATTTTGCAAACGTGTCTAGAGGCCTAGTCGTGCACTACATGTGGAGAAAAGGTAAAATGTGTCATAAAGAGCTTAATTTGAAAAAAGGGGTAAACTATATTTCAAGAGACATACTGGTCTGGATTACAACTGTTTGCAATTGCAATAGTCATCATGTTACTGGTATTCAGTAATGAGAGGGTTAATCCTGTCATCAACCAAACCAGGTGCATTGATGTTGGTTTTTTTTGTTATTTTTTTTTCAATTCAATTCTATTATCTTTATTTTTTTGTGATTTGTATAATATATAAACATCATGCGGCAACAGAAGTCAAAAACACATGTTCAAGTTACACGCACTGGTAGCATTTATTTTTTATGCCCCCAGAATCTACGATTCGGGGGCATATAGTTTTTGTCATGTCTGTTGGTCCGAGCGCACGAAAGGTCCTTTGTTGGGTAGGGAGAACAAAAGATTCCATTCATTCCGTGATTGCCCTATTGTTATTGTTGGGTATATTAGTGTACTGTTGGGTACTTTTAAACAAAAAATATACCCAACAAATGTCGAACTGTGAGAACGTCCGTCCGTCTGTCCGTCCGTCCGTCTGTCTGTGCCAAAAACCTTAACCTTGGCTATAACTCTTGCACTTTTGTACCTGGACCTTTTATACTTGGCATGTGTCTTCCCTGTATCAAGACCTTTCCATCCATACAAACCTTTTTGACCTTGTGACCTTGACATTTGACCTACTTTTGTAAAAATCTTTAAATGGCTATAACATTTGCACCAGTAGGCCCAGGGATTTCATATTTTGTATGTATATTTCTTTTGTCAAGACCTTTCCAACCATACCAGCATCTTTGACCATGTGACCTTGACCTTTGACCTATTTAATCAAACTTTAACCAAAAACCTTAACCTTGGCTATAACTTTTGCATTTTTAAACCTGGGCCTTTTATACTTGGCATGTGTATTCCTCATGGCAAGACCTTTCCAACCATATAAAACTCTTTGACCTTGTGACCTTGACCTTGACATTTGACCTACTTTTGTAAAAATCTTTAAATGGCTATAACATTTGCACCAGTAGGCCCAGGGCTTTCATATTTTGTATGTATATTTCTTGTGTCAAGACCTTTCCAACCATACCAACATCTTTGACCATTTGACCTTGGCCTTGACCTTTGACCTATTTAATCAAACTTTAACCAAAAACCTTAACCTTGGCTATAACCTTTGCATTTTTAAACCTGGGCCTTTTATACTTGGCATGTGTATTCCTCATGGCAAGACCTTTCCAACCATATAAAACTTTTTGACCTTGTGACCTTGACCTTGACATTTGACCTACTTTTGTAAAAATCTTTAAATGGCTATAACATTTGCACCAGTAGGCCCAGGGCTTTCATATTTTGTATGCATATTTCTTTTATCAAGACCTTTCCAACCATACCAACATCTTTGACCATGTGACCTTGACCTTGGACCTATTTAATCAAACTTTAACCAAAAACCTTAACCTTGGATATAACTTTTGCATTTTTGCACCTGGGCTTTTTATACTTGGCAGGTGTCTTCCCTGTGGCGAGACCTTTCCAACCATACCAACGTATTAGACAATGTGACCTTGATCTTTGATCTATTTAATCAAACTTTAACCAAAAACCTTAACCTTGGATATAACTTTTGCATTTTTGCACCTGGGCCTTTTATACTTGGCAGGTGTCTAACCTGTGGCGAGACCTTTCCAACCATACAAAACTTTTTGACATTGTGACCTTGACATTTGACCTACTTTTGTTAAAATCTTTAAATGGCTATAACATTTGCCCCAGTAGGCCTACGGCTTTCATATTTTGTTTATATATTTCTTGTGTCAAGACCTTTCCAACCATACCTACGCTTTTGCCCTTGTGACCTTGACCTTTGACCGGCTTTTGTATAAATCTTTATATGCCTATAACATTTGGACCAGTAGGCCTAGAGCTTCCATACTTTGTAATGTACATTGTATGTTTATTGTGTTAAGACTTGTTCAACCATGCCATAATGTTTCATTTACCATGCGACCATGACTTTTGACCTACTTTTGCAAATAAGCATTACATTACAGAACATGACGCTGGCTGGGGGCATTTGTGTTTCACAAACACATTGCTTTTCATCTGATCTTCACCAAACTTTCTGAAAATGTTTGTTGACATAAAATGGAGACCAAGTTGGATAACCAGCGGCGCCAATTTATGCTAGGCTCTTTTGAGTAATGGCCCTTGAATTCCTCAAAATGGCGCTTTTATGGCGCTCCATGACAGTTTCTGCTCTCTAACTCGTACATTTTACATTTGATAGTCTGGAATCCCCTCCCTGTATCATCGGTGGCATTCGTGTAACTGGGACACGCTCTTGTTTTTAGCTCACCTGAGCCAAAGGCTCAAGGTGAGCTATTTGGATGGCCCTGTGTCCGTCGTCGTGCGTTGTGCGTCGTCCGTCGTCGTTAACAATTGCTTCAAATGACATCTCCTCCTATACCCCTTGACAGATTTCAACCAAACTTTACAGGAATGTTCCTTGGGTCAAGCTCTTTCAAATTTGTTCAAAGAATTAAAAACAATGTAGAACTCTGGTTGCCATGGCAACCAAAGTGAAAAAATAAGGAAATCTTAAAAAATCTTCTTGTCTGAAACTACAAGGGCCAGAGCTTAGATATTTGACACATAGCATCATCTATAGGTCCTCTATCAAGTTTGATCAAATTATGCCCCTGGGGTCAAAATTGGCCTCGCTCCGGGGGGTCACAGTTTTACATAGAGTTATATAGTGAAATTTTCAAACGTCTTCTTCTCTGGAACTAATATGGCCAAAGCCTTGATATTTGGCATGGTTACACTTCTAGATGCCTTATACCAAAATTGTTCAAATGGTTTTGGTCGGTTGCATAACTAGGTCACAGGAGCTAAAAATAGATTTTTTCGATGAAAACTTAAAAAATCTTCTTGTCTGAAACTACAAGTGCCAGAGCTTAGATATTTGGCACATAGCATCATCAATAGGTCCTCTATCAAGTTTGTTCAAATTATGCCCCGGGGGTCACAGTTTTACATAGAGTTATATAGTGAAATTTTCAAATGTCTTTTTCTCTGAAACTAATATGGCCAGAGCTTTGATATTAGGCATGGTGACATTTCTAGATGTCCTATACAAAAATTGTACAAATGGTTCTGGTCGGTTGCATAACTAGGTCACAGGAGCTAAAAATAGATTTTTTTCAATAAAACCTTAAAAAATCTTCTTCTCTGAAACTACAAGGGCCATAGCTTAGATATATGACACATAGCATCACATACAGGTCCTCTATCAGGTTTATTCAAATTATGCCCCTTTAGTCAAAATCGGTCCCGCCCCGGGGGTCACAGTTTTACATAGAGTTATATAGTGAAATTTTCAAACGTCTTCTTCTCTGAAACTAATATGGCCAGAGCTTTGATATTCAGCATGGTGACACTTCTAGATATCCTTTACCTATTTTGTTCAATTGGTTTCAGTGTGTTGCATATGTAGGTCACAAGAGTTAAAAATAGATTTTTTTTCAATGGAAACTTACAAAAATCTTTTTGTCTAAAACCCTACTACCCTGATCTTAGATATTTGGCACATAGCATTATCTACAGGTCCTCTTACAATATTGTTCAAATTATGCCCCTCGGGTAAAAAATGACCCCTTCCTGGACATAAATAATTATCTCCATTTTTGTCAGTTATTCTCAGGTGAGCGAATTATGCCCCATGGGGCTCTTGTTTATAAAAGTGACAACCCCCTTGTGTCCAGTTCCCTAACATGCACTTCATAGATAATGGACATGTTCAAGAAGCATGGACTTCATGCTGGGAGAGTACGTTTTATGACGCTTATAAATGTCTTGCTAATTGGTGCGGGTTCTGTTACGGTTACGTAATGTGTCACATTCCTTTGTGATGTGTAATATGGTAGACTTGTAGTTTACAGATGAATAGACATAGTTTATTATTTAACCACATTTACTTGATGATTTTATTCTTAAATAAACGTCTATTATCTTAATTTGATTTATTGATGTGTATTAAGTAAAGTAACAAGTTTTTCCCCACTTTTGTTTTTATCGCTCGAAATTGTCAGCTGCATTTTTTTTTAATTTAGATTTGTACATTTTGTAAGTAAATAAAGCTAAAGACGAGTGTCAAACAGTCTGGATCCAGATCAGACGCCGTGTTACGCGGCATCTGATCTTGATCCAAGTTGTTTGCACAAAAAAAAACCTGGTATCTTTACAACCGAAAGATAAGTGTCACAGCTTTATATCAAGACCTTTTTTTTTAAAAAAAAAAATACATATACATATATATATATGATGAAAATTATAGATTAATTTCAAGCGCTTGCTCCCTTTTATCGGCAAATTCATTTGGTAACCACTCTTTAACTCACCATAAAACTTATCAATTTAAAAAATAAAATCTGTTATTTTTACAAGTGAAAGATAAATATCTTAGCCTTCTTTTAAGACCATTATAATGAAAATCGGGTGAAAATTAAGGATTTTATGTAACTTAAACTAACAGTAGGTAACCATTCAACAAGATAAAAAATGCGATAGCCCGCTTTCGACGTATCGGTGTAGTTGAATTATCGATCGATCGATTAAGCGTTATCGCGCATACAGGTAATCAACGACAGAATCTTCTCCATCTGTGATTTCTCCATGATACTATGTTGAATTTCAAGATAATAACTTGAATTTTCAAGAAACCTACTGTAACGTACATGGTACGTTGGTATATGCAAATGAGGCTTCCCAAATCGTTGTACGTATGTTGGGAAGTGAGTCAATTATATAGCGCAACAAACATCTCTTGATGTGAGCTTAAGCTTTGCATCAACGGGGTTTGTTGTTGCTGCATGGGAATCTCTCTGTTTGCACATTACAAATGGTGGCAGGGGTGGGATAATGACAACTGCCAGACCGGAGATGCCTTACCCATGGTTCTCCCAGGGTCCAAGTCTCGGGACGAGACTTATCGGAGGGGAGAGTTATGTAACGTACGTGGTACGTTGGTATATGCAAATGAGGCTTCCCAAATCGTTGTATGTTGGGAAGTGAGTCAATTATATAGCGCAACAAACATCTCTTGATGTGAGCCTTAAAGCTTTGCATCGACGGGGTTTGTTGTTGCTGGGTCTCTTGGTTTGCATGTAACGGACGTTACACTACCTTGAATTTTCAAGATATTAACTTGAAAATTCAAGATAGTAACACGAGTTTTCAACATAATAGAGCTAGAATAAATCTGTTGTATGGAAGGCGGATATAAGTGCCACTTGAATTAATTAAGAATTCACAGCAGGTCGAGTCTGGTATATAAATATTCAAGGAGGAAAGGATTAAAGGCATTTATATAAGATAAAAGAATTAAAATTCAGATCAAAGAGAAATAGTTTAATTTATTTCTTGCTCATCTGGGGCCCGTTTCATAAAACTTCGTACGACAAAAACGATCGTAAGTCAAAACTTTAAAATACATTTACTTTCTGATTTCTCTATCTAATCCTGTCTTGTGATATCTCTTTGGAATCGTCTTTTCAAGACGATTCCAAAAAGATGTCACAAGACAGGATGAGATGGAGAAATAAAGAATAATTGAGACTTATATAATCTGACTAAGACTTACGACAACATTTGTCGTACGAAGTTTTATGAAACGGGCCCCTGAACACAGCTGGGAAATGCACTTCTATGAGGGAAAGGGTTAACAGTAAACTTTGTTTCTTTTCAGCTGCTGTCGTTCCAGTTCATTCTGATGACGGACTCTGTTAATACTATAGCCAGTGTTGTATACATGCAGAATGACTGGTCTCGTGTTTTATTCCCAGCCTTACCTGCAGCTATAGCTTGGTATTGTAGCTCAGCCACCTCTTACAATAATGCCTTCTCCCTGTCAGAACAAATATACACAGAGGCCTTCACCTATACTGACATAGGTAACTATGGGACTTGCACAGCTCCAGATAAGGGGAGTACAGTAGAACCTCTCTATTACAACCGCTAAAACCAAGGCTAATTGATTGAATGAAGACAGATGGCAGCTTAAAGCAAGGTGACAGTGAAACAGAAAGCTCCTGAAGGAGCTTTCTGTTTCACTGTGACCTTGCTTTAAGCAGTTACCTGCCTTAAATACATGATATTTAGCAAAATTTAGTGGTCGTAATAGGGAGGTTCTACTGTATTTCAGATACCGAAATATTTATTATTGCATTAAACCCTATGGTGTCACTACTCATTTGAATCGTCTCTTCGAGACGATTCTAATGAGTAATAATATCATAGAATTTGATGCTGAAATGAATGAGAAAATGCTGGATTTGTTCAGTTTACTCTCTCTTATCTGGGGCCCTGGACTTGTTTAATAAATGATCTTATGCTAGTTATGAGTAACCCATTACTCTATACTGGATATGCATTTATTTAATTTATTACTCCACAGGAGAAAATAGTTCCACAACCTATCAAGTTGTGAATATATGCACCTTAAGAAATATGTTCTATTATATCCTAGCAAATAGTAAAGCAGAATATTATGTGCTTTACGGTGCATTCTTCTTTACTTTCAACCTGTTTTAATTGGTCACCTGTCTTCAAAACTAGAAACAGACTAATGGTTTAAAGGGTTAACTTTTTAACCCCTTCACTGCATGACTTACTCAAAGCACAGTGGTTATTTGCAAACATTTTTGCAACAGTATTTTGCAAGATAATAACTGTAGTTTGGATCCTGAATGGATGTTGAGTAAATTTGCATCTAATCAGGATACAAACTGTTTGACACACAAATTACGATATAAGTAAGTTTAGTCAGTTTACCTAAAAGAAACAAAAGCAGATGGCATCATCATGGCAGTGAATTAATGGGTTAACAACAGTAAAAACATTGTAAGGTTGTCCTAATAGTCGTAGATTTAACAAATTTAACCCATTACTCCATAGTCTGTTTATAGTTTTGATGATAGGTGACCACTTAAAGCAGGTTGTAAGTAAAGCAGAATGCACCTTAAGGCGCATTCTGCTTTACTTACAGCCTGCTTTAAGCTACCATCTGCTAGAATATACGAACAATTTCTTATATTGCACCCATCTTGTGCCGAAGGGCTGTAAAACACCATTCATTCATTCATTAATTAGGGTATAAAATGGACATATAAGTCTTCAATGTTCAATGGAGGAATTAATTAAATGTGTCAAAATGGGGTAATGGGTTAAGTTATCATACAATCATGTACTTAATAATAAATGTAGCTAATGTACCAAGAATATAGTTGAATCTGTGTACGCCGTTCTAAAAACAAATCATTAAGACGATTTAACCCATTACCCTATAGATACACCTTTTTAACATCTTTAATTCATTCATTCAATAGAGTTCCATAATATGTAGCATAAGAAGAATTATTTTTAATATCCTAGCAGATGGTAGTTTTAAGCAGGCTGAAAGTAAATCAGAATGAGCCATAAGGTGTTCAACCTGCTTTTAAGAGGTTACCTGTCAACTAGAAACAGGCTATGGGCTAAAAATTGGTTTAACCTATTCTAAAAGTGGACCTTCAATTAGGACACCGAGATCATCATATTTATACCAAGATCAGTAATATCAATGATGTGTACATAGACAACAGTTCGTCACTTAAACGCCAAAAGGGCTCAACAACATATTTGGTCAAATTTCACTTTTTGACAAAATTGACTTATATTCAATGTAAACTATATGAGAAATTAATATTGTGCTTGACTTCCTGATTTTAAACTTAAAAAAATACACTTGACATTTTGACTGTTTCCCAAATTTCAGTAATTCCTAGTGCCAAAAGGGCTCATCAACAAATGTGTTTGAGCCAAAAGGGCTCAACAGCAGTTACAAGTGTTGATGAGCCCTTTTCATGTATATGTACAATATACCTAACTGTTTTATGAATATGCCATATTTGTAACTACACAGTTAATGCGATTCAAAAGACATCACATTGGCATCATAACTTTATTAATCTGCTAACATTGTATCGACCTTGAACTTGCTAACGTATTTCCTTGTGTTGATGTTGAATGAAATTATGCGTTCTTACCGACAACCATGCCCATTTCTTGTGAAGATATAATACCTATTCCTGCAGTTAATTTTATTATCATATCTTGTTGTATTTGAACTAAGGGCTTTTTAATGTTTAAAAGTGTTTTATTATTATTTAAATCGCATTGAAAATAGTGCAACATTCGTTTTTGTTGATGAGCCCTTTTGGCTCTTAAGATATTTTTCACACAATAAATAGTTTTATTGCACTTTATAGTACTTAGATAAATACAAATACACAGAAAAATCAATTTTCAAAGCATATGAAGCATTGTTTCTAACAGTTTGTTTGCTTAGATTAGATTTGAAAGAAATTTTCATTTGCTGATGAGCCCTTTTGGCTCCAGAGAAAACTGAATTTTCTTTAAATGTTTGACTTTCATAAACCAACAACTAGAATCTAATAGTAAACCTCTACTACTTATCCTAATACTATTACTAAGACTACTACAACTAGTACTACCACTATTACTACCATTACTGCTACTGCTACTACTACTTACTATTACTATTACTACTTCTACCACATCTACTACTACTTACTAGTACAACTACTATTATTGCTACTTACTATTACTACTACTGCTACTAACTAGTACCTTACCAGTACTCCTTCTATCTATTCTACTAACACTACAACATGTCATTACTACTACTACAACTTACTATTACTACTACTACTACATTATCTACTACTACTGCTACTAGTATTAATACTTCTACTACTTCTACTACTATGTCTACTACTACTTACGTGTACTACTACCTACCGTTACTATTACTACTACCACATACCAATATACTACTACTAGATCTTTTACTACCTACTACTACTGCTACTACTACTACCACTGCCTCTACTACTACTATTATTACACCAATCACTACTACTACTCTTACGATCGGCGGATGTAGTCGAGTGGTAAGGTGCCCAATTGCGACGTCAGGGGTCGTGAGTTCGATCCCCTGCCTGACTAAGTCCTTCGGATGAGACTTTATAAACCGACGTCCGATTTATCAGTGCTTTACACTGGGAATCTAAAAGAACCAGATAACTCTCTTGATAATAAGAGTAGGGCATCACGTCCGTGTTCTCTGTATCCGCTCCCCTCTCCCTGGGGCGCGGCGCCCAATTAGTCCATAGATGGCAGAAACGGACGTTAACCAACAAAAAATAACTACCACTGCTACTACTATAACAAAAATGACTTCCATTACTATTACTACTATTATTGCTGCTATTACTACTATAACAGGAATTACTAGCACTACTTATACTTCAACCAGTACCACTACATCTACTGCTACTACTACTAAATCAAGGGTTCTTTTGAGAGACCGTTTTTAAAACAATGATTTTGCTGTATATACGATTTAGCTCCGCCAATCTATTTGAAAGAGATGCACTAGCTGGTGAATAATTTAGCTTTGTATTTTTATTTATCTAAATTGATTCTTCTTACCAAGATTATGTGGAGACACCAGGTCCTGGAAACAAGCAACCCCTCTCTTTCTTTCTGTCTATTTCCCTCTCTCCTCTCTCTCTCCCTCTCTCTCACTCAAACAGTATTTGTATTATTTGTGAAACTGTAGGGGAAGGGCCTATTCTAGGTTGGTAGAACTTGTGGCCCAACCCCTTTTCCTGTAAAACAATTTGGAAATAAACTTTGTTTAAATACTACTACTGCTACTGTTGCTACAACTTCTGCTACTTCTACTCCCTTCCATTACTACATGTACTACTCTTACTTCTTTTACCTACATTGTACCATTACTACTTCTACTACTGCAACTATTACTGCAACTACTTATACTACAACTTACTACTACCTACCATTACTGCAACTACTATTACTACTACTTCTACTGCTACTACTATCACTACGACTTCTGCTGTTTACTACATTTCCAACTACTACATGTACACGACTAGTTTAACTACTACATTCACTACTAGTATTACTTCGATTTCTTGCCCTGTCTTTACTTCTTCTATCTATACAACAAGTAAGGTATTTTTACCTCAACTTCTGATATACGTTCACGTTATTCGTATAGCGCGTAGAAATAAACCATACACAATTATTCACATGACTTTTAACTCTTTCCTTGATCTTAAAGTCATAATAACTTCAATATTCACGTAAATGCGAATAACGTTAACCGACTCAAAGTTAAAGTATTGAAAGTTTTAAAAGAATACCCTGATGGCATACAAACTAAATTTGAATATGATGGAGAATTCAGAAGGATAAAATAAACAAAAGATTCAGCGAGGCTTGCCCTGTTTATAATTAACAGGTCTGACCAAATCATCTGTTGCATACCCATAAACGCATTGTCTTCAAATTTGGCCTCAATTTCCACCCATATATCGCAGAACCCCTTTCTCCCCATAGCTTACTTTTAGTGATAGAGACAGATGGTGCCTTAAAGCAGGTTAAAAGTAAAGCAGATTGCTTTACTCAGTACTCATTGTAGTACACAGTCAATTTATACGGATACAAAAGAGTGCTTTTATTTATGGGACTTTAAGACGAGTGGCTGTTCAACGCAAGTGGAAGTATCAAATGAGCTTTCTATACTGCCCTCTGTGTGCACTAAACAACCAGTTGCCTTTAAAATAACCCCAAACCTATTCAAATTGAAGTCCGATTTAGCGAGGTGCAACTGCCAATACACAGTCATCCATGTGTATTGCTGTCACTCGATAAAATATTGACACAATTATAGGCAAATGGCTCCTTAATGTAGAATCATAATTAGAAAAACATACCAAACGCACCGGAGCCCTCTGCATTGCTTTTGTCATACATTAAACAACCACACGTTTAATAAATTTTATGCTTTTGTTTACCGCTTTTCACAATTTTAACTGGACAAGTCCATGTGTTGACTGGTTTCTGGTAATGTATAAATTCATAAATAAATTCAGCAAAAGATCAGGGTCCCATCTTACGAAACGACGTACGACAAATGTTGTCATAAGTCAGATTCTAAATTTAATTATTAATTTCTGCAGCTAATCCTCTCTTGTGACATCTCTTTGGAGTCGTCTTTTCAAGACAATTCCAAAGAAATGTCACGAGATGTGATTAAATGGAAAAATAAGAAGTTAGAGGTATTTTAACGTTTCTACTTACGGCCATCTTACATCTCAGATACAGAGTCAGATGGTATAGATGACAGTTAAATGAATGACCATGTAATTATATTTAACCCATGTATATCTAGTGGTTAGTTAAAGAGAAATAGGAAACTGAACACACACAGAATACTTTTTTTCTTCCTTAATTTTTTTTTTTTGGTGGGGGGGTGGTCTAATATCTGAACAGTTTTGGGAAAATACTTCATTTAACACTCAAAGGTTGATAAACTGTTGAATTAAAGGTTAAAATATCTTTGTCAGTGCTTTGAATCACTTATTTATTCATTTTACCTGTAGTAGTAGAAAGAAGCAAAAGCTGATGAGCCCTTTTGGCTATAAATATTCTACCTTGAAATCGACAAATATCCTATGCCAAAAGGGCTCATCAACAAAATGATCAAAATATCTCTTTAAATGGTATTTATTTTTTATGCTTTTCATATGACCAATAAAGATCCATATATACTATAAGAGTGTGGAATATTTAGTCTGTAAATGTAAAAGTGGATTTTTAGGACACTTCTAAATTTCAGAGGGCTATATCTCAAAACTGTGAAAACTGTTGATGAGCCCTTTTGGCGTTTAAGTGACGAGTTACTGTCAAATGCAGGGTAAAAGTAATGCAGAAAGTTCCTATAGGGCTAATCATGGTAATGTCTTTATGCTTAATGATATATTTTTAGGGAACTGGACATTCAGGTTAGATGACTGTCATGTAACAAGTGTCAATTCAGCTAACGAGTGTTACAAGTGGAGGTATGAGGAGGAGAGGGACCAGTCATTGTCTGATCTTCTTGTACAGCTAGAAAACACTACAGCTCATTGTCCATGTAACCTGGATCAAATCAAAAGTGACAAACGCTTCTCCCCGACGGACCAGGAGAATGTTTATACAACTACATTCCCAGCAGTTGAAGGATTTGGATATAGGGTAAGCTGGACTCCAGATAAAAGGGAGTGAACAAATCTTTTGCCGGGATGAGGTAGTTTTAGCTAGATTGAGAATTGGACATTCTTATATAACACATTCATATTTATTTAAATGTGGTTCAACCAGAATGTTTATGTTGCTTTGAACCTTATACAATTCAGCACATTCTAATTGATTGCGCTGATTTAACTTTAACCCTTTACCCCATAGAAGCGACTTTTAGCGTATTTAATTTATTCCTCCGCTGAAGAAAATAGTTCCAATTTAATCAGTCATGATTATATAGTATAGGGAATATTTTCAATATTCTAACACATGGAAGCTTAAAGCAGGCTGAAAGTAAAGCAGAATGCGCCTTAGGGCGCATTCTGCTTTACTTTCAACCTGCTTTAAGTAGTCACCTATTTTCAATACTAGAAATAGGCTATCAGGTAAAGGGTTAATTGGAAACAGATTCTTTCAGGTAGATTCTCTGCGGGAACTGTTTGAATTTGTAGATATAATGTAAAATACTTGAATTTTTAAAAGTCATTAATTTATATTATAAAATTTGAATAAATTTATTTTTTAAAGATAAATTTTAGTATGTCAGATATGTTTTTTCCATATTTTGTTTACTTTCCAGAGTTCCCATTCACGTACAGATGTACGTGATTCACGTATAATTTCAAAAAATCACGCATAAAATCAATGCCCTGAACGTGCATGCACGTACAGAGGCAATATCCTGGAATAGCCCCAGCAGTCACGTGATGTGGTTCATTCCGTATATACGGAATGAGTCACAGTGGTGTCCTGCTGGGGCTATTCCAGGATATTGCCCGTACAGATTTATGTTGCAGATAATGCCGAAATCGGATGTAACAAGACCAGTTTTATTAACAAACAACAAAATACAAGTTAAACGTCAAAGTCCGACGCGTCAGTTTGGATTTGTTTTCATTTTCCTTATAGTGTCTGTCAGGCGCTTGACAATTCTTATCATTCTTAATACGTAAAGCGCCTGGTTCACCCGCATCGCGAATATGATGATTAAGCGGTTTAAAATAGATTGTGGGATTTCCCGTCTCTGTGCCTAATAAAATCGCTATTTTTTCTATCAATTTTTGTTTTTATAAGAATTCAATACGTATTTAGAGCAATACGTGTTTGAAAAATGCTGACAAATTATTAAAACAAAAAGTCAGGTCATAGGTCTAATTCTGGTCACTTTCGATTTCAAAATAGCGACGCCATTTTTTATGCGAAATCCAAACAACACAGTCGAAAAACTGGACGGGTTATCAGATGTATTTTATCCCATCTATTAACAATGTTGGGGAAAATGCCTGATTTAGTGAGACACAGTCTTAGCATAGGCCTACGCATTCGTGTAGTCTGCAAATATGTCGGCTAAATCTCAATTGACGGCCTGGTTAAGAAATAATGTGAGAGATACGAACAGTTCACATCCAAACAAATGATATAAAAATTTAGCGGTGGAACCACAAATTTCCAAAGATCATCCCTGGTGCGTATACGGATTGCTACTTTGTTATGGAACCACTCGTCGTAGATACGTCATAAGCCTTTCGGCCCCGGCCTCATCATACTTTGTCCCTGGCGTCCTCGCATCAGAAGAAACAAAAATCGTTTCATATGCACCCTCTGAAATTAGTCTGCACCCCCAAAAATTAGCCCTAGAGGGTGCATGCACCCTCAAAATGAAAAGCCTGTGGGAACCCTGCTTTCCCATTGATCGGGGCTGACATTGACCGTCACCGTAACAGTAATCTATTAGTTGATATTGTTTTAAATTTGATTTTGTCATTATTTATTCGGCTCTAAATGACCTTTTTGTGTCGATAGGCCGTAATACACCATTCATTCATTATTTAAGCAGATTATTTCTTAAAGCAGGCTGAAAGTAAAGCAGAATGCACCTTAGGGCACATTCTGCTTTACTTTCAACCTGCTTTAAGTGCTCACCTGTCTTCAAAGGTAGAAACAGACTATGGAGTAAAGGGTTAACAAAAAAATACAGTAGAAAGTTTTCCAAAGTAAACGTTCTAACTTTGAAAAACAGGTATATTTGACTTAACCCATTACCTCTTAGCCTATTTCTAGCTTTGAAAACAGGTGACCACTTAAAGCAGGTTGAAAGTAAAGCAGAATGTGCCTTAAGGCACATTCTGCTTTACTTTCAGCCTGCTTTAAGCTACCATCTGCAAGGATATAGAAAATATTTCTTCTGAAACATATTCTTGGCTATATAAATTGGAACTATTTTCTTCAGTGGAGGAATAAATAGAGGCGTAAAAAGGCGTTTTTAAGGGGTAATGGGTTAAGCGAGATCGAGTCATTGAAATCCAACTTATGAAATACGGATAAGTTTGACATAACTCATTGAGCCCTAGTGACGCATATATGCATCTTTTACCAAAAGTGTACCTGTGAAGAGTACACTTGTCCTATGCAAACAGTGAAGTCCCTGATCAGAGGGCTCCTGCAGGAGCCCTCTGATCAGGGTCTTTACTGTTTGTCATTTTGTAAAAGATTATAAAAAAAACCCAACCCTAAATAGTTGAAAATGGACCAGCCTTTATTGCAAACTGGACTTGTCCATTGGAAGTTTCAGGGGATTATGAGTAAAGCCAGTTGGGTGTCATGAGTTTGGACTGTATATAATTGTAGCTTTGCTGTTATGAGAGCACCTCCACCAGCAGTCTGATAATGACGTTGCCTGGGGCTGGCTTCCTGGCTGTACACAGTCCAGTCATAGGTTCAAGTCTCTACTTGGAGCAGGATTTAAACCCATACGAGTAAGTACTGTCAATTTTTCATGTAACCTTGAAATCTCTAAAGACTGACAATTGCTTAATGAAAAACAAAAGTAAAACAATTGTTTTATAGGAGCTTTCTGCTTTATTTTTGTCCTGCATTTAAATTTGTCTAAGCTTGTTGGTCTTTTAACCCATTGTATGCTGGGTAATATGTGGCGGCCATTTTAACATGTCTTCAGCGGGTATAACTCAAATATTTGCAAAAGATTTTATCAGTTTCTGATAAAATATTGACTTTGCTAAGTTTGCTGCAAACAGTTTTGATCTCAGATCAGGCCCCACAATGTGCGGCCTTATCTGAGATCAAAACTGTTTGCCTAGAGGTACACCTAAAAGTGTATCCCACATAAAATGGGTTAAGATAAGTGGATGCTAAGAATCTCCTGTAGGGAAGTTTCTGTTTTACTTTCTTTGTACCTTTACTCCATAGCTTGTTTCTAGATTTCAAGACAAGTGACCACTTAAAGCAGATTGAAAGTAGAGCAGAATGCCCATTCTGACACATTCTGCTTTACTTTTAGCCTGCTTTAAGCTACCATCTGCTAGGATACAGAAAATATTTCTTATTGTGCATATTGCTGACTGAATAAATTGGAACTATTTTCTTCAGGGTATGAATATTAATTAAATACGTAAATATGGGTATCTATATGGAGTAAAAGTTTAAACTCATGAGGCACCTTTTTACGGATGCGAAGAAAGTTCCATATGGCTTTTGAATCAGGATAGGGTAGGAGAATGGAAAGTCATTTCCATGAAGACTATTGGTGGTAAAAAAAATTGTCAGCACTTTTGATAAGCTAACATAAGATTGATTGATAATCCAGGGAGTGTTTCAAAAACTAAAATCTTTACTTTTGCATTAAACCCTATGATGTCACCACTCATTAGAATCGTCTCTTTGAGACGACTCTAATGAGTAGTGACACCATAGGATTTGATGCTGAAATGAGTGAAAAAAATATTTGGTTTTCAGTTCACATCCTTTTATCTTAGGCCCCTTGGTGGTAGTCCAATTTAATTCAATAATTTTCTCTTGATGTGGCTGCTGTACAGAAATTGTTTCTTTCTTTTCTAGGATGTGCATGAGTGCTGGTCTATTTGATGTCTATGCCAGTAGGAGGGAGATTGACACTTGTGAGAACTATATAGCACCAACTCTATGTAAGTGACTCACTTCATCCTTCTCCTGCCAGATGATATATACATGTATACACATTACCAGTTGACAGTGCGATACAGGGTGATGTATTCAACTTGAGACATTTTGGACGGAAATAGCCGATCTTACGAGCCCCTTGGGGTGAGTCTGATTGGTTGTTTCCGCCAAAAATGTCGAGAGCTGAATGCAACACCCTGTAGCACTGCCAACTGGTGATGTGTATATTATATGCCTTGAATACACATAAAAAACAACTAAAAAGTTGTTTAAATCATTTTATATCCAGAAACATTAGTTATTTGAAGCAGAACAAGAATTATTGTATTCCACAAAGAATAACGCGGCACTTGTACATGTAGATAAATGATGTCACGCTAAATCGAAAGCGACGTCAGAGTAAAATACAAAGTGGCTGATACAAGGTGGCTGATACAGACTCTTGTATTTTACTGTGCAGAAACGCTCGATATCACAAGAAGGCATATAATAAATTTAGTTTTTAAAACTACATTTTAACCCTTTACTCTATTAATAAGCAAAGTCATATGCATTTAATATATACCTCTACTGAAGAAACGTCCAATTTATACATAACGAATATGTATCATAAGAAAAAGTTTCTATATTCATGAAGATGATAGCTTAACCCATTACCCCATAAATACGCCTTTTAATGGTTACATTTTATACAGTCATGAATATGTATGATAAGAAATATTTTCTAAATCTTAGCAGATGATAGCTTAAAACAGGCTGAAAGTAAAGCAGAATGCGCCCTGAGGCGCATTCTGCATTACTTTGAGCCTGTTTTAAGAGGTCACCTATCTTCCAAACAAGAAACAGGCTATGGGGTAATGAATGTGTTAAAGCAGGCTGAAAGTAAAAGTGGAACTTTTCTCTTCAGCGGAGGAATATTAATAAAGGCATAAAATGTATATGTATGTAGTAATGGGTTAAATTGATGCATGATACTCTTCAGGTCAATCATATGGAGATCCTCATATATTTACTCTGGATGGTCGACTGTATACCTTCAATGGTGTTGGGGAATTTACTCTGCTACAGATACAAAATGACCATGGGAAAACGGTGTTTGAACTGCAAGGTAATATAGATGGCAAGATGATACAGTAAAACCATCACGACCATTGATAACAAGACTAATTGATATTAAGACTACAGTCGAATACCGTTACCTCGAAGTTGAACGGACCGTGAAAAAATATCGACGTAGCCGAAGTTCGAGCTAATGGGAGTTTCTCATTTGAGATCTGTATCGTCATATCGAAGTTTTAACGTTATTCTTGATCCTAGTGTTTATTGACAGTTGATTGGTAATTGAAAATAAATGCGTAGGAAAGTAGAATCTGACAAAATCTTCAACTCATAATTTTCAAATTGATGAAGGTGGTCAGTATTTTTAAAAGTAGAGAATCTACGCGTCTATTAGATATGATATGCGGGAGCGAGTAAACAATTTTCGTATTTTAATACATTTGGTAGATCTACCTGATTTCATCAGCATAAACATCCAGCGCATGGGTGCTAACACAATTTTTATAACATAAAATTAGGTTTACACATTTCATCACACCAACACAGTGAACTGTTTACACTTCCGGTGACGCTCTGGAAGCGTTAGTTGTTTACATGTTTAATTTTCAAAAGGGTGTGTCCGACTTCGAAACGCCGGCGAATTATTTCGGCGTTTCAAACAGAAGCGGTGTGTTTGAACTGACTTAGATAAAAAATAAATCAGAAATGAAATGTAACTTTTGTTTGATCTCACTACACTTATTCGCCGTACGGCATCTTCAGTCTGCACTACAAAGAATTCTGTAGTCTGATTTAAACAGCGCGGCTATAATTGTCCCAGGTTTGACAGAATCGTCATCGAAAATATTTACGCAAACTTCGTAACCAAAGTTATTCGGGAATTCATTAATAATATTGATCCAGTGCAATTAAGATGGGATTATCTTTCGTGCTGATTAGTGCAATTTCGGACATGTTCACTCATTTGGTGCTACAATCAGTCACGGTGGCCGAGAGCCATTTTTCGCACCTCCATCCAATGTTTGCTGAATGTGCGATATGCGGTCACAGTGAAGCAGATATCGACATAAGGGTGAGAAAAATTCTCTGGTTCTGAAAAATTACATCGACGTAACCGATAATATCGAGGAAACAATATCGAGCAAATGAGGGATTTACTATATAGATAAAGAAGGAATTTGCCGGGACCGGTGAAAAATATCGACGTAAGCGGAGTATCGACGTATCGAATATCGAGGTAACGGTATTCGACTGTAATTGATAATAAGACTAATTGATTGTTTGAAAGACAGGTGGCAGCATAAAGCAAGGTGAAAAAAAACCAGAAAGCTCCTAAAGGAGCCTTCTGTTTTTACTTTCACTTTGCTTTAATCAGTCACTTGCCTTAAAGACAAAATAATTTAGTGGGTGTTAGACAGTGGTTTTACAGTAAACTCTGCAAGATGAAGGACACAGAAATTAATTAACAGGATCTGTAAAACTTCACTTTTAGTCTCCAATAAAATCTAGTCAAATTAAGGGTTGTTTTTACATTATGATAATTGTAAAATGACAGATTGTGCACATCCTGATGAGGACCTTGAGAGGTCCCTTGTTTGGAGTCCCTTGCTCTTTGACCACACTGTTTGCAAGGACAAGTGTACTCTTTACAGGTAAACTTTTTATAAAAGGTGCATAAAATTATGATTATGTGTCACTTGAGTTCTATGGATTGAACAGAAAAAAAACTAAGAGATATTGTTGTTTTGATTACCTCTTTACCTTGTAATCCATATGCGACTGGATTCTGCATATATACTCAACAAAATAATTAAAGGGGCAAAGGTATAAGTTCGTATATCTTTTCCAAAATTGCAAAAATTTTCAAGTTAAAAGAGTGAATGCGTGTTTAGATGCTTTAGAATAGAAAAATTAAGAAACAAACGTCACTATGTGCAAAAATGGTCATGGTTGAATGAGTTGAAGCGGACAAGTATCAAAAACACGGTTTTTAACGTCCATTTGATTTTTGCACGATGTGTCTGCCTATTCTTCAACGATTAGTTTTATAGCTGTTTTCATTATATCGAGTGCATATTTGTATCTTAAGCAAAAATAGATTGCATATTGGTACAAATTTTGAAAACTATGCCCCGAAAGACGTCATTTGTCGTTTTCCAACGTCATTTTGCGACGGAGTTTAACGTTAGCAAGGGTGTTGTCGACAGGTTGTGGTAGTTGTACCTCGACACTGGGATGGTTAATTGGAGATCAGGTCAAAATCATTTGAAGGTCATATTTGAAGTAAAGGACCGATGTTGTCACTTATGACATGACATCAACGGCTCAATTCCCTCGTTACGCTTAATAGTGTTTATAAAAAGACGTGTGGTTACAGGATTTCTGTTCAGACCGTCGGGAATAGACTTCATGCTGCAAACTTATGGGTTAGAAGACCTGTCGTGGGACCGGCCTTGACCCCACACCACCGAAAACGTCACCTATCGTTTTGCCAGGAATCATGCCATTTGAACGTTTACGTTTTAGCAACGTATTGTGGACTAGTGCGTCAAAATTCGTTTTGGATTTAAATGACGACTGCAGACGAATGTAAAAACAGCGAAACGAATGTTTCTTCGACTGTTATGTGGCAGAGCATGGCTAACTCAGAAAAGGGTCAGGGCTCCTATGGGTGGGCATATCCTACAACGATTGTACGGACCTTTACGTCATAAGGAACTTGACTCTGACCAGTTTGGGGTACAGGAACGAGGCCCTAGACGTTATTGCACGCGCTGAAGCTGGAACTTTGGGTTCATGGTTCTTCCCGACAGACGACAAAGCTCGTCCGTACCGAGCACGTATGGTAGAACAGTACTTGGAACACGAGGGCGTAGGACAGATGGACTACCCAGAAAGGTCAACACACTTCGGTCACATTGAGGATGCTTAGGTTATGCGGCAAAGCCGGATATCCGGTCGAGATCGTCACCTTAGAGGCTAACAGACATGCTTATTGAAGAATGGCACATGATGTCCATTGCATACATCCTTAAGCTAATTCTCCGATTTCCATGTAGATGCAAGGAAGTGATTAATGCACGTGATGAACACATATGATACTAGCTGTAATTTAAGAGAAGAACCTAAAAGGTGGGGCTCTTGGTCAAGTTATTTGTTACCCCACCCACCTAGTCTGGCACACGGTAATTTTAGGGTGGTTGTGTTTGAAGGGAAACTGCGATATATATTTCTACTTTTCGAAATACAGTTATACTCTACAATGAAGTCAACATGTAATTTTACATGAAACTGTTAAAAAAATATTGTATAAACTTATTTTTATATATTGGGCCTACCCAATATATTTGCCCCTTTAATTGTTTTGTTGAGTATAGTTTGGATCAAAAACATGCTGAGCTTGTATGATTGGGATCCAAATGGTGAAAACCTTATTGAAATTTTGAAATGTACAACAATATAAAGTACAAATTGTAATAGGCGACCACAATTTTTTATTGTAGTCTATAATGATAGGTGGCAAATTGATGCAGGACAAAAAGCCTATAAATTATTATGTTCAGTTCCTAGTGTTGAAGCTTTACTTTCAGACTGCTTTAATCAACCATCTGCTAGGATAATTATATAAAAAACACTCTTAGAATACATGTTTATGACTGTACAAATTGGAGCTATTTTCTTCAGTGGAGGATTTCATTAACCCTTTCCCACATAGCATATCGCTAGTATTGAATATAGGTGTCCACTTAAAGCAGGTTGAAAGTAAAGCAGAATGCGCTTTAAGCGCATTCTGCTTTACTTTCAGCCTGCTTTAAGCTATCATCTGCTAGAATATAGAAAATATTTTGTATTATACATATTTATGAATGTATAAATTGGAACTATTTTCTTCAGGGCAAGAATAAACTGAATGCGCTAAAAGGCACTTCTATGGGGGAAAGGGTTAAAGGCCTATCTATGGGGGTAATGGGTTACGGCATTTACGTAGAGGAAAGTGTTAACGACTACTAGTTTGACTATAGAAGGTGAATGGTGGTTTCCTCTTGTTTGCAGGGCGAATGGCAACTATGCCTTCTGGAGGAGATGGCACTATCTTTGTAGCAGCTGCCGGAGAGGATAAACTAAATGATGGGTATTTCCATGTGGAGGTCAACCTCAACAAAACAGGTATGCAAGTCCTGCACTGTTATAACTTATATGTCACAGTGTGTGGGTTTATCATCATTTGTATGATCTTGCTGTACAAGCATGCTTTTATGGTGATATAGCAGAGTGCTTGACTGCAAACCTGGCAATCTGAGTTTGATCCCAGGTCTGAGTGGGTATGTTTCTTTATAAGAAACAGAGCTCCAGATAAGGGGAGTATTCAAATACAGTCCACACTCGTTAATTCGAATTTCATGGGACCAAGAAAAATAATTCGGATTAACGGGTGTACGAATTAAGCGATTGGATCGATTACAGTCATCTTGTATCAACTTTGTCATCTCCGGTCATCGTTTTTTGATAGGGTGTCCTTCCCGTAATATTTCTTTTCAGTTAATGCATATACGTAAAAAAGGTATTTTTTTGTTTTGGTTTAATACTTATGCAATAATAATGATGTGCTTTAAATTTGATAAGTTTGTTTAATCCCATAATCCAGTTAATGAAACCATAATCCAGTTAATGAAACCAACTAAACACAAGCCTCTGTTTATTCTCTGCTACTTACGGTCATATGCGTCGGTACCCATATGTGAATTCATAAAGACATTACACACATGCATACATAAACAAAGCGGCACGTTTTACGACAATGATTATGATAATACAAATCATGAAAAACATTATAATTTATCTAATACATTTATGTCATAAATATTAAATCGTAACAAAAGCTTGAAACTTCGAAAAACGGCGATAATACTTTTTTCGCATTTGTAAACGATTTACATACGTACATGTACATACAACGTTCAATGTGAAGTAGCGATCTCAATATCGCAAAGAAGAATATGGTTACAAACATTTGAGCAACGTATGTCAACACCTTCCGCTTGTTTTTTTAAAGATCTCTACAGTTACTATTGGATACAAATGTGTTTAATTGGCCAATACTGCAAACATTGTGTACAGTCTTTAGGCGGTGTAATTAGTTTTCGCGAGTGTTTGGCGTGGGTATGGTCTCCTGTAATTATGACCAGTCTGACACCCCATCGAGGTATGAAAATTGCACTTCGGATTAAGCGTGTCAATTTGAGGGTAAGTCTTTTTAAAGGGACCAGATTAATACTTCGGATTAACGGAAAATTCGGATAAACGAAATTTGGATAAAGCGGAGTTGATTTATATAGAATAAGAAGGGGAAAAATCGGGATCGGAAGAACAATTTGGTTTAACGAGAATTTCGGTTTAAGCGAGTTTGGATTAACGAGTTTGGACTGTACTAAAATCTTTATTTCTGCATTAAACCCTATGATGTCACTACTCATCAGAATCGTCTCTTGAAGATTAAATATTTGAAATGAGTAAGAAAATGTAACCCTTTACTTCATAGCCTGCTTCTAGCTATATATAAATCAGGTCATGTGACCACTTAATGCTGGTTGAAAGCATTCTGCTTTACTTTCAACCTGCTTTAACCCTTTCCCCCATAGAAGCGACTTTTAGCGTATTTAATTTATTCCTCCGCTGAAGAAAATAGTTCCAGTTTATACCCTCATGAACAATTACCATTACAAATATTTTATATAGCCTAGCAGATTTTTGCTTAAAGACCTATTTCTGGCTCAGCAGGATGTCTATCGGATTGTATATTGTGCCAGGGTCACACAACAGGCTTAATACACAACTGTTACATCATATTACCCAGAGGCACATAGGGCATCATGGGATAGGGTACTAGGTATTAATACAGGTAGATAAGGGATCTAGCTGAACCATTTCAACACTGTGATATTGTTGCATAAATATAAAGATAAGAATAGGCCTTCACAAAAAATCAAACGTTTGCATCTAGATCATTTGCTTTAATTGTCAAATTATCAAGTTATGAAACCTTTTTCTACACTATTTAACATCTATATTTTGTCAACTAAAAACTGTCGTATAAGTTATATGTATACAATTTTTTCTAGAAGATTAACCCTTTAAAATGCTTTGTTTGAATACAGGTGATCATTTAAAGCAGGTTGAAAGTAGAGCAGAATGTGCTTTACTTTCATCCTGCTTTAAGCAACCGTCTGCTAGGATAAATACTATATCTCGTAAAGTTCTTATTCAGAGTTATATATATATTTAGACCTTGTTTGCAGAGGATTAATTCTTTGTTTGAATACAAGTGGCCACTTAAAGCAGGTTGAAAGTAGAGCAGAATGTGCCTTAAGGCACATTCTGCTTTACTTTCAGCCTGCTTTAAGCTACCATCTGCTAGAATATTGAAAATATTTCTTTTCATACATTTTCATAACTGTATAAATTGGAGCTATTTTCCTCGAAGGAGAAATAAATTACAGACGTAAAAAGGGTATTTATGGGGTATAGGGTTAAGGCATTTTTCTTAACTTTCACTCTGCTTTAAGCTACCATTTGCTATTATATAGGATATATATCTTATTTTTCCCATTTATAACAATATCAAATGGATAAATTTTCTTCAATGGATGAATTAAAGAAAATATGTAAAAAGGTGTGTTTATGGGGTAGTGTGTAAACAACATGTGACCACATACAGCACGTTGAAAGTAAAGCAGAATGAAACAGAAGGCAAATTCCGATTAATCTCTGCTACAATCTGCTAGGATATATTATTTTGCATATTCATGTAGTAAAAAGTGGAAGTTTTCTCTTCAGAGTAGTAGATCTAATACATAAAATGTGTCAAATGTGTTTGTATGGAGTAATGGATTAAATCACAAGAAAATGCCAAGAAAGTAAAGCATTTTCTTTATAGTTACAATGGACTAGACTTTTTGAGAAACTGGAATTGTTATTAAAAAGATTCATGCTGATCAAACATATCAAATATTTAGCTAATAACTATTTGCCCTAAAGTCTTTAGTATGGCTCCAGCTCATGTGCTTTGTAACTGAGAATTTGATCTGGATCTATGCAGTTTGCCTTTTTTAAATGTAGTTTTATAGTTGATGATTGTAAATGTAATGTTTTGACTTGCTTGGTATTATGCTTGATGTTATTTATTAAAGCTAGATTGCTAACCCACTGTTTTGTTATGTATTATATTATAAGACCCAAAATTACAGATTAATAAAATAAAATCAATTTCATCAATTTTTAATCTACAGACAATATCACTGTGTGCTTAACCCTTACCCTGCAGTAGTATCTTCTGCTTTTAAATTGTCGTCTGCAAACAATATTTAAATTAGATTTGTACATATTTCAATTAAAAAAGTCTGAGCGATAACTGGTATACAGTTTGGATACAGATCAGATGCGACATTATGCAGCATCAGATCTGGATCCAAACTGTTTGAAAAAATAACAGTCAACTCACGATCCACAGCTTAAGGGTTAAATGCACAGCTATCACTTGCCCCTTTATTGGTCTACATATATCAATTAGTACCCTGCTGTGATAATTTGTTTGTAATAAACATACCCTGATAAGGGCGATCTAATCACCAAGTATCAAGCTGTGATTGGGGGGGGACTGCTATATAGAACTTGATATAGGGCTTTAAAGCAGGCTGAAAGTAAAGCAGAATGCACCTTAAGGCACATTCTGCTTTACTTTCAACCTGCTTTAAGTGGTCACCTGTCTTCAAAACTAGAATCGGGCTATGAGGTAAAGGGTTAAGCTACTATCTGCTAGAATATAGAAAAAAATGTCTTATGCTACATAATTTTATTCATGACTGTATACTTAATTGAACTATTTCCTTCAGTGCAGGAAAAAATTAAATGTGTTACAATGTGTATGGATGGAGTAATGGGTTGAATGGGGGAAAGGCTTAACCCTTTGAACCCTAGTCCCGCATATAGGCGTCATTTCAAACAGTGTACATGTGAATAGTACACTTGTCCTGTGCAAACAGTGAAGACCCAGATCAGAGGGCTCCAAAAGGAGCCCTCTGATCAGGGTCTTCACTGTTTGTCAGTATTGCCAAATTTGACAAAAACAACTCTTAAAAGCCAGAAATGGACTAGACAAAAATCGAAACTGGAATTGTCCATTTAAAGTTTCAGGGAGGAAAGAGTTAATAAAACATTTGATGTTGTTTCTGGCAGATTTGAATATCTACAGTGGTACCCTTGCAAAGCCGAGGGATGATACCCTGGCCATTCACCACACCCAGGAGCTTAGACATCCAGGTGTTATCATAACAAGACAGGGTAACACAGGAGTGACAGTACACTTTCAAGATGGTAAGTCAAGTTTTGGAGACAAAGAACCAAGTAAAGCAGAATGCTCATTAAACCCATTACCCCATAGATCTTTTTGAGTTTCACAGACAGGTGACTATTTAAGCAGGTTGAAAGTAAAGCAGAATGCGCCTTAAGGCGCATTCTGCTTTACTTTCAGCCTGCTTTAAGCTATCAACTGCTAGAATATATTAAATATTTCTTTTGATATATTTTTAGCTCACCTGAGCCGAAGGCCTTGTGGTTCTGCGAAATAAAGAATTTGAATTTGTACCAAGTGTGTTCAAATTATGTCCATATCCGACATGTAGCTTCGCATTGTAGTCCTCTACCAAGATAAAATTATGACACCTGGGTCATAGCTATATCAAAATGTTGTCTTGCCCAGTCAGCTTCTATAGTACAATGTCTCAGGTGAGCGAAATGTGGCCCTATAGGCCTCTTGTTATGACTGTATGAGTTTGAACCATTTTCTTCAATGGAGGACTAAATTAAAGGCATTAAAAGGTGTATGTATGGGGTAATGTGTTAAGGAGCAATCTGGTTTACTTTCAACCTGTTTTAAGCTAGCTACCATCTGGAAAAATACTGAGATGTATTCTGTGTTGAATGTTGAGAACTTCCAGGGTGAGGAGGGGCCTCCAGAGCCTTGTGATTATAGTTACCCTGACTTACAATCACTTAGCTCCTCATGGCTGTGGGTTCGAATCCCAATCAGGGTACTAAGGATATTCTAGATCAGGAAGCCTTCCAGCTGGCTTGCAGAAGGTTGGTTGTTCTACCCAGTTGCCTATTTGTGCTTGAAACAGTGCATAAAGAAGGTTAGAACCAGGGCTGCCATAAAGATAATAAAAATCCTAAGATTTCCACATTTGCATTTTTCAAGTGCGATTTTACGAATCATACCTTTACCCCATAGCCTGTTTCTTGTTTTGTTGACATGCGACTACTTAAAGCAGGCTGTAAGTAAAGCAGAATGCGCCTTCAGGCGCATTCTGCTTTACTTTCAGCCTGCTTTAAGCTACCATGTACTGAAAAAAAATTCGAAGATTTAGAAAAAATCCGGAGAAATGGCAGCCCTGATAGAGTGGTAAGACTTCACTGAAATGAGTTGTCCAATATTTTGTCACAGTGTCATAAAACACAAATCAACAAGTCTAAAGTGAAGACTACTAAGAGTAATTAAAATTAGAAGCATAGAAATGTGTCTTATTAGAGTAATGGGTTAAGCGCCATTGCTCATACTGTTATCTGAATGAAAGATAAGCTCAATCTAGAAGGATTCTGTCATCATAGTGTTAAAATACTGTATAATATTTGATACGTACAGTAATATCTATGACGACCACGGAAAAGAAGGCTAATTGATTGCATAAAAGACAGGTGGCAGGTTAGAATAAGGGAAATGTAAAACAGAAAGGAGCTTTCTGCTTTACGTTCACCTTGCCTTAAGCAGTCAGCTACATTAACCCTTTACCCAATAGAAGCGCCTTTTAGCGGATATAACTTATTCATCCGCTGAAGAAAGTAGTTCCAATTTAATCAGTAATGAATATGTACTATGGGGAATATTTTCTATATTATAGCACATGATAGCTTAAAGCAGGCTGAAAGTAAAGCAGAATGCGCCCTAAGGCGCATTCTGCTTTACTTTCAACCTGCTTTAAGTAGTCACCTATCTTAAGTACTAGAAATAGGCTATCAAGTAAAGGGTTAAACAGAGAGGTTTTACTGTAAGTGTAAAATGACGTTTTTCAAGACTTTATTTCTCTGTCTGTCTCTAGAAATAGCTGTCAACATAGAGCTAAGCATGGGAATGCTGGAGATAAACCCAAACATACCTCGAGCATACAGGGACAATTACACTATCCGAGGATTGTTTGGTAACTATGACAACGACCCTGAAAACGACTTCCAGAAACCAGATGGAACCATACTTCCCAACAATTTAACAGACAGGGAAATTCATCAGTATGGGGAACTGTGTAAGTTATTTTAGTAGTTTATCCCATTCATTGCCATGGTGTCATCTGCTTTAACCCTTTCCCCTACAGGAATGCCTTTTAGCACATTTAGTTTATTCCGCCACAGGAGAAAATAGTTTAAATTTACACAGTGATGAAAATTTACCATAAGAAATATTTTCTAAATCCTAGCAGATGGTAGCTTAGAGCAGGCTGAAAGTAAAGTAAATGCGCCTAAAGGTGTATTCTGCTTTACTTTCAACCTGCTTCAAGTGGTCACCAGTCTTCAAAACTAGAAAACAGGTTATGGGGTAAATGGTTAATCTTTTACTCCATAGCCTGTTTTTAGCTCGCCTGTTCGTAGAACAGCAGAGCTAATGTCATACCCCCGGCGTGAGTGAGCGTGATCGTGAGCGTGGCCAAGGTTAAAGTTTTTGGACGGGTTGTTTTAAAGCTTAATACTTGTGCTAGGGTGCTGAAATTTTGTATGGAGGTTTATTAGGGGTCAAACATTGATGTTATGAAGTTATAATTTAAAAATGATTTTAATTTTTTATTAATATTTGACATGTTTTGGACTTAGGGTTTTTACTACAAAAGACCAGGTTAAAGTTTTTTGGACGGGTTGTTTTAAAGCTTAATACTTGTGCTAGGGTGCTGAAATTTTGTATGGAGGTTTATTAGGGGTCAAACATTGATGTTATGAAGTTATAATTCAAAAATAATTTTAATTTTTGTCAGTATTTGACATGTTTTGGACTTGGGTATTTTACTACAAAAGACCAGGTTAAAGTTTTTTGGACGGGTTGTTTTAAAATTTAATACATGTGCTAGGGGGCTGAAATTTTGTATTAAGGTTCATTGGGGGTCAAACATTGATGTCATGAAGTTTATAGTCAAAAATAATTTTAATATTTGTCAATATTTGACATGTTTTGGACTTGGATGTTTTGCTACAACAGACCAGGTTAAAGTTTTTTGGACGGGTTGTTTTAAAGTTAAATACATATGCTAGGGTGCTGAATTTTTTTATGGAGCTTCATTTGGGTACAAACATTGAGGCTATGAAGTTTCGAATTAAACATGATTTTAATTTATTTCAATTTTTGACATGTTTTGGACTTGTATGTTTTGACCTCAAATCACCAGGTTGCTTTAAAGTTTAATACATGTACTAAGTTTTACGGGTTGTACAATTTTTTTCTAAATACATGTAGATTGAGACTCATCATTCTTTTATTAATCTTTCTAAACTGAAAATTGATTTATTTTGGATACAAGATGTTTTTAGACTCAAAGTTCAAGCAGGCGAGCATCAGGTGGCTTTCACACCCATTTCTGGTTAGTTTGAAGACAGGTGAACACTTATAGCAGGTTGAAGTATGGGGTAGTATTAGCTAGATTGAGGATTGGACATTCATTTATGACACATTCTTATTTATGTAATGGTGGTTCAACATGAATATTTATTTCATTTCTGCAGCATCTAATCTGGATCCAAACTGTTTGCAAAATATTGCCAAATTGCTCTTTGCACGTTAACTCTTTGCATACTAGCGGCAGATATATATCTGCCACAGTGATTATCTTAACAACCAGTTTTGATCCAGATGAGACGCTGCGTTGCACAGCGTCTCATCACCCTAGGGCAGGATCCAAGCTGTTTGCCACTCTGACCCTGTTTTGAAAAGAAAATTAGAAAATTCTATTTTTAGAACATTAGCAGAAGACAATTGTTGCAGACGACAAAATTACCCAGCACCCAAAGAGATAAGGGTTAATAATTTCTTTCTCTCTGCAGGGAAAACTAGTACTGCTGACAGTATCTTTAAGTACAGGGTGGGGTCCCACCACGATGACTTCCTCAATGACTCCCTTGTCACACTGTTCCTAGATGAACTAGATGAAGACAGCCTTGCTGAAGCTGTATTAATGTGCGACTCCTCAATGACCTGTGTGTTTGATCTTGTTGCAACTGGGAATGAGAAAATAGCAAGACATACTCATGTTGTTGAAGAACATACTGAGACGGAGTCTATCAGAAGAAGTGAGTTTATTTTTACTTTTACTCTTTTGTGCAAGTCTTAACCCATTAGCCCATAGCGTGTTTCTCGTATTTAGATAGGTGATCACTTCAAGCAGGTTGAAAGTAAAGCAGAATGCACCTTAAGGCGCATTCTGCTTTACTTTCAGCCTGCATTAAGCCACCATCTTCTAGGATATAGAAAATATTTCTGATAGAACATATTGATCTCTGAATAAATTATTTTCTGTAGTAGAGAATAAATTAAAGTCGTAAAAATGTTTATTATATGCCTTCGAGTAATATCGAGCGATTCCGTGTGTATTTGCAGAGTAAAATACAAGAGTCTGTATCAGCCACTTTGTATTTTACTCGGACGTCGCTTTCGATTTGACGTGACGTCATTTACGTACATGTACGAGTGCCGCGTTATTCTTTGTGGCATACAAAAAATCTTGTTCTGCTTCAAATAACTAATAAATTTTGGATATAAAATGATTTAAACGACTATTTAGTTGTTTCTTGTTTGTATTCAAGGCATATAATAAACACATCACCAGTTGGCAGTGTGCTACAGAGTGTTGCATTTAGCTCTCGACGTTTTTGGCGGAAACAACCGATCAGACTTGCGCCAAGGCACTCGTCAGATCGGCTATTTCCGCCAAAAACGTCTCGAGCTAAATACATCACTCTGTATCACACCGTCAACTGGTAATGTGTATTAGGTTAACCTCACTGAAACTTCAGCTGGACAATTCCAGTGTCCAATTTACTCTCGTTCTTTTGTGATTATTTAGGGTTGTTTCTGTCAATGTATTGCCATATTACAAAACAGTGTAGACCCAGATCAGAGGGAATCCCTATAATCTGGATTATCACTGTTAGCAAATGGACAAGACAGTGTACTGCCAAGGGCACATATATGCATGACAAGGGTTCAAAGGGTTAAATCAAATAGAAATTAACTCTTGTATTTAATCAGTTGTTTTAATTCATTGAGCCCTTCTGATCCACATATTCGTCTTTTACCAAAAGTGTACCAGTCCTGTGAAGAGTACACGTGTCCTATGTAAACAGTGAAGTCCCTGATCAGAGGGCTCCTGCAGGAGCCCTCTGATCAGGGTCTTCACTGTTTGTCATTTTGTAAAATATTATTAAAAAAACACCTAAATAGTTGAAAACGGACCAGCCTTTATTGCAAACTGGACTTGTCCATTGGAAGTTTCAGGGGATACTGAGTTAATGCATTTATCAGGACACAGGTCATAGGCACCGTAAGGTGGTTAACTTATTGTCCAATGGTTGTTTTCAGCATGGTATAGATGATTGCTTATTGTCTTGTGTAAAAACTGTAGACCCTGATCAGAGGGTTCCTCTGTTGAGATAATTGAGATAGTTGAGATAATGCACCTTAACACATTACCCCATAAATACGCCTTTTTATGCCTTTGATTTATACCTCCACCAATGAAAAGAGTTCCAATTCATACAGTCATGAATATGTTTCACAAGAAATATTTTCTATATTCTAGCAGATGGAAGCTTAAAGCAGATTGAAAGTAACGCAGGATGCTCCTTAAGGTGCATTCTGCTTTACTTTCAGTCTGCTTTAAATGATTACCCTTTTTCAAACCTAGAAACACGGTATGGGGTAATGGGTTAAAAAAGTAGGCTGAAAGTAAAACAAAATGCCTGTTTTCTTTAGTGGAGGAATAAATTGAAGGCACAAAGTTGTATTTATGAAGTAATGGGTTATGGTAAGGAATACGTATTTACATTGAAGAAATTGTTAAAACTTGTCTATTTACAGAAAACCATTTACCGGTGGTTGGATTGGCAACTAGAAGAATCCAGGCGGAGGTAGGGCAGCCGGTATCCATCTCTGTAACAGCCAGTGATATAGATGGTGATCCATTAACTGTCTACATTGAAGGTATAGGAGATGTTATAACACAGGAAGGCTTGGGACAGGTTACACTTACACATGAGTGGACACCAACAGACACAAATCCTGTCAACATAAGGTTAGTTGTCTGCTTATACTTGGGTTAGACACTTTCTGCATCACTGTTGTTCTTTAGCTGTGTGCATTATTGTCATCTTAAAGCGACTCGCAACCAGATGGTGCATTAAAAATAGTAATTTGTAAATATGTGTCAAACGCTTATATAAATGGTAAAGAATTAGTTTAGGATAAGAAATTCTGTTTAAAAAAATGTATTTCAATAAAAAAAAATATAGGTCTCTGGTGGGATTCGAACCCGGGGCCCGGCATTGGCGGACAGAAGGCAAAATAGGGGAAACCGCTTAGACCAATGGACCACAGAACTATCCGTTTATCTCGGATCGATTTAACGTATTTCAATGTGTAACGATCGAAAGTGCATACAACTTCGTAATTCGGCTCGTGTTTATGTCTGAGCCCGTGTAAGGAAGCAACAACAACAACTATACCGTCTACTAGTCGGTATAGAAAAACGATGGAAAATATCTAAAAATCTAAGATTCGGTGACGATTCTTGAGACTTTTTTTGGACTGATCATATTTTTTTAATGTCAGAAGCCAAATAATGCCACAAATTTGCTTTTATTTGAGTATTTTATTTTATTTTGACAAGTACACCATCCGGTTGCGAGTCCCTTTAACACATTACTCCATAATCTGTTTCTAGTTTTGAACATAGATGACCAATTAAAGCAGGTTGAAAGTAAAGCAGAATGCACCTTAAGGTGCATTTTACTTTACTTTCAGCCTGCTTTAAGCTACCATCTGCCAGAATACAGCAAAATTATCTGCAGATATAAATTTTGTGACTGTATAAATTAGAACTATATTCTTCCATGGATGAATAAATAAAGTAGTAAAAAGGCGTCTCTATGGGATAATGGGTTAAGCTTTCTTTGAGACACTTTTTACTGGAGCTTTCTGCATTACTGATTTTTTTTTTACCCATTACTCCATAAATATGCTTGTTTACATCAATAATTATAGCCCCAAAAGTGTTTGCGATGGGCCGTAAAACACCATTCATTCATTCATTCATTCATTCCAAAAATGTAAAAATGCTTTTATTATCCAAATCTTGATCAGCACTCTGTGGGTATAGGACTGTCAATAACTTGAGTTGCATAAAGCCATTGATTTTAAATTATACATGCAGATGTATTCAAAACACTTAAAAACATTTAAGATGATTATTCCAAGAAGCAGCTTAGGGTTGCAGATTGAGGTCCTTTGTTCAATGTTACTGTACAGTACTGTAACTCTTTGCATGCTAGCGCCACAGTGATTGCCTTTGCAAACAGTTTGGATCCAGATGAGACGCCGCGGCGTCGCATCAGGATCCAAAACGTTTGACACTCTGCTAATGTTTTGAAAAGAAATTTAGCCAATTGTATTTTTAGAACAATAGCAGACGACAAATGTTGCAGACGAAAAAAATTACCCAGCATGCAAAGAGTTAAAAAGAACAATTTGAGAAACCAGGTTTTAGAGGAATGTTCATGCTTCTTGTTTTTATAGTTTCTTTGCCAAGGATATAACAGAGGACAGGTCGGCCATGCATTCTGCTGAACTACTGCTGTGTCCTACCTGCGTACATGGCACTTGTGACTACAACATTATTACCCATAATGCCAGGTTTATGCTGGTACCCTGTGTCTGTGATCTAGGATGGACAGGTAACCATGGAGACAAGCTACAGTACTACTGCACTCTCAACCCATTACCCCATAGCCTGTTTCTGAAATTGAAAATAGATGACCACTTAAAGCAGGTTGAAAATAAAGCCGAAGTGCCTTTAGGCACATTCTGCTTTACTTTCAGCCTGCTTTAAGCTACCATCTGCTAGAATGTAGAATGGATTTCTTTCAATACATCTTCATAACTGTATAAATAAAACTAATTTCTTCAGTGGAGCAATAAAAAAAAAGGCGTAAGAAGGTGTATTTACGGGGTAATGGGTTAACCCTTATCTCTATAGCCTGTTTCTAGTTTTGAAGAAAGATGACCACTTAAACTAGGTTAAAAGTATAGCTTCTGCGCCTTGAGCAGCATCCTGCTTTACTTTCAACCTGCTTTAAGCTATCATCAGCTAGGATTTAGAAAATATTTCTTCTGGTACATTTTCGTGACTGTATAAATTGGAACTATTTTTTCCAGTGGAGGAATAAAGGACTAAGTTCACTAAGGGGTGAAAGTGGCCTAGAAATTCATAAATTATCCAAGTTGTTAATCTTTTTGAATATCCTTCTGAAGTTGGTTGGTAATACATCGAACTTACTGGAAAACGTTTTATTTTGTGTTAAAACGCTATATAGCATAGTCCTCTGGTCAATACAACTATCCCTTCTCACCGTGATTTTCGTCAATTTCACCCAGAAAATTACGTTGATACTGAATTTAAAATATGAGCACAGTCGTCGACAGTCAAGAAATTTCAGCAGTACATTTTTTATGCAATAAGGATTAAATGGCTTGAAAATCAAGATTGTCGACAACTGTGCTCATATTTAAAACAAGAAAAAACCGTAAATCTGGTGGGGGAATTTGAAACCAAAGCTATGCTATTAACCTATGTCAAACCAGCAGATGTGTGTGCCATGGATAAGCCATGGTTCATACATTTCCTGTCGTATTGGTGTCACTGTAAAATTAAATTAAAAACAAAACATATTAAAATAAATCTATAGAGATACATGTTTCTATAGTAAAGTTTGTTGTTGCTATGGTAACATAATTTCATTTTTCGTTCGTGGTGAGGTTTTCGATTTGGCTAATGCTATCTCATATTTTTGCATTTCAAAGTTATCAAAATACATATTCGAATGATGATGTGAAGTGCGCAATAATTGATGAAAATGTGATAGTAGAAGAGTACATGTATATTAAACTTGTTGCTATGGCAACATGATCTTTATTTTCAAGAATATATTTAATATTTGCTTTCTTTTATCCACCACCAGCATCCAACTGTGATATTTTGGTGAAATCTAAAATTGAACCGATTTCACCCCTTAGTGAACCTATATTCAGTAAGAAGTCGTTGTATTGGTTACCATAGCAACACATGCTACTCTTAATATGATAATGTGTCATGTTTCGTACATATCATGTTGTATTGGTGTCACTGTAAAAATAAATTACAACACAACATGTTTAAAAAAAAAATAGAGTCAGGTTTTTTTAGAGTAAATTTTGCTGGTTGCTATGGCAACAGTATCTTTATTTTTTGAGATTTTCAAAAGGGCTAATGCTATATCATATTGTTGTATTTTAAGGTTCTCAAAATACATGTTCCAATAACGATATGCTCATGCAATAATTGATGTAATTCGTGACTTTAGATGAGTATAATAAAATGGTTGCTATGGCAACATAATCTGTATTATTGAGCCAAAAAAGTTATTTTCTTTCATTATCCATCACTAGCATCCAACTGTGATATTTTTGGTAACATCTGAAACGGGACCAGTTTCACCCCTTAGTGAACTTAAATCTGAAATTGAGCCGTTTTAATCCCTTTGTGTACCTATATTTAGTAGGAAGCCGTTGTATTGGTTACCATAGTAACAAATGTAACACTTTTTAGAATAATGTGTCAAGGATTTGTCATGTTTCATACAGTTCCTGTCGTGTCAGTGTCACTGTAAAATCAAATTACAACAAGACATATTGAAGGAATTATATAGAGAGACATGTTTTTCTAGACTAAATTTTGCTGGTTGCTATGGTAACATTATCTTTATTTTTCCGTTAATGTTGAGGTTTTCAACTTGGCTAATGCTATATCATATCTTTGTATTTTAAGTTGATAAAATAATTGTCCATGCTCAATGCTCAATAATTGATGAAAACCGTATTTTAGATGAGCAAATGAAAATGGTTGCTATGGCAACATGATCTTAATTATCGAGCAAAAAAAAGTTGTTTATTTCATTATCCATCACTAGCATCAAACTGTGATATTTTTGGTAACATCTGAAACGGGACCAGTTTCACCCCTTAGTGAACTTAAATCTGAAATTGAGCAGATTTTACCCCTTTCCTATATTCAGTAGGAAGCCGTTGTATTGGTTACCATAGTAACAAATGTAACACTTTTTAGAATAATGTGTCAAGGATTTGTCATGTTTCATACAGTTCCTGTCGTGTCAGTGTCACTGTAAAATCAAATTACAACAAGACATATTGAAGGAATTATATAGAGAGACATGTTTTTCTAGACTAAATTTTGCTGGTTGCTATGGTAACAGTATCTTTTTTTTCCGTTAATGTTGAGGTTTTCAACTTGGCTAATGCTATATCATATCTTTGTATTTTAAAGTTAATAAAATAATGTTCCAGTGATAATATGCTCAATAATTGATGAAAAACGCAATTTTAGATGAGCAAATGAAGATGGTTGCTATGGCAACATGATCTTAATTATCGAGCAAAGAAAAGTTGTTTTCTTTCATTATCCACCACCGGCATCAAACTGTGGTATTTTGGGTGAAATCTGAAATGGGGCCAATTTCACCCCTTAGTGAACTCAGTCCTTTAATACGCTAAAAGACACTTCTATGGGGGGTAAAGAGTTAAAGCCAAATATCAGTATGAAGATTACTATGTCTTATACATGTAGTGACGGCTTCGCTGACTTTCCTTGCCTTCCTTTGGCATTCTGCTTTCCTTTCAACCTGCTTTAAGCTACAAACTTCTAGGATATAGAAACTATTTCTTATTGTACATATTTAATACTATATAAAGTGAATCTATTTTCTTCAGTGGAGTAATAAATCAAAGGCATAAAAAGGTGTATTTATGAGGTAATGGATTAACTGGGAAAAAGAATATGTTTACCACTGCATCATCATCTTGACAATTTGACTTTTCCAGGGATCCAGATAAGGGGAGTATTTCAAAACTAAAACCTTTATTTCTGCATTAAACTATTCGTTAGAATCGTCTCGAACAGACTATTCTAATGACTAGATACACCATAGGATTTTGTGCAGTATGAGTCAGTCGAAGAACTTGTAGGATTTGTTCAGATTTACTCCCCGTTATCTGGAACCCTGCTTTTCATCATCTGTACAGGTCGTAGTTGTGATACAGACAAGGATCCCTGTCGGACTCATCCCTGTGGTGCAGGGGCCAACTGCACTGACATGAGCCCAGCTCATGAGCAGGCCACTGGTATTGGCTTCACATGTAGCTGTGGAACTGGGTACCAGATGGTAGGAGAAACCAACAAATGTTCAGGTAGGTTTGATTGTCTCCTTGCAGATTCTAAATAATTGAATGCATTTAACCCTTAGCCCGCCAAATAAATTGTCGTCTGCTATAATTCTCGTCTGCTTCAAGTTTCAAAGTGCTTCAAAGTTGCTCAAAATTGCTGAAAATGTTGTCCGAGTGTCAAACAGCTTGGATTCGGATGAGACGCCGAGTTACTCGGCGTCTCATCCTGATCCAAGCCGTTTGCATATGGAGCTATAGTCGTGAGTGGCAGGCTAAGGGTTAATAATACACAATTCACAGTTCAAACGAAATTATAAATGAGGTGACTGCTTAACTCTTTGAACCCTAGTCATGCCTATCATGCATCATTTGCAAACAGTGTTCCTGTGAAGAGTACACTTGTCCTATGCAAACAGTGAATCCCCTGACATATATTGTAAAATCAACCCTAAAAAGTTAAAAATGGACTAGACTAAATTGAAAACTAGAATTGTCCAAATTTTGAGGTTTCAGGGAGGAATGGGTTGAAGCTTTCTGCTTGACTTTCATCCTGCTTTAACCAATTACCCCATATAGCCTGCTTTTAGGTTTGAAGACAGATAACCTATTAAAGTAGGAGCATGAAAGTAAAGTAGAATGTGCCTAAACCCATTACCCCATAGCCTGTTTCCTAGATTTCAAGGTATGTGACCACTTAAAGCAGGTTGAAAGTAAAGCAGAATGTGCCTTAAGGCGCATTCTGCTTTACTTTCAGCCTGCTTTAAGCTAATATCTGCTAAAATATAAAAATATTTCTTATGAATTTTACTTGTGACAGTACAAATTGAAACTATTTTCTTCAATAGAGGAATTAATTAAAGGCCTAAAAAGGCGTATTTATGGAGTAATGGGTTAAGTGAATAATGCTTTACTTTCAGTCTGCTTAAAGTTACCATCTGCTATTGTATAGAAAATATTTCTGATCTTGCAAATTCATGACTACATCAGTTGAAACTATTTTCTGTTGTGGAAGAATTAATCAAAGGCGTAAAAAGGTGTATCTATTGAGTTATGGATTAAATTAACTCCTGCATTAAACAAAATCAGTAAGCAAAGGCACCCTAAGGCTCTAATGTAAAGCAATAGGAAACGTCGACAAAAATGCGCTTCTGTGCTGGTACATTATTTTACCCATTACCCTATAGCCTGTTTCTAGTTTTGAAGACAGGTGACAGTGAATTTAAAGCAGGTTGAAAGTAAAGCAGAATGCACCTTAAGGGGCATTCTGCTTTACTTCCAGCTTGCTTTAATCTACCATATGCTATGATACAGAAAATACACTGTATGCATGGTGGATATTCTTGATTATTTCTTCAGTGGAGGAATATACTAAAGGCGTAGAAAGGCATATTTATGGAGTAATGGTTTTACGTATTTCTATGAGGGCTATCCTGATATTATTGCTTCCTTTGATTACAGATGTAAATGAATGTAAAGAAGGCCGTGTATGTGATCACAGATGTACTAATACCCTCGGGTCGTATGCTTGCAGCTGTAGGTCTGGCTATAGACTGTTTGGAGACCATCAATGTATAGGTTTGTGTCATTTCTCCAACCCAAATACCTCAATAACCCTAAATATTTGTGACAAACAGGCCTTAGCAAACAGTGTAGACCCTGATCAGACTGCTCCCTCAGGGAGCAGTCTGATCAGGGTCTACTCTGTTTGCCATTTGGTTTACACCTGTCAGAAATTTTATGGTGTCACAATTTTTAGGATTTTTACAATACAGTCAAACCAGTGTCCTGCCAACATCCAGTAAGGATGACTATTGGCTGTGTTTAGTATTATGGACTATTTCACTTTTGAAAAATAGCATTTGATGTTCTGAAATCAAGACTGTTTCTAGAAATAGTTTCAGAAAAAAATAAAGTAAAACAATAGTGCAGTCCCTAATTAGAGGGTTACATATATGATTAGAATAGGGCGTTAAGTACAGGGAAATGTTACATACATATTAGGTGTTAATGGTCATTTGTGGATAAAAACATTTCTCTGTAAACTTTGAGTGCAGGGAGTGAAATCCAAAAACAATATTACACAGTTTTTGATCCAATATATTCTCAGTAATTTAAGTAGGCAGACATTGTTGAGTAAAATGTGGAAAAGTATTAATGAGATTATTCCACCACAGAAAAATATAATATTTTTCCATAGACATTGATGAGTGTAGGGAGTGAAATATATAGAGGATAATCAATTTCTTTGGATTGATATGAAAAATATATCACGAGAATGGGTTGTTATCTGGTTAAAAAACGAGTCCACAGGACGAGTTTTTTAACCAGATAACAACCCATTCGAGTTATATATTTTTCATATCTATTCAAAGGAATTGATTATTCTATTTATTATATATATATTAATGACGTTTTTACAGAAAAACACACAAAATTGATTACCGCGACGTCACTAAACTAAATATGACGTGACGTCACAAAAAGTGATATCATCACTACATGTAGTGATGATATCAACAGTGACGATATGAAATTTATCTAACTGAGAAATCTCTATAAATCATCGATAGGTATATAATAAGGAACAATATTACACTGTATAATGGTTATTTCTCCACAGATATTGATGAGTGCACAGAAGGTACTCACGACTGCCAGCAAGGCTGTATGAACACTGAGGGCAGTTTTGTTTGTGAGTGTCACTTTGGCGGCTATCTGATGGCAGATGGTCGTAGCTGTGAGTTACAAGGTAGGCGACTACACCTGACATTATTTGGTTGGTTAACCCTTTCATACATAGCCATCAGTAAAATAAAATCTCCTTGTCAAACTGAATCAGTATAATATATTATATATAGAATTTCTTTTCTAAAGACAGACGTCTGCTTAACCCATTACCCCATAAGTACACCTTTTTACACCTTTAATTAATTCCTCTTCTGAAGAAAATGGTTCCAATTTATACTGTCACAAATAAAAATCATGAGAAATATTTTCTATATTCTAGCAGATAATGGCTTAAAGCAGGCTGAAAGTAAAGCAGAATGTGCCTTAAGGCACATTCTGCTTTACTTTCAACCTGCTTTAAGTGATCACATATCTTCAAAACTAGAAACAGGCTATGGGGTAATGGGTTAAAGCAAGAAGAAAGTAAAGCAGAAAGCTTCTACAGGAGCTTTCTGCTTTACTATCTTCTTGCTGTAAGCTGCCACCTGCACACTATCAGTGAATTATGAGGTTGATGCATATGTAATGACAGAGTAGAAGTGTTCTACAGCATACAGCTTTAAGCAACTATTCACCAGCATAGTTGTAATTTTATGTCTCTTTACCTTAACCCATTGCACCCTAGTGAAGAGTATACTCGAGCTTTACAAGTAAAGTACCTACTGTGAAGATTATACATGGCCTATGAATAATCGCCTGAATGGTGGATGTTTAACCCTTTCCCACATAGCATGTTTCTAGTATTGAATATGGGTGTCCACTTAAAGCAGGTTGAAAGTAAAGCAGAATGTGCCTTAAGGCACATTCTGCTTTACTTTCAGCCTGCTTAAAGCTACCATCTGCTAGAATATAGGAAATATTTCTTATGATACATATTCATGACTGTATAAATTGGAACTATTTTCACCAGTGGAGGAATAAATTAAATGCGTTAAAAGGCGCTTCCATGTGGGAAAGGGTTAAAGCAGGCTGAATGTAAAGCAGAAGGCTCCTTCAGGAGCTTTCTGCTTTACGTTCAGCCTGTGCTTTAACCCTTTCCTCCCTGAAACCCCAAACGGACAAGTCTAGTTTTTCAATTTAGTCTAGTCCATTAATGACTTTTTAGGGTTGATTTTTACAATATATGTCAAAATGACAAACAGTGTAGACCTTGATCATGGTCTACAATGTTTGCATCGGACAAGTGCATTCCTAGCAGGTACGCTGTTTGCAAAAGATGTATATATGCGTGACTAACGTTCAAAGAATTAAGCTACCACTTGTTTTAAATGCTGAAATGAAAACAAGCTATGATCTATATTGGTGCAGATGTACTGGTGGAGGATTGTGCCCAACATGGCTGTGAGCAGGGCTGCCAGACCAGTGACTGGGGAGGAGTGGAATGTTTCTGTTACCTTGGTTACCAGACATCAGATGGTGGACAGACCTGTCAAGGTAAGAACTGAATTACGTTATCTTCCCAAAAACAGAGTTTGTTAATCCATTCTATGGCAGAAATAAGTACAAATCATTTAATTACTTTGCAAATGGTTCAGACCCTGATTAAGAGACCTCCTTATGAAGCCACCTGATCAGGGTCTATTCAGCCCAATCAGGGTTAAAATGGTCACTCTGAATATGTTGAACATTGTCTTTTCGAATCTCATTTGATGTGATTTGGCTAAGACATATCAGAGGTTTTTTTAATAAATGTAAAACAGTAAAAGTTTTTTAAGCCTTTGATCCCTGATTATGGGGCTTAATTGTCATAGGGAATTGTTTCTGTTTATTTGAAAGAGATTATACCCTCTGCCAATGAGATTATTCAAAATAATCTTTCTCACGGAAATATCATCCATCGTCTCATCATTCATCGGGGCTATATGACTGAGTGTCGCAGTGCCGTAAATTCCACCTCATCCATACATCCTAGTGATGCATATACACATCGTTAACAAACATGTACAGTAAAAACTCAATTCTACGAACTCACGTTTGATCGAACATACCCATATTTCAAAGTTAAAACGTGCCTTATCAAAATTCAACTTACGAAATACTTGTAAGATCGATTTAAGCGAGTTCGTAGTATCGAGTTTCAACATAATACTCTTGTCAAGTTTGCATGCAGTGTAGCCTCAGCCCTGTGGGTGGAGATTTATATATGAACCAGGGTTCCAGATAAGAGAGACTGAATTGAACAAATCCAACATTTTCTCACTCTTTCAGCTTCAAATCCTATGGTGTTACTACTCATAAGAATCGTCTCGAAGAGACGAATCTAATGAGTAGTGACACCATAGGGTTTAATGTAGAAATGAAGATTTTAGTTTTTGAAATAGTCCCCTTATCTGGAGCCATGGAGAAAGGACAAATGGAGAAGTAACGTATACTCAAATCTGCATTTTCCCGAAAATGGTGTCGTCCGTTACCTGTATGTGCGATAACGCTTAATCGATCGATAATTCAACTGCACCGGTACGCCGATAGCGGGCTATCGCGTTTTTTATCGTGTTGAATGGTTACCTACTGTTAGTTTAAGTTACATAAAATCCTTAATTTTCACCCGATTTTCATTATAATGGTCTTAAAAGAAGGCTAAGATATTTATCTTTCACTTGTAAAAATAACAGATTTTATTTTTTAAAATTGATCCGTTTTATGGCGAGTTAAAGAGTGGTTTCCAAATGAATTTGCCGATAAAAGGGAGCAAGCACTCGGGCATAAATATATCACGCCCCGTTACAAAACCTTTCATAAAACCCTCAATTTTCCACCGATTTTCAAAGAAATGGTCTTAAAGGAAAGCTTAGATATTTTTCTTTCAGTTGTAAAAATGCAAGTGTTTATTTTCGAAATCGACAAATTTTATGGCGAGTTAAAGAGCGATGGCCAAATGAAATAGTCGATAAACGAGAGCAGGCGATCGCGAAATATATACTACGTCCCGTTTCAAAAACTTGAATTTAATCCATAATTTTCGTCCGATATATACTATATATTTTAAAAAAAAGGTCTTGATATAAAGCCGTGACACTTATCTTTCGGTTGTTAAAATACCAGGGTTTTTCTTGAAGCGAAAAAAGTAATGATGACCTACAAAGGTTGCTGGCTAATGATATGGCTAGACCAACTCGCGTAAGAAAAGAATTCCTTCCGTATAAAAACTTAAGCAAACTTCTAAAAATGTGTTCATGCATTGTTACAATGTTCTACATGGAGGAAATATTTCCTTGGAAGCAAAAATAAAAATCCATTTTGTATGTAATGAGACTTTTGAAAGGAGTGCGCGTCAAACGGCCAAAATCCAAAACGGCCAAAGTTGTAACTGTATTATTATGTCGTATGTGATCATTATTATTATTGAAAGGAAAATTAGAATTATTAACATATTACTTCAAAAAAATGAATTTAGGGTTAGTTTTACAGCCAGACTAAAATATACATATTATCCGTCCCATTTCTATGAAAGAGGTAACAGTTTGCATTATCTTCAGAAATTAATTGCAAACATGATAACATGAGATCTCCGTTTCTTTCTGCTTTACTTATGTCTTATATAACGGAGTAAATTATAAAGCAGCCAATGCCTTAAGCAATCTATTTTACTGACTGCTTAACTCTTTGCCTGCTGATCGCAACTTTACTTTTTTTTTGCAAACAACTTGGATCAAGATCAGATGCCGCGTAACACGGCGTCTGATCTGGATTCAGAATGTTTGACACTCGTCCTTAGCTTTATTTACTTACAAAATGTCTACCATATTACACATCACAAAGGAATGTGACACATTACGTAACCGTATACAGAACCCGCACCAAATTAGCAGGACAATTATCAGCGTCATAAAACTGTCCCAGCATGAAGTCCATGCTTCTTGAACATGCCGATTATCTATGAAGATGGACAGTCACACCAGCGGGTTGCTACTTTAATGAAAAAGATCAAATTATTATGCTACCCGTGCGTGTAACTTGAACATGTGTTCTTGACTTCTGTAACCGCATGATGTTTATATATTATACAAATCACAAAAAATAAAGATAATAGAATTGAATTAAAAAAAAACCAACAAAAAACAACAAAAAAACAACATCAATGCACCTGGTTTGGTTGATGACTGGATTAACCCTCTCATTACTGAATACCAGTAACATGATGACTATTGCAATTGCAAACAGTTGTAATCCAGACCAGGCTGCAAAAATGTCGGATTCATAGAGTATGTCTCTTGAAATATAGTTTACCCCTTTTTCAAATTAAGCTCTTTATGACACACTTTACCTTTTCTCCGCATGAGGATCATCAGAGAGACAGACAGACATTCATACAGAAAGATGGAGACAGAAAAGAAGAAGCGAGAGACTGACAGACAGAGATAAGAGAAAAACAGACAGACAGAGAGACAGTCACAAAGAGAAACAGAGACATAAATACAGACAGTGGCAGAGAAATATAGACACACACAAACTTCGTAGGTAAACGAAAAAATACGTTTTTCTCTCGTTTTCAAAACCTCACTAAACTATCAATTTATAAGCTATCGCCTCAAATTTTGGACTACGCGTAAGATAATGGTCTAATAAAACATCTGTATTAAAATTTATAACGATAAGATGACATTAAAAGCATTTATATTAACACCAAACTTCGTAGGTAAACGAAAAAATACGTTTTTCTCTCATTTTCAAAACCTCACTAAACTAACAATTTATAAGCTATCGCCTCAAATTTTGTACTAGTCGTGAGATCATGGTTTAATAAAACATCTGTATTAAAATTTATAACGAAAAGATAGCATTAAAAGCATTTCTATTAACACCAAACTTTCGTAGGAAAAACGGAAAATACAATACTGTACGTTTTCTCTCTCATTTTCACAAACTCACTAAACAAACAAATTATAAGCTATCGCCTCAAATTCTGTACTAGTCGTGAGATCATGGTCTAATAAACATCTGTATTAAAATTTATAACGAAAAGATAACATTAAAAGCATTTCTATTAACACCAAACTTTCGGAAAAACGTTGTTTTCTAGCCGCCAGCGAGCGCCGCTGATTGAACGACACGATAAATCGCGAGCAGGCCGGATACTTCTCCATTTGTCCTTTCTCTGTGAATATTCAGTGGGAGAATGACTAATTGTGTTGCAGACATTGATGAGTGCCTGAGTGGCCAGATTTGTCCACAGCTGTGTATCAACACTAATGGCTCCTTCACCTGTGACTGCTATGATGGCTACAGACTCTCAGATGACAAGATCACATGTCATGGTAGGTGGTTTACTGTCATACCTGTATTAACACATTACTCCATAAATACGCCTTTTTACGCCTTTAGATTTATTCCTCCACTGACAAAAATAGTTTCAATTTACATTGCAATAAATATACTTATACCATATTTTCTATATCCTAGCAGATGTTACCTTAAAGCAGGCTGAAAGTAAAGCAGAATGCGCCTTAAGGCGCATTCTGCTTTACTTTCAACCTGCTTTAAGTGGTCACCTATCTTGAATACTAGAAACAGGCTATGGGGTAATGGGTTAACATATTCAACCCTAGCGACGAGTATACTCGTCATTTACAAACAGTGTGCCTGTGAGGATTACACTTGTCTCATGCAAACAGTGTAGACCCTGATCAGAGGGCTCCCTAAGGAGCCCTCTGATCAGGGTCCACACTGTTTGTCATTTTGAAATATATTGGTAAAATCAACCCTTAATAGTCAAAAATGGACTAGACTCAATTGAACATTGGAATTGTCCACTAAAAAGTCCAGGGGTGAATGAATTAACCCATTACCCTATAAATACACCTTATTATGCCTTTAACCTATTCATTCACTGAAGAAAATAGTTTAACTATAATACAGTCATGGATATGTACCATAAAAAATATTTCCTATCTTCTAGCAGATGGTAGCTTAAAGCAGGCTGAATGTAAAGCAGAATGCGCCTTCAGGTGCATTCTGCTTTTCTTTCAACCTGCATTAATGGGTGACCTGTCTTCATAATAAGAAACAAGCTATGGGGTAATGGGTTAACCACCATTCCCATCTAAAATATGATAAGTATTTGTCATTGGCTCTATTGATACACCTTTTTATGCATTTAATTAATTCCTCCAATGAGGGAAATAGACTAAGTTCCAATTTATACAATAATGAGTGCAACATATATTTTCCTATATCTTAACAGATGGTTGCCTAAAGCAGGCTGAAAGTAAAGCAGAATGCACCTTAATGTGCATTCTTCTTTGCTTTCAACATGCTTTAACCCATTACCCCATAGCCTTTATTTAGTTTTGAAGATAGGTGATCACTTAGAGCAGGTTGAAAGTAAAGTAGAATGTGCCTTAAGGCACATTCTGCTTTACTTTCAGCCTGCTTTAAGCTACCATAGGCTTGAATATAGAAAAAAAATCTTAGAATACATTTTGATAAATGTACGAAATGGAACTATTTCCTTTAGTAGAGGAATGGATTAGAGACGAAAAGGTGTATTTATGGGGTAATTGGTTAGGAGGTCACCTGTCTTCAAAATGAGGAAACAGGCTATGGAGTAAAGGGTTAAGCCTTCAGCTGTTACTGTAGTGTCTGCATCAGTTGTTGACCCCCAATTGCTTTTATAATTCAATTTAAATGCCAATTGAGCTCAAGAAACCTCATGGCAAGAGCAAAACATTTGGATCTTGATGTGCTACATGGTGTCTGATCTGGATCAAAACTTTAAGAAATTGGATTAAAGTACCAGTATTTATGTTTTTAAAACTGAGTTTCATTTTTCTGCTAATTATGAAATTGGTTCTCCGTCATCATTATATTTGCAGAAGAAGTGACAACTTATCAATTTTAGCTTTTAAAATACTCTCTTATCTTGAGCTCTTTTACGCTATTGACAGAATGTGAGATTGGAACCTGGGGTCCAAAATGTGAGAATCTGTGCTCTGACTGTAGCCAGAACATCTCCACATGTGACCCTGTGCATGGCTGTGTGTGTCGCTCAGGCTGGCAGGGAACCAACTGTGACATGAATATAGACGAGTGTAGTCTGGTTCCCCCTGTCTGTAAAGATTCTGTACATGTGTGTAGAGACACAGAGGGTTCCTATATCTGCGATTGTCCTGAAGGATTTGAGGAAGCCGCAATTGGAAGTTGTATTAGTAAGTATTAATACTAAAAATCTGTATATGTATGTCAAAAGCATGTGAATGTGAGGATTGGATTTGAAAAGATTTTATGTTGCTTTAACAGTAACAGAATTTCAGTGATATTGTGACGCCCAGCTAATTACAGGTGGAGGAAGACTCCAGAATCCCTTTATGTTTTAGGCACAAATCAATCCGCAACTGGGAATTTAAGAACCTCAACCTTCGGCAAAACTGCTAGAAGGCTTCCCCACTTGAAAAATCTGAAGTGTCTAGACCGAGATCCAAATGACCTATCTTTAAACCAATTTGATATTAAAGCAGAAAGCTTCCTTTACGAACTTTCAACTTTACTTTCATCATCATGTTGCTCTTAATTGCCACCAGAATTCAACACCCAGTTATTTCTGGTGTTAACTCTTTCAACATTAGGTAATTCTTATTGGTTATAAGGTTCCCTTGTGGATCAGTTTAGTTACCAAAACATGAACCAGTCTACAAAGAATTCTCAGTAGTGTAATAAATACTGCTCTAAATTAGCAAACAGTGTAGACCCTGATCAGAGGGCTCCTATAGGAGCCCTCTGATCTGGGTCTACACTGGTTGCAAATGTAATGAGTATTTTTTAAACAGGTGCATGGTGTTGAAAGAGTTTTTAAGCGCCACAAATAATTGTTCATCAATGTATTGAATATAGATAGGAGTAAATTGATGGGACTATGGTGTGTATGTGGAGCAAATGGTTAAATAATCAAACCAAAATGTTTGATAAAAAGTTTCCATGTTATAACATATTATTCCCCAGTGGCATCTATAGACACTGGGAGGCATGTTATAGTGATTGCCCTGTCTGTGCATTCAAGGTTAACCAGATTTTAAATCTACTGATTCTTCTAGCATCAACACCCGACTTGCTCAAATACTTTGATACTTGTAGCTTTATAGCTTTAGACCATTACAATCCACCAATATCATCCAACCACAATTTGACCTTGACCTAAATTAGACTGTGGGTTAACTAGATTTAACAGTTTTGTCTAGTGTCAACACTACTTACTACAATGCTTTAATACTTATCCAGTTGTTACCTTTGACCAATACCAGTCTCACTTATAACACCCAACCTTGATTTTTGAACTTGACCTTGACCTTATTAGGACTTAGAAAAGATTCAGAATATACAGTCGAACTTCGATATCTCGAACTCGTTTAAGTCGAACTATCCGGTATTTCGACACATGAACAGCAATCATTTCATGCTCAGTTAGTCGAAAATACCAAAATTTTAAAGTTAAAACGTTCCTTAGCCACATTTTAACTTTAAAATGGGTATGTTCCACTTAACCAAGTTCGAGATATCGAGGTTTGACTGTATTGTCAAGGATGCCACCTGGGCATAAACTTTTATTGAATTCGATCAGTCTTGTTCAACTGGCATCTATTTCAGATACCAATGAATGTCTGCGAGGGGGTACCAACAATTGTCCACTGGAAATCTCAGACTGTGTGGACAAAAGTCCTGGCTACATATGTCAGTGTGCCCAGGGTTACTATGGAGATGGCTATAATTGTACCAGTAAGTTGAGTCTTTTGAAGCAGCAAAGTACCACTGTTAATCCTTCTGTTGAATATTCATGTATAACACATGTCCAATATAAACATTTTGTACTATTACATTTGTTATTAAGGTACTTCGCAGGTGCGCTTAGTTTCCATACAAGGTGTTACAAAACTTTTCATGAAGAATGATAATAGCCTCAGAAACGATGTGTGAAAATATAGGCAAAATTTATTGTGTGGTTTGTCTTTAAGGTCTGTTTTTCAGACAAAAACCTGGAATTTTGATGATTTTATTTTTCTCAAAAATAAATAAAGCTAATGACTATAAATCTCGCCCATTAAGTTATCCACAAGATTCATTACAAGAAAAGCTAAAAACATTTTGAATAAAAGTGTTCAGAAAGATGTTATCAGCTATTTAAATTTTGCAAAATGCTAAAAAAATGAATTACAAAAAACTGACTCATTCAATGTATATTTTTTTCATTTTATTCAAATATATGGTTGATGAAAAAGTAAGTCTGAAAAAATTAGAAAATATTACAGTCAGGATTTGTTGTAATAACAGATTTTCTTAATAAAATGTGGGATATTTGAAGTTGAGATACAGTTACCTACCTTTAATTTAAAACTCTTGTCATTAAAATGCATTATTATTTATTCAAACATAATAATAATGGGCAATATCGATCTTGAAAAGGTTGACGTATTGATAAGCTTCAAACTGTGGCTTTATAGTTCGATCAAATCGAATACATGTATACCAATTTTATTGGCTTGTAAGTCATTGAATTAAAACGTACATGTAAGTGGACATAATAGTTGGACCATATATAACATCACTAATTCTAATCAACGAAGACTAAACATAATATGTCCCTTGATCACTGCGTTATGGATTGACAAGTCAATTATTCGGACACTTAAAAAAAAATATTTGGAGCGTATAGGTCTCGAACCTATGACCTTTGAATTGGTAGTCAATCACTCTACTGACTGAGCTATGAAGGATTATACTAAATCGTATCAACATTTCCTTTATATAAATTTTCTAGTATAAGCACGTGCGGAAAAAGTCTATGTCGTCAAGATCCATATCCGCTCGTCCGCAAGACCGACTTCGGTATGCGAAAGGCCTTAAAATAAGGAATATTTCCCCTTGAAAACATGCAGACTGGCATCAGACAGTTCCTACAAGAGCTATCTGATCTGGGTCTACACTGGGTTAAAAAGCATCAATATATACACATTACCAGTTGACAGTGCGATACAGGGTGATGTATTCAGCACGAGATGTTTTTGGCGGAAAGAGCCGATCTGACAAGCGCCTTGGCGTGAGTCTGATCGGTTGTTACCGGCAAAAACGTCGAAAGCTGAAAACAACACAATGTAGTGCACTGCCAACTGGTGATGTGTTTATTATATGCCTTGAATATACTCCAAAAACAACTAAATAGTTGTCTAAATCATTTTATATCCAGAAACATTAGTTATTTGAAGCAGAACAAGATTTCTTGTATGCCACAAAGAGTAACGCGGAACTTGTACATGTACGTAAATGAGGTCATGCTAAATTGAAAACGAGGTTGGAGTAACCCATTAGAATCGTCTAATGGTAGTAACACCATAGGATTTGGTGCTGAAACAAGTGAGAAAATATTGGATGTGTTCATTTTACTCCCTCTTATCTGGAGCCCTGGAAGAGTTCATTTGTTATTTACAGATATAGATGAGTGTGCCATGAGGACTGCATCATGCCATCAAGTTTGTGTTGACACAGATGGCGCCTACAACTGTGAATGTTTCCCTGGTTACCTACTGGCTGACGACAGAGTCTCTTGTATTCTCAGTGAGTTACTACATGTAATACTAAGGACAAGAGTCATTAACATTAATGATTGTCCAATTGTCTGGGATGAGTTATGTCTTCCCAAATATATGGGGGGAAGGGGTATTGATGTCGTGCTGTCTGTCTGTTTGTCCATCTGTCTCTCTGTCTGTTAAAATTCTTGTGCAGCTCACACACTTTAGGAGGAATTTGCTCAAACTGTCACAGATTAATTTCTTGTGGGTGAGGACGTTGGTGTGCTTTGGAATTGGAGACTGCAACCATTTTGACAGAAGCTATGGCCATTTAACCCATTACCCCATAGCCTGTTTCAAGTTTTCAAGATATGTGACCACTTAAAACAGGTTGAAAGTAAAGCCTTAAGGCGCATTCTGCTTTACTTTCAGCCTGCTTTAACCTATTATCTTCTAAAATATAGAAAATATTTCTTATGATTTTAATTTGTGACATTATAAATTAGGACTATTTTCTTCAGTAGAGAAATTAATTTAAGGTGTAAAAAGGTGTATTTATGAGGTAGTGGGTTAAATACTGTGTACATAGGATAATTATAGGGAAAACATCATGTGCGCAGCTAGCTCTTCCTATACATTATAAGGGATTCCCTCCGAACTTTCAAACTGGACAAGTTGATTTAAAGCTAATACTTTTACTGAAAGAAATGGAAATGTTATTATTTGCTTGTTTTAATACAGGACAAAAGGTTATTCAGAAAACTCCCTTTCCTTTTCCTTACCTCATTACCCCTTAGCCTGTTTCTTGTTTTGAAAACCGGCGACTGCTTTTCTTAGTGAATAAACAACCAGAAGCATAAAAAGGCATATTTATTGGATAAAGGTTTAACCCATTACCCCATAGCCTGTTTCTTTTTTTGAAAATAGGTGACTACTTTAAGCAGGTTGAAAGTAAAGCAGAATGCGCCATATGGCGCATTCTGCTTTACTTTCAGCCTGCTTTAAGCTATTACCTGCTAGAATAAGGAAAGTATTAAATATTACACATATTCATTACGGTATATATTGGAACTATTTTATTCAGCTGATGAATAAAAGGAATGTTCTAAAAGTCACTTCTATAAGGGAAAGGGTTAATTCCCCTTCAAATTCCTCAATCAATATCTATAGCTAATGCATATCAGATTCTGATATGAATATTGTCTATATATTTTATGTACCTGTACAATATATTTGATATTAACCCATCCTTAGCTAATGCATATTTGATATGAATATTGTCTATATATTTTATGTACCTGTACAATATATTTGATATTAACCCATCCTTAGCTAATGCATATTTGATATGAATATTGTCTATATATTTTATGTACCTGTACAGTATATTTCATATTAACCCATCCCTAGCTAATGCATATCCGATATGAATATTGTCTATATATTTTATGTACCTGTACAATATATTTGATATATTTAGATACAGACCCATGCTTGATTTCTAACCCGATATCCAATCTGAGCACGGAGGTGTGTATAAGGCGTGGATCTCACGGCTGTATGATGAACCAGGCAGGAGAGGCTGAGTGCTTCTGTAATAGCGGCTACAACATGACGGCCACAGGTTTCTGTGAAGGTAGATATTGTGTACCTTAACCCATTACCCAATAGCCTATTTCTAGTTTTGAAGATAGGTCACAGGCCACTTAAAGCTGGTTAAAAGTAAAGCAGAATGTGCCATAGGCACATTCTGCTTTACTTTCAACCTGCTTTAAGCTACCATCTTCTAGAAAATAGAAATTATTTCTTATGATATATATTCATAACTGTATAAATTAAAACTACTTTCTTCAGTGAAGAAATGTGTTAAAGGAGTATTTATACCCAATAGCCTATTTCTAGTTTTGAAGATTAGTTACTTCTTAAAAGCAGGTTGAAAGTAAAGCAGAATGTGCCTTTAGACCTTTATTGAGTAATGAGTTAACATATGTTGGACTGTTCCTATATTTGGATAAAGACTGCTGAAAACTGCCATTGATCACAGCCTATATGCTGCATCGGGATTTTGTATAGCGGTACATCTAAAACTAGCTCATAAATTCAGGACTGAATAGGCAGTTAAACACCATTCATTCATTTATTACAGTATAACCTCTGTCGATCGACACCTCTCTTGACCGGAAACCTCTGTTATCCGACCCTGCTGTTTGGTCCCGGCAGTTTCCCTATATATCTTATGTAACCTAACTCTCTCTTGATCGGATCCTCTGTTAACCGTTATCCGACATACCTTGACGGCTCAAAAAAGGCAAATTAAAGGTTTTTCACACCCCGTTATCCGACGGTATGCTGACCTTTGATCATTGACCGACTATACACAATTATCACACGCAGGTGATAATGACACATATTGCTCGGTTGGCCGTGTATGACAACATGTATTGTTTAATGAGTGAATAATGTGAGGGTTGATAAGATAACTTCAGCCAACACGTGTAAGCAACCCATTCAGGGTCGCAGTGCCGAAAAGACCAACTCATCAATCCTATCCAACAATAGCTAACCATTATTTCGTGTTCAAATTGGACAGGTATCTGCCAATAGTCATCACCGTCAAAATGTCAACATTAGAAGTAAGAAATATATATCTAATGCGCCCTCCGCATAGGTCGAGTCTATAGTAATAATCGCAGGCGTAAAAATGTATGCTCAAGTTATATTGAGAGAAAATAAAAACATTCTAGCTATTTGAAGTTTTTGTTATTTCCCCGCTATTTCGGCATAACGAGAGAAGAATGTACTTGTGTATAAAATGTATATACGAATATGCCGGTGTTTTAGTAGATCCCTTAATATCTACATGTATGCGTGTTTACTTCTGATTGTATACTGACAATACACGTTTATGCCTACTGTAGAAAGAACAATGGAAAACCGTGTAGATCCAGAGCAGGGGTCTCCTATTTTAAACTGGAATAACCTGACAAGGAATATGCTGCAGTCATGCACGCATATTTAATAAGTAAGTCGGCATAGAGAAATTTGCCTCGCAGCGACAATCTTTTGGGGTGTAAACTTGTGAACTTAGGCCTAATTCCGTTAACCGACAACCTCTCTTAACCGACTTACAAACATGGAACCATGGGGTGTCGGATAACGGAGGTTATACTGTAATTCAGGATTCCTGTTTATTAGACTGAGATTATCCCCTCTGTCAAGAACTAAAAGTAAGGCAGGTCAGTTGTTTTGATCTCATGCGCTAATGAGATTAGTGGAAATCGTCTTCATGAAATCATTATATCTCATCTCATCAACCCTCGTTATGCCCCCACACCACCGGTGGTGGGGGGCTATATAGGAATCGCGTTGTCCGTCCGTGCCTACGCTAGGATACTTATGTGGCTAAAATTCTTAGCCCCATAAAAGAAAAACATTAACCTGGCCGTCTCTTGTGACATTAACCTGGCCAGTTGTGGGACATAGGGTTAGGGGTAGGGTTAGCCTCCAGATCATTCTATTCCAAGTTAGAGCAAAAAGAAATTGTCTCTTATGTGGCTAGCCACGCAAGAGAAAACAATAGAAAATAGCCACATAAGTATCGTAGCGTAAGAACGTCCATCCGTCCGTCTGTAGCGTTTTTCCGGGACATTTGCCTTTTTCTTGAAAACTCTTTATGATACCATCTTCAAACTTGGTATACATTAGCAATTTTTTTGGGGGACAGTCATGGACAGGTTTCATAAGTCTTGTACCAAATTTGACAGAATTATGCCCCTTTTTAACTTCATTTTTTTGTCTCTTAATTGAGATTTTTTTCTTTGAACATGCCATTTTCTTGAAAACTATTCATGATATTGTCCTCAAACTTAGTACACATTATAAGTGTTGTATTGTGAGACTTTTCATGAAGTTTGACAACTCTTGCACAAAATTTGACAGAATTATGGCCCTTTATAACTTGAAATTTTGTTCCTTAATATGCATTTATTCTTTGGAAATGTAATTTTCTTGAAAACTATTTATGACATTGTCTTCAAACTTGGTACACATTATAAGTGTGATGTTTGCAGACTCTACTTGAAGTTACATAACTCTTGCCAACAAATGACAGAATTATGCCCCTTTTTTAACTTGAAATTTTGTTCTATTTTCTTTAAACATGCCATTTTCTTGAAAACTATTCATGATATTGTCTTCAAACGTGGTAAACATTATTAGTGTTGTTTTGTGAGACTTTTCTTTAAAGTCTGACAACTCTTGCACAAAATTTGACAGAATTATGGCCCTTTATAACTTGAAATTTTGTTCCTTAATATGCATTTATTCTTTGGAAATGTAATTTTCTTGAAAAATATTTATGACATTGTCTTCAAACTTGGTACACATTATAAGTGTGATGTTTGCAGACTCTACTTGAAGTTACATAACTCTTGCCAACAAATGACAGAATTATGCCCCTTTTTAACTTGAAATTTTGTTCTATTTTCTTTAAACATGCCATTTTCTTGAAAACTATTCATGATATTGTCTTCAAACGTGGTAAACATTATTAGTGTTGTTTTGTGAGACTTTTCTTTAAAGTCTGACAACTCTTGCATAAAATTTGACAGAATTATGCCCCTTTTCAACTTGAAATTTTGTTCCTTAATATGCATATATTATTCTTTCTACATGTCATTGTGCTGTTTGTGACAGGTCAGTTGGAGTGGGGGTATTTATCACCTTTTATGGTTTTACGTTGCTTTTAACAGTATTTTAGTCATTTCGCGATGTCAAGCTTATTACAGGTGGAGGAAGACCTAAGAACTCCTTTAAGCACTGTTTCAGACACAAATCGGCAACTGGGTAGAACCACCGACCTTCCGCAAACCAGCTGGAAGGCTTCCCCACGCAAAAAAATTTCACCGAACAGAATGGAGTGACTTTAATCCCTTCCTCCCTGAAACCTCAAATGGACAATTCTAATTTTCAATTTAGTCTAGTCCATTTTTAGCTCACCTGGCACGTAGTGCCAAGGTGAGCTATTTTGATCGTCCTCTGTCCGTCGTCGTTCGTTCGTTCGTCCGTCCGTCCGTCGTCAACAATTTCTTTAAACGACATCTCCTCCGAAACTACTGGATAGATTTTTAGCTCACCTGAGCTATTTTGATCGTCCTCTGTCCGTCGTCGTTCGTTCGTCCGTCCGTCCGTCGTCAACAATTTCTTTAAACGACATCTCCTCCGAAACTACTGGATAGATTTTTAGCTCACCTGAGCACAAAGTGCTCAAGGGGAGCTTTTGTGGTCAGTCTTTGTCCGGCGTCCGGCGTCCGGCGTCGTTCGTCGTGTGTCAACAATTTCTTCAAACATCTTCTTCTTAAAAACTACTGGTCTGATTGCAACCAAACTTCACAGGAATGTTCCTTGGGTCAAGCTCTTTCAAAGTTGTTCAAAGAATTTGAAACAATGCAGAACTCTGGTTGCCATGGCAACCAAAGTGAAAAAATAAGGAAATCTTAAAAAATCTTCTTGTCTGAAACCACAAGGGCCAGAGCTTAGATATTTGGCACATAGCATCATCTATAGGTCCTCTATCAAAATTATTCAAATTTTGCCCATGGGGTCAAAATTGGCCCCGCCCCGGGGGTCACCATTTTACATAGAGTTATATAGTGAAATGTTCAAACATCTTTTTCTCTGAAACCAATATGACCAGAGCTTTGATATTTGGCATGGTATAATTTCTAAAGGTATTTGACATATATTAATGAATTGGTTCCGGTCCGTTGCATATCTGGGTCACCGGAGCTAAAAATAGATTTTTTACCATGAGAACTTAAAAAATCTTGTCTGAAACCATAGTACACTAAGCTTAGATATTTTGCACATAGCATCGTCTACAGATCCTCTATCAAATTTGTTCAAATTTTGTCCCTGGGGTCAAAATTAGCCCCGCCCCGGGGATCACAGTTTTACATAGAGTTATTTAGTGAAATGTTCAAACATCTTTTTCTCTGGAACCAATATGACCAGAGCTTTGATATTTGGCATGGTATAACTTCTAGAAGTCCTTCACATATATTGTTGAATTGGTTATGGTCTGTTGCATATCTGGGTCACCGGAGCTAAAAATAGATTTTTTCAATGAAATCTTAAAAAATCTTCTTGTCTGAAACCATAGTACACTGAGTTTAGATATTTTGCACATAGCATAGTCTACAGGCCCTCTATCAAATTTGTTCAAATTTTGTCCCTGGGGTCAAAATTGGCCCCGCCCCGGAGGTCACCGTTTTACATAGAGTTACATAGGGAAATGGTCAAACATCTTTTACTCAGAAACCAATATGGCCAGAGCTTTGATATTTGGCATGATGTAACTTTTAGAGGTCCTTCACATATATGGATGAATTGGTTCTGGTCTGTTGCATATCTGGGTCACCGAAGCTTAAAATAGATTTTTTCCAATGAAAACTTCAGAAATCTTCTTGTCTGAAACCATAGTACACTGAGTTTAGATATTTTGCACATATCATCGTCTACAGGTTCAAATTTTGCCCCTGGGGTCAAAATTCGCTCCGCCCTGGGGGTCACCTTTTACAAATCTTCTTTTCTGAAATCACGCTACCCATCCTAGTGTCACCATGGTCAGGTGAGCGATCAAGGGCCATTCTGGCCCTCTTGTTACTAAACTTGGCCTGAATGATCCTTATATGGTCCTCTTTCAAAGTTGTTCAAACATTTCCGGTCCGTTGCATATCTAGGTCACAGGAGCTAAAAATAGATTTTTTCAATGAAAACTTTAAAAATCTTCTTGTCTGAAACCACAGTACCCTAAGCTTACATATTTGGCACAAAGCATCATCTACAGGTACACTATCAAGATTGTTCAAATTATGTCCCTGGGGTCAAAAATGACCCCGCCCCGGGGGTCGTAATTTTATATAGAGTTATATAGTGAAATCTTCAAACATCTTTATCTCTGAAACTAATGTTGCCAGAGCTTTGATATTTGGCATGATGACACTTTTAGAAGCCCTTAACCCTTTGAACCCTAGTCCCGCCTATAGGCGTCATTTCAAACAGTGTACATGTGAATAATACACTTGTCCTGTGCAAACAGTGAAGGCCCAGATCAGAGGGCTCCGAAAGGAGCCCTCTGATCAGGGTCTTCACTGTTTGTCAGTAATGCCAAAATTGACAAAAACAACTCTTAAAAGTCAGAAATGGACTAGACTTAAATAGAAACTGGAATTGTCCATTTAAAGTTTTAGGGAGGAAAGAGTTAACCAATATTGTTAATATGAATCCGGTCCATTGCATATCTAGGTCACAGGAGCTAAAAATAGATTTTTTCAATGAAATCTTAAAAAATCTTCTTGTCTGAAACCACAATACCCTGAGCTTAGATATTTGGCACAAAGCATCGTCTTCAGGTCCTCTATCAAGATTGTTCAAATTATGTCCCTGGGGTAAAAAATGACCCCGCCCCGGGGGTCGTAAATTTACATAGAGTTGTATAGTGAAATCTTTAAACATCTTTTTCTCTGAAACTAATATGGCCAGAGCTTTGATATTTGGCATGATGATTCTTCTAGAAGCCCTTAATCAATATTGTTAATATGGTTCCGGTCCATTGCATATCTAGGTCACAGGAGCTAAATAAAGATTTTTTCAATGAAAATTATGTCTCTGGGGTGAAAAGTGATCCCATACCAGGGGTTATGTGACCCTTGTGTTGGTTTTTCCAGGTGAGCGATATTTAGGCCCGCATGGGCCTCTTGTTGACTTTTTAGGGTTGATTTTTACAATATATTCAAAATAACAAACGGTGTAGAACCTGATCAGAGGGCTCCTAGCTTAAGGAGCCCTCTGATCAGGGTCTACACTGTTTGCATAGGACAAGTGTACCCCTCACATGTAAGCTGTTTGCAAATGACGCATATATGCGTGACTAGGGTTTAAAGAGTTAACTCAGAAGGATTTTAGTATTTCACATATTCTTCTTATATTTTGCTGTGATGATGATATTTTTTGCTGTGATGATGATCTGTTGGTTGTTTCAGATGTAAACGAGTGTGAAGTTGGCAGTAAGTGCTCTGATATTTGTGTCAATACACAAGGTGGCTTTACCTGTCTCTGTCATGATGGGCGTGGTCTTACGAGCGATGGATACACTTGTCAAGGTAAATTGCAACCTATAGTGGGTAAAACAATTATCACGGAGAAATGGTGTACATTGAAGATTGATGACCTTGACCTATGACCATGACCTCAGTGACTTTGGTTAAGTTAATGCGTTTAGGTCACAGTGATAGTTTTGCATTCATGAGCATACATGCAGCAGGACAGCTGTGTTGTAAAATCATATTAATTTTGTAGGTTTTGTAGTGTTTATGGGCCCCCCTAAAATGTTTATACACCACTCCTCTATATTGTGTACCCCATAGTCCTGTTTCTTTGTTTTAAAGATAGGAGATCATTTAAATCAGGTTGAATGTAAAGCAGAATGTGCCCGTAAGATGCATTCTGCCTTACTTTCAACCTGCTTTAAGCTACCATCTACTACGTACAATAAAGAAACTGTCTTATGGTACACAATCATGACTGTATAGATGGAATTATTTTCTTCAGTGTAGGAATGAATTAACCCATTTCCCCATAAGTACCCCTTTTAATGCCTTTAACTTATTCGTATGTACTAAGTTTCACTTTATACATTAATAAATATGAAATAGTTTCTATATAATATTATACAGATTGTAGCTTAAAGCCGGCTGAAAGTAAAGCAGAATGCGCCTTATGGCGCATTCTGCTTTACTTTCAACCTGCTTTAAGTGGTAACTTGGCTTCAAAACTAGAAATAGGTTATGAGGTAATAGGTTAAAGGTGTTAAAATGTGTATCTATGGAGTAATGGGTTTAACCCATTACCCATAGCCTGATTCTAGTTTTGAAAATAGATGACCTGACTCAAAGCAGGTTGAAAGTAAAGCAGAATGCGGCTTAAGGCGCATTCTGCTTTACTTTCAGCCTGCTTTAAGCTACCATCTGCTAGTATATGGATAGTATTTCTTACAATACATATTCATGACTGTATAAATTGGAACTATTTTCGTCAGTGGAGGAATAAAGTAAATGCGTAAAAAGGCTTATTTATGGGGTAATTGGTTAGGCTTGTGGGAGCATTTTTTGTCCTGTATAAAGTTGCCATCTTCCACTGTACACAAGGTTTCACTGTACACGTCCTCTACATCAATATGAGAAGTTTTATTTTTTGTAGCATGTAATGTGAGTGGCAGCTGGGGACCAGAATGCAGAAACAAGTGCAATTGTAGACCTGGTTCCCTGTACTGTGACAGTAATACTGGCTGTGTCTGTGCAGAAGGTTAGTGAGCAGAATTGTTGCCTGGACTGGGGTTTTATGCCCCCTGGCTTCGATAGTGGTTGTCCTGTCTGTCTATGTGTACATGCTTAACCAGATTACAGTGATGCTCACTTATAACGAACTTGGATAAGATGACAAACTGCTTAATACGAAATAAAAATAATTCCCCGACTGCTTCCTTCTTTATTTCAATGGCCTCATGCTTGCTTAAGATGAAAACTGGATATAACGAAAAACTGGATTAGACAAACGGATTTTTAGGTCCCTAAACTGGATTTTACCTGTAAAATGGTTCTGTTAATACAACATGCCGGTCATTATCACAGTTTGACAAGTGGCTTACAAAGGTGACGGTATCTAATTGCTTAGCTGCTCATCCCTCAGATAACAAAACAGTACCCAACCAACATGTTTTGTATATATGCTATTGATAGGATGTTCAAACAACTGGAAATAATTAGTTTACTTGGCACATTATTTGTTTAGATCCAGATCAGATGCTTAATAACTGGGTGTCTGATCAGACTTCTTGCTGTTTGACACCTGTATTCTGCATAAAGATAACAACCACTGATGCTATATCAACATAGTAGATCATACATGTGATATCTCCCGATTTGGTCGGGAGCTCCCGAAAATAGACCTTTACTCATGATCTCCCGGTCGGGAGACGAAATCTCCCGATATTTCATTGAACCAGGTTCATTTTTTTTCAATATGAACTTTTATATCATTTATCTCGTTCACCGACTCTAAAATCTTAAAATTGACTTCAGAGTTCTCTGGCTAATCCCTACACACGCGTATCGCCAAACGCTACTGATGTGTGTAAACACATTACGTAATCGTCGATAAATTTGTTAGTGTAGCACTATTATGACAGGCTGAGTCATAACAATGTTGGGTAAAAGTTTGACCACACGCGCCGAGTACCGGTAGATCTAATTGGTTATCAAAAAAGTGATTGACAGGTTCACCCCGAATCGGAGACTTTAACAACGACAATTTCTAAAAGCAGTGATGCGAAGGCTATGTCCCCGATACGGACCGGATTAAAATCAGACAATTCTCCGTAAGTTCTGGACAAACACACCTTTTAGATGAAGCTAATCAGAATTAACATTTAGGAATAGATTCCTACCACAAAATACTTTGTATATTCACGTAACAGAAAAATACTTTACCGTTACAAAATGACGGGGCGCCTTAATATTTGCTATGAGAATTGCGTATATTTTGTTAGTCTAAAAAGTATTCACAGCGTCGTTTTCTAACAATCAATTAAAATTAAACATTGGATCTAAATTCTTCTGTTTGTTAGATACGATTTGTGCAAATGTATGTTTATTAAGTTAGATTTTTTGACGAATTACGCTCGTAAAATTGATTTGCAATCAGTTTTCGCGGTAGAAATTTTAGACGCGTTACTTCGTTGTTAGAACCACGCCCATTTTATGGCGCTAGTAAATGTCGTCTGCAGATTTTGTCGTCTGAAACAACAGTGAATACTCTGAATTAATTTTTGTGCATTTTCTTTCAGAAAATATCAGTGTCAAACAGTTTGTATCTAGATGAGATGATGCGGCGTCAGAGACTGTATAGGCTTTATACAGTCTCTGTGCGGCGTCTCATCTGGATCCATACTGTTTGCAAAATTAATAACAAATTGGTTTTTTGATCTACTCCATAGATAGAAATCTAGAACATTCATTCTCTCAAGAAAATAGATATAGTTCCACTTTATCTTTACTAGTCATGAATAATATAAGAACCATAATAGGAAATAGTTCTTATATCCTAGCAGATTGTAGATCTAGCTTAAAGCAGGCTTAAACTTTTGCTGAAGCAGAATGCTCCTGAAGAGTATTCTGCTTTACTTTCAGCCAGCTTTACACAACCATCCTTCTGCAGTACTAAAATACTAGAATAATAGGCCCATGTCAGTATTATAAGAACTATATCTCTGGGTGAAAATTGTCTCTGTCTTAGTGGTCTAGAGACTTCTTTATTCACTTATTTAAAAAAAAAAAAAAAGCAATTAGATCTAGTAATTAACTTATGAAAATATATAAAATTATTGGAATTTCATCGTCTGCGCCTAGTTTTGTCTCGAAAAAAGTGTCGCGAAAAAAGCTCCCTATTTGGCACCCCAATCTCCCTATTAAAATTTCCAAATCTCCCTATTTGGGTCCAAGAAAATATCACATGTATGTAGTAGATCTATATCAAAAACTTTTTTATATTAATAAAGTTTACTTATTAAATATTCATAATATGTTGAGTTTTCTATTAATACAATACAGGGGACAGGTTACATTTTCAAGAAGAAAAATGGCAGTTCTTATGTCATAGTCAATCTTATTTTGTTATCATTTAATTATTCTATTAGGTGTAATTTAAAGACATATTTAAGATTTAATTTCTATGAATTAATTTTCTTTTTTTTCTAATCAATTATGTACTAAAAGTATGATGAGTAAAAATGTCTTTCTATTTAGACTATTCACAAAGAAATTTCGTTGTTTGGATAAGACGAAGTTTGGATAAGACAAACTAATTTGCAAGATCCCCTCAATTTCGTTATAAGTGAGCATCACTGTATACTGTTTGGTCTAGGATCAACAACACTTTCTAAGATGCTTTGATACTCAGACAGCTGTTGCCTTGGACCATTCCCAATTCTCTCTTATCAACCACAAACTAAATTTGACCTAGAAATTGACCTAATTTTTGGCCGGATTGAAAATGCGGTCTATAGATTGGTGAATGCCGTCCGTCCGTCTGTCTGTCCGTCCTCACTTTGGTTGACCTTTTTGTTAGTGTCAGTTTTAGTCAAAGTTTAAGTCCTACAGCAACCAAATTTGGCATGTACAGTTGTAGTGAGGTCATTATCACATGCCATGGGTACTATATTATATATATATATACAAAGCAAAAGTGCAGACAATCCGGCCATACCGACATTGGCGGTTTCTCGTTTGGACTTAAAAATGATTCTGAGTAAAGATTACTACAAGTAGCTTAGACAGGGAGCATAAGAGTTTATTCAACGCAGTCTTGTTACCTACATAACAACTATTGAAATATTCTAGATTCAAGGAGCATTCTGATTTACTTTTAGTTTGTTTTAAGCTAATGGTGCATATTCATGACTGTGTAAAGTAGAACTACTGTCTTGAGTGAAGGAATAAATAAAAGGTGTTAAAAGGGCATATTTATGGAGTATACTGGGATATTGCTATACTGCACAGGTTGGACAGGGTTGTATTGTGAGACTGATATCAATGAGTGTGATGATGGAGCCTGCATTGAGAGTCAGGTCTGTATCAACCAGCCGGGCACATACACCTGCCTCTGTTTCCAGGGCTACCTTCTACAAGATGACCTATGTGTGGGTATGTATCTGTCCACAGAATTATACACTGACGGAATCGAAACCTCGCGCTATATCCTAAATCTCGTGCAGCGCATACAAGACTCGCGAGACTTGATAAGAGACTGTCTATCGGTAGTTGCCCCTTTCTAGTAAAAACTTAAAAAATCTTCCTGTCTGAAACTACAAGGGCTAGAGCTTAGATACTTGGCACATAGCATTGCCTACAGGTCCTCTATCAAGTTGTTCAAATTATGCCCCTGGGGTCAAAATTGGTCTCACCCCAGGGGTCACAGTTGTACATATAGTTATATAATGAAATTTTCAAACGTCTTCTTCTCTGAAACTAATATGGCCAGAGCTTTAATATTTGGCATGGTGACACTTCTAGATGTCCTATACCAAAAATATTCAAATGATTCTGGTCGGTTGCATAACTAGGTCACAGGAGCTAAAAATAGATTTTTTTCAATGAAAACTTAAAAAATCTTCCTGTCTGAAACTACAAGGGCCAGAGCTTAGATACTTGGCACATAGCATCGCCTACAGGTCCTCTATCAAGTTTGATCAAATTATGCCCCTGGGGTCAAAATTGGCCCGGCCCCGGGGGTCACAGTTTTACATAGAGTCTTCTTCTCTGAAACTAATATGGCCAGAGCTTTTATATTCGGTATGGTGACACTTTTAAATATCCTTTACATATTTTGTTCAAATGGTTCCGGTCTGTTGCATATCTAGGTCAGTCCTGGACATAAATCATTATCTCCATTTTTTCAGCGAGCGAAATATGCCCCATGGGGCTCTTGTTCTTGTTTTTTTTACATGCGACTACTTAAAGTAGGCTGTAAGTAAAGCAGAATGTGCATTAGGGCGCATTCTGCTTTACTTTCAGCCTGTTTTAAGATACCATGTAGTGGAAAAAAATCCGGAGATTTAGGAAAAATCCGGAGAAATGGCAGCCCTGGACTGTTGTGTATTATATGTTGGTTACAGATCAAGATGAGTGTGCGCTGGCTGTAGATGACTGCAGTCAGAGGTGTATCAACAGTGAAGGCTCCTACAGCTGTAGCTGTCACCAAGGATACGAGATGCATGCTGCCTCCAACACCACCTGTATAAGTAAGTTCTTTATTTTCTATTAGATAACTTTTAAAATATTTGAGGCTTCAGTGGATGGAATTTTGCCCCTCAGGAATAATACCCTTTCCACAAAATGCATGGCGAACGATTGACCCTTCCTGTTTTTGCATTGGCAGAATTTGCCCCATCCATTTTGCCCCTTCATCGTTTCTAATTGCCCCTTTCTAGTAAAAACAAGCACATCTAGGTCACTCTTATAGTCTTATTGAAGATTGATAATTACCTCTTAAAGATGATTATCGGTGACTAATATTCAGACAATATTATTAGAAATAGAGAAATGCTTACAAAGGGCTAGATTTCGACTTGCAACTATAGAAAAGGGACATAGTTTCACAGACTGGAAGGGGCAAAATTCCACCATGGAAGGGGCAATGTTCACTATATGCAAAAACAAAAGTGGAATACTTTACTATACTGTTCTAATTGGACAGGCACACTTCTGGTATTGGATGCTTTCCTTCATAACTAAAAGTGCAAATTGCCCACATATAAAGTACTTCTTAATTGTTCATGGCAGGTTGCTGATAAAACCAAGATTGAAGTAAAACAGACAAGTCCATTAGGAGCTTTGTGCTTAACTTTCATCTTGCTTTAAGCTACTACCTGCATTGAACACTACTATTTAATCATTGTTTGAGCAAATTTACCAGAACAGGATAGAGACATCATATGGGGCTTATAGAGAGAAAATGATAAACATGTACTTTTAGCATGTTTGTCCAGGAATTGTTTAACCCATTAGCCCAAAAATAAGCCTTTAATTTTTTCCTCCATTGAAGAAAATAGTTGCAATATATAGTCATATATTTTCTATATTCAGCAGATGTTAGCTTAATCAGGCTGAAAGTAAAGCAGAATGTGCCTAAAGGCGCATTCTGCTTTACTTTCAACCTGCTTAAGTTATCACCTATTCAAAACTAGAAACAGGCTATGGGGTAATGGGTAAAGTTTCTAGGTTTTGTTATTAGATGTTGATGAGTGTGCCGTGGGGTCTAACGACTGTGAGCAGCTTTGTACAGATGTCCTAGGAGGCTATCGTTGTGCTTGCAGACCTGGCTTCTCTCTGATTGAGGACGAAAAAGCATGCATCAGAGGTAAGACGATTTTCAATTTAACCCATTACCCCATAAATACACCTTTTTACGCCTTTAATGTATCCCTCCACTGAAGAAAATAGTTCCAATTTATACTGTTGCAATTAAGAATCATAAGAAATATTTTCTATATTCTAGCAGATAATAGCTTAAAGCAGGCTGAAAGTAAAGCAGAATGCGCCTTAAGGCGCATTCTGCTTTACTTTCAACCTGCTTTAAGTGGTCAACAATTTTCAAAAATAGAAACAGGCTATGGGGTAATGGGTTAATGAGAGCCAACTCAGCCTTGACTCCCTTGCTTTTACAAATTTTTCCCATTACCCCATAAATACGACTTTTTACACCTAATTTATTCCTCCACTGAAGAAAATAGTTCAAATTTATACAGTGGTGAATTTGAACAATAAGAAATACTTTCTCTATCCTATCAGGTGTTTCTTGAAACAGGCTGAACGTAAAGCAGAATGCGCCTTAAGGTAGCGTTTTACGAAATAAATGGTAAAATAGTCGTTTTATATTTTTTTACAAATCCTGATAGATAAAGGTATTTTCTACAAGTTACCAAATTCTCTCTTGCTTTCTCGGTCATTTTACCGGTAAATCACGTGTCAATCCCCGCTGGGTGCCTCAATTGCGTAGATTACGTGACTAGATAAGGTGGTTTGTTCCGAAGCTGTCAGAGGTGATTTACGACTTTTACCGTATTAAAATTGTTATTTTTAGCTCACCTGAGCTAGCTCAGGGTGAGCTTTTGCAATCCTTGAATGTCCGTCGTGCGTCGTCCGTCGTGCGGCGTCAACAATTTTAGTGTTTACACTCTAGAGGCCACATTATTTATCCAATCTTTCTCAAACTTGTTCAGATGGTATATTGCCATAAGAGTTTGGATGAGTTTGATTTTGGTTGAAATCGGAATAATAGGTCATGAGATATACCTTTGAATTGCTGAAAATTCCATATTTGACAGTGTTTACACTCTAGAGGCCACAATGTTTATCAAATCTTTCTAAAACATGCCCAGATTGTATATAACCATAAGAGTTTGGATAAGTTTGATTTTTGTTGAAATCGGACAAATAGATCAAGAGTTATCTACCTTTGGAATTGCTGAAAATGCCATATTTAACGGTGTTTACATTCTAGAGTTCACAATTTTTATCCAATCTATCTCAAACTTGCTCAGATTGTATATGACTATAAGAGTTCAGACGAGTTTGATTATGGTTGAAATCAGACTGATAGGTCGAGAGTTATCTACCTTTGAATTGCTGAAAATGCCGTATTTAAGGGTGTTTACACTCTAGAGGCCACAAATTTTATTCAATCTTTCTCAAACTTACTCATCAATAATGACAATTAATTAGAAAAATCCGCTTGCCAAAATACTAACTCACTTACTCATTTACTCACTTAAAAATGAGAAATGAATTACTTACCTATATTTAACAAGCGGATCCTGGTGTAGTGGTAACCTTTTTCCTAAGGAAATTTTGTATAACATTATTTCTTCTCCCCGCCTTTTATTTCTGAATAACTATCATATAACATGAATTTCTTTTTTATTACAGTAAAACCTCTCAATTACGACCGCTAAATTGTGTTAACTATCAGGTGATTAAGGCAGGTGACTGCTGAAAGGAAGATGAGAGTAAAACAGAAAACTCCTTTAGGGGATTTTTGTTTTACTTTCCCCCAGGGGGGCCTCCGTGGCCTAGTGGTATAGTCACTGTGACTTACATCACTAAGCTCCTCACCCCTGTGAGTTCGAATCCCAGTAGGGTCGTTCGGATTTTTCATGTGGGGAAGCCTTCCAGCTGGCTTGCGGAAGGTCGGTGGTTCTACCCAGTTGCCAATTTGTGCCTGAAACAGTGCATAAAGGACTTCTGGGGTCTTCCTCCACCTGTAAATAGCTGGACGTCGCGATATGACTGAAATACTGTCGAAAGCGACATAAAAATCAAAACAAATCAAAAATCAAACTTTCCCCTTGCTTTAAGCTGACACCTGTCTATTATACAATCAATTAGCCTTATTTTTAATGGTTGTAATAGAGAGGGTTTACTGCTTTGGATTGACCTATGATTTCAAACAACTTTTTCAGATGTAACCTTTGACCTGTGTTCTAATACAACACTGAATTGTGGGTATGGCTGTACAGTAGACAATGGTCAACCTGTCTGCTTCTGCCCAGCTCACAGCATCCTGGACCCAGCCGATAATCAGACCTGTCATGGTAAGATATCAATAGAAAACTGTATCACACAAATGTTAATTACTATAGTAGAGCAGTCTTTGCCATAGGTTTTTCAGACCACTTGCCCGAAACTGACAAAAACTGCCTTCTTCACTGTTCTATTCAAAATTCTGATGCAAATATCTTTAATTCTGATGCAAATATCACTTGCCCGAAATAGAAACAATTTGCTTCGGGCAAGTGGGTGAAGGCAAAGACTGCGATAGTACAGTCAAGATTATGTTGAGCAGCTGCACATTGAAGAAACTCTTGTCTTGCATTTGTATACACCTACATGAGGGCTGCTAAACTTTGTTAGGTGGTGGCTTATAACAAGTTTGACTGTACAAACACATAAACACCTTCACCTAGCGACGAATATATACTTGTTATTAACAAACGGTGTATACATGTGAAGAATACACTTGTCCTATACAAACAATGTAGACCTGGATCCAATAAAGGGCTCCTGCAGGAATCCTCTGATCAGGGCCTGCATTGTTTGTTATTTTGCAATCTATTGTTAAAATCAACCTGAAATAGTAAAAAACGGACTAGACTTAATTGGAAATTGGAAGTGTCTGTTGAAAGTTTCAGAGGGTAATGAGATAAGGTAGTATGTACAGTAAAACCTCACTAATATGGTGTTACTTATTAGTTGTTTATGACAGGTGACTGCTTAAAGCAAGGTGACAGTACAACAGAAAGCTCCTATAGGAGCTTTTTGTTCAACAGTCACCTTGCTTGAAGCTGTCACCTGTCTTTTGTACAACCAATTAGCCTTCATGTTAATGGTGGTAATAGAGAGGTTGTGCTGTACTTGATAAGATTGGGTGAATGTGGGTTTCCTGATTGACTCTCCTTGTATTTCAGGGCTGCCATAAGTTGACATGAAAAATCCTAAGATTTCCAAATTTGCATTTTTCTAGTGCGATTTTACGAATCGTACCTTTACCCCATAGCCTGTTTCTAGTTTTGTTGACATGCGACTACTTAAAGCATGCTGTAAGTAAAGCAGAATGCGCCCTAAGGCGCGTTCTGCTTTACTTTCAGCCTGCTTTAAGCTACCATGTACTGGAAAAATAATCCGAAGATTTAGGAAAAATCCGGAGAAATGGCAGCCCTGGTATTTTGTTGATATAGGCTTAGAGTATACTACTATAAATGAACATCTTGTTCAGAAATTACATCATAAGTTATATTAGCACAGGGTATGCTAAATTAATTATATTATATTTCAAGCAACAATCAGTACACTGGTAGCCAGTATTGACCTTGACCTTCAGTACAGCAGTCTGTATGTTTCCATGGGTAACCAAGAGTTCATGGACATGGCAAGTGACCTCAGGACAGCAGTGAGTAATACTTTCTGGAGATAATTGTGTAACAGATCCACTTATTCTACTGTCATTGAATTAATATTCAATTATGGTTTCAAATACAGCTGCCAGCTTAAAGTAAGTTGAAAGTAAAGCAGAAAGTTCATAAAGGAGCTTTCTGCTTTACATTCATATTGCTTTAAGTAGTCATTTGTTGGAAATATAGTTGGATAAAGGTAATTTGCATGATGAAGGAAAGAAACATTTATTTAAGAAATAATAAACTCATACCAGTATATTATCGTGCATTATTGAAGATGGTGGGAGTTGAGATGATTAGTATTTAAATCAAGAGGCTGTAGGCTCAACGACTACCCATGTTCAATTGCACGTTAATACACTGCCCCAATAAGACTTGGTTGGGTATATTGTTTATGGTCTGTCTGTCTGTTTGTTTGTCTGTCTGTCTGTTCACAACTTTAACCTAGGCCATAACTAATTGTTATAGAGGCTCTTACTTTAAATTTGGTTTGTGTACTATTTTATGTGTTTTGTTTCTCTTGTTCAGCTGAGAGGGGTGTACGGCAATGTCTCCAACCTCCTGGATGTCACTATCTTGGCAATACTGTGAGTTCAACTTTCTTCATCCTTTCTTTAATGTCAAACAGTACAGTAAAACCTCTGTATTATGACCACTACTCTGCATGATATCAAAATTTGGTGTTTTAGGCAGGTGACTGCTTAAAGCAAGATGTAAGTAAAGCAGAAAGCTCCTATAGGAGCTTTCTGCTTCACTTTCATCTTGCTTTAAGCTGTCACCTGTCTTAAATGTCATCAATTAGCATACATTTCAGGGATCATAATAGAGGTTTCACCGTATAATAATTAGTCATATATCCTCAAGCCTGAAAGACTAGATAAAGGCGGTTACTAGAATAACCCGAATACACCGAAATACACCTAAATATACATAGTATTGATCATTAAACAGTTTCAGATGATGTATAAACACATTTTATGTACTGATTTATTAAATTTGCAAAGAAAATATGCAATTTGTGGGTCATAAATGGTTTTCTGTTGAAATCGTAACCGAAATACACTGTGAAATTCTCACGCATGTGTAATTCTCACAATCGTGACACATTACAAAGTGTATTTCGGTTATGATTTCAACAGAAAACCATTTATAACACACAAATTGCAAATTTCCTGTGCAAACTTAATATATCAGTACACAAAATGTGTAAATACATCATCTGAAACTGTTTTAACTATAATAGGTATATTTAAGTGTATTTCGGTGTATTCCGGTTATTCTAGTAACCCAGATAAAGGGGAAAATATAGAACTTTTTCCTTCAACGTCTGTGTTCAGAATATTGAAGACGGATGTTTGTTTTACCCTTTACCCCATGGCCTGTGACCACTTAAAGCAGAATGAGAGTAAAGCAGAATGCACCTTAAGGCACATTCTGCTTTACTTTCAGCCTGCTTTAAACTACCAGCTGCTAGGATATAGAAAATATTTCTTATGGTACATAATCAAGACTGTATAAAGTGGTTCTATTTTCTTCAGTAAAGGAATAAAATAAAGGCATAAAAAGGTATACCAGACAAAAAAAGAAATGTTTACATATGAAAAGTGTGTGCCTTTCAATTACTTTTATTCAACATTTGGCGAGAATTGGGAACTACATGTGTCAATTACACAATTAAAATTGTTGTTTTGATACAGAAAAAGGATGTCTGCATCAGTAAAAGAAAACTTTAGTGAAAGATATTAAATATTAATAAGATCTGGTGCTATGAAGTAAAGCACTATACAGTCGAATACCGTTACCTCGAAGTTGAACGGACCGTGAAAAAATATCGACGTAGCCGAAGTTCGAGCTAATGGGAGTTTCTCATTTGAGATCTGTATCGTCATATCGAAGTTTTAACGTTATTCTTGATCCTAGTGTTTATTGACAGTTGATTGGTAATTGAAAATAAATGCGTAGGAAAGTAGAATCTGACAAAATCTTCAACTCATAATTTTCAAATTGATGAAGGTGGTCAGTATTTTTAAAAGTAGAGAATCTACGCGTCTGCGGGAGCGAGTAAACAATTTTCGTATTTTAATACATTTGGTAGATCTACCTGATTTCATCAGCATAAACATCCAGCGCATGGGTGCTAACACAATTTTTATAACATAAAATTAGGTTTACACATTTCATCACACCAACACAGTGAACTGTTAACACTTCCGGTGACGCTCTGGAAGCGTTAGTTGTTTACATGTTTAATTTTCAAAAGGGTGTGTCCGACTTCGAAACGCCGGCGAATTATTTCGGCGTTTCAAACAGAAGCGGCGTGTTTGAACTGACTTAGATAAAAAATAAATCAGAAATGAAAGGTAACTTTTGTTTGATCTCACTACACTTATTCGCCGTACGGCACCTTCAGTCTGCACTACAAAGAATTCTGTAGTCTGATTTAAACAGCGCGGCTATAATTGTCCCAGGTTTGACAGAATCGTCATCGAAAATTTTTACGCAAACTTCGTAACCAAAGTTATTCGGGAATTCATTAATAATATTGATCCAGTGCAATTAAGATGGGATTATCTTTCGTGCTGATTAGTGCAATTTCGGACATGTTCACTCATTTGGTGCTACAATCAGTCACGGTGGCCGACAGCCATTTTCGCACCTCCATTCAATGTTTGCCGAATGTGCGATATGCGGTCACGGTGAAGCTGTTATCGACGTAAAGGTGAGAAACATTGCTCTGGGTCTGAAAATCTACATCGACGTAACCGATAATATCGAGGTAAGCATATCGAGCAAATGAGAGATTTCTTATATAGATAAAGAAGGAATTCGCCGGGACCGGCATAACAAATCGACGTAAGCGGAGTATCGACGTATCCAATATCGAGGTAACGGTGTTCGACTGTATATTATAGTAGACATTTCTTTTTTGTTTGGTATATATTTATGGGGTAATGGGTTAAAACATGCTGAAAGGAAAGCTGAAGTCTCCATGAGCATGATTTCTACATTTATTCATTGAGCCTTAGGAACGCATAAAATTATGTGTCCTTTACAAACAGTTTACTTGTGAAGAGTACACTTGTCCTATGCAAACAGTGCAGACTGCTTTGAGAACAGGGCCTGACTTTTTTGTCATATTGTAATATCTTTTAAAGAACAACCTTTCATAGTCAAAAATGAACAAGACTAAATTGAAAACTATTTGACTTTTCAGGGAGCAAATAGTTAACCCTTTCCCCCATAGAAGCGCCTTTTAGCATATTTAATTTATTCATCCACTGAAGAAAATAGTTCCAATTTATACAGTCATGAATAGATATTATAAGAAATATTTTCTATATTCTAGCAGATACTAGCTTAAAGCAGGCTGAAAGTAAAGCAGAATGTGCCATAAGGCACATTCTGCTTTACTTTCAACCTGCTTTAAGTGGTCACCTATCTTCATTACCAGAAATTCCGCTATGGGGTAAAGGGTTAATGGATCACATTCCTTTTTGAGCTTTCTGTATTACTTTATGCACTGCATTAAACTGTTACTGGTCTTAACCCATTACCCCATTGCCAGTTTTAAGTTTTGAAAACAAGTTACTACTTACAGCAGGTTGAAAGTAAAGCAGAAGGTACATTCTGCTTGGATATAGAAAATATTTTTTTTGATACATATTTGTGACTGTAGAAAGTAGAACTATTTCTTCAGGTGAAGGATAAATCAAATGTGTAAAAAAAAGGTGTCTCTATGGGGAAATAGGTTAAGAAAACTCTCCATTGAAAAATCACTGAACATAGAAATATACAGTGAAACCCCTCTAAACCAGATATGTGTGGGGACAACATAAATGTCCAGTTAAGAGGGGTTTCCGGTTTAAAGGGTTTTTGACCCATAGCTTGTTTCTAGTATGGAATATAGTTGATCACTTAAAGCAGGTTGAAAGTAAAGCAGAATGCACCTTCAGGCGCATTTTGCTTTACTTTCAACCTGCTTGAAGCTGTCATCTGCTGGAATATATATAAAAAATATTTCTGATGATACATATTCATAAATGGTTTTTCTTCAGTGTAGGAATAAATCAAAGGCATAAAAAGGCATAATTATGGTGTAATGGGTTAAAATAAAGAAGAGTTGGAAACTGGACTAACTATTTTGTCTGGTTTAGAGAGAATTCCGGTATTTAAAGGTTCAGGTTTAGAGGATTTTCACTGTATATATATTTAACTGTATTTATACCTTTATCAACAGGCCCCCATTTACAGTAACACACAGGCTAGTGTTTCACACAGAGACTATAAGCCAGACTGAGATCACAGAGACTGCTGCCAGTCTGAAGGCTGCACGAGACGGTGACGGCTACCTACTGGTTGGCTCAAACATTGGGAACATAGTGGCTGAGCCGACCATTACCCTACCTAGCACTAATGATACCAGTAAGCAAAACTTACCGAAATAAAATTATACAGCGTGTTCTCTCTACAACGGCCCTCCCAACAACGACTCCCTCCTTACAACAAACTTTGCCGCAGTTCCCTAAACAAGACAATTATGTATTACACTTTTACTGCTTCACATTGTCTCTGCTGTTTTTTCTCAAAGTTACATTTTGATGGAATTAATCTAATGACAAGTGACAAACAGCTTGAATCCAGATCAGATGCTGCATAACACGGCGTCTGATATGGATTCAAGCTGTTTGCAAATGTAAGCCAATTTCTCACCCTATTACGACTCCCTTTGAACATCGCACACAATTTTTGTCTCCCTTTGGGTGTCGTTGTAGAGAGGGAGCGCTGTATGCTCTAAAGAACCATTCTCCTGCTGAATTTAAATAATTAAACAAGGAAACAATTTCCCATGACTCTTGGCACTTTGGATTTTTAGTGTGTGTGTAAACCTTTTTAGCTTGTCTGTACAAAATATAAGACAAGCTTTTGCTACAGCCCCGGTGTAGTTGTTTTTGTAGTCTGTGTCGTGAACGGCGTAAACAGTTTCAAGAAAAATGCTTATAACTTACATGTCCCTTGAGATATTGCTTTCATATTTGGTATGCATGTGTATATGGACAATACCTTTCCATGCAAACAAAAAATTATTATGGATTTCTTTAAAGCTGATCATGTTAGATTTGAAATAATCTCTGTTCTACCATTGTTAAACAGTATTAGAAAACGGTTGGTGGTCGTGATGCACAGGAATTGATCACTCAGGCCTTCTGCTTTCATGGTCAATTCCAGCGCATTACAACTCGCAAACATTGTCTAATACCGTTTAACAGCTGTAGAATATAGATTATTTCTTAATTGTGTTTACTTTCATAACTATAGCACTGTTTGCATACAATGTTCATCATCATCATCATCATCATCCAGTTTAGTTTAACCAGGCCATTGATTAATCCTTCTTATCATCATCATCATCATCATCATCATCCAGTTTAGTTTAACCAGGCCATTGATTAATCCTTCTTATAAGGGTGAGGCCTGGCTGTCCAGTCTGGAACGAAGTTTCCCTCTCCAAGCTTGGCGGTTTTGTGGGTTGATGTTTTCCAACCCTAGAGCTTCGCGGTCTCGTTGTAAGCCTGTCTCACACAGAACACACGGCTTATACGGTTGGCCACCCGTGTAAACCGTACATACAACCGAACCAACCGTGGCCTTATCCGAGTTACACTCGGGCCATTCGAGTGTATCCGTGAAAGCTGTGTATGATTTTTAAAACTTTTAAAAAAACTGGCACGGGTGCCATGTCCGTATATGATCGTATTAGCGATCGTACAAGACCGTGTGAGACCGTACGAGACCGTATAAACAACCGTACATGAAGTCCACTCCCACGAGTGAGCTCAACCGTGTCAATATCGTATATAAATCGTATGGAGCATAACTCGAACAAAAGTCGGTGGGACCATATGTAAACCCTGTAAATGTGTAGTTAATCCAGTAAAAGTCGTGTTTAATCGTACTAGGCAGTAACAGACCGTACTAGAGCGTACTTGGAACCGTACAACAATCGTATGAAAATCGTTTTGCAAATCGTGTTCAAACCGTGACAAACCTTGCTTGACCGAGTATATCCGTGCTTTGTTCGTACATACTCGTGCTACATTCGTACCAGTCAACCCGTGTATAACCGAGTATACCGTATAGGAACCGTGTGCCCAACCGTGTTCTGTGTGAGACAGGCTTTACAAGGTCCTCCCAAGATAGCTTTGGTCTACCTGGACCCCGCTGTGTTGGGATGTTCAGGCATCTGATTTGAGAGATCCAGCTAGAGCTTCTCTCTACATGGCCAAGCCATTTCAACCTATTTGATTGCAGGGTCTCCGCAACGCCTATAATGTTCAGTTGCATTAACAAAGAGTCAAATGGGACATCTTCATCTGGCTTGACCAGGCAGATCCATCGTATCATCGCTTTGTCATTTCGCTGCATACGTCTGAGTGTATTTGCTGATACAGCCCATGTCTCAGATCCATAGAGCATAACACTCCTTACACAGGCTGAGTAGACTCTTCCTCTGGATGCAGATGGCAGAAACTTGCTTGTCAATATGGGGAGGAGCTCTCTGAACTTTTCCAGGCTGATTTGCAGCGTGTTATTGCTGCAAGATCGCATCCTCCTCCAGACGGCAATGTGTCACCAAGGTAGCAAAAGTCTGTTACGACATTGAGCTTTTCATTTCCAGCCTCTGCCTCTGTCATTGAGCTTTTCATTTCCAGCCTCTACCTCTGTCATAGGCCTACCATCTGTTGGTCTGGCTGAACCCTCACAGCTTGGGCATTTGTACTGTGGATCAGGTTTGAGTGGTCCCTTGATTCCACTGCATTTCTTGTGGCCCACTTTGAGCAGTATGAGCAAAGAATTGAGTTTCTTCCTGTTCCGCTTAGGCATACTGCACAGGGGTATTTTCCTGATCTTCTCAGTGAGTCGAGGTTGGGACCAGATATCATTACCATGGTCTTGTTCATGTTGACTCTAAGCCCCTTCTTTTCTATTCCTGTCTTCCAGAGGGTCAGTCGCTCAAGTCGGTGCTTCCAGAGAGGTATCAATTATAGCCAGGTCATCAGCGTAGAGGAGCTCCCAGGGACAGCTGGTGCGAAATTCTCGTGACAATCCTTCCAGGACAATGATAAAAAGCAGAGGGCTTAATACTGAGCCCTGGTGGACGCCTACGCCAACACCAAACTTGTCACTGTAGTCATTGCCAACACACAAACGGCTTCTTGCATTGTTGTACATTGCTTGTACGGTCCGTACCAGCCATTCTTCAACCCCTAGTTTCCGCATAGCCCACCAAATGACTCTCCTTGGAACCCGGTCAAAGGCTTTTTCAAGGTCAACGAAAGCCATATACAATGGCTTGTTTGCCAAGTGGTGTTTTTCTTGCAGCTGTCGGATAATGAAGATAGCGTCAGTGGTACCCCTGCCTGGCATGAAGCCGAACTGCATCTCGTCAATCTTGACCTGCTGTCTGATAGCACTTTCCACAACTCTCTCAAAGACTTTCATGACTTGATCGGTCAGTTTCAGGCCTCGGTAGTTACTCCTGTCCAGTGCGTCGCCTTTCCCTTTGTAAATGCTCATGATGTAGCTTTCTTCCCATTCTCTTGGGATACGTTCCTCGCGCACAACAGCTGCACCGAGATCACGAATTAGGGCTACACCAGCCTTGCCTGTGGGCTTAAGCTTTTCCCTGACAACACCAGATGGTCCTGCAGCTTTACCCATTCACATCTTGCTTACTGCTTTTTCAATCATCTCAGTGGTAATTGGTGCACTTGGGCCCTCAACTAGGGGTTCATCTGAGAGATCTTCAGGGTTCCAGGGGAATTCCACATTAACCCTTAGCCCGCCAAATAAATTGTCGTCTGCTATAATTCTTGTCTGCTTCAAGTTTCAAAGTTGCTCAAAATTGCTGAAAATGTTGTCCGAGTGTCAAACAGCTTGGATCCGGATGAGACGCCGAGTTACTCGGCGTCTCATCCGGATCCAAGCTGTTTGCATATGGAGCTATAGTCGTGAGTGGCAGGCTAAGGGTTAAGAAGGCGCTCATAGTGTTGTTTCCATGCTTCTTTTCTGGCCTCATCATCATGTTGCATAGCACAACTGTACTTTTCACATGTATACAATCGGTGAATGATGATTATACTAGTCGTTGGTGCTCAAAACGTTGTGGTTTAAGATTGGTCTTGTAATACTAATTTTATCTAGGACCCTTTGGATTTGAAGAAATAGACACTTTTGTGTACATATGTTCACGTAATACATGCATGTTTGTTTATTATCATTCCATTCCTAATTAATAAGTCATTTTTATTCTGGGCCTGAGGCCTCGTAGCACAATAAGTATATGTTATGTATGTTATGTTATTTTTTTCAGTGTATGTGACATGCCTGCTTTGTTGTGAAGAGTCTGACTGTGTTCTATTGTTTTTCAGTGTATGTGACATGCCTGCTGTGTGGTGAAGAGTCTGACTGTGTTCTATTGTTTTTCATTGTATGTGACATGCCTGCTGTGTGATGAAGAGTCTGACTGTGTTCTGTTGTTTTTCAGTGTATGTGACATGTCTGCTGTGTGATGAAGAGTCTGACAATGTTCTATTGTTTTTCAGTGTATGTGACATGCCTGCTGTGTGGTGAAGAGTCTGACTGTGTTCTATTGTTTTTCAGTGTATGTGACATGCCTGCTGTGTGGTGAAGAGTCTGACTGTGTTCTATTGTTTTTCAGTGTATGTGACATGTCTGCTGTGTGATGAAGAGTCTGACTGTGTTCTATTGTTTTTCAGTGTATGTGACATGTCTGCTGTGTGGTGAAGAGTCTGACTGTGTTCTATTGTTTTTCAGTGTATGTTATATGCCTGCTGTGTGATGAAGAGTCTGACTGTGTTCTGTTGTTTTTCAGTGTATGTGACATGCCTGCTGTGTGGTGAAGAGTCTGAATGTGTTCTGTTGTTTTTTTCAGTGTATGTGACATGCCTGCTGTGTGATGAAGAGTCTGACTGTGTTCTATTGTTTTTCAGTGTATGTGACATGCCTGCTGTGTGGTGAAGAGTCTGACTGTGTTCTATTGTTTTTCAGTGTATGTGACATGCCTGCTGTGTGGTGAAGAGTCTGACTGTGTTCTGTTGTTTTTCAGTGTAAGTGACATGCCTGCTGTGTGGTGAAGAGTCTGAATGTGTTCTGTTGTTTTTTTCAGTGTATGTGACATGCCTGCTGTGTGATGAAGAGTCTGACTGTGTTCTGTTGTTTTTCAGTGTATGTGACATGTCTGCTGTGTGGTGAAGAGTCTGACTGTGTTCTATTGTTTTTCAGTGTATGTGACATGCCTGCTGTGTGGTGAAGAGTCTGACTGTGTTCTATTTTTTTCAGTGTTTGTGACATGCCTGCTTTGTTGTGAAGAGTCTGACTGTGTTCTGTTGTTTTTCAGTGTATGTGACATGCCTGCTGTGTGGTGAAGAGTCTGACTGTGTTCTGTTGTTTTTCAGTGTATGTGACATGCCTGCTGTGTGATGAAGAGTCTGACTGAGTTCTATTGTTTTTCAGTGTATGTGACATGCCTGTTGTGTGGTGAAGAGTCTGACTGTGTTCTATTGTTTTTCAGTGTATGTGACATGCCTGCTGTGTGGTGAAGAGTCTGACTGTGTTCTATTTTTTTCAGTGTATGTGACATGCATGCTTTGTTGTGAAGAGTCTGACTGTGTTCTGTTGTTTTTCAGTGTATGTGACATGCCTGCTGTGTGGTGAAGAGTCTGACTGTGTTCTGTTGTTTTTCAGTGTATGTGACATGTCTGCTGTGTGATGAAGAGCCTGACTGTGTTATGTTGTTTTTCAGTGTATGTGACATGTCTGCTGTGTGGTGAAGAGTCTGACTGTGTTCTGTTGTTTTTCAGTGTATGTGACATGTCTGCTGTGTGATGAAGAGTCTGACTGTGTTCTGTTGTTTTTCAGTGTATGTGACATGTCTGCTGTGTGATGAAGAGTCTGACAATGTTCTATTGTTTTTCAGTGTATGTGACATGCCTGCTGTGTGGTGAAGAGTCTGACTGTGTTCTGTTGTTTTTCAGTGTATGTGACATGTCTGCTGTGTGATGAAGAGCCTGACTGTGTTCTGTTGTTTTTCAGTGTATGTGACATGCCTGCTGTGTGATGAAGAGTCTGACTGTGTTCTATTGTTTTTCAGTGTATGTGACATGCCTGCTGTGTGGTGAAGAGTCTGACTGTGTTCTATTGTTTTTCAGTGTATGTGACATGCCTGCTGTGTGGTGAAGAGTCTGACTGTGTTCTATTTTTTTCAGTGTTTGTGACATGCCTGCTTTGTTGTGAAGAGTCTGACTGTGTTCTGTTGTTTTTCAGTGTATGTGACATGCCTGCTGTGTGGTGAAGAGTCTGACTGTGTTCTGTTGTTTTTCAGTGTATGTGACATGCCTGCTGTGTGATGAAGAGTCTGACTGAGTTCTATTGTTTTTCAGTGTATGTGACATGCCTGTTGTGTGGTGAAGAGTCTGACTGTGTTCTATTGTTTTTCAGTGTATGTGACATGCCTGCTGTGTGGTGAAGAGTCTGACTGTGTTCTATTTTTTTCAGTGTATGTGACATGCATGCTTTGTTGTGAAGAGTCTGACTGTGTTCTGTTGTTTTTCAGTGTATGTGACATGCCTGCTGTGTGGTGAAGAGTCTGACTGTGTTCTGTTGTTTTTCAGTGTATGTGACATGTCTGCTGTGTGATGAAGAGCCTGACTGTGTTCTGTTGTTTTTCAGTGTATGTGACATGTCTGCTGTGTGGTGAAGAGTCTGACTGTGTTCTGTTGTTTTTCAGTGTATGTGACATGTCTGCTGTGTGATGAAGAGTCTGACAATGTTCTATTGTTTTTCAATGTATGTGACATGCCTGCTGTGTGGTGAAGAGTCTGACTGTGTTCTGTTATTTTTCAGTGTATTTGACATGTCTGCTGTGTGATGAAGAGCCTGACTGTTCTGTTATTTTTCAGTGTATGTGACATGTCTGCTGTGTGGTGAAGAGTCTGACTGTGTTCTGTTGTTTTTCAGTGTATGTGACATGTCTGCTGTGTGATGAAGAGTCTGACTGTGTTCTGTTGTTTTTCAGTGTATGTGACATGTCTGCTGTGTGATGAAGAGTCTGACAATGTTCTATTGTTTTTCAGTGTATGTGACATGCCTGCTGTGTGGTGAAGAGTCTGACTGTGTTCTTTTGTTTTTCAGTGTACGTGACATGCCTGCTGTGTGATGAAGAGTCTGACTGTGTTCTGTTAGATCCTGTCCATGAGTACTTCACTTGTACTACATCATATAGTAAGTCGGGGCATAGTTTACCCCTCACCCTCTGCATTTTAACCCTTTATATTATCTCAGAACCTGGTCTAAGTTTTGAAGAGAAAAGGCCACTTAAAGCAGGTTGAAAGTAAAATCGAATGCACCTGAAAGTGCATCTAGTTTTACTTTCAGCATGCTTTAAGCTACCATCTGCTAGGGTATAGAACTATTTATTTTGGTACTAGTTCATGTTGTATGAATTAGAACTACAGTAGAACTTCCATGTGTCGAACTTCAAAGAGTCGAGTTTCTTGGTGTGTTGATATTTACTCAAAATTCACTACAGATGTGTCGATGTTCCACTGTACGAAGGACCGGAATTTGGTGTGTCGAGTTTTTCATACCTCTGTGACCATCTTTACTCGATTGATTGTCGTGAATCAGAATTACCTGACTGCCCAATTATCCAGGTCAAACAAGCCAACACATTCCCAATGTGTCAACGGCCCCGTGTACTCCTCGATTCATCTACTCTTTTTTCATAATTTATACGTCGCAGACTTAATCATAGCGCCCTTATTCTGTTTTGTTTCAAAGTCAATATGAACCCGCCATAAAACATATGTGTCGTTCGGTCGATTTTTTTTATGCCAGAAGATAAATGTGTGTGTGTGTGTAAAAGACAGAATAACTCACGCGGAACCCATCTCGAAATGTGTAGCATCAATAGTTAAGCAATTATCCCTATCCCTCTAAGGAGATATTGTTACTATTTTAAGAAAAGGATTTCCCCTGAATCCGGTTCCAGCGTTTCGAGAGAATGTATATGTTAGAATGGGTAAAAGAACCAGTGTGCACGTCCACTGTTATGTTATCATTTTCTGAAAATCGAGTTACGGCAAATGTATTTTCGCCTAATGTACATTTTGATGATCGTTGTGGTAAAATGAGTAAATATGCATCCAGTTGGGATGCGATACAACATAACATAATTGCGTTTGAATGTTTTTAATTTGAAATAATCGATATAAACAAGTAACATACTATGGCTATATGGAGATCGAGTAGATTTCTATATTTGAAAAAAAAAACGAACATCAGTAGCGCGTTCAAGTACCGTATCGATGCAATCGATTGCAACGGAAAACGGTAACAATTCACCTTTAACGACCGTTACGCTGTTACCGATTGCGAACAACACGAACGGCCTCAGAGGTAGTTCGCCATCCCCAACAAGGAAAACAAAATGGCTACCAAATGAATTTAATAAAACCAGCGAACAGTCCCGACTTAATTTCTCATCAATAAACCAACATTTTCCGATACTTAATGTATCAAACAAAGCAGCTTACATCTGAGCAGCTAAATCTTATTTTTATATGCGGTAAAATTAATGCATTTCAGTTGATTAGTGCACTTTGGCTTGTGTTATTTAGATTCGCACATAAATCGTTTGTACCCTTGAAAAGTTAATAAACATTGGGGCGCAATGAGTTATTATTGAAGAGTATCGGTGAACGTTAGATGTCGTACTATATGGGTTGTTTGCATCGGTTAACCTTACTGTTCGCTGGTACGGTACTTGAACGCCCTACAGGTAAAAGATGAGTCGAGGCTTAGCCTCCAATGGATGTGTTGAGTTTTTTGATGGTCCCTTCAACATAGACACATCGAAGTTCTACTGTATTTTCTTTGAAGGAGGGATAAATTAAATGCGCTAAAAGGCACTTCTTTGGGAGAAAGGGTTAAAATACATGCTCTATTATTCTCCTCCATTTATGAGTGAGAATACCAGTCACTATATGGAGGAATAAATTGCAGATGTAAAAAGCATAAATGGAGTATTGGGTAAAAGCAGGCTGAAAGTGAAGCAGAATTTGTCTTGAATAACCATCAGTTAGTATATAGAAAAAATTCTTATGGTGTATATTCATGACTTTGGAACTGAATGCTTGAGTGGAAAAATAATGTGAAGGCATAATGGGTTAACTCTTTCAACACCATGGACCAGTTTAACCCATTACCCCATAAATATGCCTTTTTACGCCTTTAATTTATTTTCCACTGAGGAAAATAGTTAAAATTTATACAGTTATGAATATGTATGATAAGAACTATTTTCTATATTCTAGCAGATGGTAACTTAAAGCAGGTTGAAAGTAAAGCAGTGCATTCTGCTTTACTTTCAACCTGCTTTAAGAGGTCACCTATTTTCAAAACTAGAATAAGGCTATGGGGTAATGGGTTAAAATATACTCATTATGTACAGTAATTTTGCAAACAGTGCAGATCCACTATAGGAGCCCTCTGATCAGGGTCTGCACAGTTTGCTATTTTAGACCAGTATTTATTAAACTACCCAAAATTCCAAATAGACTGGTTCATGTTTTAGTAACTAAAATGATCCACAAGGAACCTAATAACCCACAAGAGTTACTTAGTGTTGAAAGAGTTATATCATGGGGAGTCATTAATCATAAACAGTACACAAAGAATTATGTTTCAGATAAGTCTATGAGTGTAGATGTTCTATTTGTGCTAAAGACAGCCTATGTGCCCAACTACGGGGAGAGATTGTCGAAACAATATGCTGAAATGGCTCAAGACATCAAGTCAGTGGTATGTATTATATATTGTAGCAGGACTGAATGTGGTCCGGTACAGGTACTTGGTGGAAAATCAATAATTCCCAAAATGAGTTCAGCATGTTGCAACAGGTTTTGGACCTTGACAACTGTGAACCAGATTATTTTTTCAGGTTTAGGTCAGTTATAAATTAAGTGTTGCATCTTTGCTCAAGCATGCCGTGGGTCATCAAATTAACAAACACATTTCCAGTCTTATTCTAACCTACTTGCTACATAGCCCAGGATTTACTGTTGTAACACATGGTCTATTTCTACCTTTTTAGTTACAAATGTTGTTGACAGCCGTAGAGGGATACTCTGGTTTGAGTGAAGTATTATTTAGGTAAGTCTATTTTATGCCCCCAAGATTGAAGACCAAGGACATATTGCTTTTGGTTTGTCTGTCTGTCTGTTTGTTGGTTTGTTTGTCTGTCTTTGTCCACAACTTCGACCTTGGCACCTTGGTCACAAATTTATAATTACCTGTGATAAAGACTTCATATTTATACCTCCACAAACAGAGTTTGAGGGGGGTATACTGGAATCAGCCTATCTGTTGGTTGGTCGTCAGTCGGTCTGTCTGCAAAATCTTGTACTTTCAACTCCTCCTCCAGTTTCAACCTGATTCATTTGATACTTGGCATAAATGCTACTCAGGTGTAGTAGATGTGCAAGTCATAAATTTTAGTCTCTCTGTGACCTTGACCTTTGGCCTTGAAATTGGCAGGTAAAATCTTGTACTTTGAACTCCTGATTCACTTGATACCTGGCATAAATGTTACTCAGGAGAAGTAGATGTGCAAGGTACAAATTTAAAATCTCTGTGACCTTGACCTTTGGCCTTGAAATTGACATCTGACCTTGGTTATGAAAAAAAATTGTCCAGAGCATATCTCTTTTACCCTTTCATCCATGATTACCAAACCTGGTGTGTTATTATATGTTGGGATTGCAGAGTATCATATACCATTTTTAAGTCATTTTGACTTGGCTTACACCTTTGACCTTATTGTAAAACCTTATTGAAAACGTCTGCAGAGAGTGAAGAGTGCTGTACAGTGGGGGTATTTATCACCTTTAGTGATAGCAGTTCTAGTTGGCACATGTACTCCTATACAAGCCTGTGAAGAGTACATTTGTCTGATGCAAACCATTGTGACCTATAAGGAGTCCTCTGTTAAGGGTCTCAGTACTGTTTGTTATTTTGCAATTAACTGTTGAAAAACAAACCTATGTTGTCAAAAACTGGAATCTAATTAACTGGAAATTGGAACGAATCAAAGGTGTTGTAATGACCTTCTTGAGAGGAAATGTTTTGTTGGTTTAGAACTGATATAGAAACATTTTTCATCATATTCCGTATATACAATAAACCCCTTGTAATACCAAAAGAAGGCTAATTGATTGTATGAAAGAAAAATGACAGCTTAAAGCAAGATGAAAGTACAATAGAAAGCTTTTTGTTTTATTTTCATCTTGATAAAAGCAGTCGCACCTTCCTTAACTCTTTGAACCCTAGTCCCGCATATAGGCGTGCTTTTCAAACAGTGTACATGTGAACAGTACACTTGTCCTATGCAAACAGTGAAGACCCTGATCAGAGGGCTCCGAAAGGAGCCCTCTGATCAGGGTCTTCACTGTTTGTCACAATGCCAAACATTGACAAAAACAACCCTTAAAAGTCAGAAATGGACTAGACTTAATGGAAACTGGGATTGTCCATTTAAAGTTTCAGGGAGGAAAGAGTTAATCACCAATGATTATCATTGTTTAGTGCTCATGATAGAGGGTTTTTACTGTATAGATTTGTATTTACAGGCCAGGCATGATGGATGATAGTATAGTGGTACAGATAGACGTTAGATTCAACAGTACAGTACAGATAGACAACATCAGGCAGGTGGCCTGGGCTCTAATAATACTAGAGCAGAATGGATGTCTAGAGGTTAACAACAGTTGTGTCCCTTTGCTTGGCCAGATCCAGATAGAAAACAAACTAGGTATAGTGTATAATCTTGTTTGAAGCAGTTTTCTAAGACCCTACATTTTTCGGATGAAAGTAAAGTAGAAAGGTTGTAGAAATTTTCTCTTTAGGTAAAAAGATAAAAGGAAGCAGCAAGTTCTTCCGACCTTGGTTTGAATGGTACAGAGGGGATTACATTATTTGTACCCTTTACTCCATAGCCTCTTTCTAGATTTGAAGACAATTGACCATTTAAAGCAGGTCGAAAGTAAAGCAGAATGCACTTGAAGGTGCATTCTGCTTTACTTTCAGCCTACTTTAAGGTAACATCTGCTTGGATATAGAAAACATATCTTATGATATGTATTCATGATTGTATAAAGTGGAAAAAATTCGGGGGAGGAATAACTTAGAGACATATTTATGGGGAAACGGGATACATGAAAAGCAAACGCAATGAAATGAAATGTAGAAAATGAGGTCCTTGAAAATATTGACAGTTCATATTGAACTTTTTTTCAGCTGACCTAAATTTTACTTTGACCTTGCCCAAATTTGGACTTGGTGTATTCTAAATAGTCTTTGTTTTGGATAGCTCAATTTCACTGTTTCGTTTAGCATCATTACTCCTTCCTAGCATGAATGGATGTTTATACAGTTGCTGCCTTTGGTCATTCCCATTCCACGTATATCACCCAACTGTAATGTGACTTTAACCTAATTTGGATTAAGAAACGATTGAAAACCTACTTCAAGGATGCCAATGCGAGCATACCGTCATTTCCCGAGTATTGTGCGCATCCGTGTATAAAACGCACCCTTATTTTCAGGGTTAAATGTCTGGAAAAAAAACTTTTCCCAAGGTTTTGGTCAGCTGTCGTACGCACGATTTCTCCTGCTGAACCCAGTTGTTTTTAAATGAAGAGAGTTCCGTAGGCATATTTTAGGACCAAGAAAATCCGTTAAATATGTGATAATTACAAGTATTCTGATAGTCAGGGGGTTAAATCTGACCTTCGAAGTTCCAAAAAATGAGCTGCGACTGTGTTTAAAATGCTGGAAACGAAACCAGACATATTTTTATGGGCATACTTAATTTTCATTTCTAGCGTCACATTAGAACAGGAACGGAATATGTTCCTGATTAGAATCACCCCGCATTATTCTGTGTAAGTTTGTAGATGCGTTTATTAGGATTAAAATACATAAAATACTAAACATTTATTGTATGGAATTATTTCATCACTAGCATTTATTGAATTATGAAAAAATACTGTAGAATACGAATGTTCCGAAAAAGTTACAAAAAGTTTCGCTCTGAAAATCGTGTGCCGCCAATCAAAAGAATAATCCGGAAATAGTAAATTCGATTATGCGCAGTTCGGGCCCGGAAATGTCGGGTGTTTATACAGTGACGCTTTGTTTCTACGATGCAACCAGAGCTAAGTTTACTTCCTTTTGAGCGATTTCACGCAATAATTATGAATAACAACTTGTTTATTTACTTTATTTCTCTCTCAGTTCAAAATGCCTTACCGATTTAGATTGTATTAGATACATACGTAGCGACTAACGTGCTCCCTCGAAAGAAGCTTCAAATAATCGAGGGCTTGCATTCTCATTTAATAACTTATAAGCAATCAAGTGTCATAACATCAACAGTTTACACCCGGACAATCATAACTGATTATAATTGGGGTCACTAGCGTGTCATCTCCAATAAACAGCCCTAATCCCCGGCTATCATGTATGGGAGGTGTCAATTAAAGCCCTGCAGCGTATTGCGCAATCTTAACACATCGGTCTACGGGCGCTAACCGTTGGTCAAGGTAGGCTTTAGAGGCTTGTTCCACTGTATTGTACGCACCCCCAAATTGCAGAAAAAAGATTTTATGATAAAAGTGCGCACAATACATAGCTAAAGACGGTATGCATTAATTTTTATACATCGTCTTGATCATCATCTTGGCCTAAACTGTTTGCCTATTTACTTTCCTGACTTATGTGGTGTGAAAGCTCTAAAAGTAGATCCCAGAAACGCTTGGTTTTTTGTAGCAATCTGTTGGACATGTTCTGTGACAGAACAATGCTGGAGTGAAGAGTTTGACAGGCATGGAACTCCAGTCTACTCCTGTGTTCTAGTACTCCCAGCTTTAGATACGCCTACAAAACAAGGTATGATACTTCAACCCTTTACTGCATAGCCTGTCTCTAGCAACAACAGCCTGTCTCTAGTTTTGAAGACTGATGACCACTTAAAGCACAACAGGTGACCACTTAAAGCAATTTGAAAGTATAGCAGAATTCACCTTAAGGTGCATTCTGATTTACTTTCAGCCTACTTCAAGCTAGCTACCATTTGCTAGGATATAGAAAATATTTCTTAATGTACATGTGTATGATTGTATAAATTGGAACTATTTTCTTCAGTGGAGGAATAAGATTAAAAGGCTGAAAGGAGCTTATATTGGGGAAAGGGTTAAACTTGAAAGAGTTTTACATTTGGGCTCCAAGTGTAACAGGACTGGGGAAAATCGTGGCTCCTTTAGGAGACTTCTGGTTTACTTTCATCATGCTTTTTAAGCTGCCATATTAAATAAATAAAAATATGTGCAATTTTGGCAGTTATGTGAATGAGTAGATAGAGATGCATAAGTGGGTTACTAAATTGTGACTATACCAACATGTTTATGTTAAAACCATAGTATATAGTGTTACAGTAAATCTTTCTATTACGACAACTAAAAAAGAAGCCTTACTGATTGTATGAAAGACAGCCGACTGCTTAAAGCAAGATTAAAGTCAAACAGAAAGCTCCTAAAGGAGCTTTATGTTTTACTTTCACTTTGCTTTCAGCAGCCTCCTGTCATAAACATCTAAAAATTAATACCATTTAGTGATTGTAATAGAGGTGTCTAATTGGTAATTCTTTTCTTCATTTTAGACAAATCTGGCACATTGCTGAGCTTTGGTTTGGGCATACCTCTGGCACTGCTGGTGTTGATTCTAGTATTTCTGGTGGCCTATATTATCCAGAGGAGACGGGTCAGGCGGTCAGTCACCATTACTAGCGACACAGACTCGGTGAGTGACAATGTACCATGGAGAAGATGTTTATTCCTCTTTTCAGCAAAAGTAACACTTTCACTGCCTGTACTTTCACGTACACAGACTCTATTAATTGTAACATAATTAACTTTGACTATCCTTGGTGGAGTTCTCCCCCTTGACACCTCCTGTTCTCTTGGCCCTGTTCTTACTCTGTTTATCATTGTAATGCCTTAGTTAAACCATTGTTTATCATTGTAATGCCTTAGTTAAACAATTGCCTGTTGTTTTTTTCTAGTTTAAAAATGGGTCACCACTTACAGCAGGTTGAAAGTAAAGCAATATGTGCCTGAAGGTGTATTCTGCGTTCCTTTTAACCTTCTTTAAGCTACTGTGTGTGAGTATATAGAAAATCCATGACTGTATAAAGTGGACCTATTATCTCCAGTGGAGGACACATATGAGATATAAATAGGGGTATTTATGGAGTAATGGGTTAATCTCACTTTCACTTCTTCATCCAAGCAGGACCTTAATTTTAACTCTGTGGAATTCTTGTTTTCTACTTTTAATTGCATTATTGTGATTTAACCCTATACCCCATAGCCTGTTTCTAGTATTGAAGTTCGGCACCAATTTAAAGCAGCTTGGAAGTAAATCATAATGTACATAGTGCTTTACTTTCAGTTTGTTTTAAGCTACCATCTGCTAGAATACAGAACATATTTCTTATGATACATAATCATAACCATATAAATTGGAATTGTTTTCTTCAGTGGAGGAATCTGTTAAATGCGTAAAAATGTGTATATTTGGAGTAGAGAGTTAAAGCAAAATTAATAGTGTTATGCAGCTTTTTCATAGTCATGAAAAATGAATTTTGGTTAATCGTAAAGTTTTAAACTTTTTGTTTTTTTTTATATTTACAGCTACTATCTGTGATGGACGAGTCTACCTGCCGACCAGCCCAGTATAGTTTAACCTCTGTTCAGCAAGTCTCAGAATAAGCAGAACTGTTGTTTGTAAGACAGGTTGCAGCAAAATGCAGGACAAAAGTAAATACAGAAAATTGCTTTGCGTTTGTACTGCATTTAGCAGTCACCTGCCTAAGCTGTGCAATCAGTCTTGCTGTCAAACAGCATGACCTGAACACATGGGAAACAATGAGCAGGTAATAATGAATGGCATAACCCATTGAACCCTAGCAATAAGCATATGTATCCTTTACCAACAGTGTACCTGTAAAGAGTACACTTGGCCTATGCAGACAAGGTAGATCCAGATCAGAGGGCTATATATATACTGCAAAAGCCCTCTGATCAAATACTATAGGTCTGCACTGTTTGTCATTTTGCATTGCAAACCTAAATATTAGAAAAAATGGTCTACTTCATTGGTAAATGAAATTGTCTATTTGAAGTTTCAGCAGGGCTCCAGATAAGAGGGAGTAAACAGAACAATTCCAACATTTTCTCAATCATTTCAGCACCAAATCCTATGGTTTTACTACTCGTTAGAATCGTCTCTTTGAGACGATTCTAATGAGTAGTGACACCATAGGGTTTAATGCAGAAATAAAGATTTTAGTTTTTGAAAAACTCCCCTTATCTGGAGCCCTGTTTCAGGGCTCAGTCTTAATGCCTCAGACCATAGATATAAATGCAAATATTCACCGATTTAAAAGCTTAAATCTTAAAGCTTGATAAAATGAAAGCAGAAAGATGCTACAGCTGAATTTTCCTTTCTTACACAAAAGTATTTCTTGTATGTGTTTGTAGTACTTGTTTGCTGTGTCTATTTGATGCAAATGTGTGATTTTGGTGATAAAGTGTTTCATAGAACATATGGATAAATCTTCTGTAAAACTAGTTAATGTCTCATTGTGACGAATGAGCAATTTGAGACTTAAGTATTGCCTTTTCTGTAAGTGACAAAGGCGATAGCAGTGGCGAAGGTATCAAACTCCAATGTAAAGTTTTTGTGTCAGCTCGAGGTCTATGGAATTTGATGAGACTTGCTGTGTTGTATGACCATCTAGTGAAGATTTGCACATTGCCTGTTAGTTATGGTTTGTTTCACTTTCGCTTTTCTGTTGCAAAACATCTAATATTCTGCAGAATTCTTATTTTCCTAATACAGTTAAACCTGGCCTCAAGGTTATAAAGCTTTTGAGTTGAGTTGTAAATTGTTCTCAAGCATTTTATTGGTCAGATTTGAGTTTTTGCTGAGAAAAAACTCAAATCTGACCTTTCAAATGCTTGAGATGATTTAAAACTCAACTAAAAATCTTAATAACCTTGGACCCTATGCTAAGTGACCACTGAGTGCAAATGCATTGGTGATCTTTAAAGACATGTGACCGCTTAATGCAGGGCAAACGTCATGCAGAAGTCTCCCTTCTGCATGACCTTTTCCCTACACTAGGATGCCAGGTGCATTAAATACAATAAATTAATTGTTGCTGTACATTGATGTATTTCAGATTGTCTCAATGTGTGAAATCAAAGCAGGAAGACACACAAGTGTTGTTGACTTGGTTGTAGAAGTAGAAAACCTTACAGTGGACTAAATTATAGTGGAATGCTGCAACTACTTTGGAGTGTTTTGATTGACCAACAGCTGTCACTAGGTACAGAAAGTAAATGGAACTATTTTCTGCAATCAAGGATTAAATTAATGGTGTTTTTATGGAGTAATGGGTTAGATACTAAATTTTTCAGAATTTCTAATGAGTAGCTACACCATAGGATTTTGTGCTGAAATGAGTGAGAAAACGTTGGATTTGTTCAGTTTACCGTTTCTTATCTGGAGCCCTGATAGTAACCTGTCTATAGAGACATCAATGTTTGTTCGTGATAGCTGAACGCAGGTTGTGCTGTACATGACTAGGTATGGTAGAATGAAACGAGGCTTCGCGTGGTCTGAATGTACCCTACTGTACACACTACTGGTTCACCAGTGTTTGCACCCTTGCCACTGGTGTACCCGGTCCTGAACAGGCCGGTATAGTGCTAGTGTTTATACTTCCCATTTACATATGCAGTCAAAATTTGATATCTCAAACTCGCTACACTCGAATTAATTGTATTTCTACAAACAATTTTATTATTTCAAGCTTGGTTAGGATGAACATACCTGTATTTCAAAGTTAAAACGTGGCTTAGCCAAGTTTTAACTTTGAAATAGGGGTATGTTTGACTTAACTGAGCTCCAGATATCAAAGGTTGACTGTATTTGACTTACTATTCTTGAAGAATGTGAATAAAGAATGTGGGTTTCCATTGAAATAACTAGTATGTAGTCATAGGAACAACCAATGAGTATTTTCATAGACATTTTGTTATATTAACGACAGTTTCTGTTAAACATATATTGGTTGACATTTAATGTTATGTTATCGACATTTTCTGTTCAACATATGTTATTGACATTTTGTTATGTTAAAAACAGTTTCTGTTTATTTGAAGAATTCATTCAAAGGCATTTTGTTCTGTTAACACAGTCAACACTAGCCATGCATATACTAGTCGTTTACAAACGGCTTTCCTGTAAGAAGTACACTTATCCTATGAAAACAGTGTAGACTGATTAGAGTGTTACTTAAGGATCTGCACTGTTTGCCGTTTTGCAATATCATTTTAAAATCAACCCTAAATATCTTAATGGACAAGACTCAATCAGAAATTGGAATTATCCAGTTGAAATCTCAGGGGTGAATGAGTGAAAAAAGTTTCTGTTTAATTCTTTCACTGCCAACAACGCCAAAATGCAACTTTGCAAACAGTTTGGATCATGATCAGATGCTGCGTAATACAGCATCTGATCATGATTCAAACAATTTATCGCTCATGTAGACATTTTTTCAATCAAAACAGCCCTAAAGCTGACTTTAACAATATTGCAGATGACACAACCAATGCAGACGATATTTTGGCGGTAAAAGGGATAAAGCAGAGGATAAAAGGGATAGTGTATACATAGTTATTTTGTTGTGTTCATTGTGTTTAGATGGAGACCTTATTTATATGCATGTTGTCGTACTATAACAAGACTACCAGCCTGTTCAGCTTAGTATATAGGTACTGAATGTCATGTGGTTTCATCCCAGACTACAACACGCCAAAGTCGTTAAATTTGGAAGTAGTAGCTTCCTTGCTTAGGCATTACAAGTTGAGTACTTACGACTAGTAACTGGTCTGCCCAGTGTCAGTTTGTCATGTGACTGGGTGTGGTATCATGTCATGTGTCTACGGCATGCTATCACAGTGTGGCAGAACTATATCTGTCTCATTAAGTAGACACCACCAACAGAAATATTGCTAATGGGACTTTAACTCTTTCAACACTAAGTAACTCTTGTGGGTTATTAAGTTCAATTTTTGGATCATTTTAATAAGCAAAACATGAACCAGTCTACTTGGAATTCAGGGTAGTTTAATAAATACTGCTTTAACCCTTTACCTGATAGCCTATTTCTAGGATTGAAAATAGGTGACTACTTAAAGCAGGTTGAAAGTAGAGCAGAATGCGCCTTAAGGCGCATTCTGCTCTACTTTCAGCCTTCTTTAAGCTATAAAATGCTTGAATATAGAAAATATTCCCTATAATATATATCCATGACCGATTAAATGGGAATTATTTTTTCAGCGGAAGAATAAATTATATTCGCTAAAAGTCGCTTCTATGGGGGGAAAGGTTAAATTAGCAGACTGTGTTGACCCTGATCAGAGGAGCCCTCTGATCTGGATCTTCACTGTTTACAAATAAATGAGTATAATTTAAACAGGTTCACTGTGTTGAAAGAGTTACCCCAAATTGGCAACTTTTGTTTTTTTGTGCATAGATCTCAGCATGTATTTAACAATATATCCATTTGGATGAGACCTTTGTTAAAGACCTTATCCAAAAGACAGTCAATTTGTTTTATTAAGTTTGTTGTTTGTTATATTATAACTGTTTATATACATCTAGTTTATTGATGTGTATTTTGTTAGTTATTAATATATTAAGACAATATTTGTTGAAATGTTAAGTTTATCCATATAGTTAAGTCTTTTTGTTGTATTGAGACAGTTCTGTTAAAATAGAGCGTTTACTCAATATATTTTTTTATATTTACTCTTTTAGTGCTGAAAACTGAATCCTAATCCGAGGGCTCTGAAAGATCCCTCGATCCGAACAGGGTATGCATATTTTTTACAAATTTTATAGTGTTTTTGAGGCAAATCACTTACAAGTCCATTGTAAACCAGCCATTTATGAGAAAACAGACGAGGTCATTTGAAACTTCAGCATTATAAGAGTTCTCTTGAAATGGAGTCAGATACTAAGACGGTTTCTATTTAACCCTTTACCTGATAGCATTGTTTCTAGTATTGAAGATATGTGACTACTTAAAGCAGGTTGAAAGTAAAGCAGAATGCGCCCTAAGGCGCATTCTGCTTTACTTTCAGCCTGCTTTAAGATATTAACTGCTAGAATAAGGAAAATATTAAATATGACACATATTCAATACGGTATAATTTGGAACTATTTTCTGCAACGGATGAATAAAATGAATGTGCTAAAAGTCGCTTCTATAAGGGAAAGGGTTAAATAAAGTTTTGGAATATTTCTTGTTATAGACCAGACTCCTTGCTTATAATGCATTTGACTGTTTCCGACATAGTTCTCAAGCTTTTGATTGGGCCGATTTGAGCTTTCTGCTAAAATCAGACCAATCAAAAACTTGAGAACGATATCTAGATTCATCTGAAATGGTATACAAGTGTGGAACTATGTCTAGTAATTTATGGTAATTTAATAGATACAGAATATATTCAATGTATATTTATATGAGTGAAACATGTTTACTTGTTTGAAGCATTAATTGTAGAGATTATATATTTACCATAATTGTTTATCTTTGTATATGAGCTGTGCCTTATTGCATTGCGAACAGTGTAGATCAAGGCCAGCTGCAGCGTCAAAGACTGGTCTTGATCTACACTGTTTGACACCTACATGCATCTAAAGCGTTTTTATGTAGCTGTATTATATATGGTATTTGGCAGTGTAGACCAAACTCAGATACAGAGCCTGGTATGACGATAGTGTACAATGTTGCAATGTAGTAACAGGGCTCCAGATAAGGGGAGTATTTCACAAATTAATTTTTTTACTTTGCTTCAAACCCTATGGTGTCACTACTCGTTAGAATCGTCTCGAAGAGACGATTCTAATGAGTAGTAACACCATAGGATTTGGTGCCCACATAATGAGAAACTGTTGCTTTTGCTGAGTTTACTCCCTCTTATCTGGAGCCCTGAGTAAGGCAGGTTTTCTCATGGCACAGGCTCATATATTAACACATTCACTGCCTTACCCAAAGTTCAACTGTATTTTCAAACAGCTTGGGTTTTGGTTAGATGTTTCACAAATAAGCATCTGATCAGGATCCAAACTGTTTGATATTTGTACCGATATTACTTGATCCAATATGCCCAAAATTTAAATGTGAGAAATAAAAGCAGACACCAACTGTTTGGGGTTAAATTGTGTCTCAAATACATATTTGTGTGTAAATTAACCCATTACCCCATAAATACGCCTTTAATTTATTCCTCCACCGAAGAAAGTAGTTCCACTTTATACAGTTATGAATATGCACCATAGAAATATTTTCTTTTTCCTAGTAGATAGTAGCTTAAAACAGGTTGAAAGTAAAGCAGAATGTGCCTTAAGGCACATTCTGCTTTACTTTCAACCTGCTTTACGTATTCACATGTCATAAAAACTGGATTCAGGCTATGGGGTAATGGGTTAAGAAGGATTGCAATATTAATTTGAGCGATCAATAATATGATTATCAAGTGGTTTCCGTAAAATAAAAAGATTGCATGAACTTTGTGAATATGAATTTACTAATTTGTTGATGATCATTATAAATTTGTTTGTAATATTGAAGAATATATTTACATTTCAAAGAATGTTTATTTCAAAGAAAGTTATTTATATGATACATAGTTTTTATATGCAGTTTATAGAATTACGCTCAAAACTCGACAATTCGAACCTCACAAGTTTGACATACCTGTATTTCAAAGTTAAAATGTGGCTAAGCTACGGTTTAACTATGAAATATGGGTATGTTCGACTTATACGAGATAGAACTATGTAAATTCAACTGGTGAAATACGGGTAAAACTCTACTTAAGCAAGTTTGATGTATCAAGTTTTTACTGTGTATGACTTGATATATCGAATTTGTCTACTTTTGTGGATAATGGACATAAATTAGTTAATTCGTGTACTTGTTTGACTGTTCACATTGAATAAAATGCATTGCTTGTAGCTTTGATACTTAGTATGGACTGAAAGCCATTAGGTTTGGTAAAATCATAGATACAGTACAACCTCTCTTTTAGGACCATTAAAACAAAAGATAATTGATAGTATAAAAGACAGGTGACAGCTTAAAGCAAATTGACTAAAACAGAAAGCTCCTAAAGGAGCTCTCTGTTTCACTGTAACCTTGCTGTAAGCAGTCACCTGCTGTAAACAATAAACACATAATTATGAACACATGTTAGTGGGTGTGATATAGAGGTTTTACTGTACTCCAAGTTGACTTTTAAGTTTCCAATTTGCTAGACGGTCATACTCAGTATTGACCTTGAGCATTTGTGTTTTGCTGAAGCAATTATAGTGTATTAGATTTCTATTTACACTGAAGCTGTTAGTTTATGAACTCTTTGCATACAGTCAAACTTTGATATCTCAAACTCGTTTAAGACGATCATACCCATATTTAAGCCATGTTTTAATTTGGAAAGAAGGATATGTTCGACTAGAAACGTTGAAATTCAGCTGTAGAATTATGAACAAATTACGTGAGTTTGAAATACCAAAGTCTGATTGTACAATGTTCCTTCCCAACAACAACTCCCTCCTTACAAAACACTTTTCGCAGTTCCCTAAACAAGACAATTATGTCCAACTCTTTTACCTCTGCAATATCTTCAGCTTGTTGTCTGCTGTTTTTTCTCAAACTTACATATAAGTGGACATTTTGACAGATGAAATATAATGACGAGTGACAAACAGCTTGAATCCAGATCAGATGCCACGTGACGTGGCGTCTGATCTGGATTCAAACTGTTTGCAAATGTCAGCCAAGTCTTTAATTTTCCCTCCCTATTACAATTTACTTTCGAACAACGCACACAATCTGTGTCTCCCATTGGGTGTCGTTGTAGAGAGGGAGCACTGTGATCAATTCTTCAATAGTTATCTTGTTAGCTTTAATGTCCTTCATGTGTTGTTATCAATCCCACAAATGTGGGGCCTGATCTTGAATACAAATTAAAGGTAAAAGCTCATAACCACCATACAAGGACTGAAACAATGATATATGTACATGTGTACTACAGTCTTAACTTCGATATCTCAAATTTCCTAAACTCGAACTATCCGCTATTTGGACACATGAATCACATTATTTTATGCTTGGTTAAGTCGACATACCCGTATTTCAAAGTTAAAACGTGGTATGTTCGACTTAACTGAGTTTGAGATATTGAAGTTTGACTGTAAGTATTGAGTTTAACTCCTTCAATGCCTCAATGGTTATTTGCAAAATGTTTGGATCCTGATCAGATGCCGCGTAATGGGGCATCTGATCAAGATTCAAACTGTTTGACACTCATTATGATATAACTTTAATCAATGTATCTAAAATTAAAATTTTAGAAATAAAACCAACAACAGTTTCAAGCAGATAACGTCATGACAGTGATGATGACGTCATGGTAGTGAAGGGCTTAACTCTTTGCATGCTGGGTAATTTTTTCGTCTGCAACAATTTGTCGTCTGTTATCGTTCTAAAATTAGAATTTTTGAAATTTCATTCAAATTCAATGTCAGAATGGCAAACAGTTTGGATCCTGATGAAACACCGCTTTAAACTGCGTCTCATCTGGATCAAATCTGTTTGCAGTGCTAATCACAATGGCAGGCATATCCGTCTCTAGCGTGCAAAGAGTTAAACATCTCATTTGTAGTGGTAGTATAGTCATTAGTGCTATGCATTTACTTTGAATATGTGGTTTGATATAGCATTCCTTGTATGTACTGATGATTGTGAAACACATTTATGGTAAAGCATTTATTTATAAGTAGATCTATCAACTTTGAATATCTACAATGTGATAAAGTATTGGTACTTACGGTACCAAATGGTTACTGATATGTTTTTGTTTTGAAATGTTGTAATACACTAAAACCTCTCTATTATGACCCCTTAACCCATTACCCCATAAATACGCCTTTTTACGCCTTTCACTTATTCCTCCACTGAAGAAATTAGTTGCAATTTATACACTCATGAACATGTTCTATAAGAAATATTTTCATTATTATAGCAGATGGTAGCTTAAAGCAGGCTGAAAGTAAAGCAGAATGCGCCTTAAGGCGCATTCTGCTTTGCTTTCAACCTGCTTTAAGTGGTCACCTGTCTTCAATACTAGAAACAGTCTATGGGGTAATGGGTTAATAGAAGGCTATTTAAATGCATTTAAGATGGATGACAGCTTAAAGCAAAACTAGCTTTCTGTTTTACTGTCACTTTGCTTTAAGCAGTCCCCTGTTGTAAACATCTGACCATTAACACGTTTAAGTGGTCCTAATAGAGAGGTTTTACTGTACTGTTTAGTATAATAAACAATATGAACATTTTCTCTAAAATAAATAAATAAATAAATAAAACACTAGAAAAACTTGTTGCTTTTATTTATATTTGCCATTTTTAGATAGACTTTTCAAAGAAAAAAGTTCAGAATGCGCCATAAGTCGCATTTTGCTTTAAGTGGCCACCTGTCTTCAAAACTAGAAACAGACTATGCAGAAATGGGTTAAAGAAATTCAATAAAAACAGTATGGGTTAGTATGATGCCATTTCAAGTTATTATTCAACTCTTTACCCAATAGCCAGTTTCTAGTTTTGTAGACAAGGGACCACTAAAAGCAGAGCCTTAAAAGTAAATCAGAATGCACCAAGCAGGTTGCAGATATTTCAGCAGAATGCACTTTAAGGCCTTATTCTGCTTTACTTTCAGCCTGCCTATATATTCATGACTGTATGAAATTTTACTATTTGCTTCAGTGGAGGAATAAATTAAATGCGTAAAAAGGATATTTTTGGAGTTGTGCATTAAAGACTAGATATATGTCTGTAAGATAAGGATGACACAGCAGGCTTGACCATAAACTAATTTTCTACAATATCAAGGAGGTCAAGGTCACCAAAATGTAATGTAACATATACTCATTGAGGCATGTGAAGTTTCATTACCCTGGCTGCAGGACTGTCCATTGTTTGACGTAAATGCTCAAACTTGACAAAAGTCCCATACTAGCAGTTAATTAACCCTTTCCTCAATAGAATCGCATTTTAGCACATTTAATATATTCCTCTACTGAAGAAAATAGTTACAATATATACAGTCGTGAACATGAACCAGAAGAAATATTTGTTAAATCCTAGCTGATGGAAGCTTAACCCATTACCCCATAGCCCGTCTCTAGCATTTCACATAAGTGATCACTTATAGCAGGTTAAAAGCAAAGCAGAATGTGCCTTCAGGCACATTCTGCTTTACTTTCAGCCTGCTTTAAGCTACCATCTGTTAGGATATAGAAAATATATGTTGTATTGTTGTTTAAAGTGAAACTATTTTCTTCAGTAGAGGAATTTATTAAAGGCGTAAAAAGGCATATTTATGGGGTAATGGGTTAAAGCTGGCTGAAAGTGGTGCATTCTGCTTTACTTTTAACCTGGTTTAAGAGATCACCTGTCTTCAAAACAAGAACTGGGCTATAGAGTAAAGGAATAAGCGTAATACTAAATGCCTCCTTCCACTTTGTGAAAGGGTGTAAAAACTGCATGAATGGAGATAGGCATTATTAACAAGTAACACACAATAAATATTGTCTATTTGGTGTTTATTATAAAATCTTATTACACTGACTTGATTGTCAGTCCAGTTTTTAACTGGTGAATGATACTACATGTATTTACAACTGTTTTATAGGCCGATTGTCTTGACCTGGCAGGGGCGGAGTTTCGATGAGGACCTTTGCATTTCAACTTTGGGGGGCAGCACGTTCGTTTATTATCTGAATTTACTGTTGTCGTCTGCCAGTATTTCTCAACGTTACATTTTTTTTGACATTTGGACAGAAGGAATATAATGACGAGTGACAAACAGCTTGAATCCAGATGAGACGCCGCGTTATGCGGCGTCTGATCTGGATTCAAGCTGTTTGCAAATGTAAGCGAAGTCTTAATTTTCCCTTCCTATAATAATTCCCAATGCAATCTTTGTCTCTCATTGGGTGTTGTTGTAGAGAGGTAGCACTGTACAGGTATACCCTTTTCATATGACTGCACGCCCATGTGTTTCTCCATGTTGAAAGGATCGGAAAATAACTATTTAATACGGAACTATACCTATCACCCCTAAAATCAAATGCAAATTAGTTTATCTTTATCAAATATTAGCTCCGCCCTGCCAGGTAAAACAAGAGCACCGCAGTGCTGCAAAATACGCCCGTCATGGCCGGCGGGTGTCAAAGTCGTCTGGACTCAGGCCGACTGGAAAAAGTCGCCCGGAGTGTAGGCCCGACTATCGATCTAAAAAAGACTATGCTGTAGTATTGCCATATAAAAAATAAAAAAGTTCTGTTGTTTTTTTTTTAAAATGCCCATTTTTGACAATAAAGGGGCATAACTCTGCTAAAAATAGTCGCCAACGTCTGAAACGCGAACTTGTCCGAACTATTGTGGTATGGAATATTTGTAGGAAGTTTAATCAAAATGGGTCAATAAATGAAGGTGAGAGAGCGCTAAGAAGAAAAGTTAACGGACGAAGTGTGGGTTATTTTAAATTTTTAAGTATGTAAAGGGGCATAACTCATAGAAAAATAATTTAACAGGAACCAAAATTCACAGGTGCCTTCCCTGCATGATGAGAAAGATAAATATGAAATTTGGTTACAATAGACAAAATGTTAGTAAAATTATTATCAGGAAACAATATATTGTTAAAAAAATTGTGTGAAGGGGCATAACTCTGAAAATACGGAGTCAAACCAAAAACCCGTAATATATGTTAAGTCACTTCATTCATTGTATCACCATATCAAATTTGAAATCAATTGAATAAAAAAAAAAAAGTTCAGTTTTTTTTTTTAAAAAATGCCCATTTTTGACAATAAAGGGGCATAACTCTGCTAAAAATAGCTGCAAACGTCTGAAACGCAAACTCGTCCGAACTATTTGGTATGGAATATTTGTAGGAAGTTTAATCAAAATCTGTAAATAAATGAAGGTGAGAGAGCGCTAACAAGAAAAGTTAACGGACGGACGTACGGACAGCGCTGGGTATACCATAATACGACCGTCGATGACGGGCGTATAAAAACTGGCCTATACTAATTTGTATACCCTTGTATATCAACAAACACTCTTAACCCATTACCCCATAGCCAGTTTCTAGTATTGAAAATAAGTGATCACTTAAAGCAGGTTGAAAGTAAAGCAGAATGCACCTTAAGGCACATTCTGCTTTACTTTCAGCTTGCTTTAAGCTATCATCTGCTGATACAAATTCATGACTATAAATTGGGACTATTTTTTCAGTAGAATTATAACTTTAAGGCGTAAAAAGGCATTTTTATGGGGTAATGGGTTAACACATTCATACGCAGTGTATGCAAAGAAGTAAAAGTTTGGAAACAAATCTGTTTGTCATTCAAGTCTTTGGCATTATATACTGCAAATGGCATACAAGGTATTTTTAGATAACACTCGAAAGAATAGATGCTTCACCTTCTCAAAGATCAGTATGGAGGATTCGTCGAAACTAAGCTGGTGTCCCGTTTCATAAAACTTCGTACGACACATGTTGTCGTAATTCAGATCATAAAGTCTCAATAATTATTTATTTTTCCATCTAATCCTGTCCTGTGACGATTCCAAAAAGATGTCACAAGACAAGATTAGATAGAGAAATAAGTAATTAAATGTATTTTAAGTGTTTACTTACGGCAACATTTGTTGTACACAGTTTTATGAAACGGGCCCCTCAGGTATTGTTCGGTAAAACTTTTGAATGGCAGTTTTATAGGCAGTGGTGGAGATGGCAGGACAGATGGCAGATTATTATAAGCCATGCCCTGGACAAAAACAATTCGGGATCATGATAAGAGTAAGTAAAATGAACATGTTCAAGCGTTTCTCCTTGCACATCACAGCGTTTGGACTTAAGTATTTAAAATACTGTAACCATTATCTGGGACTCTTGTAAATGTTTTCTTAACCCATTACCCCATAAATAAGCCTTTTTACGTCTCTAATTGATTACCTATCCAAATGAAATAGTTCCATTTTGTAAAGCCATGAATACGTATCATAAGAATATTTTCTTTAGCTTAGTTGATAATAGCTTACAGCAGGCTGAAAGTAAAGCAGAATGCGCCTTAAGGCGCATTCTGCTTTACTTTCAACCTGCTTAAAGTGGTCACCTATATTCAATACTAGAAACAGGCTATGGGATAATGGGCTAAGACAGGTATGCTTGTATCATAAACAATATATCATCAAATCAGCAAGAATGAATATACATGACTTGTTTAGTCAACTTTTATCATGATTCAATTAACCCTTGACTCCATAGCCTAGTTTCTAGTTTTGAAGACAGGTGATCATTTAAAGCAGGTTGAAAGTAAAGCAGAATGTGCCTGAAGACGCATTGGATCTGCTTTACTATCAGCCTCAGATTTTAGCTACCATCTGCTAGAATATAGAAATATTTCTTATACATATTCATAACTGCATTAATAAATTGAAACTATTTGCTTCAGTGGAGGAATATATTAAATGTGTCAAAATGTGTAGCTATGGAGTACAAGGTTAACAAATAAGCTGTCTTAGTGCAGGACAAATGAAGTTAACATCTTGACAATGCAATGGAAAGAATTTTCAATGATCTTCAACATCTTAAACTTAACATAAACATCTGACAGTATATTTAGAAGACTTCTCTTAGTATGACCACTGAAAAGCAAACTAATTGGTAGTATTAAGACAGGTGCCAGCTTTAACCCATTACCCCATAGCCCGATTCTAGAATTGAAAATAGGTGACCACTTAAAGCAGGTTGAAAGTAAAGCAGAATGTGCCATAAGGCACATTCTGCTTTACTTTCAGCCTGCTTTAAGCTATCATCTGCTAAAATATAGAAAATAGTTCTTATCATACATGTTCATAACTGTATAAATTGGTACTATTTTCCTCAGTGTAGGAATATATTAAAGGTGTAAAAAAGCTTATTTATGGGGTAATGGGTTTCGCAATATGAAACCGAAAACTTAATCTCATTTCATGGTTGTAATAGAGAGGTTTTGCTGTTTTTAACAATGATGGAAAGTGTTTTCAAAGGATGGATTAACAGCATTGTAGTTTCTACAGATAAAGAACATCATGTTACAGTACAGCTCACGTGGATTTTGCTTATTCCTCTCGTCCTCTGCGGCAAGAAATTAGTTTGCGTGGACAATCTCTGCGTTTTCCTCTCCCCACTGCTTGGGATAAGCGAGATTTTTCCGCCGCGTTTTTCATGTACATGACAAATTGATTAGGCTCAAGATGATTGGTTTCCAAATGGTAAGCGTTCTATCCTTTTCCTGCATAGGAACACATATAGATATTAATTCCTCACAGAAATGTGTTATCTTAAATTTATTCTACTGTGTCCTAATAAAAATGCATAGTATATTTTCTGATATCCTGACAGGTGACTGCTTAACCCTTTACCCCATAGCCTATTTATTGTTTTGAAGAAAGGTGGCCACTTAAAGCAGGGTGAAAATAGAAGAGAATGCGCCTTAACCCTTTCCCCCCATAGAAGCGACTTTTAGCGTATTTAATTTATTCCTCCGCTGAAGAAAATAGTTCCAGTTTATACCCTCATGAACAAATACCATAACAATTATTTTTATATAGCCTAACAGATGGTAGTTTAAAGCAGGCTGAAAGTAAAGCAGAATGTGCCTTAAGGCACATTCTGCTTACTTTCAACCTGCTTTAAGTGATCACCTGTCTTTAATATCATAAATAGGTTATTGGGTAAAGGGTTAAGGCACATTCTGCTTGTTTTCACCCTGCTTTAAGCTATTATCTATTAGAATTTACAAAATGTTTCTTATTATTCATTTTCATTCAGTGAATTAATAAATTCAATGCGCTAAAAGTCGCTTCTATGGGGGAAAGGGTTAAAGTAGACTGAAAGTAAATCAGAAATATCCTTGGGAAATATTACGTATAGTCTTTTTTTGACAATTAGAGTTGTTTATACAACTTAAATATAAAATGACAAACAGTGCAGACCCTGATTAGAGGGCTCCTGTAGGAGCCCTCTGATCTGGGGCTACACTTTTTGCCTATGACAAGTGAACTCTCTTCACTGTTTGTAAATGATGAATAGATTTTCACAAAGCTTAATAAGTTAGCATTAGGCAACACAAAAATCAATGCTCTATCATTTTGGCCTGATGTTCTAAGGATAAAGCTGCATCAACACTGAATAATGATGATAGTGATGAATAAATGAATCTGTCATTTGTTAACATTTTATTGTATCACATCTGGGTAACTCTTTCCCTAAACCTTATTAACCCATTACCCCCTAATAGCCCGTTTCTAGTTTTGAAGATATGTGACTACTTAAAGCAGGTTGAAAGTAAAGCAGAATGCACCTTAAGGCGCATTCTAGTTTACTTTCAGCCTGGTTTAAGTTTGCATCTACCAGAATATAGAAAATATTTCTTATTATATTATATTTATTATTTTATAAATTGGAACTATTTTCTTCAGTGAAGGAATAAATTAGAGAAGTAAAAAAACCTATTTATAGGGTAATGGGTTAAGCCTTTCCCAATTCCTCATTTATTATTTTTATGCTTCTACCTTGTCCCTAGGTTATAAAGCATTTCAGTTGAGTCTGAGATCATTCTTAAGTATAGGATTGGTCAGTTTTGAGGAAAATCTCAAATCTGACCAACCAAATGCTTGAGATCTCAGACTCAACTCAAATTCTTTATAGTTTTGGACGCCTGTTCTGATACGAGTCAAATATAAGAATTTGGACAGATTGCTAATCAAAGCAGACTGCTCCACTTTCAGCCTATATTGAGCAACCACTTTTCTAAACCCTTTACCGTATAAATACACCTTTAAATTAGTCCTCCTGTACAGAAAATAATTCCACTTTATAGTCATGAATTACGCAAAATAAGAAATATTTTCTGTATTCTAGCAAATGGTATCTTAAAGCAGGTTGCTAGAATTTTAACCTGCTTTAATTGATCACCAGCTGTCTCCAAAACTAGAAACAGGCTATGGGGTAATGGGTTAAACACTGAAAAGAGCTATGAAAAATTAAATTGGAAAGAAAGCTGCTTTCTGCATACTGAATATCATTGTGATACAAACGTGTTTGATCTTCCCATTGGTTGTGAACTGAATAATTTATGTTTGGAATTCTTCGGAGGCACAAAGATCCCGTATTTTCCCAGTCTATTACGAGTTTGTCCTAAACCGTCTTCTTCACTCCCACTTGTCTCACTGCTGGATGCAGAGTGCTCTACCTTGAGTTTACCAGTTTCCCAATCCACACCTCTTGTATTTGATTGGGCATCATACATCCAATCAAATTGTTTCCCGCCTTTTATGCGAGCTTGTTCAACAAGATGTTTAATTCTTCGCTGCTCATACAACTGTTCCTGTTCTGAAGTCCAGACACCCTCGGGCTCATCTTTAACAAATTTCAGTTTGGGCTTTTTAGGTTTGGGCTTCTCCGGTGGTTTGTTCACTGACCGCAGGACTTCAAGTTTTTCTGACCATGTGAGACCTTCAAACTCAGGACGGCTGTTCAGAAGTACCTGCAATATATTTAAGTAGACAGTTAATGTTTTGCTACACAGCAAACTTATTTCTGCTAACCATTGCATGAAGGTGCATTTAGATATTGAGCTGTGCCATAAGAAAACCCATTATTGCTTTGCAAACAGTGATAATACAGACAAGACATGACATCTATGATGCCAAGGCTGTTCTGGATCAACACGTTTTGACACTTTGACACTAGAATCTACACTGAACCCTTTACTCCATAACAATTTTCTAGTTAAAGACAGGTGACCACTTAAAGCAGGTTGGAAGTAAAGCAGAATGTGCCATGAGGCACATGCTGCTTAACTTTCAGCCAGTTTTAAGCGACCATCTGCTAGGATATAGGAAATATTTATGTTGCAAATTTGTCACTCATAACATGGAACTATTTTCTTTAGTGTAAGAATGAATTAAATGTGTAAAAAGATGTATCTATAGAGTAAGGGTTATCTACATGCCATAGTTTATCTTGATCAGAGCCTGTGATGATGGCTAGAGTTGATCTACACTGTATGAGAATGTTTGATATTCTCATGACATGGCTCATATCTATATAAAGACAAACTTACTACATCTGTCTATAGAAACGAATCTTGCATAACCTGCTCCTGATATTTATAGCGCATATACTTTTTTTTTAAAACAGTGTAGACCGATATCAGACAGCTCCAGAAGAAATTGTCTGATCAGGATCTGCACTGTTTTCTTACAGAATCTGTCTGACACATGGCAGCATCTTTCTTGGGGGAGATTTCTTTATCTTATTAGCCAATGCAATAGCTCAGATCACCAGATGATAAATGTTCATTGTCCGTAGATTTATATTTACAAATATTCACCTGGAGAAGGGAAACACATATTTGACGGTTACATAATTATCAATGTTAACTATTACAGTAAAACCTCTCTATTATGACCACTAAATTATGTTAATTATTAGGTGCTTACAATAGTTGACTGCTTAAAGCAAGGTAACAGTAAAACAGAAAGCTCCTTTAGGAGCTTTCTGTTTTACCGTCACCTTGCTTTAAGCTGTAACATGTCTTTAATACAACCAATTAGCCTTTTTTAGTGGTCGTAATAGAGGGGTTTTGCTGTAATTAGATTGATGTCTATGATAATAAGTGCGCTACAATGAATAGATGTTTCATATCTTTAATGAATTAGAAATTTACTTTAATACATGGGTTACAAATTGTATTATATTATACCAATAAACCTCTATTTCAGTCAACAACACCCTGCTGTATTTTAATGTGAATTGTTAAGATGGCAGACTTGTTATGTGAAAAGTAATACAATAATTTTTACAAGGTTATCATTAATTGCAATCCTCTAAAATCAAAACACTTATACATAACACTTAAATATATAAGTTAACATACTATATATCTCTTATGCCTGTATCAGTTCCTAATTGTTTGCCTCTTAGTCTTATTTTCAGTAACGCCAATATATATCTCAGGACAAAAACACCTAAACATCCTAAAACATGCCAAAAATATCATTTAATTTCCTGTGTAGATACTTATTATACCTTTTCTATAAACACTGGCACTAATTTGAGTAAATGTATAATTTGCACATCCTTAAATACATGCCTATGTATGAATATAGGAACTGTATATACAAACCTGAGTATATAAATCTTGGAACATAATTTACATGCACTTATATAAACATTAAAACATTTTTTTTTGCCTTTGTATAAATCTTGAACGACAATTTACATGACCTTATGGATCTACATTTTACATGCATTTATTTGGTCTTGGAGCTTCATTACATTCTCTTGCATAACAGTATCACACTTACTTCTTTATTAATGCTTTGCATGCTATGTAATGTTTTCTTGTCTGCTATTGTTCTAGACTAAGAAATAGAATTTTCAAAATTTCTTTCCAAAACAAGGTCAGAGTGTCAAACAGTTTGGATTCTGATGAGATGTCAGTCACGTTATGCAGGGTCTCATCTGGATCCAATCTGTTTTCACAGATAATCACGATTCCGCGGCTAGTGTGCAAAGAGTTTTAAGCCTATGGTGTGACCGTCACCTTTTAAAATAATCTATTTGAGACAAGTGAATTCTATTAAAACAAAATAAAGGAACTGATGGAGAACTAAGTACTTTTGCATTTGAAATTATACTCTTCATATCTGAAGTTCAAGTTCTGACTCAATTAGTTTTGACAATGAACTTTTTTCATAAAATATTTTCTAATGAACAGTCAATAGTTCTATGTCCCATAGTTTGTTTAATATTTATTGCAGGGCTCCAGATAAAGGGAGTATTTCAAAATCTAAAATCATTATTTCTGCATTAAACTCTATGGTGTCACTACTTGTTAGAATCGTCTCGAAGAGATAATTCTAATAAGTTAAAGTGAAACCATAGGATTTGGTGCTTAAATGACTGAGAAAATGTTTGATTTGTTCAGTTTACTCTCCCTTAACTGGAGCCCTGAATTGTTTTCATTGATTTTTGAAGGCTCAACTCCTGTATTCAATTACAGTAAAACCTCTCTATTACGACCACTAAACTGTGTCAAATATTACTTGTGTAAGACAGGCGACTGCTTAAAGCATTGTGAAAGTGAAACAGAAAGCTCCTATAGGAGCTTTCTGTTTCACTTTCACATTGCTTTAAGCTGTCACCTGTATTTTATACTGACTATTAGCCTTCTTTTTAGTGGTCGTAATAGAGAGGTTCTACTGTACTTTCAGAGTCAATGAACCTAAAATGTTCAATCTGAAACAAAATAATACTTTCTATTACCCATTACAATAGAAAACATTCTCTGGAATTATCCTAGACAAAGGGGTTTTATTTTCAGAGTATGTTTACATATGTCAATCTCTCTTCAGAGTTAAAATTAAAAACCACAGTAGCTTTAACACTTTGCATGGTGGGTAATTTTTTGTCTGCAACAATAAATGTTGTCTGCTACTGTTAAAGAAATAGAATTTTTTAAATATCATTTCAAAACAGGATCAACTTGAGTGTCCAACAGTTTGGATCGTAATGAGATGCGGTGTTATGCAGTGTCTCATCTGGATGCAAACTGTTTGCAAAGATCATCATGGTTTCACTGAAAGCATGCTTAGAATTAACCTTTTCTCCCATAGAAACGCCTTCTAGCGAATTTAATGTATTCCTCAACTGAATAAAATAGTTCCAATTTATACTGTCATAAACATAAGAAATATTTTCTATATATCCTAGCAGATTGTAGCTTAAAGCAGGCTGAAAGTAAAGCCGAATGTGCCTTTAAGGCACATTCTGCTTTACTTTCAACCTGCTTTAAGTGGTCACATTTCTAAGAACCAGGCTATGGGGTAATGGGTTAAGGACAAAATACATAGGTAAGATAAAGGTAATATTTGGTATAAAGGTAATTTTTTATGCTCATATGTAGTTATTGTTACGCTAGTTAAATGGTTACAATGCTTGATAATATGAAAGAAAGTAATTTCTAAACTCAAATAAAGTTAGAATGTTAATTTACTGATGATTCACGTTCACTTTAAGCGTACCTTCCAACACATTTTACAAAAGGTTTCTACAATTAACTTTAATTTAAGTCTTGCAATTACAACTAAAAAAATAAAAGTCTGTTTTAGTGTTATAAGGCAAGTGATGGCTTACAGCAGAAAAATCTTTAAGTAGCATTCTGCTTGACTTTCATCCTGCTTTAAGTTGCCACCTACATGTATCTTTAACACCATCAGTATTTAGGTTCCCTTGTGGATCATTTTAGTTACCAAAAAATAAACTAGTGTACTTGGAATTCTGGGTAGTTCAATAAATACTCAACTGGTCTAAATTAGCAAACAGTGTAGACCCTGATCAAAGGGCTCCTATAGGAGCCCTCTGATCAGGGTCTACAGTGTTTGCAAATATAATGAGTATGTATGTTTAAAACAGGTACATGGTGTTGAAACAGTTAAATTCAAGTGTGACTGTAATCCTATTATTCATAAAAGTTATCACTTTTTCTTCCAAACACATTGTTGAACAACCTTTCATAGGAAAAATATTTCTACAAGATTACAAGCTAGCAGCCTTAATGCAGAAGAAAATATATGGCAAGAAAAGCCGCTATCTGTACATGCATTTTTCTACATGCCGAAATAAAGGTAAGGCTTTCTGCATAACTTTTCCCTGTAACTTTTGAGCCAAAGTAATTTTGTACCTCTGCTTAACTCTTAGTATGATAGCAGCGAGAACCATATTAACGTTTGCGAACAGTTTTGATCCTGATGAGACGCCGCATAATGCGGCATCTCATCAGGATCCAAACTGTTTGACACATTGATCCTGTTTTGAAAAGAAATTTAGAGAATTCTATTTTAAGAACAGTAGCAGACGACAATTTTAGAGACGAAAAAATTACCCAGCATGCAAAGAGTTGACCTCCTCAATGCCATCACCTGTTCTTAAACTGTTGTCATTTAGATCTACAGCAGTTTGACCAAAATAAGTGTCAAATAGTTCAGATCCTGCATGGTCAGCCTCATGTTAAGTGGGTTTTAATCAGGATCCAAACAGTTTGCAATGGCAGGTGTTCAGGATTGAAAGGATTCAAGCCACCATTTTATCTAGAGATCTCTATCATTTAAGACTAAAGACAGGTTTGATTACATTAGAATATCTCAGCAGTTAAATAAGAACAAAGTTCAAATATTATAGCTCTGCCTCCTCTAGGAAGAAATACTTAAAAACTAACAATAACTAACAGTCAAACTTGTCTAAACCCTGTACACCATAAATACATGTATGCCTTTTTATGCCATTAATTTATTCCTCCACTAAAGAAAGTAGTTTATACTGAATGAATATGTGCCAAAGAAATATTTCTATATGCTAACAGATGGTAGCTTAACGCAGTCTGAAATTAAAGCAGAATGTACCTTAAGGCGCATTCTGCTTTACTATCAACTTGCTTTGAGTGGTAACCTGTCTTCAAAACTAGAAACAGTCATTTATACAGTCATGAATATGTATCATAAGAAGTATTTTCTATATTCTAGTAGATGGTACCTCAAATGAGGCTAAAAGTAAAACAGAATGCACCTTTAAAGGCGCATTCTGCTTTACTTTCAACCTGCTTAAAGAGGTCACTTATCGTTAAAACTTAAACAGGCTATGGGGTAAAGGGTTAACACATGTTTGACTATTATACTAAAACATTTTCCTCTCTATATCACAATGGCAATGTAACCATAATAGAACAATGGCATTGTTCTTGTGATTGGCTGCTAAATGTTAACAGAGGCTGTAGCTTGTAGAAGAATTCATAAAGAAAAGTGTGGTCAAAATTTAAGCAGGTTTTAGGATTAAACAACCATCTGCCTTAACACATTCCCCCATAGCCTGTTCCTAGTTTGGGAAACAAGATACTACTTAACCCTTTCCCTTATAGAAGCGACTTTTAGCACATGCATTTTATTCATCCGCTGAAGAAAATAGTTCCATTATAAACCGTAATGAATATGTGTCATATTTAATACTTTCCTTATTCTAGCTGGTAAATGCTTAAAGCAGGCTGAAAGTAAAGCAGAATGCGCCATATGGCGCATTCTGCTTTACTTTCAACCTGCTTTAAGTAGTCAGCTATTTTCAAAACTATAAAGAGGCTATGGGGTAATGGGTTAAACAGGTTGAAAGTAAAGCAGAATGTGCTTTAAGGCACATTCTGCTTTACTCCAGCCTGCTTTAAGCAAACATCTGCCACAGTATAGAAATCATTTCTTATGGCACATATTCTTGACAGTATATTAGAACTATTTTCCTCAGTAGACGAATAAAATTGAGGCGTAAAAAGATGTATTTATGGAGTTTTGGGTTAAACCAGAAATTTGAAAACATTGGATCCAGATCAGACACTGAGGAAACCACCAGTCAAGTCATTACAGGCAGACACAATGTTAACCCATTACCCAATAGAGATGCCTTTTTATGCCTTTAATTTATTACTCCAACAAAGAAAATAGTTCCAACTTATTCATTCATGAACAATGCACCATTTTATAAATCCTAGCAGATGGTTACTCTTAAAGCATTCTGTTTTTCTTTCAGCCTGCTTTAATACTCAGAAGACAAACTATTGGGCGAAAGGGTAATTATTCATGAAATGCAAATTGTTAGTGATTGCTAGTCTTGTTTTATGCATACACACACAAGCTGACATTGAGACATACAGCTGTATAATGACTCTAAGTATAGGGAATGATAAGTCTGAGCAAACAGTGTATACCCTGACCAGACTGCTCTCCGAGGAACAACCTGATCAGGGTCTACACTATTTCCCATTTAGTTTGCACCTTTTGGACAAATTATAATATATATGAAATATTTGGAAACAAGATAATATAAGGGAAGTAAGTTTTCGATACCTTTTTCTAAAACACATGCAGCTGGTGATGAAATTTTAAAGCCTTAGGTGCAAAATGAATGAATGGTGTTTTATGGCCCATCGACACAAAAAGGTCATTTAGAGCCAAATATAGCCTTAGGTGCCCGCCTAGACTAAGATAGATGGATTATAATATATGATGAAGGATGATGATGATTTCAGGAAGATGATTTCGGCCAAACCCACACATTACAAAGCAGCGCATGGGATCAAAACCACCAGCATTTTGAGCCTTCCTTTTAGTTCTTGGCAGAGGGGATAATCTCAGTCTATATATAATAAACAGAAATTCCCTATGACAATTAAGCCTCAGAACCACAACAAGGTAGGAAGGTCTCTGGGGCCTGGACTAAGACTTTCACCAATTATAAAGATGAAGGTATAAGTATAATATATGAGTAAATCAAACATTGATTCTTCTTTGATTACAATTTTATCTATGCATGCGACATCATGTCTCTGTTGATTTGAAGCAATGAGAGCTGCCCGGCAATAAACTGTCTATAAAAGATGTTGGGTAAACACAATTACCATTAACATCCTAATAAATAATAATTTTATGAGATGCAATAGTGTCTTGGTCTCTCCAGATTAAACAAGACGAAAGGGCAGGAGTACACTAAATCTATAAAACATTTTTGCTCCATAATCTGCACCAAACACTTACTATGAGCATACACTTTTAACTCTTTAAACACTAAGTAACTCTTGTGGGTTATTATGTTCCCTTGTGGGTCATTTTAGTTACCAATACATGAACCAGTCTACTTGGAATTCTAGGTAGTTTAATATACATACTGGGGTCTAAATTAGCAAACAGTGTAAACCCAGATCAGAGGGCTCCTATAGGAGCCCTCTGATCTGGGTCTACCCTGTCTGCAAAAGTAATGAGTTATATTTTAAACAGGCCCATGGTATTGAAAGACTAAAGAGTCAAGTCTAATGAGTAGTAACAACATTGGGTTCAGTGTTGACATACAGATTTCCGTATCTAAAATAGAAATCCTGAAAAGGAAAGCTTAGCCCGTCCCCTCTCAGAACAAAATCTTCACACAAGTAAATTCCTTTTCAAGTTCTTTCAATTGCTGCTTAACCCATTAACCCAAAACAATGCCTTTTTATGCCTTAAGATTATTTCTACACTATGGGCAGTACTCCCAAGCTAGGAAGTCCTGGACATGGTACCAGGGCTGCCATTTCTCCGGATTTTGCCTAAATCTTCGGATTTCTTTTCTAGAACATGGTAGCTTAAAGCAGGCTGAAAGTAAAGCAGAATGCACCATAAGGCGCATTCTGCTTTACTTCCAGCCTGCTTTAAGTAGTCATGTGTCAACAAAACTAGAAACAGGCTATGGGGTAAAGGTACGATTCTTAAATTCGGACTTGAAAAATGCAACTTTGGAAATCTTAGGATTTTTAATGTCAACTTATGGCAGCCCTGTGGTACACAGAATGTATTTTCAGTATCTTTCTGAATGGAAGCTCCTTTAGGAGCATGCATTCTGCTTTACTTTAAGTCTACTTTCAGTGGATAACTGTCTTTAAAACTAGAAACAAGACAGGTTGTTAATGGTTACGGCTGACCAAAAATCTTCCTAAATCAATGGATTTAAACAGGTACAGATATCTGTGTTAACTCTTCCAACACTAAAGTAACTCATGTGGGTTATTAGGTTCCCTTGTGGATCTTTTTAGTTACCAAAACATGAACCATTCTACCTTAAACTCTTGGTAGTTTAATAAATACTGATCTTAATTCAGCAAACAGTGTAGACCCTTATCAGAGGGCTCCCATAGGAGGAGCCCTCTGATCTTGGTCTACACTGTATGCAAATGTCATGAGCATATTTTCAACAGGTCCATGGTGTTGACAGAGTTATACATGTAAATTGCTTTAAGCGGATATCTGTGTTAATTCTTTACCCCATAACCTGTTTTTAGTTTTGATAAAAGGTGACCACTGAAAGCAGGTTGAAAGTAAAGCAGAATGCGCCCGAGGGCGCATTCTGCTTTACTTTCAGCCTGCTTTAAGCTAACATCTTTAGGATATATAACTTATTTCTGTTGGAATATGTTTATGATTGTATAAATTGGAACTATTTTCTTTCGTGGCAGAATAAATCAAATGCGCTAAAAGACGCTTCTATCAGGGAAAGGGTTGAACACTGGAAAGAAGCTATCAATGCAATAGAAGAATGCCTACAATTTCTATTTGGTTGTTATAAATTGTTACATAAAATATTAGAAAAACAAAGGATGTTACTAGATTAAAATTTTGACCAACTTTTCACACAAATAATTATAGTGTATTATAAGACAAACAACTCCTTGAATACCACACACAATAATGTTGTCTGTAATATCATTCTTGTCTACTAAAGTTCAAATATTAACCCTTAGCCTGCCAGTCACGACTATAGCTCCATATGCAAACAGCTTAGATCCGGATGAGACGCCGAGTAACTCGGCGTCTCATCCGGATCCAAGCTGTTTGACACTCGGACAACATTTTCAGCAATTTTGAGCAACTTTGAAGCACTTTGAAACTTGAAGCAGACAAGAAATATAGCAGACGAGAATTTATTTGGCGGGCTAAGGGTTAACCCTTATCATGCTAATTAGTCATCTGCTTAAAAATTTTTGTCTGCGAAAAAAATTCAAAATTAGTTTTAATGGTTTTTGAACAGAAGAAATGTTGAATACATTAGTGACAAACAGTTTGGATTCAGATCAGATGCCACATGACGCGGCGTCTGATCTGGATCCAAACTGTTTGTTAAGCCAAGTCGTGCATAGCATGATAAGGGTTAAATTGTTTTAAAAAAAATGTTTTCAAAATATGATCAGTGTGTCGATCAGGCTGAGACAGTTTTGATCTTGATGAGACCCCATCTCAGTCAGCATCTCATCTGGATCTATACTGTTTGCAAAGGTTATCATAATTTTTCCTATAGCATGCAAAGAGTTGAACCCATTAACCCATAAATATGCCTTTAATTTATTCATCCACTGAAGAAATAGTTCCAATTGATACAGTCATGAATATGTATCATAAGAAATATTTTCTATATTCTAGAAGATGGTAGCTTAAAGCAGGCTAAAAGTAAAGCAGAATGTGCCATAAGGTGCACTCTGCTTTACTTTCAACCTGCTTTAAGTGATCACCTATTTTCAAAACTAGAAACAGGCTATGGGGTAATGGTTTAAGACATTCACAAATAGCTAGGTACATGTATTAGTAAAACTGGATCTATTTAGTATAAGCTACAGAAATTAAAAGATTAGTATGGGGGAGGGATTAGTATCGGATAACAAGTCAAACCAAATCTTCCACCAATATCCAGTACCTTTGAAATGGAGGGGAACTATTGTTTTTTACTTTCTGACGGGGTCATAGCGTGTCGCCAAGCTTACATATGCCTTTCCGCTGGCATCAAACCACATCTGTAAGGAGCGAGTGAGTGATTATCAGTTAGCCACTCAGCATGCTGAGTTATTCAAATTAGATCATAGTTTATCTATACAGTCAAACTTGTATAAAGCGACCATTGAAAAGAAGAAAAGTTGGTGGTATTTTATGAGGCAGTTTGATGAGAGACAAAAGTAATGCAGAACACTCTAATAAGAGCCCTCTGCATTACCTTTATAAAGCAAATCCGGATTATCCCTCTATTACAACCACTAAAAAGGAGGCTATTTGATTGTATAAACGACAGGTGATAGCTTAAAGCAAGGTAAAAGTAAAACAGAAAGCTCCTTAAGGAGCTTTCTGTTTTACTTTCGCCTTGCTTTAAGTAGTCAACTGCCTTAATTATCTACCTTTTTGTGTCAATGGGCTGTAAAACACCATTCATTTATTCATTCATCAATGATCTAATAATTTACATGGTGGGAATTTACTTAGTGGCAGTAATAGAGAGGTTTTACTGTACAGCATTATATAATCAAACATTCACCTGCCTTTAAAGATCACCAAACTTGTTCAATCATTGACTGCTCAACACATGTTTGACAGCGTTTTACTAACCATTTTAATATGTCAATATATAATATTATATAATTTCAATTTTTATAACCCTATAATGAGATATGTAATAATTTGGCATTGGCGGGCAGTGTAGACCTATATTTAACTCTTAGCATGCTAGCAGCGAAACCATGGTAACCTTTGCAAACAGTTTGGATCCTGATGAGATGCCACATTGTGCAGTATCTCCTCAGGATCAAAACTGTTTGACACCGAGTGACCATTTTTTAAGAAGAGAATTCCAAACATTCTATTTTTCAAACAGGTTCAATTGACAAAAAAATTACCTAGCATTCTAAGAGTTTAAATCATTGCATGCTGGGTATTTTTTCGTCTGAAACAATTGTCGTCTGCTATTGTTCTAAAAATAGAATTAAAAAAAAGAAAAAGAGTTCAGAACAGGATCAGATTGTCAAACAGTCTGTATCCTGATGAGACGCCGCATGAAGCGGCGTCTCATCTGGATCCAAACTGTTTGTTAAGGTAATCACTGTTGAATATATATATGCTGCTAGCATTGCACGAGTTAAGGATTCTAGGTCTGTTTGTTCTTTAATTTCTGCACATGTTTTTACTGCACAATCATGTACATTACAATAAAACATGTACTACAAATACATGCACTAAATATTCATATATATCTCCCATAAACCCTATGCTTTGACTACTCATTACAATCATCTCTCTGAGATGGTTCTAAAGAGTAGTCTAAACTTAGGGTTTGGCTGATACCTAAAAGAGAAAACATTTCAAATGTTTAGTTTACTGCTCCCTCTTAATCTAGCTTTAATGCCAATTTACTTACATTCTCAATTAGACTCAAATGTCTAAACATTATACCTGATATGCAAAACTATAGAAGTACATGTAGTCAATTAAATATTACAAAAGTTATAATTATTAATTTATTATATTCATTATATTGTTTACTAAAATTACTACTACATGTATCATTAATAAAATGTATATTTCCCCCCAAGTATATACATATATATTATCATAATCAATAAAGAAATAATAAATGAAACAAAGGCTAAAATTATAACATTAAGCCACAAGGTACATGTATTGTGATGTAACATTACATAATTTACTTGTTGCTGCTTTTATCAAATGAAACCCGTTTCTTCCTCAGACATGCCTTAAGATGCCTCTATACATGCTCCTCCACACAAAACATCACCAACAATTTTTCATGAATGGTATTGAATACAGTTGGCATGTTAAAGCAAGATGAGAGTAAAGCAGAAAGCACCTACAGGATAAATTTCATCTTGCTTTAAACTTTGACAATCCCTATATATTCAATATCATCGATGTTGGTGATGCATGTGAAGGCTTAGTGTAGAAGCACCTTAACTCTTTCCTCCCTGAAACCTCAAATGAACAATTCCAGTTTCCATTTTAGTCTAGTCAATTTCTGGCTTTTAAGGGTTGTTTTGTCCATTTTTGGCATTATAACAAACAGTGAAGACCCTGATCAGAGGGCTCCTTTCGGAGCATTCTGATCTGGGTCTTCACTGTTTGCATAGGACAAGTGAACTATTCACAAGTACACTGTATGAAAAGGACGCCTATATGCGGGACTAGGGTTCAAAGTGTTTCTGCAGAGAATAGTATTAATACAACAAAGGTCTATTCAGTGTAACGTATAGTTTAAATTGAAAACATCGCAAACTATGTATAAACAAACCTGTAAGTCAAACAGTTTTTAAAAGATATTAAATCTTAAAAAAACAATCCAAGACTTTAACTTAATGGTCACAAAAGGTTGAGGTGAATATTTAATAAAGACTTTAACTGTCTTATTCAACAGTCCCGCAGTAGTATCGTCTCCTTTGAAATTTTAGTCTGTAAAATTTTTCATTTAGAATTAAAAATATTTCTAATTGAAGAAACTTGGAAGACTTACTAGTGTTAAACAGTTTTGATCCAGATCAGACGCCGCATAATGTCGCATCTAATCTGGATCCAAACTGTTTACAAATACCAGTAAAGTAGAGATCGGCAGGCTAAGAGTTAATAATTATGAAGAAAAGATAACATGCTATAAACAAATAAGCTGTGCCATGACAAAACCTGCCTTGGTTAACTCTTTGAACCCTAGTCCCGCATATAGGCGTGCTTTTCAAACAGTGTACATGTGAATAGTACACTTGTCCTATGCAAGCAGTGAAGACCCTGATCAGAGGGCTCCGAAAGGAGCCCTCTGATCAGGTTCTTCACTGTTTGTCACAATGCCAAACATTGACAAAAACAACTCTTAAAAGTCAGAAATGGACTAGACTAAAATGGAAACTGGAATTGTCCATTTAAAGTTTCAGGGAGGAAAGAGTTAATACAGCTACATAAAATGCTTTAGATGCATGTGGATGTCAAAGAACTGTAGATCAAGATCTTTGCTGTGGCGGGTGGCCTTGATCTACACTGTTTGCTGCAATGCAATAAGACAGTTTTTGCCATGACACGGCTCGAATGTAGTTTTGATTCTCATAAAGAGATTTCTCATCTTTTCCTTAAACATCAGCTTTAATAATGCAATGTAATGTAATTATCTAAATGTAATACTCATCTCAAATTAATACTGTAATCAAACTAATTATCTCAATGTGCAATACATGTATAATTATGATAATTATTTCAATGTAGCTACTAAGTAAGATATTACTATTTCAATGTAAAAGCCAGGATACTAATCTTATTATCATAATACAGTCAAACTTCGATATCTCGTACTCTGTTATGTCGAACATAAATTTTACCCGTAGTTCAAAGTTAAAACGTGGCTTAGCCACGTTTTATCTTTGAACTTTGGGTATGTTTGACTGAACCGAACATGAAATGATGAAACTCATGTGTTGAAATATTGGTTAGTTCGAGTTAAGCGAGTTCGAGTTATCGAAGTTCGACTCTACATGTATGTGCAACAAAAACATGTAAATGTATCTCAATAAACAAGAAAAGATAATATTCCTAATGTGTAAATATAGTTTATCATCTCAATGTGCAAAGCAAGATTATAAACTACTAAGATATGCGCAAGGTGAGATAATTTTCAAAATGTACGGCTGTCTAAATAATTTATATGTAGTGTTGTATGAAGAGCTATTCTGAAGCAAAGCAAATTCATGTTGAGATCTATGACAGTATAATACATAAATACAAAACTAAATGAGCAAAGTTGGTGAAAAGAAGCTTTATAGAGTGTGAAGACCCATAATCATGACCATTCAAATGAAGGTTGATGCACTGACAGGTGAAAAAAAACCAACAACTCTAAATTAATTTACTCCCTGAAACGTAAAATGTATGCAAAATTCCAATCTAGTCTATTCATTTTTAATATTTATGTGAATGGTTATTATGTCAATGTATTAAAATATGTAACAAACAGTTCAGATCCTGATCATAGGGCTCTTTTAGTAGTCCTATGATCTAGAATTTCACTATTTACATAGGACAAGTGTACTCTTCACATGTACACTGTTTGTGAAGGACACATATATGTGACTTAGGGTTCTAAGAGTTAAAACAGGATGAAAGTAAATCAGAAAGCTCTAACATGAGCTTTCTACTTTACTTCCATCATGCTGCCTTAAAAACATAGAAAACAAGAATGTAGTCTTTTAACTCATTACCCCTTACCTGTTTCTAGTTTTGAAAATAGGTGTCCAATTAAAGTAGGTGGAAAGTAAAGCAGAATGCACCTTAAGGCACATTCTGCTTTACTTTCAGCCTGCTTTATGCTATCTGCTAGAATATGGAAAATACCAGTATTTCTTATTATACATATTCATAACTGTATAAATTGGAACTACATGTACATGTATTTTCATCAGTGGAGAAATAAATTAAAGGTGTAACAAGAGCACCGCAGTGCGGCAAAATACGCCCGTCATGGCCGGCGGCTGTCAAAGTCGTCCGGACTCAGGCCGACTGGAAAAAGTAGCCCGGAGTGTAGGCCCGACTATCGATCTCAAAAAGACTATGCTGTAGTATTGCGATAGCTCAAGTACTATCCCGATAGTATTGAGATAGTCAAGAAACTATTGCAATACTATCACGATAGTTTTTTCTACCAACTGTTTTCTCATAAACAAATGCTCTTTGGGCTTAGTTACATACTTTGGATATATCACGGAATTTTGACAATAAAGGGGGCATAACTCTGCTAAAAATAGTCGCCAACGTCTGAAATTTAACAGGAACCAAAATTCACAGGTGCCTTCCCTGTATGATGAGAAAGCTAAATATGAAATTTGGTTACAATAGACAAAATGTAAGTAAAATTTTTATCAGGAAACAATATATTGTTAAAAAAAATTTGTGAAGGGGCATAACTCTGAAAATACGGAGTCAAACCAAAAACCCGTAACATATATTAAGTCACTTCATTCATTGTATCACCATATCAAATTTGAAATCAATTGAATAAAAAATAAAAAAGTTCTGGGTTTTTTTTTAAAAAATGCCCATTTTTTACAATAAAGGGGCATAACTCTGCTAAAAATAGTCGCCAACATCTGAAACGCGAACTCGTCCGAACTATTGTGGTATGGAATATTTGTCGGAAGTTTAATCAAAATCGGTCAATAAATGAAGGTGAGAGAGCGCTAAGAAGAAAAGTTAACGGACGAAGTGTGGCTTATTTTAAATTTTAAGTATGTAAAGGGGCATAACTCATAGAAAAACAATTCAACAGAAACCAAAATTCTCAGGTGCCTTCCCTGCATGATGAGAAAGCTAAATATGAAATTTGGTTACAATAGACAAAATGTAAGTAAAATTATTATCAGGAAACAATATATTGTTAAAAAAATTGTGTGAAGGGGCATAACTCTGAAAATACGGAGTCAAACCAAAAACCCGTAATATATGTTAAGTAACTTCATTCATTGTATCACCATATCAAATTTGAAATCAATTGAATAAAAAAAGAAAAAGTTCTGTTTTTTTTTTAAAACTGCCCATTTTTGACAATAAAGGGGCATAACTCTACTAAAAATAGCCGCCAACGTCTGAAACGCGAACTCGTCCGAGCTATTGTGGTATGGAATATTTGTAGGAAGTTTAATCAAAATCGGTAAATAAATGAAGGTGAGAGAGCGCTAACAAGACAAGAGACCCAGAGGGTCACATTTCGCTCACCTGAGGACACTGTACCATAGAATCTGACTGGGCAAGACAACATTTTGATATAGCTATGACCCAGGTACCATAATTTGATCTTGGTAGAGGACCACAATGCGAAGCTACATGTCAGATATTAATGATCTGGGCCTTACAGTTTAAGAGAAGAAGATTTTTAAAGGTTTTCCTATAAAAACTGATAAGCCCCTGAGTGGGGCCAATTTTTGCCCGGGGGTCATAATTTGAACACACTTGGTAGAGAACCACAAGGCAAAGCTATAAGTCAATCTGGGCCTTACAGTTTCAGAGTAGAAGATTTTTAAAGGTTTTCCTATATAAGTCTATGTAAAACTGATAAGCTCCGGGGCGGGGCCAAATTTGATCAAGGGGTCATAATTTGAACAATCTTAGTAGAGTACCATAGGGCAAAGCTACATGTCAAATATAAATGATCTTGGCCTTACGGTTTTAAAGAAGAAATTTTTTAAAGGTTTTCCTATGAAAAACTAATAGGCCCGAGGGCGTGGCAATTTTTGGCCCGGGGGTCATAATTTGAACAATCTTGGTAGAGGACCACAAGGCAAAGCTATATGTCAAATATTAAAGATCTAGGCCATTACAGTTAAAGAGAAGAAGATTTTTAAAGGTTTCCCTATATAAGTCTATGAAAAACTGATAAGCCCCGGGCGGGGCCAATTTTGACCCAGGGGTTATAATTTGAACAACTTTGGTAGAGGACTTTAAGGCAAAGCTACATGTCAAATATAAATGATCTAGGCCTTACAGTTTCAGAGAAGAAGATTTTTAAAGGTTTTCCTATGAAAAACTGATAAGCCCGAGGGCTGGGCCATTTTTGGCCCGGGGGTCATAATTTGAACAATCTTGGTAGAGAACCACAAGGCAAAGCTATATGTCAAATATTAAAGAGCTGGGCCTTACAGTTTCAGAGAAGAAGATTTTTTAAGGTTTTCCTATATAAGTCTATGTAAAACTGATAAGCCCCGGGGCGGGGCCAATTTTGACCCGGTGGCGTCATAATTTGAACAATCTTGGTAGAGGACCATATGGCAAAGCTACATGTCAAATATTAATGATCTAGGCCATATAGTTTCTGAGGAGAAGATTTTTAAAGGTTTTCCTAAGAAAAACTGATAAGCCCCAGGGCGGGACCATTATTTACCCGGGGGTCATAATTTGAACAATCTTGGTAGAAGATCATTAGGTAATGATACATACCAAATATCAAAGGTCTGGGCCTTTGGGTTTCTGAGAAGAAGATTTTTTAAGATTTTCTTATGCATTAAAAGTTGTCTATAGGGTCATGTTAGAAAATCTGGTCCAAAAGCAAGGGGAATAACTCTAGCCAAAAACTTTGAACAAGATTTCGTTCCCCCTTGTCACTGATGCTTCTGACAAAGTTTGGTTGAAATCGAGTCAGTGGTTTCAGAGGAGATGTTGTTTGAAAATGTGGACGTACGACGTACTACGGACGACGGACGCCGGACACCGGACGACGGACGGAATGGTATCACAATAGCTCATCCTGAGCCTATGGCTCAGGTGAACTAAAAAGTTAACGGACGGACGGACGTCCGGTCTTAGGAGAGCGTGTTGTGGGGTTAGATGCTATATAAACCCTAGCCCTAAAACTAACCCCACAAACGCCTTTTTTAACCCCACAATACTCTCTTTCAACCCCACAATCACTAACTGGCCAGGTTAATGACCTAAACTGCCAGGTTAATGACCCCATAATGTGCCTCCTGGATGGACGGACGGACGTACGGACGGACGGACGGACGTACAGAGCTGGGTATACCATAATACGACCGCCGATGACGGGCGTATAAAAAGGTGTATTTATGGAATAAGTGGGTTAAATGAATGTAATTGTGGGATTTTAAAGTATAAGTAGTAATTCAAGCGAAATAGTGATTGAACAAATGAACAGTATGTTAACAAATGAAGAGATGTTGGTTTTATTAGAGAAGACAACGTCAGATTTTTGTTTTTTATTAAGGTATTCATGGGCAGTGACAGGAATAAAACAAAATAACATCATTTTGATGATCATATACCTTGATAATAGATCAATAATCGATATATGTTTCTAGTTTTGAAGACAAGTGACTTCACGGAAAGGTAAGTAAATTGCGCCATATGGTGCATTCTGCTTTACTTTCAAGCTGCTTTAAGCTACCATCTGCCAGGATATATTTGATTTGATTTGTTGTGATTTTACGTCGAAACTATCTCAGTCATATACCGACATCCAGCTAATTACAGGTGGAGGAAGACACCAGAAGCTCTTAATGCACTGTTTCAGGCACAAATTGGCAATTGGGTGCTAGGATATAGAAAATATTTTTTATTTAACATGGTTATGACTGTACAAATTTAAGGAACTATTTTCTTCAGTGGAGGAATAAATTGAATGTGCTAAAAGGCCATTCTGTGGGGGAAAGTGTTGAGACGTGATAATGGATTATTGTTTATCAACAGACATTATACTACTCAAAAAAGACTTATAGTCAGTTAGTAGTTTAACCATTTGAACCCTAGTCCCGCATATAGACGTCCTTTTCAAACAGTGTACATGTGAGTAGTACACTTGTCCTGTGCAAACAGTGAAGACCCAGATCAGAGGGCTCCGAAAGGAGCCCTCTGATCAGGGTCTTCACTGTTTGTCATAATGCCAATTATTGACAAAAGCAACCCTTAAAAGTCAAAAATGGACTAGACTAAAATGGAAACTGGAATTGTCCATTTAAAGTTTCAGGGAGGAAAGAGTTAACCATTATGATACACCTTTTTACACATTTAATTAATTCCTTCACTAAAAGAAAATAGTTCCATTTTGTAAAGTTAAGCATGTGAAAACATAAGAAATATTTCCTATATCCTTGCAAGTGGTAGCTTAAAGTAGGCTGAAAGTAATGCAGAATGTGCCTTTCGCTTTACTTTCAACCTGCTTTAAGTGGTCACCTGTATTCAAAACGAAGAAACAGGCTATTGGATAAAGTACGATGAAAGATAAACAGAGCGCTATTTCTGTGTTATTTTCATCCTGCTTTAAGCAGCATTATTTTATAATAACAATCTGCAACCTTAACTCTTTGAACCCTAGTCACGCCTATATGCGTCATTTGAAAACAGTGTACATGTGAGGAGTACACTTGTCCTATGCAAACAGTGAAGACCCAGATCAGAGGGCTCCGAAAGGAGCCCTCTGATCAGGGTCTTCACTGTTTATCATAATGCCAAACTTGGGCAAAAACAACCCTTAAAAGTCATTAATGGACTAGACTAAAATGGAAACCGGAATTGTCCATTTAAAGTTTCAGGGAGGAAAGAGTTAAACACTGAAAAAACAAGTGATGAGAGAAAGGGTTAGGGAGATCTTAATGTTAGGAGTTGGCAGTGTAGATTTCAATCAGTTTCTTGTTATGGTTCGATCCAACTAAACGTGCTAGGATTTAAACAGTGTTCAATAATGCAACCAAGTTTCAAGCCCTCTTGATTATAACAAACGAGTCAAGCTTGTTGAAGTTACAGAAAAACCCAGCTTAATAATCACATAGAGAAAAGCGGCCAACAGCTTTATATCTTCACTGGCATTTACAGTTTGGATCCAGATCAGATGCTGATCGAGTTACATACAAGCCTGATCAAGATCCAAACTGTTAGACACTTGTATAAATGTAGAGTTTGAAGATATTGTGGCATGACAGCATATCAGGGATCTAGATAAGAGGGAGTAAACAGGAGAAATCCAACATTTCTCACTTATTTTAGCACCAAATCCTATGGTGTTACTACTCATTAGAATCATCTCGAAGAGACGATTCTAATGAGTAGTGACACCAAAGGGTTTAATGCAGAAATAAAGATTTCAATTTTTGAAATACTCCCCTTATCTGGAACCCTGGCATATTGATAATTTTTTAAACAGTTTAAAATAAATATCAGCACAATCTCGAGTGTTGAGGTAATAGTCTGGGTTTTACTGCATCACACACCAGTGGTATGAGTCAAAGGGAGGTTACTGAATGTCTGAATTACCCCACTTGTAACAGGCTTCTTGAACCTGGCTTTTCTTACAACCGTAAGATCACATGCCCTTCTGTTCACCTCTCGTCCACCACGGCCTACCTGTGCCTGTCTTTTCTCCACACCTATCTTAGTCCCCTTAACCACATTAGCACTGAGCTCATTGCCCTGTGTGTTACTATCCTCCTTTAGAGCTTTTGTACGAGGTGAAACAATTTCCATTTTAGGTTTTTCAAGTGTCTGAGCGTTTATTTTATTTTTATCCAGTGATTGTACTTCACTTTCTTTCTTCTTGTTCTCTTGGTCAATAATTGTGTTGAACTGGTTCTCTATCTCTATGTCTTTTTCTAGACTGCCGTTTTCCACTCTGTCAATATCTACAAACACTTTAGTTTCTACCTTAGGAAATGAAGCTTTATCTGCGCTGGATTTACGAGTAAACTGAACTGGAATACTCTCAAATATCTTCACTTTTGGCAGTGGAAAATTCACCTTGTTTTTAGCCTCTGTATAAGTATCATAAAACTGCACTCTTGGTTTTGAAGATGCTGATGTTTCAGTTTTAACAGAATCTGTTTCCTTAGGATAAACAATAGAAGGTTTGGGTTTAAATAACTTGGACTGGTTCTTGTCTGTTTTACTCTTACCGGAGTCATGAACCAGTCTAGTGTCAATGGAGGTTCTACAGAAACTAACAGCATTGTCCAACTTTGTGATGCTCAACTTGACATTATTTGTTGGATTGAAGTAGTCTCTCCTTGACCCTGAGTATGTGTGTTCCTGCTGTAAGTCAACATGAGTGGTCTTAGGAAGTCTCGTGTCAGACACAACCTTGCGGAATGGCACCTGAGCCATCATATTTCTATATCCAGGGTTACCATCCTGATCAAGATGTGCTACGGGTGTCGTGGAGACTATTGGGTTCCACATATTCACCCTGGACATGCCGTCACAGTTATTGTGTGGAATAAAGATGTGATCACTTCCAAAGTAAGTTGGCTGGTAAAAGCTTTGAGCACTGTTCAGCATGTCAGCCTTGATTGATGGTCTCTGGTTGAGCTGACTGAGCACTGGGTCATTAAAGAAAACTTGTAGCATGTCTGATGTCTGTTGATCTACTGGTCGGTTCCTGATGTGGACATCTGCTCCTAGCGGACATGTTGACAGCTGGTCTAAACTAATGCAATCAGCATCATCCTCAATAATGCTATCTGTATCACTAGCAGCAGAGCCCATCTATATAATACAGAGCACCAGATAAGGGTAGTTTTTCCAAAACTAAAACCTTTGTTTCTTAATTAAACCCTATGGTGTCACTACTCATTAGAATCGTCTCTTTGAGACGATTCTAATGAGTAGTAACACCATAGGATTTGGTGCTGAAATGAGTGAGAAAATGTTTGATTTGTTGAAATAACTACCTCTTATCTGGAGCCCTGATAATAGCATAGACAAAATCATAACATGCAACATTAAATTTTGAATACAGGTGCGTTATTGTAACTCTTTGAATGCTGGTTATTTTTTCTTCTGCTATTGTTCTAAAATCGATTTTTCAAAATAGGGTCATTGTCAAACAGTTTGAAACCTGATGAGACGCAGTATTACGTGGTGTCTCATCTGGATTCAAACTGTACTCAAAGGTAATTACTGTGGGACGATATCCAAAACTAGCATGGCAAGAACTCTTCATCCTTTAATTATTGGACTGATTCCCAGCCTCTGTCATTCTGACAGAAGATGGGAACCAAACTATTAGAGAGTATTCACTCAGACTGCTTAACAATGGAATAATGATTTCAAGGCTGGGTCAGAATTATAATTGTTTGAGTTTGAGTTAAAAAATTAAAATGATCCTTTAAAATAATAAACTAATTCATGGCCTTATCACGTGTTATGCTAAACCAAAATCAAAAATCAAAAAACATAATCAAGGAAACAAAATATTAAAAAATATCAAAAAGTAGACAATGAGGAAGCATTATGACAGAGAATAAATTGGGGGCCTGCAAATACAGTGAAACCTTTCTAAACCAAACACTTATACAACAAAAGTGTCTGTATTTAACCCTTTCCACCATAGAAGCGCCTTTTAGCGCATTCAGTTTATTCTTGCCCTGAAGAAACTAGTTCCAATTTATACATTCATAAATATGTATAATACAAAATATTTTCTATATTCTAGCAGATGATAGCTTAGAGCAGGCTGAAAGTAAAGCAGAATGCGCTTAAAGCGTATTCTGCTTTACTTTCAACCTGCTTTAAGTGGACACCTATATTCAATACTAGAGATATGCTATGTGGGAAAGGGTTAAACCAATTGATAATACTAGCTGTCGATCAGCTTAATTCAAGATTAAAGTAAGGCAAAAAACTGCCATTGACCTTAACTTTATCCTGCATTAAGTGGTCACCTGTCTTTTATGGTCTACCTCCTTAACCAAAGTGTCTGGTTTAGAAAGGTTTTACTGTACATCAAACAAACTATATTGTCCACAGCAGTGCTCCTATTTCCCCTCAGTTAATGACTTTGATAACCTTCAACCCTTTTCACCCAATGACAACCAACCAACCAAAGCTGAGTGCACCTGTGTCCAGTGTATGATCACTTACCACTGACAATTAAACACTATGTTCGTTCTCTTTCTAAGAAACTCCTAGAATAAGAAACACAAGTCCTGACATTTGTTTCCATTGTTAAAGTTCAGTTTTCTTTTCTTTTCTTTTTAAACCTTACAATGCTGGGACCAAATATATAAACATTCTTTACAAACAATGTAAATAACCCTTTCCCAAATAGAAGTGCCTTTTAGCGGATATGATTTATTCTTCCGCTGAAGAATATAGTTCCAATTTAATCAGTAATGAATATGTATTATAGGAAATATTTTCTATGTTATAGCACATTATAGCTTAAAGCAGGCTGAAAGTAAAGCAGAATACGCCTTAGGGCGCATTCTGCTTTACTTTCAACCTGCTTTAAGTAGTCACCTATCTTAAGTACTAGAAATAGGCTATCAGGTAAAGGGATAAACCCTGTTCAGAAGGCTCCTTCTGGGGGACTCTGATCATGGTCTACACTATTTGTCATAGTTTAGTTATATTTTGGACAAATGCCTTGAAAGCCAAAAAGGTATATCCAAGCTGATAAAAGGTTTATAACAGCTTGTTTCTATTGAAATTTAGTAATCAGTTATCAAGAGAGGCCCGTAAAAGTCATATAAATAATCAATTATCAAGAGTCAGGACAAAAAAGTTGTAATCAGTTATGGAGAGATGCCTAAAAGTCATAATCAGTTATGAGAGGGATCGAGGCCTAAAAGTCATAATCAGTTTTTAGAGGGAGGCCTAAAAGTCATAATCAGTTATTAGAGGGAGGCCTAAAAGTTGTAATCAGTAACATGTATTGATAGAGGCCTAAAAGTTGTAATCAGTTATCGAGAGAGGACTAAAAGTCACAATCAGTATAGTAAGCGAGGGAGGCCAGTACTAGTCATTACCAGTTATCGATAGAGTCGTTAAAGTCAAACAGTTGCAGTTGAGCCTGTGTTAAGAACTGCCATTCAAAGAAAAATTATTTTGCTTTCCCCAATGGAATAGTTACAATTAAACTTGGGAAAAGTGTTTACCCATTAACCCTTAGCCTGCCACTCACGACTATAGCTCCATATGCAAACAGCTTGGATCCGGATGAGACGCCGAGTAACTCGGCGTCTCATCCGGATCCAAGCTGTTTGACACTCGGACAACATTTTCAGCAATTTTGAGCAACTTTGAAGCACTTTGAAACTTGTAGCAGACGAGAAATATAGCAGACGACATTTTATTTGGCGGGCTAAGGGTTAAACAATAGTTACACCTTTGTATGCTCTTAACCCATTAGCCTCTTTCTAGTATTGAAGATAGTGAACCACTTAAAGCAGATTGAACATATTCTTGACTGTATAAATTGAAACTTTTTTCTTCAGTGGAGGAAAAAATAAAAGACATAAAAAGGCATATTTATAGGGTAATGGGTTAATATACTCCTCGTCTAAAGAAAACTGTTTCACCTTAGACAGTCATGAATAATGCACCATACAAAATATTTCCAATATCCTAATGCGTTTAAAGCAGACTGAAAGTATAGCAGAATGCTACTGATTTAAAGATCACTCTGCTTTACTTTCAGCCTTCTTTAAACGACCATCTATCTTCAATACTGAAATTATTAAAGCTATGGGACCTTACTACTGAATGACTGCAGGATGAGATTCATGCAGAAAGTCATCTGTCTATGAACAATCTCAATGTTTCCTCAATAGAATAGCTGCTAAACACAAGCATGTAGGTACAGTGGAGAATCTGTTATTCTTTCCCGTTTAAACGCAAACGTACGCAAACGCAAAGCACTAAAACGTAGAAAAGAACAACTTTTGGACAATTCTGATAATTCTTGTTTATCTTGGTGGCAAACAGTTTGGAGCCTGATCAGACGCCAGTGTTACCTGGCGTCTGATCTGGCTCCAAACTGTTTGCACTGCAAATAATAGTTTTAGCGTAAACGCGTTTATTGGGAAAGAATAACACATTCTCCACTGTAAGAAGCCATTTCCAAGGATGCAAGATTAACTAAAGTATGTTGTAGAGCAGTATCATCATCAACAACAACAATTTGTTTGCTAATTCAGTTCAACTACAATTAATAATCTCTTGATAATTTGTATATACATGTTTAGTTCTACTGCTTTAACCTTTACACTAACCCTGCTGTGGAATATCCATATATAGCCAGGTTTCTATATCTACGCCTGAAAATGTACATATTTTGCAAACAATGTATGTAGACCCAGATCAGAGGGCTCCTGAAGGAGTCCTCTGATCAGGGTCTACACTGTTTTGTCATACTTTTAATGTTCTTAACAAATTAATTCCATAATAATTATCTCATTCTAAGAGTGTTTTCTTCTATCTTTTACTAATTGCATTAAAGGCCATTTAACTTTTGTGACTAATTGGTCAAATGTGGCAAAAACACTTACAATGTGCACAAATATGATGGGAAGATTGGGCGGGGTGACACTGATATTTTCAGCATATCATTAATTGTTATATGTGAAGAATTTATTACATGTATGTACTTTAAATAACACGGGAATTCAGGGCATAAACTGCTGTGATTATAATGTCAAATGCCATGCAGTGTGCCTTCAATATGCTATATCCTAGCTATACGAGAATATTTAGGCAGAAACGCAGCTTGGCATAGCTGGAGCTTAGCAACAAAGAGCTTAATGGCAACACAGGGAGCTTAGCTAAGCTCTGCAATATTAGGTATGGTATGCAAACAGCAAAAGGCTCAAAGCTCAACTCAATGGCCAAGCTTATGAATATATGTTCCTATGTTAATAGATGCTTAATATAGGAGTTTTAAAGTTCAGAGTTTTATTTAGGTTCTTTATGTAAGACCTGACATTTCTTATATAAAATATGAGAAAATGTTTGAAATTCATGTTTCCTTCCTATTACCTTGAGCCCTGATTAACTCATTACCCCATAAATACCCCTTTTTACACCTTTAATTTATTCCTTTACTGAAGAAAATAGTTCCAATATATACTGTTACAAAATTAATAAGAATAATAAGAAATATTTTCTTTATTGTAGCAGATATTAGCTTAAAGCAGACTGAAAGTAAAGCAGAATGCGCCTTAAGGCGCATTCTGCTTGACTTTCAACCTGCTTTAAGTGGTCACCTGTCTTCAATTCTGAAAACAGGCTATGGGGTAATGGGTTAATTAAAGAAATATAACTTCAGATAATATGATAACAAAGCTGCTAACATCCTTATGATATCTCTTCAAAACCCAATATGTTGTGACTCAGAGCTAGCTAGGGGCCCTTTTCATAAAACTTTGTACAACAAATGTTGTCGTAAGTCAGATTATAAAAGTCTCAATAATTATTTATTTCTCCATCTAATCCTGTCTTGTGATATCTCTTTGGAATCGTCTTTTCAATATGATTCCAAAGAGATGTCACAAGACAGGATTAGATAGAGGAATAAAAAATTAAATGTAATTTTAAAGTTTTGACTTACGACCGTTTTTGTCGTACAAAGTTTTATGAAAGGGCCCCAAGAACTTCAGATAAATCTTTATATGCCTCACCAAACCATGTGTTATCCCATCCATTAGAATCATCACAAAACAACATAGAGTTTGTAGGAAAACAGGAAACAAGTGGTTTATGCACTCTGTTTTTGAGCCCTGGGGCCTGTCTTAAGAAGCGATGTACGACAAAAATGGTATTAAGTCAAAACTTTAAAATGCATCTAATTTCTGATTTCTCCATCTAATCCTGTTGTGTGACATCTCTTTGGAATCGTCTTTTCAAGACGATTCCAAAGAGATGTCACAAGACTGGATTAGATGGAGAAATAAACAATAATTGAGAATGGTGCCTACTCATTAGAATGGCCTCTTTGAGATGACTGAAATGAGCAGTCACAAAATAGGGTTTGGTGGAAGCATTAAGGAAGAGATGCTAAAATTTCATTTTTTACTCATTATCTGGAGCTCAATATTAACAGTATTTGTTAAAATATGCTACGGGCTGTTTTTATAGTCCAATTAAGTTTGCAAGGGAATTTTTCACTACTACGAGAAAAAAAGGTACAAGAAAATAGTGAAATGCAGTGAGCCAAATCAGAGGTTCAAACGATACACTGCAGACATATAGACCAAGATCAGCTACCATGTTGTAATGAGCTGGACTAATAAAGAGCTAGACTTAATCGGAAACAGGAAATCTCCATATGAAGTTTCAGGGGTGAATCATTGGAGTTATATATAGGAACTCTTTCCTTCCCAGTATTATATTTTTAGTGTTTTAACCCTTTGAACCCTATACTATAGTCCCGCATATTGGCAAACTTTTCATACAGTGTACATGTAAATAGTACACCTGTCCTGTGCAAGCTGTGAAGACCCAGATCAGAGGGCTCCGAAAGGAGCCCTCTGATCAGGGTCTTCACTGTTTGTCATAATGCCAAACATAGACAAAAACAACCCTTAAAAGTCAGAAATGGACTAGACTAAAATGGAACTGGAATTGTCCATTTAAAGTTTCAGGGAGGAAAGAGTTAAACAGGCATTAGTTTAACCCTTTACTCCATAGATGCGCCTTATAATTTACACTTTTAATTGATTCCTGCAGTGAAGAAAATAGTCCCACTTTATACAGTCATGAATATGAACCATAAGAAATATTTTCTTTATCCTAGCAGAATGGTAGCTTAAAACAGGTTGGAAGTAAAGGAGAATGCGCTTTAACCCTTTACCCCATAGCCTATTTCTAGTTTTGAAGATAGGTGGCTACTTAAAGCAGGCTGAAAGTAAAGCAGAATGCGCCTTAAGGCACATTCTGTTTTACTTTCAGCCTGCTTTAAGCTATCATCTGCTAGGATTTACAAAATATTTCTTATTATTCATTTTCATGGCTGTAAAAATTGAAACTATTTTCTTCAGTGGATGAATAAATTCAATGCGCTAAAAGGTGCTTCTATGGTGGAAAGGGTTAAAATGCATTCTGCTTAACTTTAAGCCCGCTAAGGTCACTTATCTTAATTAATTAAATACTAGAAACAGAACTATGGAGTAAAGGGTTAAAAATGATCAATTAAAGATGATCCAATATGTTTGTAATATTTGTGACTGGTAGGCAGCTTAAAATGCAGGATAAATGTAATGCAGAAGGCTCTTATATGACCTTCTGTATTACTTTTGCCCTGCATTAAGCGATAACTTCTCTTTAACAATCACTATGCTTATTCAATAAGTGGTCACTTAACCCAGGTTTGACTGTATTTTGTCTGCACTAGTGGAAAGCATCATGCTTTACTTTAACCTGCTTTAGGCTATTATATTTTCAATTAAATGTGCTGCAGCAGATCTTGGCCTAGCCTGTTTGCAATTTGTAAGTGCTGTTATTACCCAATGATGTGGCTCTAGTAATACACAGTCGTTATAATGTCAGTGAGTTATCATTAGCATTACAGTCAGGAAGTACGAAAAAACCAAGACAGCAGTCTTACATCGTTTGTTTTTGGAGTAGGGGGAGAACTTTTGGGCAGGGCGTAGCCCCGTAAAGGGGCTTCATTTGCTGTCAGCAAATTGTGGATGTTGTGGACGTGTAACGAGAACCCGATTGGCTCGACTTCCTTTCGGCCTACATACATCATCTGCGTACAACAAAATGAGTGCATAGACTGTAAATATGGGCTATATTTTGTGCTAAATCTATAGATATTGTATACTTTATATCGATTTTGTTTCTTTGATTTGCAATACATGTAAAACCCAGGGTGTTACTTTTTATGCAGCAAAAAATAGAGATAAAAACAATGATATTGTGTGTACGTTCTTTCCTGAAAATGAAAACATTAGGTACATAATTATACAGTAAATAAGACTGCATTAAACCCTATGGTGTGACTACTCATTAGAATTGTCTCTTCCAGATGATTCTAACGAGTAGTATAACTCCATAGGTTTTGGTGCTGTCTTGAAGCAGATAATGCTAGAATTGTCCAGTTTACTCCCTCTTTTCAGGAGCTCTGAATCAATTTTAGTTGACCTCTTGAAGCAATCTGTACATAATGCAGAGGGAAACTATAGGAGCTTTCTGCTTTATCTTCAGCCTGCTTGAATAGGTTAATAAGCCATCTCTCTTTTAAAAGCAATGATAGAAAGGATTTTAAGTGATTTTGGAGTTGATATTTTTTCATTAAAGCTGTTATATATATTCCATGCAGTAAGCAGTTACAAACAAAATGACCAAATTAATATAGAATTATGCATGTAGTGTAAAAAAATGATTTTATACAAATTTGAATGAATGCTATAAGTAATGTACATAATGTAAGGATAAATTACAAATCTTATATAACTGTTCTATGGAGTATTATTAACCCTTTCCCACATAGTATTGAATATAGGTGTCCACTTAAAGCAGGTTGAAAGTAAAGCAGAATGCGCCTTAAGCGCATTTTGCTTAACTTTCAGCCTGCTTTAAGCTATCATCTGCTAGAATATAGAAAATATTTCGTATGATACATATATTTGACAGTATAAATTGGAATTATTTCTTCAGTGAAGGAATAAACTTAATGCGTTAAAAGGCGCTTCTATGGGGGAAAGGGTTAAATTAATAAGTGTACATGCATTTCAAGGATGACTTTGACATAATTACCCCTTACTCTGCCAAAAACGTTTTAGTCTATACATCAATCGCAAACAATGTGAACCCAGATCAGAGCCCTCCTCAGAGGCCAGGGCTATATGATCACAGTCTGCACTGTTTGCGATAATTCTAAATATTTTAGGGACAAATCCCCTCAAGAGTCAATGATTATATTTAAACTGGTCATTATTCATTGCCGATTGGGCTCCAGATAAGAGGATGTAAACTAAACAAATACAATAGTTCCTGCACCATGTTCGCACCAAATCCTATTGTGTAACTACTCATTAGAATCGTCTCGAAGAGACTGTTCTAATGAGTTGTCACACAATAGGGTTTTATACAGACATGAAAATTTTAGTTTTTGAAATAACCCGCTTATCTGGAGCCCTGGTTATTTTATATAATGGAAGAGCCCATTTCCCCCATACAGCAGTGTGAGGGTTAACCCTTTCCCTCATAGAAGCACCTTTTAGCACATATAATTATTCCTCCACTAAAAAAAATAGTTCCAATTTAATCAGGCATGAATATGCATTATAAGAAATATTTTCCATATTCTAGCAGATGGAAGCTTAATAAAGCAGGCTGAAAGGAAAGTAGAATGCGCCTTTTGGCGCATTCTGCTTTACTTTCAACCTGCTTTAAGTGGCCACTTGTCTTCAATACTAGTAACAGGCTATGGGGTAAAGGGTTAAGCTGGACTGTTATATGTATGAGGCATTCCATGTCAGTTTATTGGCATTCGATTAATTTGTACAAATCTATCTTTAGATGGCAATCAAATTCCTCACCTATTTAGCCAACCTGCCAGGATCTAATTTAATCAATCCTTTAATTGCTACTATTAACCCATTGAGTCTTAAATGCAAACAAGTGTATTCATTCTTACAAATAGAGTACCTGTATAAAGTACACTTGTCCTATGCAAGAGGTGTAGACCCAGACTTATCTTATACAGTGTAGACCTCGATTAAAGGGCTTGACCCTAGCAATATTTTGTAACAAATAAATCCTAAAGAGTCAAAAATCGACATAAGACTTGATTAACCCTTTGAACCCTAGTCCCGCATATAGGCGTCCTTTTCAAACAGTATACATGTGAAAAGTTCACTTGTCCTATGCAAACAGTGAAAACCCAGATCAGAGGGCAGCCCTCTGATCTGGGTCTTCACTGTTTGTCATAATGCAAAACATTAACTAAAACAACCCTTAAAAGTCAGAAATGGACTAGACTAAAATGGAAACTGAGATTGTCCATTTGAAGTTTTAGGGAGGAAAGAGTTAAGAACTAGATTTTTTCATTTGAAGTGAATGAGTTAAACAGACTCAAAAAAAAGAAGAAATCTCTCTTAAGGGGGATCTCTGTTTTAAACATTCAGCTTTAACCTATGTAAGCCTCCTGTCTGCTTAAGATGACACATGCAAACAGTGTAGAGCCAGATGAGACACCGCATTACATGGCATCTCATCAGGGTCTACACTGTTTGCTATTTCTTATGAATTGTTCAGCTGTAAGTTGGCAATCACTTCAATATTTGTCTTTTGATCATCCTTGCATATCTATCATATGAGCTAATAATTTCTGAATGTCCAGCAAGCGCACGGGGAGAGTTCATTTCAATTTCAAAGCATAAATGGGTTAACCCTTTGAACCCTAGTCCTGCATATTGGCGTCATTGGCAAACAGTGTACATGTGAATAGTACACTTGTCCTAAGCAAACAGTGAAGACCCAGATCAGAGGGCTCCTAGGGGCCCTTTGATCAGGGTCTTCACTGTTTGTCATAATTCCAAACATTGACAAAAACGACCCTTAAAAGTCAGAAATGGACCAGACTAAAATGGAAACTGGAAATGTCCATTTAAGTTTCAGGGAGGAAAGAGTTAAGCTATCTGAAACACTGTAAACAAACATTAAGGAAAAGTATTAATTAACCACAACACAATAAGATAGACACTGGCAGACTGGCTCCAGATCAGACAAATACAAACCTGTTCACTCTAGAAATGGGTTCAATGAAAATTGCAAACATGACATGAGATTTACAGACATAAAAGCTCCAGATCACTGGAGTATTCCAAAAACTAAATATCATGGCCACCAAACCCTATATTGTGATTATTCTTTAGAATCATCTTGATAATTCTTTTAAGCGAGCAGTCATCATATATACATAAGGATTCGGTTACAGCACAAACAAGAAAAAGATGGAAATGCTTCGTTAACCCATTACTCCATAAATATGCCATTTTATGCCTCTAATTTATTCCTCTACTGAAGAAAATAGTTTAAATTTATACAGTAATGAACTTGCACCATTTTACCATTAGAAATATATTCTATATTCTAGCAGATAGTAGCTTAAAGCAGGCTGAAAGTAAAGCAGAGTGCATGTTAAGGCACAAAGTGCTTTACATTCAAACTCAGCTTACAAAAGTGGTGACCTGTCTTTAAAACTAAAAACACTGGTTTAAAACAGGGTAAATGGTTATACTTGGACCATAAACAAATTTAAGGTCAGGTACACTATATAGTATAATCAGCCTGTATAGAGTGAAAAGAATAAAAACAACTTGACAAAAACATATTTCAACATTAACTTAATTATATGCTGCATGACACCGTCACTCACATCTTGATTGTACATACATGTGTATCTATAATATATTCATGCTGGTGGTCTGTGATCGGGTGCAGATCTGTCATCACAAAATGAAATAGCATGAACTGCTTGCAGATTTAGATTACTAATCAATATCTCTAGGAATCACAAAAAAAGACCACACATGGAGGGAGCAATGGTCTGAAACCTGATAAAAGAAACAATAAAACCAGTAAATCTGACAGTGTCATCATAATACATGCAGGGCTCTAGACAAGAGGGAGTCAGTAAACAAGTCCAACAAGTTTCTTTTCATTTCAGCACCAAATCCTATGGTGTTACTACTCATAGTAAATGCAGGAATAAAGATTTTAGTTTTTGAAATACTCCCCTCATCAGTGGAGCCCTGCTTATGAACCCACATAGTCCTATGGGATGTGATTATGCACAGCAACAATTCTAATGAGCATATACCATATAGGGTTTGGTGGAGACTCAAACGTAACCAGGGCTGCCATAAGTTGACAAGAAAAATCCTAAGATTTCCAAATTTGCATTTTTCAAGTGTGATTTTACGAATCGTACCTTTACCCTGTAGCCTTTTTCTTGTTTTGCTGACATGCGACTGCTTAAAGCAGGCTGTAAGTAAAGCAGAATGCGCCTTAGGGCGCATTCTGCTTTACTTTCAGCCTGCTTTAAGCTACCATGAACGGGGAAAAAATCCAGAGATTTAGGAAAAATCCGGAGAAATGGCAGCCCTGCGTAACAATGATCAATGTCTCTTATTTACTCGCTCTTTTCTTGAGCAGTGTCTAGCAAAACATTAAATACCACAGCAGCTTGTAGAAGGAAAAATAAAAACTTGCTTTTAAAACAAAATCAATATGTTAACCTATTACCCCATAGCTTGTTTCTAGTTTTAAAGACAGGTGACCACTTTAAGCAGGTTGAAAGTAAAACTTTAAAGGTGAATTTTGCTTTACCTTTATCTTACTTTAAGCTTAGTAACCACCCACTAGGATATATATACACCATAAGAAATATATCTATATCCCAGCAGATGGTAGATAAAAGTATATATAGGTTGAAAGTAAAGCAGAATGCGCCTTTAGGTGCATTCTGCTTTACCTTCAAGCTGCTTTGAGTGGTTACCTGTCTTCAAAAATGAAGACACACGCTATAGGGTAACGGTTTAAACATCAAAAACAAACTAATACGGAAACAGTTTACAACAAGTTTAGCGGTAATACGATAAACAATTCACATGGACTAAAGCAATCAAGTCATTTATATACAATTACCTGCTTTTCTGGAGCAACACAGTTCAGATTGTCAAGTGGCTTTCCTGAAGAGGGCGCCTCTGGTCTACCATTTTGTTGTTGTTGTTGTTGTTGTTGTTGCTGTCTGAAAGTATAAATGTACACTAGTCCAAATCTTTAACTCTTTGCATGCTAGCTGCGTATGCATGAGTCACAGTGATTATGTTTGCAACAGTTTGGATCCTGGAGGGAGCAATGGTCTGAAACCTGATAAAAGAAACAATAAAACCAGTAAATCAGGGTCCAAACTTTTTGACACTCTAACCCTGATTTGTAATAAATTTGAAAAATCGTTTTTTAGAACAGTAGCAGAAGACAACTGTTGAAAAAAATACCCAGCATGCATTGAGTTTAAACCCTTTCCCCCATCACGGTGAATAAACGTACACAGGATATAGACACCGAAGTGATTAGGCATTGAAAGCGAAAGTAGCGAGGTGAGTACTTTTATTACGTTTATCTCTAAAATCTTCTTACAAATAAAGTAAACATGAATTGCAAGATAGTCTGTAGACATATGTGACCACACTGATGCCAGGAATATAAATAAATTCACCTGGAAGACTGAATAAAAAGGCTTTAATCACTGGCCATAGTCGCATCTTCGTCAACATTTGTCATTATTTTCGCTGTTTATACACGTTATACAAAAAAGTGAATCGACAGATCTGTTTATTTTTCATTTAAATGTAACTATGCAAAAGCTGCTTAAAAATCGACCCATAATAGCTAAGATATACCATGTCAAACCGACCGCCAAATGTACTGGGGATAGTGTCCAACGGTTATTTATTGTACTGGGTATAGTGGAAGGCCGTACTGGGGATAGCCTCACGAAAACTTATTGTTTTGTGTCGTAAAAGGTATTATGGTACATTGCATTTGATTTTTATGGCAAACTACATGCTGTTACGTTTCCAGCATACGAAATAATGGATAATCTTCATTTTTCTAGGAAGTTAAGTCCAAAGCCACTAAATTTATGACATACCAGTTTCCCTTCTTACACCTTTATGCGATAGTTTGTGGTGAAATACATGTCGAGTAAACTATAAATTATCAAAGCATTCTTGAAAGAATCCCTGCTATTTGGACTCGGCTATTTTGTAGTTACTCATATACCAACAATGCGCAACCCTTCACACAACACTGGTTTTCAAGGTAAACACATACAACGTGTTCATCTATATATGTATGAGCCAAAATTAGACTTTACCTTTGCGACCAGTGCATATCCGGAGCAGCCTGTACATCCGCATTTTGATCAGGATCTGCACCGTTCTCCTTTAAGTTTCTAGATGTCGTCATACTACTTCTATTTCAATAAAAACAGCCATTATTAAGCATAGTACTTGCACTTGCCGAAAGGATTAGAAGGAGTGTTGCCAACGATTTTCTTCTCCGAGACCGGTTTCATTGAACATTGTTGTCAATTAATATTTGGTTGATGCTGCTTCAATGTATGTGTGTGGGAGGGGGGTTGTGTCGGTCTATCTGTATTGCTAGCACATAAGGCTCTGCAATATTTTACAAAACAATGTTGTTGCCTATATATGCGATAAAACCAAAAATCTTTTCTAAACTACTGGTCCATTTGCATAAAAAATTACTGTCAGTTATCCTTGGGTAATTTCTTCGTCTATTTTCATAACAAGTCTGATTAGGCTCCACACTGTTTTAAATAGAGATACTTTTGAGAGAAAAATTAAGATCTTCAACCTCCGAAACTACGGTTCGAGTAGAAACATATACCATATAGCTGGTATTTTCTACGGGGTAGAAATGTCTATCATTCTGCGGTTTAATCATCGGATAGCTGAAAAAAAATCGGCAAAATAAAATTACCATACTTATTTATCACGTACAATAATTGATAATCCTTCAGTACGCTAAGACACCATTATAATAACAACAGACAATACCCACTCGGCAACTTAGACCATTAAAATTGTGTTTGGTTTTTAGTTTTTATCAAAATTCCTTATATTAGACACTGGAAAGTGTTTAATATTTACCGATATCTACAACGACAAAGTAAATTTTGAGCGAATGAGTCCAAGGTACTCCGAGTACAACAAAAGCGGGTATGTATAATTATATAGGTAATAACAGTCCAAGCTGTTTGCTATGATAATGATTTATGTCCAGGAAGTGTCATTTTTTACCCGAGGGGCATAATTAAATTGGTATAATCTTGATAGAGGACTTGTAGATGATGCTATGTGCCAAATATCTAAGATCAGTGTAACTAGGGTTTTAGACAAGAAGAATTTTTTAAGTTTTCATTGAAAAAAATATTTTTTTAGCTCATGTGACCTATATATGCAACCGACCAGAACCATTTGAACAAAATAGGTAAAGGACATCTAGAAGTGTCACCATGTCGAATATCAAAGCTGAGGCAAATGCCATGTTAGTTTTAGAGGAGAAGACGTTTGAAAAGTTCACTATATAACTCTATGTATGTAAAACTGTGACCCCCGGGGCCGGGCCAATTTTGCCCCCAGGGGTATAATTTGAACAAACTTGATAGAGGATCTGTTGATGATGATATGTGCCAAATATCTAAGCTCTGGCCCTTGTAGTTTCAGACAAGAATAATTTTTAAGATTTCCTTATTTTTTCACTTTGGTTGCCATGGTAACCAAAGTTCTACATTGTTTTTAATTCTTTGAAAAAAATTCAAAAAGCTTGACCCAAGGAACATTCCTGTAAAGTTTGGTTGAAATCTGTAAAGAGGTATAGGAGATGGTGTCATTTAAAGCAATTGTTAACGTCGACGGACGACGCACGACGGACACAGGGTCATCCCAATAGCTCACCTTGAGCCCTTGACTCAGGTGAGCTAACAATGCCTTACCTTTTGAGATATTTGATGCCCAACAAAATCCGTCGTGGTTTAATAAAACATAGAGCAAAATATCACCTCTCAATGATAACTCTTAACGCCTGTGTACTGTGAGGGACAGCGCCTGAAGTCTAACATTAGCTCGATGTCCCTAACTGTACACATGTGATGGACTATGAAGATGTATGTATTGTTTATACACGCTGACTATTACTGCAATACTTCGTACTTCTCGAAAAGTGGCCCTAGTTTCATATTTTATATTCGTCTATCCCCAGTACAGAAATATTTTTGGGAAATGCTATCCCCGGTACAGTAATATACTATCCCCAGTACAACGTCCTATCGGTTTGACGTCAACTATCTCAGCTATTGTTGGTCTGCTTTTAAGCAGATTTTGCACAATTACTTTGAATTGAAAAATAAATCGAACTGTCGATTCACTTTTTTGTATAACGTGTATAAACAGCGAAACTAATGACAAACGTTGACAAAGATGCGACTATGGCCAGTGATTAAAGCCTTTTTATTCAGTCTTCCAGGTGAATTTATTTATATCCCTGGCATCAGTGTGGTCACATATGTCTACAGACTATCTTGCAATTCATGTTTACTTTATTTGTAAGAAGATTTTAGAGATAAACGTAATAAAAGTACTCACCTCGCTACTTTCGCTTTCAATTCCTAATCACTTCGGTGTCTATATCCTGTGTACGTTTATTCACCGTGCCCATAGAAGCTCCTTTTAGCGCAATTAATTTATTCCTCCACTGAAGAAAATAGTTCAAATTTATACAGTCATGAATATGAATTATAAGAAATGTTTTCTATATTCTAGAAGATGGTAGCTTAAAGCAGGCTGAAAGTAAAGCAGAATGCGCCTTAAGGCGCATTCTGTTTTACTTTCAACCTGCTTTAAGTGGTCACCTGTCTTCAATACAAGAAACAGATTATCAGGTAAAGGGTTAACCTACTCTTCGGTTGGTACGCTAACTGCACAAATCCTGATTATCCTTGCAAACAGTTTGGATCCTGATGAGATGCCATAAGTAACTCGTCATCACATCAAGAACTAAGCTGTCTGAAACTAAAGTCTTGGCCTCAAAAAGGAGGAAACTTTTCCTGTCAAATATTCTGCACTTTTCTTATGAAAACTGGTATACCCACATGACCCTAAGTATTGGGACAGACAGACATGAGCAGTCTGATCAGGTTCTACATTGTTTACCATCCAGATTGCACCTCTTAGATAAATTACTATGTGATAAAAACAATTACAGTAAAACCTCTCTATTACGACCACTACATTTTAGTAGTTATTAGGGCGTTTACGATAGGTGAACGCATAAAGCAATGTGACAGTGAAACAGAAAGCTCCTTAGGAGCTTTCTGTTTCACTGTCACCTTGCTTTAAGCTGCCACCTCTCTATAATACAAGCAATTAGCCTTTGTTTTAGTGGTCGTAATAGCGAGGTTTTACTGTAGTTCATTTTTAGGATACAAAATTATATAACAGTCATGTTCAACTGTTTTAGAAGACATTATAGGCCGATTTTTTTTTACCTGGCAGGGTAGAGTTTCGATGAGGACCTTTGTGTTCCAACTTTGGGGGCAGCAGCTGTGACATTCATTTATCATCAGAATTTACCGTTGTTGTCTCCCTTTTTTTCACAATGTTTACATATTAGTGGACATTTTGATAGAGGGAATATAATGAGGAGTGACAAAAAGTTTGAAACCAAATCAGACGCCGCATTACACGGTGTCTGATCTGGATCCAAGCTGTTTGAAAATGTTAGCCAAGTCTTAATTTTCAATCCCTATAACAACTCCCTCCGAACAACACATGCAATCTTTGTCACTCATTGGGTGTAACAGTGTTGTTGTAGAGAGGAAGCCCTGTACATACATTTTTTCATGTGAACATGGCTGCAAGCCCATGTGTTTCTTCATGTTGAAAGTATCGGAAAATGACAATTCAATACCGGACTATACCTATCATCCCTAAAATCAAATGCAAATTAGTTTATCTTTGTCAAAGGTAAGCTCCACTCTGCCAGGTGAAAAACTGTGGCCTATACCAGGAACTCTATATACATTCCTGCTGATATTGATGAGACTGACATGGTTCATATTTATGACATTTTTATTTATCGTTCTGCAGTTATGGCCCTCCCCACATTCTGCTTTACTTCGATCCTGCTTTAAGGTATCTTTAGAGCTTTAAAACTGCAAAAATTGTGTTTTTAACCTTTTTTCCGATTTTGATAGCCGACATTCTGTTCTACATTTTACCAAAATCTCCCAAACCAAACCAAACGCATTACACGGCTATCTGATCAATAAATCACACCTCATTAAGCACTCCGTAGTCCAGCCACGTGACCACCTAGAGGCGTTCTCCAGCTGCTGTTGCGTGATTTATGGGTTTCGCATGTTAAAATCATTATTGAATTATGATTGGTATATTTTATTAAGGGTGGAGCTAAGGAAAATCGCTTATGAAATATGTGTCTTCTTATTGGTTGAAACAAAAAGGACATAGTTGAACCCCGGGGGTATTCGCACTGTGTCAGACAGTCAAAATGAAACGCTTATCAGTTAATTGACGTTTTTGGCACCTCCTTATTTTCAAACACGCGGCATATTTGGTTAACGATTGTGTTTGCGATTTTCATGCGGTTTAAAGCAGATGAAAGGGTATTATCTTCTCTAGTGGACCGTGTCTCAGAATGTTGATGAGGTTCTCCAGCTGTTTACAGCAAAGCATTACGTAATAGAAATCGACTTTAAACGGTAAAATAACTTTGATGTTACATAATAATAGTTGGAAGGGGAATTTTAAAAATCTGAGACACGAATCCCTAGATATGTTACTGAAGTGTATTATGGACAATTTTAAAGGCGTTACAAATTAAGACGGCTTTGAAATCGCTGTTTGAATTTTTTTTAAATTTGTCTTATAAAATCGTAAAAAAATAGAATATTTTTTTAAAAAAGACATTTTGTGGTGACATGTGTACCACTTAAACCATTCAGCTATAAAATGTGGGAATAAATTATAAATCATGATGATAAATAAGAAAAATCCGCTTGCAGTATCGAAACTATCAAGCTACCTTAAGTGCATGCATGTTCACCTATATCTTCAATACTAAGAAACAGGTCTACTAACGGGTTAAGCAAAAATATATAGTTCATATGATTAATAAGCTCATAATCTTCCAGGAAAATGTGTCTTCTATAAATATGAAGAAAGACAAATATTTTGTTTCTTAACCCTTTCCCCCATAGAAGCGACTTTTAGCGTATTTAATTTATTCCTCTGCTGAAGAAAATAGTTCCAGTTTATACCCTCATGAACAATTACCATTACAAATATTTTATATAGCCTAGCAGATCTTAGCTTAAAGCAGGCTGAAAGTAAAGCAGAATGTGCCTTAAGGCACATTCTGCTTTACTTTTAACCTGCTTTAAGTGGTCATATGTCTTCAATGTTAGAAACAGGCTATGAGGTAAAGGGTTAATTGCATTGATGTGCAAACAAATAGATCAACTAAATAGCAGTCAGAAATATAGAACCACAATAATTGAAGGAATTGATAATTGGATGATAGACAAGCAGTGTAAACAAGTAGACTAAAAGCAGACATGCATGCAGAAAGACTCGCAAATGAACAGCCAGTAAGAGAAACTAAAAAAGCTAAATGGAAAACCAAACAGCTGTGGATCGCGAGACTGTGCCAGGGACAGAGGACAGAATGATACATGTACATCAGTGTATATCATTGCCAAACAATGTTCTATAGGTGCATGACTTAGCTCTTTTAACACTAAGTAACTTTTGTGGGTTATTATGTTCCCTTGTGGATCATTTTCGTTACCAAAACATGAACCAGTCTATTGGGAACTCTGGGTAGTTTAATAAATGCTGGTCTAAATCAGCAAACAGTGTAGACTCTGATCAGAGGACTCCTATTCCGTCTGATCTGGGTCTACGCTGTTTGAAAGTGTAATGAGTATATATTTCAAACAGGTCCATGGTGTTGAAAGGGTAAGATAGAATTATGCTAGGTCAATATATACCAAATGCACTGAGTAGATAAAACATATATATTATTTTTGGTGACTAAATATTAAATGTTGTAGGTAAATAAATATCAAATGTTTTAGGTAACTTTATACTTAAATAGTCATTAGTAAATAAATATAAAACTTTCCAGGTAAAAAAAACATGTCCTAGGTGAATAAGAACTAACTGCTCTAGGTAAACAAATACAAAATGTTCTAGGTAAATAGATATAAGAGACTATTCTAAGTATAGACCGGTTTTTTTCAACTGGCAGGGCGGAGCTAACCTTTGGCAAAGATAAACTTATTTGCATTTGATAGGTATATAGTTCCGTATATATAGTTATTGTCCGATACTTTCAACATGAAGAAGCACATGGGCGTGGAGCCATATCCTCGTGAAAAGCTGTGTACAGTGCTCCCTCTCTACAACTACAACCAAATTGGAAGACAAAGATTGTGTGTGTTATTCGGAAGGAGTCGTTATAGGGAGAGACAATTAAGACTTGGTTTACATTTGCAAACAGCTTGAATCCAGATCAGATGCCGCGTAACGGGGCATTTGATCTGGATTCAAACTATTTGTCATTCTTCATAATATTTCTTCTGTCAAAATGTCCACTACTATGACTTGTAATGTTAAGAAAAAACCGGCAGACAACAACGGCAAATTCCGATAATAAAAGAGCATGCTGCTGCCCCCAAAGTTGAAATGCAAAGGTCCGCATAGAAACTCTGTCCTGCCAGGTCAATAAAATCGTCCTATATATCAATGCAAAATGTTCTTGGTATATAAATACAAAATGATCAAGGTAAATCATTATAAAATAATTATGTATAAAGTTCCAGGTATGTTCAGTAGCCTCTAGGTCACTAAATATAAAATATTCTAAGTAAACAAATATAAAATACATGTAGTATCATCTAGCTAGGTTACTAAAAATAAAATGTTAAATCTATATTAAGGGGTAAATAAACAAAAAGTGTTCTATAGGTAAACAAAAAAAACTATTCTAAGTATATCAAAACAAACTTTTCTATTTAACTCTTTCCTCCCTGAAACTTTAAATGGACAATTCCAGTTTCCATTTTAGACAAGTCCATTTCTGACTTTTAAGGGTTGTTTTTGTCAACGTTTGGCATTGTGACAAACAGTGAAGACCCTGATCAGAGGGCTCCTTTCGGAGCCCTCTGATCTGGGTCTTCACTGTTTTCATAGGACATGTGTACTATTCACATGTACACTGTTTGAAAAGCACGCCTATATGCGGGACTAGGGTTCAAAGAGTTAAATCAACTCTTTCAACACCATGGACCTGTTTAAAATATACTCATTACATTTGCAAACAGTGTAGACCCAGATTAGAGGGCTCAGGAGCCCTCTGATCAGGATCTACACTGTTTGCTAATTTAGAGCAGTATTTATTAAACTACCCCCAGAATTCCATGTAGACTGGTTCATGATGAGGTACCTGAAAATACCCACAAGGGAACCAAATAACCCACAAGAGTTACTAAGTGTTGAGAGAGTTAATACAGGAAATGGGTTTATACAGGCTTTGTAAACAGTATTGACCAAGATCAGTGGAATCCCAAAGCAACCCATTGATCAGTCTGCAAAGTTTGTTATACAGTGCTCTCTCCCTACAACGGCCCCCCTCTAACAACGACTCCCTCCTTACAACAACATTTCATGCAGTTCCCTGAGACAAGACAATTATTTATAACGCCTTTACTGCTGCAATATCGTCTGCTTAAAATTGTCGTCTGCTGTTTTAATTCTCTCAAAGTTACATATAAGTGGACATTTTGATAGAATAAATATAATGACGAGTGACAAACAGCTTGAATCCAGATCAGATGCCGCATAATGAGGCGTCTGATCTGAATTCAAGCTGTTTGCAAATGTACGCCAAATCTTAATTGTCCCTCCCCATAAAGACTCCCTCCAAACAACATACAAAGCCTGTGTCTCCCATTGGGTGTCGTTGTAGAGAGGGAGCGCTGTATGTTTAAAAAAGTCTTGTTTGAAATTCTTTTTTGTAATGGAAGTCTATATATATGCAATTTAAATGCTGCATTGGGATCAACAAATAAAAAATGTATAGGGATAAAAAACCATTCTTCTCAAGTTGAATAGAAGTGAATAGTGAATACCATGATATCAATTGATATAGTGATAAATAAAAGAAAAAAACATTTGTGTGTCAAACTATGGTATACCAGAAGAAAATGAAAAGATAAATATTTGTGCAATTTATATAATTGAGCCGTGTCATGACAAAACCTATTTAAGTATTGCATTTCAACATTGTACAACCCAAGCATCGTTGTCTTTCCTGAGGCTCTGTGTATAATACATCTACATAAAATGCTTTAGATGCATGTGGGTGTCAAACAGTGTTGATCAAGATCAGCCGCCACTTCAAAGATGCAGCGGCTGGCCTTGATCTTCACTGTTTGCAATGCAATAAGACAGGTCTTGTCATGGCACTGCTCATATATAACAAGGTTCCAGATTACAGAGAGTAGACTAAATATTTTCAACATTACCAGGGCTCCAGATAAGGGGATTATTTCTAAAATTAAAATCTTTATTACTGCATTAAACCCTATGGTGTCACCATTCATTAGAATCGTCTCTTCGAGACGATTCTAATGAGTAGTAACACCATAGGATTTGGTGCTGAAATAAGTGAGAAAATGCTGGAATAGTTAAGTGCACTCCCTCTTATCTGGAGCCCTGCATTACCTTCCTTGTATCACTGACAGATCCTATGATGTGACTACTAACTAAAATTAACCCGTTACCCCGTAGCCTATTTTTGGATTATAATGACAGATGACTTCTTAAAGCAGGTTGACAGTAAAGCAGAATGTGCCTTAAGGCACATTCTGCTTTACTTTCAATCTGCTTTAAGCTACCATCTGCAAGTATATAGGAAGAATTTCTTATGATGTATATATATTCATGACTATATAAAGTAGAATATTTTTCTTAAGTGTTGGAATAAATTAGAGATGTAAAAAGGCGTATTAATGGGGTAATGGGTTAATTCTTCAATATTATCCTACTGAGTAGTCACAACATAGGGGTTTTCTGACATATACAATCATAAAACAGGGTTTAAGTGGTGGTGATTGGAATCATTCATTTAAACACTGTATAATTCAACCCTATAGGGGACGACTATACTCATCATTAACAAACAGTGTTCATGTGAAGTCATGTCCTATGTAAATAGTGTAGATCCTCATCAGAGGGCTGATGTAGGAGCCTCTTATCAGGGTCTGCACTGTTTGTCAATTTGCAATACCGGTATATGACAGAAAACAACCATAAATAGTCCATAATGGACTAGACATATTTGCGAACGAAAGTTTTGAATAAATTGTTTGGGGTGAATGAGTTACATGTAGTGCACTCTCCTAATCTGGAGGCATTTAATAAATGCCATCTACAATACAACATAAGGTAATAAATATGATATTGCCTACAAAGGTGATAATACTAAGTCAATATATTTTGTTAGTATATATATACCAATATGCTTATATAGTACAGTAAAACCTCGCTATTACGACCATTAAAACGAAGGCTAAATGATTGTTTAATAGACAGGTGACAGCTTAAAGCAAGGTGAGAGTGAAACAGAAAGCTCCTAAAGGAGCTTTCTGTTTCACTGTCACCTTGCTTTAAGCGGTCACCTATCGTAAACACCCTAATAATTAACATAATTTAGTGGTCGTAATAGATAGGTTTTACTGTAGTTATAATTATATCTTCTTCCTTCTACATGTTTATAACTCTGTATATTTTCAGAAATCAATCCAAGTTGCAAACAGTTTGGATCCAGATCAGATGCCACATCATGTGGCATCTGATCTGGATCCAAACAGTTTTGAAAAAAAGCCCTTATCTACAGCCAGTACATTAGGAATTAAAGATAAGCATGCAACAGAGAGGAGATGGTGTCATATTACCTCTGATGGAGCCTCCAAGCTCTGTTAATGAAATACAACATGATATAGATGCAAGTGATTGATCATATTAACCCATTACCCCATAAATACGCCTTTTTACGCCTTTAATTTCTTCATCTACTAAAGAAAATAGTTCTAAAGTATACATTAATGAATATGTATTGTAAGAAATAATTTCTATATATTAGAAGATGGTAGCTTAGTAAGGCAGGTTGAAAGTAAAGCAGAATGCGCCTTATGGCGCATTCTGCTTTACTTTCAGTCTGCTTTAACTCTTTCCTCCCTAAAACTTTCAATGAATAATTCCAGTTTCCCTCTAAGTCTAGTCCATTTATGACTTTTAAGGGTTGTTTTTGTCAATGTTTGGCATTATGACAAACAGTGAAGACCCTGATCAGAGGGCTCCTTTTGGAGCCCTCTGATCTGGGTATTCACTGTTTGCATAGGACAAGTGTACTATTCACATGTACACTGTTTGAAAAGGACGCCTATATGCGGGATAAGGGTTCAAAGGGTTAAGTGGTCACCTATTTTCAATATGAGAAACAGGCTATGGGGTAATGGGTTAATGTATACATGTACAGTAAAACCTCTCTATATCGACCACTAAACTAGCTTCATTATATCGTGTTTATGACAGGTCTATGCTTAAAGCAAGGTGACAGTATAACAGAAAGCTCCTATAGGAGCTTTCTGTTTTACTGTCATCTTGCTTTAAGCTGCCCCTGTCTTTTAAACAATCAATAAAGCCTTTCTTTTAGTGAGCGTAACATAGGTTTTTACTGTATATGGCATCCAAATGACAGTGGTGACTTATCAGCCCATTGGGCTGGGTGTAATCATCAAAATGTCAAGTTACCATATTATTCAATTCAATTCAATTCAATGTCATTTCTATAGCGCAGATATTATTAAATATATTCATCTGCGCTTTACACAGTAAGTCTATATAAATCTATACAGTTTATGTACAGTCTTTAAAAGCACTTCATATTCACTTAATAAACATTTTCAAATAAAGAATATTGATGCAAGTACACTTTTGTTGAAAACTCCAAACATATATATGTCACAATAAAAAATAATTTACAGTGAACCTCGATTAGGGCTCCAGATAAGAGGGAGTAAACTGAACACATCCAACATTTTCTCACTCATTTCAGCACCAAATCCTATGGAGACGATTCTAATGAGTAATGACACCATAAGGTTTAATGCAGAAATAAAGATTTTAGTTTTTGAAAATTTAATACTCCCCTTATCTGAGGCTCTGCTCGATAATCTTGAACTTGCTGAAGTTGAAGTAACCAGTATGTCTTCATTGACGCCCAGTTTGTATGGTTATTCCTCGCATCAGACAACGCACATACATATGGTTCTTTTATAATAACATTTTCAGATGTCAATACTTTAAACCAGTATTTTAAGATACAAACACAGGGCTCCAGATAAGAGGTAGTTATTTCAACAAATCAAAAATTTTCTCACTCATTTTAGCATCAAATCCTATGTTGTTACTACTCATTAGAATCGTCTCTTTGAGACGATTCTAATGAGTAGTGACACCATAGGGTTTAATTGAGAAATAAAGATTTTAGTTTTTTAAAAACTACCCTTATCTGGTGCTCTGCAAACATAACAGTTTATATATAGAGGACATCTCCCAAGTTCACTGTACACTGCTGCGTCCTAAGATACGTTTGCAAAAACGTAAATGTAAACATTCTAGCTCTTTGCTTTTGGTTACAAAAACCCCTACACGTCAGTGGCTCACTAAAGTCAAACAAACCCATATTTCAAAGATAAAACATGGCTTAGAAATTAAAGCAAAGTTTTAATTTTGAAATAAGGGTACTTAAGTTTGACTTAACCCAATACCCCATAGCCTGTTTCTAGTTCTGAAAATAGGTGACCACTTAAAGCAGGTTGAAAGTAAAGCAGAATGTACACTGTTTGAAAAGGACGCCTATATGCGGGATTAGGGTTCAAAGGGTTAAGTCCTAAGATACGTTAAATTGCAAAAACGTAAATGTAAACATTCTAGCTCTTTGCTTTTGGTAAACCCCTACACGTCAGTCGCTCGCTAAAGTCAAACAAACCCATATTTCAAAGATAAAACATGGCTTAGAAATTAAAGCAAAGTTTTAATTTTGAAATAAGGGTACTTAAGTTTGACTTAAAAGTGAGTTAGAGTTATACAGGCTTGACTGTACATATACAAAATTAATAGCTTTGATCATCTCATTATGTTTATGATAAATCTTTATACTCTTTAAACCTCGTCATTACAGTAGAAAAAACCCAGTGTACGTTTATTTTGCAAACACAGTGCAGGGGCCCGTTTTACTTATATATATATATAAACAACTTAGGCAAATTATTTGCGTAAGTCAAAATTTTAAATTTTAATTTATATTTTTCATTATCACTTGATACAAACAGCAAATAGCCAGATCAGAGGACGCGCTTTTAGCGCGTCCTCTGATCTGACTATTTGCTGTTTGCAAACGTTTATGATTGAAAAATAAGAGTTAAACCATTTTGACTTACGCAAAAATTTTGCATAAGTTGTTTAGTAAAACGGGCCCAGATCCTGAGCAGAGTAAAGGAACCCTTAATTTGATCAGAGTCTAAACTATTGGTTTTAATTTTAATTTTCTGAAATATAACAGCCCAAAACATAAACACCAATCAAAACATTCAGAATAAAAAGGATTTAAAACGTAATGTAAGAAGTTCCTTGTAGAGCTTTCTGCATTATTTTTGACCTGCATTATACAGATTCTTGCCCTTAAGGAATCCCATAATTCCTCATTGATTGGTTTACCTGGTATGAATTGTCATCACAAAAGTTTAATGACGTCATTAAATTTTGGTGTTCCACTTCATGTAGTTCTTGTGGATGGATCGACAGCTAGATTGGGCAAGAGAACAAAAATCCATATTACACCTATAGTGTAATATTGGAAATATTGCATGGCTTTATTTTACTGCCAAAGCCGATTTTATGTGATAAATAAAGGTTCTATTTATGCTACAGTTAACCCTCTCTTCAATGACATTCAAATAAAGAATTTGTTATTCAACAATAATTAGGTGACAGCTTGATGCTAAACACAAGGAATGCAGAAACTCATGTCTTTAAAGGTCTGAGGGCTCCAGATAAGAGGTAGTTATTTCAACAAATCCAACATTTTCTCACTCTTTTTAGAACCAAATCCTATGGTGTTACTACTCATTAGAATCGTCTCGAAGAGACGATTCTAATGAGTAGTGACACCATAGGGTTTTATTCAGAAATAAAGATTTTAGTATTTGAAAAACTACCCTTATCTGGTGCTCTGAAGGTCCCCATTATATTTTACTTGTAATTAAGTCACGCTAGCTTGCCCATTTCTTCATAAATATGCCTTTTTATACCCCTAATTCATTCTTCCATTTTTTACAAAGACAGTAATTTCAGTTTATACAGTAATTTCAGTTTATACAGTCATGAATTAATAAGCACCATTAGAAATATTTTCTTTATCCTAACATTATGGTACCTTACAGCAGGCTAGAAATAAAGCAGAAATTGCCCCTTAAGGTGCAGTCTGCTTTGTTTTCAACCTGCATTTATATATATGAGAAAGTGGACGCCTGATTTCAAACTAGAAACAGGCTATTGGGTAATAGGTTAAAGAGGGAGTACTCATAAGTCTGTACCTCAACCATAAACATTTCATTACCAATGTTAGTAGTCGGTGTTATTTCGATGAACATAAATGTTGAAAGAAATATATAATCTTGAGAACTTCTGACCCATGTCAAGTGATTATATGTGTGAAAGAAAAGTACATTTCTATTGTATTCATAACAAGTATTTATTTTAAATGTGGTTGTTAAAATCAGAGGGCCCATAAATTAATTGGCCTTTCAAGAGTAAAAGAAACTTCACCCATTCACTGACAAATCTATCACCTGTTAAACCCATTACCCCATAAATATGCCTTTTTACGCCTTTAATTAATTCCTCTACTGAAGAAAATAGTTCCAATTTATACTGTCACAAATAAAAATCATAAGAAATATTTTCTATATTCTATCAGATAACAGCTTAAAGCAGCTAGGCTGAAAGTAAAGCAGAATGCACCTTAAGGTGCATTCTGCTTTACTTTTAACCTGCATTAAGTGGTCCCCTGTCTTCAAAACTAGAAACAGGATATGGGGTAATGGGTTAACCCTTTCTTTATCAAATTATTCAGAGATTTTTACCCCCTAACCACTTTATTATTGTATGTTTCACTACTGTTGTCTGTAAGACATGTTTCAAAGTAAGATTTAACATTGCATGACTTAATAGATATTGATAAGAGTGTCAAACAGTTTGGGTCCTGATCAGACGCTGCTTTATGCGGCGTCTGATCAGGATCTAAACTGTTTGCAAACACACTTTTAAGCGTCATTGAGAGCAAAAGGGTTAAACCACTACTCTGTGGGAAATGAGTAGAAATTATTAACATTGTAGACCTAGATCAGAGGGCTCCTGATCTGATCTTGTCTGCACTGCTTGCCATGATCTTAACTACATTCTGATCTGATCTGATCTGGATCCAAACTGTTTGAAAAAATCATAATAATTAAATGCCTTTAAATGCCTTTCCAGGTAAATTTAAGGCAGTTTAAATGTCAAGTGGGACATGATATAAAAATGTTTATACAAGTAATATAACTACAAAGTTGTTGAAGTGTTCCTGCTTTTAAAGTACCGATGACGGTGACCGAGGTACTTTTATCCACATTGCTTTGAAGCTATTTATAATAGTCTGTGACAAGAAAAGATTCCTATGGTGCTAAAAGCAGGGCTCCAGATAAGTGGGAATAAACTGAACAAATCCAACATTTTCTCACTTATTATACATGTATTACCAAATCCTATGGTGTTACTACTCATTAGAATCGTCTCAAAGAGACGATTCTAATGAGTAGTAGCATCACAGGATTTAATGCAGAAATAAAGATTTTAGTGTTTGAAATACTCCCCTTATCTGGAGCCCTGTAAAAGAACAGTAATACCCCTCTGTTACAACCACTAAATTGTCTTTATTATCAGATGTTTAAGGCAGGTGACTGCTTAAAGCAAGGTGAAAGTAAAACAGAGAGCTCCTGAAGGAGCTTTCTGTTTTACTTTCATCATGCTTTAAGCTGTCACCTGAGTTTCATAAAATTAATTAGCCTTCTCTTTAGAGGTCAAAGTATAGAGGGGTTTACTGTAGATGTACCCTACACCTGTGACCAGCCCTGCGTTCATTACCGTGAACTCTACAGAACCTCTCGCCACGGTCTGCTCGCATAAGGGTGCCCACAGATTCACGTTCCTTCAACATTGCATGCTTTTGTCGTTTTCCATGGTCACTCCTCCTGTGTGCGCCTTGAGGCGAGCGGACCGTGGCAATATAGGTTCTGTTGAGTTTGCGTAAATATGAAGCAGGGCTGATGTAGAAAAGTATAGAGAAGTCCCAACTATAATGACCCCTCAATAGAAGACCTGGGGCCCGTTTTACTAAACAACTTACGCAAAATTTTTGCGTAAGTCAAAATCGTTTAACTCTTATTTTTCGATCACAAACGTTTGCAAATAGCCAGATCAGAGGACGCGTAAGTAGTTTAGTGAAACGGGCCCCTGGCCACAGTCACAGTCCAAGACAAACAGAAAATGAAAGCAGTATAAACGTGAAACAGATAGCTACTGTACTTGTTACTGCTAAAAGCATGATGAAAGTAAAACAGAAAGCTCCTGAAGGAGGAGCTATCTGTTTTACGATCATCATACTTTTAACAGTCATATGCCTATAAAACTCTGAAAACATGACCCATTGATCATTTTAACCCATTACTCCATAGATAGGGCTTAGATCCAGATAAGATGGAGTAAAATGAACAAATTCAACACTTTCTCCTTTATGTCAGCACAAATCCTATGGTATCACTACTCATTAGAGTTGTCTCAAAGAGACAATTCTAATGAGTATCAACACCATAGGGTTTAATGCAGAAATAAAGATTTTTTTTAAATACTAGCTCCCCTTATCTGGAGCCCTGCATAGATATGCATTTTTACGCATCTAATTTATTCCTCCTCTGAAGAAAAAAGTTCCAATGTATAAAGTGACCATATATTTCTATTAGTCACTTAAAGCAAGCTGGAAGTAAAGCAGAATGTGCCTTTACTTTCAACCTACTTTAAGGGGTTGCAAAATGACTGTCTTCAAAACAGGAAACAAGCTCTGGAGTTAGGTTTTTTTAGACAGGTAGAAGTTTCAAGCAGGATTAAAATCAAACAGATAGTTGCTATACTGTTTAAAACTGGATGAAAGTATTGCAGCCTTCTTTCAACCTGCTTTAAGCAGTCACTGCTTTAAACTAACTTAAATGCGTTTAGATGGTTCTATCCTGTCCTGATGCAGTCATAGGAAACATTTCTCACAGCCTGATATTTGCATGCTGGGTAATTGTTTCATCTGCAACAATTGTTGTCTGCTACTGTTCTAAAATTAGATTTTTCAAAATTTTGTTTTTGTACATGTTCAGAGTGCCAAACAGTTTGGATCCTGATGAGGCTCCTTGTTACATGGCATCTCATAAGGATCCAAACCGTTTGCACAGATAATCACGACCGCTAGAGGGCAAAGAGTTTTAAAAGTCAGTCTCCCAAGGTCCAGCACCTATTACTCTTTCAACACTAAGAAACCTCATGTATTCAGGGCTAGCTATTAGTTCCCTTATGGATCATTGTAATTACCAAAACATGAACCAGTCTACTTGGAATTATGGGTAGTTAAATAAATACTGCTCGAAATTAGAAAACAGTGCAGACCCTGATCAGAGGGCTCCTTTAGGAGCCCTCTAATCTGGGTCTATACTGTTTTCAAATGTATTGAGTATATTTTAAACAGGTACATGGTGTTGAAAGAGTAGTTGATAAAAATAATTGTTTGAGTGATCATAACAGGTAGATGTATAGAAGATCTGTGATAGAGACTATAAATTTAAGTCCTTACCGTTGTAACCTGCAAGCGCTATAATGAATAAATAAACCAGGAAAAATTAGTATGATGACATATTTCTCGTGAGGTAGAATTGAATGAATGTTTTAAGGACTACCATTGAATGAGGGCTCCAGATAAAGGGAGTATTTCAAAAAATGAATTCTTTCATTTCTGTATTAAACCCTATGGTGTTACTACTCATTAGAATCGTCTCTTCCAGACGATTCTATTGAGCAGTGAAACCATAGGATTTGGTGCTGAAGAGAAAGCAGCATTTGTTCAATTTACTTCCTCTTTTCTGGAGCCCTGTCCAGAGCCGTAATACAATATGTTCAGGTAGAGAAATAATAACATGTGAATTCAATAACATGATTTAACACTTTCCATACAGTGTATTAAAGACCTTTGCAAACAGTTTGAATCCAGATTAGGCTCCATTTATAATGGAGCATTATGTTCCAGATAAGCTGGGGTATACTCAAGTTTTCCAACATTTTCTGCTTTATGTCTTCACCAAACACTATATAGCTATGGTGTGACTACAGTCATTAGAATCATCTCAAAGGTTATCTATTTCTGTCCAGATTAACAAATCTGGAGGAACAAATTAAAACTGACACATATCATTGCAATATCAACAAGAACTCTGATGAGCCTTATTATCCCACATCTTTAACCCATTTACCCCATAAATACGCATTTTTACGCCATTGAATTATTTCTTCCCTAAAGAAATAGCTCCTTTTATAAAGGTAAAGGTTTTAACTGATTTAAGTAGTTACCTATCTTCAATACTAGAAACAGGCTATGGGGTAATGGGTTAATGGTTAAATCACACACTTTTATATGATTCAAACCTTTCCAAAGAATACAAAGCATATTTCATTGAAAGCCATCAGATTCTGACATAAGTGGAAACTCTTTAAAAGTCTCAAACAGATTGGATCCTTAAGCAGATACAAATTTCTCCAGCATCTGATTTGAATTGTTTTTAACCCTAAGTCCCCCAATAGAAGCGCCTTTTTACACCTTTATTTTATTCCTCCACTGAAGAAAATAGTTCCACTGTATACAGTCATGAATATGTATCACGAGGAATATTTTCTTTATTCTAGTAGGTGGTAGCTTAAAGCAGACTGAAAGTAAAGCAGAATGTGCCTTAAGGCACATTCTGCTTTACTTTCAGTTTGCTTTAAGTAGTCACCTATTTTCCAAGCTAGAAACAGGCTATGGGTTAAAGGGTTAAATATCAGTAATGCTTAGATGCATTATCATGACAAAATAAGGAGTAATGCTTTGTGAAACTGATATATTTAAATGTCTGACAACAGGTTATGTAAGATTTAGGTCAATATATACCGACTTTCAAAAGATTTCATTCTATTTTAAAAGAACATACATACATGTTAAATATTTAAACAGCCCCCACCACATTTCACTGCTTCTATAGGGTCATTAACTAATTTTCACCGATTCTTTACCATTAATTATAGTGAACCCTGTGACTCATCAAATACAAACATTTAATAGTGTATACAGTACAACTTGTATTAACCCTTCTAATGCTGGATACTCATAATAAACTAGAACTGCTATCACTAAAGGTGATAAATACCCCCACTCCAACTAACCTGTCACAAACACCACACTGACATGTAGAAAGAATGATACATGCATACTAAGGAACTAAATTCCAGTTGGAAAGGGGCACAATTCTGTCAAATTTTATGCAAGAGTTGTCATACTTGAAGAAAAGTCTCACAATACAACACATATAATGTGTACCACATTTGAAGACAATATCATGAATAGTTTTCAAGAAAATGGCATGTTCCAAGAAAAAAGAAATAAAGTTAAAGTTAAAAAGGGGCATAATTCTGTCATTTGTTGGCAAGAGTTATGTAACTTCAAGTAGAGTCTACAAACATCACTTTTATAATGTGTACCAAGTTTGAAGACAATGTCATAAATTGTTTTCAAGAAAATGACATGTCCAAAGAATAAATGCATATTAAGGAATAAAATTTCAAGTTATAAAGGGGCAAAATTCTGTCAAATTTTGTGCAAGAGTTGTCAAACTTTATGAAAAGTCTCAAAATACAACTCTTATAATGTGTACTAGATTTGAAGACAATATCATGAATAGTTTTCAAGAAAATGGCATGTTGCAAGAAAAAATTATCAATTAAGAGACAAAAAATCAATTTAAAAAGGGGCATAATTCTGTCAAATTTGGTGCAAGAGTTATGAAAACTGTCAATGAGTGTCCCCAAATAATATTGATAATGTATACCAAGTTTGAAGTTGGTATCATAAACAGTTTTCAAGAAAAAGGCAAATGTCCCGGAAAAATGCGACGGACGGACGGACCGACCGACCGACAGAAGGACGGACAGACGGACGGACAACGTGATTCCTATATAGCCCCCCACTATATATTATATAAAACTCCAATTATTTTGAATTATATCTATCCTTTGAGTTGTCACAGAGGCTTATAATTTAATTAACCCAATACTCCATATAGCATCGAAAAAGAAAACACAAGAATTATCAAATTGAAGATATCTAGGGGACGCACTTAAGTAAAGCGTGCTTATTTATTCATCATCTGTTTTAAGTGGTCCTCTAGATATATCTTTAATACTAGAAACAGGCTATGGAATAAAATAAACATGAATCTGGATGATCACTGCATTAATCCAGTGATGTAGTTTTAAAATCATGATCAAGTTTCAAAACTGTCATCTACAAAGATTTCAATCTGCAGAATTTGATAACTCTTAATTGTGTTTTCTTTTTCGATGCATTATAACACCAATAGGACTTTGGGATTCTGATCAGATGTGAAGTTACTAGAAACAGGCTATGAGGTAAAGGGGTTAAACCCTTTCCCACATAGCCTGTTTCTATTATTAAATATACGTGTCCACTTAAAGCAGGTTGAAAGTAAAGCAGAATGCACCTTAAGCGCATTCTGCTTTACTTTCAGCCTGCTTTAAGCTAGTATCTGCTTGAATAAAGAAAATGTTTCTTATAAGACCTATTCATGACTGTATAAATTGGAACTATTTTCTTCAGTGGATGAATAAATTAAATGTGCTAAAAGGCGCTTCTATGGGGGAAAGGGTTTACCATTAAAGGTGTGTGACTTAACCCATTCACCCCTGAAACTTTGAATGGAAATTTCCAATCTCCAATTAAAAAAAGTTTAATTTTGACTTCATAGGGGTGTTTATTACAATATATTGCAAAATTACAAACAGTGCAGACCCTGATCAGAGGGCTCCTGCATAGGAAAAGACAGTGTACTTCTTGGATGTACTCTATTTGTTAATGACGAGTATACTCAGTCGCTAGGGTTGAATATGTTAACTGTTAAATGTATGTGATATGGGTAAATGTCCTATTAATTTGTTCTATGCCAGCAAAGAGAGTCGCATAATGCTTATACTGAGACTCATGTCTGTCCATCTGCATGTCCCCTAAGATCCCACAGTTCTTAATTGCCCTGATGTTGAGTAATTAACTCTTTCCTCCCTGAAACTTAAAATGGACAAATCCAGTTTCCATTTTAGTCTAGTCCATTTCTGACTTTTAAGGGTTGTTTTTGTCAATGTTTTGCATTATGACAAACAGTGAAGACCCAGATCAGAGGGCTCTGTGCCTCTGATCAGGGTCTTCACTATTTGCATAGGACAAGTGTACTATTCACATGTACACTGTTTGAAAAGCATGCCTATATGCGGGACTAGGGTTCAAAGAGTTAACTGGAAAAAAGTGTCAATATGCTATTAACAGGTGAAGCGTTGACGAAAAAAAATCCATCTGCCATTCACCTGATATTTAATGTTTACCTAACACTTAACAAACATAAACTCCATCGAGTGTATACATTCGACAGCAGGTGATTACAATCAAACCTATGCACTGAAACGATTAAAAAAAAAGGCATCTTTTATTATTAAAGATCTATTTTTTTAACAAGTCACATACTATTGAATGTGGGACAAAAGTAAATCAAAAAGCTCCTTTAGGAGCTTTCTGATTTACTTTTGTCCTGCATTCAGCTTCCATCTTTCTTAACGACAACTCTATATCTTGTATTAAAAGAAAGTTTTACATGGATTTGACGGTATTCGAGAAAAAAATCCGATTTCAATAGGATTAATTGGTACAGGATCAACATAGAACTGTTTTCATATGTAAACAGCTTAATAATAGTAAATCCCACAGTGATTGAGAGCTTCTGATATGGCCTATTTTCAACATGAATGGCTTAATTGTCAGAATGAGAGCTTTCAAAGTTGGTATTCATAGTTAGATATATTAGCTTGTATGACAAATCATATCCATTAAAATTTGATAATAAATACATGCAATTGTGATTTAAATTATTGAACCCTAATGTATGTGCATCCTTACACAGGGCTCCAGATAATTTTGCTTCTAATCAGTACAGTACTGATCAATTTTGAAAACAATCAGTCCCCAGATTTTTTAATCAGTACACATGGATTTTCAATTCATCGGCAGATCGCGGGTTAAATGGCCAACTTTAGAAGACTTTGGAATAAACTACCACACAACACAAAGGCCAGTGACAGTCTCACAAGCTTCACTGCCAGCCTCACAACCCCTTACTGCATAAGTTGTTTTTAAACTTTTTTAACCTCTGTTTATAATTGATCTTTTAGCTCTGCATTGTTGATCATTATGTTTTACTTTTTTTAAACACTGTCCCCGACTTCCCTGTCATTGTCAGAAATTGACAGTAGGGAGTAATAAAGTAGAAGCTAGAAGATAAAATGTTAGATTCTTGAAAATCTTAATTTACATACCGGTACATGTAATAATATGTAAATTGAGATTTTCAAGAATCTAACATTTTAGTCGCTTATGCATTTTTTCTCTCCGCCGATGAAACAACGTTCGAATTTATATCGTACAACAAACTACCACAAGTTTCATTAGGTGTTAAATCATTTTAAATCAGATAGCTGACAACCGACGGTTTTCAACTTTCTATCGTTTTTCTCTGACTATTCCATGCTAAGATTGACATTTTGTTGCGAGGGGTTTTCAACCAAAACACTTTTCGGAGAACTTGGATTTTATCGTCCATAATCAATGAAGATATAGATGTATATGCAAGTGCGCAGTAACCTCCCTTTGCTATACGGAGCGCAAGTAAAAAATTACCATACGATAAAACGAAGCTTCATTACGAGAGACCGCAAATCAATAAAATTTGACATGTCACGATTGACTATTTGCAAATCTCGGTATGACAAAAACTCGGCTTTTGAATTGATACACGCTTCCCCGAGAATTTCTCGCGTACACAGTACTTCAATATTTTGAAAATAATGCGTACATGGTCGAAACGTTCGCGTATTTCACTGAGTTCGCGGGCTTATCTGGAGCCCTGCTTACAAACAGTGTATGTGTGAATAGTATACTTGTCATATGCAAAAAGTGTACACCCAGATTAACTCTTTCCTCCCTGAAACTTTAAATGGACAATAAAATTGCCAGTTTCCATTTTAAACTAGTCCATTTCTGACTTTTAAGGGTTGTTTTTGTCAATGTTTGGCATTGTGACAAACAGTGAAGACCCTGATCAGAGGGCTCCTTTCGGAGCCCTCTGATCTGGGTCTTCACTGTTTGCATAGGACAAGTGTACTACTCACATGTACACTGTTTGAAAAGCATGCCTATAAGCGGGACTAGGGTTCAAAGAGTTAAAGGGCTCCTACAGGATCTTCACTGTTTGTCTTTTTGCAATACATTATAAAAAAAGCCATATCCAAATATAGAAGTAAAACATGGGCTAGACTAAATTGGAAACGGGAATTGTCCATTTGAAGTTTCAGGGATGAATGAGTTAACTCTTTCAACACTAACTCTTATGGGTTATAAGATTCCCTTGTGGATCAAAATCTTTTTAGTTACCAAAACATGAACCAGTCTACTTGGAATTCTGAGCAGTTTAATAAATGACTGCTCTAAATTTAGCAAACAGTGTAGATCCTGCTATCTTAGTAATTATAATTATATTGAAATAATTACAAGTAAGAATGTCTTTACTTATTGTAATAAAGTTATTTGTCTTTTCTCACTTTATATGATTTCATGTGAAGCGCTTTTGTACGCACAACTCCTGTGTGAAAACATTTCATGTGAAACGCTTTTGAACGCACAACTCCTGTGTGAAAAGAGCGCTATATAAATCTGGTATAATAATAATAATATCTCGATCAGTATTGTCTATAGGTCAAATGGAGAAGAGGAACTTTTGACAATGAGTCCGCCTTTAATTTTGTTTGTACCATGGCACTTAGTCTAATTTTCAGTGTTGCTTGATTTGGCTTAATGTGACTTGTTTGATCCTGTTTACTCTAAGTCAACCTTTAACACCTCAACTGACTTAACACTTAAAGCCTAGCTTAGACTGCCTTTTCTTTTGTACTCATTGAGTTTTAAGACACTAAAAGCAGGCTAAAACTAAAGCAGAATGCACCTTAAGGCGCATTCAGCTCTACTTTCAGGCTGCTTTAAGCTACCAGCTGCTAGGATATGAGAAATATTTCTTATGTTGTGTATTCATTTCTGTATAAAATGGAGCTATTTTCTTCAGTGGAGGAATTAACAAAATGCATTAAAAGGTATATCTATGCAGTGAAAGGTTAATGTATCTTCTAATCTCTCTTTTAGTAACTTAGATAAGCTATCATGGATTAAAACTTAATAATATTATTCTCCCTTTAGAGATCACATAATACAAACTCACTAAGTTTGAAAATATCTTTGCTTTTTTTGCAAAAGAATATAGATTTGCTCTTATACATAAACAGAAGGATTAAAATGGTAACAAAAGCTGGCATACCGAGTTTCCTAAATGTCATTGCGAATAAAAATAAATGAAAGTTTGAATCTAGACAACATGAGAGGGGCTTTTAGTGAGTTATTAGCCAAATCCCATTGAAGTCAGAAGCCCCACATTTCTTCTACATCTACCAAAGTCTGTAGCAACAATTACAAACAGTGTACCTGTGAAAAGTTAAAACTCAGGTCCCATGTAAACCGTGTAGAACCAAAACTCGACTGGACTTAAATATTGCAAACTGCAATTGTACATTCTCACTGGGGTGCATAATTATATAAGCAGACCAGAAATCTTTGCACAATAATTATAGCTCCAGATAAGTAGTATTTCTATTTCAAATAGTCTACATACCTGGGTCTAAAATCATCTCAAAAAGAAGATTCTTAAAAGAGATCTCACAACAAATGTTAAGTTTCAGGAGGATTGATAGATGGATATATCAGGTTCTGGTTTCTAGTATATAAAATTTTAGTTTAAAAGTCAACTCTCTAATCTTGGATAAAAACAGACCAACTTTTATATAATACAGTTAAACATTGTACAGTCACACAAGGTGATGCTCCTATAGCTCTGCTACCTCAACAGGCACAACTCCATAGTCGATCGTTTTGGAATGAAGGATGCCATATATTAAAATGCACCATAAGACATATTTTATTTATCCGAGCAGATGCATATGTAGCTTGAAGCAGGCTGAAAGTACAGCAGAATGCACCTTAAGGTGCATTCTGCTGTACTTTCAACCTGCTTTAAGTGCATGATCACCTCTCTTCAACAGTAGAAACAGCCTATGGAGTACATTAGGGTTAATTTAAGTCATGGCTTGTCCTGCCCAACCAGTCTGGCTTGCTGGAATGTCAACAAACCCCGTGGGGTAATAGTAACAAAATACAATCAAGATAAAAACCCTCCTAATCTCATCACTTTTCTCTGCTTTTACAAAAAAAAACACCCTTCAATTCAACAGCTAAAGTAAGCTTAACTTCATTTTTTTCTTCCAGATTTAAGTCTTTGAAATTGATGAATTCCTTGCTAATCTTTATTTAAGCTACCTAAGTTTCTTGTGAAGCAAAACATTAACTGTTTGATGATGACTGTGTATTAATTGTTAATTAAGGGACATTATTTGATATATGCTTTTACATTTCACACTTTCATACAAATCTGTAAGCAGCTAATTCAGTTTCTAATACTGTCTTAAATAAACTACAAGAAATGAACTGACTGAATTATCCAAAATCGGTAATCTTTTCAAGGATTAGATAAGAATTTAACTCTTTGCATGCTTATAGCGGCGGATAATGTCACTGCCACAGTGATTACCTTTGCAAACAGTTTGGATCCTGATGAGATGCCGCGTAACGCAGCGTCTCATCAGGATCCAAACTGTTTGACACTCTGACCCTGTTTTGAAAAGAGATTTAGAAAATTCTATATTTCGAACAGTTGCAGACGACAAATGTTGCAAACGAAAAACATTACCCAGCATGCAAAGAATTCAAGCCAATCTAGTAGTTGAGTGAATTCATATTGGGAAGTTATTACTGACATTGAATACTAGAAGGGAACATGTGATTGTCTTTGCAAAAGGTTAATTTGGATCAAGATGAGAAGCTCAGAATGCATCCTCTCATCAGGATCCAAACTGTTTGACACTTTGACACTATTTTCAAAACAGTCAGACGACAAGTATCATAGACAAAACAAGAGCCCCATGGGGCATATTTCGCTCACCTGAGAATAGCTGACAAAATGGAGATAATGATTTATGTCCAGGGGACCAGGACGGGGTCATTTTTTACCCAAGGGGCATAATTTGAACAGTTGATAGAGGACCTGTAGATGATGCTATGTGCCAAATAGCTAAGATCAGGGTAGTATAGGGTTTTAGACAAGAAGATTTCTTTAAGTCTCCATTGAAAAAATCTATTTTTAGCTCCTGTGACCTACATATGCAACAGACTGAAATCATTTGAAAACAAGAAATATCTTTAAAAAAGATATTCAGCAGAATGAGTGGTTGAACTAATGCTATAGATGCCATGGGTGTGCAAAATTGAATGAAATTGAGGTTTTCAAAGAATTGTAATATCTTGGATTGAAAAGCAAAAAATACAAGTATACAAAAAAGGTGACAATGGAAACAGTGACTTTTATTTAAAATGCAAAACTATCATGTACAGAAATGCAAAACAAAACAATAATTTAACTCATCTCCTAGCTACTGGTAGGAGATCCTTACATTAATCTATTGTTCTATTTATCAAACTTGATTCATAGAGTTTCTTGAAACAAACTATAACTAAATAAACTACTGTGCACAGTCTGCTGTAGATTCTCTTAAACTTCACTCTTGTAAATAATGATGAAACTTTAACTCACTTGAGGCCATTTATTATATAGCTATTAATGTAATGGTAAATATGTACAAATAGATAGTTAACAATTAAAACAAATTTGTAGTAAACAATAACAAAAACCTAGCTTCCTCTGTATATATCTATAAAAATATTTCAGTTGTCATATCTTAAAATAGAAGCATGATTGCATCAGCACAGTGTAGTAAATTGCAGTCTGTGTCTCTAAATTTTACACTCACTCTTCCTATCTAGTAAAACTCTAATTTTGCATAGACCAGCCTACAGGGCTCCAGATAAGAGGGACTAAACTGAACAAATCACATTTTCTCACTCATTTCAGCACCAAACCCTATAGTGTTACTACTCATTTGGATCGTCTCGAAGAGACAATTCATATGAGACGTGACACCATAGGGTTTAATGCAGAAAACAAGATTTTGAGTTTTGAAATACACCCCTTATCTGGAGCCCTGGTTACTATCCAATCAGACAATTCAATTTTCAACAGGTGCTCTTGATTCTAAATTTCTGATCAAATATGATTGGTTGAATATGTATGTCTAAATAGAAACAATTCAGCTCCGCTAAAAAAAGGGAAAGAACAACTAGAAGTGTCACCATGCCGAATATCAAAGCTCTGGCCATATTAGTTACAGAGAAGAAGACGTTTGAAAATTTCACTATATAACTCTATGTAAAACTGTGACCCCCGGGCGGGGCCAATTTATGCCCCAGAGGCATAATTTGAACAAACTTGATAGAGGACCTGTAGGCGATGTTATGTGCCATTAAAGAAGAAGATTTTTTAAGATTTAATTGAAAAAAAATATCTTTTTAGCTCCTGTGACCTAGATATGTAACCGACCAGAAATATTTGAACAATATTGGTATAGGACATCTAGAAGTGTCACACTGCCAAATATCAAAGCTCTGGCCATATTAGTTACAGAGCTAGAAGAAGACGTTTGAAAATTTCACTATATAACTCTATGTAAAACTGTGACCCCCGGGGGCGGGGCCAATTTTGACCCCAGGGGCATAATTTGAACAAACTTAATAGAGGACCTGTAGATGATGATATGTGCCAAATATTTAGGCTCAGTTTTCTGCTTTACTTTCATCAGACTTTAAGTGATCACCTGTCTTCAAATCTAGAAACAGGCTATCGGTAAAAAGACCTTCAGGAATTTCTGCTTTGCTTTCATCCTGCTTTAAAGATTTTTATGGGTCTTCATGGAAATATTGCAAAGCTGAACACATAAGTTTGTATAATATTTGCCTATAGGAAATAAATCATTAGATTTTCCTAAATGCTATTACAACTTTTTTTTATTGTGTTCTCAGTGCAGTAGGGATAAACATTTATCTAAATAACCTATTTTAAGAGGGCTAAGGGTCAAATCGATTGTAAGCGATAGATGATATAATACTTAAATCCTTAACTCTAAATTGCATGCTGGGTATTTTTGTAGTCTGAAACAACTGTCGTCTGCTACTGTTCTAAAAATAGATTTGTCAAAATATATCTTTCCAAAACAGGGTCCGAGTGAGTGAGTGTGTCAAACAGTTTGGATCCTGATGAGATGCTGTGTTACACGGCGCCTCATCAGTTTCCAAACTGTTTGCAGAGGTAATCACTACGGCAGTTATATCTGCCGCTAGCATGATAAGTCAGTTAATGGCATTCTGACTCGTTTGATTCATTCCTCCACTGAAGAAAATAGACTAAGTTCCATTTTATACTGTCGATCATTAGATCATAATTATGTAGGACATATTTTCTATATTATCTAGCAGAAAGTAGATTCAAGCAGGCTGAAATGAAGCAGAATGAGCCTTAAAAAATAAGATGTATTCTGCTTTACTTTCAGGTTGATTGAAATGGTCACCTATCTTCAATACTAGAAACAGACTATGGGAGTTATGGGTTAATAAGTCAAAATGTACAAATGTGTACAAAAGCTACAAGTTGAAACTGAGACAATTTAGTGTGCTACATGTATTGAGCCACTGCACTTAGATATCCAAAATTTAATCTATTTTGATACTTCTAACCTTACTTTAACTCTTTGCATGCTGTGGATTTTTTTCTATATGCAAAATTGTCGTCTGCTACAGTCCTAAAAATAGATTTTTCAAAAAAAAATTCAAAACATACCGGTAGTTAGAGTGTCAAAAAGTTTGGCTCGTGATAAGACGCCCCATCATGCGGCGTCTCATCGGTTCCAAACTCTTTGCAAAGGTTTTCATGGTTTAAATACTGACCGCCGCTAACGTCACTTAGAGTCAAACTCTTTGAATGTAACACTATACATCCAAAAATATCTCTAACAGTTTTACCATCTGGCAACAGGGTGCAGCCAGTAAATAGATTGCCAAATACAGTACAATCTCTCTATCACAACCATTGAAGAAAATAGTTCCAATTTATGCAGTCATGAATATGCACCATCAGAAATATTTTCTATATTCTAGCAGATAGAAGCTTAAAGCAGGCTGAAAGTAAATGTGCCTTAAGGCGCATTCTGCTTTACTTTCAACCTGCTTTAAGTGGTCACTTATCTTCAAAACTAGAAACAGGCATTAGGGTAATGGGCTAAGCTGTTATGTTGTAATGACCTTAAATTTAAAACAATTTAGTGGTCGTAATTATAGAGAGCTTTTTACTGAACAATATGTATTAACAAGTATGACAAGACAGAAATTGGCTATAGTCTCACGTAATAGTAGGCTTCAAGGACAACTTAGAGTTTGATACTTCTTCAATAATTATATCAGTCGATCAACATTAAGTTTAGGATTTATAATGAAACAAGATGCAGCGGGCATGTAACCAGGTACAGCGCTCCCTCTCTACAACGACATCCAAAGGGAGACAAAAATTATGTGCGTTAATCGGAGAGTGTCATTGAAGGGAGGGAAACTGGTTTACATTTGCAAACAGCTTGAATCCAGATCAGACGCCGCATTACGCGGCATCTGATCTGGATTCAAGCTGTTTGTCACCCGTCATTATATTTATTAAATCAAAATGTAATTTTGAGAAAAAATAGCAGACGACAATAATTTGAAGCAGACGATGTTGCAGCAGTAAAAGTGTTAAACATTTAGTCTTGTTTGGGGAACTGCCATAAGGGTCGTTGTAAGGAGGGAGTCATTGTTGGGAGGGCCGTAGTAGGGAGGGAACGCTGTACTAACTCAGGCTTAACTTTTACCATGCTGAGCTGCAAATATATCCTACAGTGATTTACTTTGCAAACAGTTTGGATCCAGATGAGACACCACGTTATGCGGTGTCTCATCTTGCAACAATTGTCGTTTTGAAAATTCTAATTTTTAGAACAGTAGTAGACGACAATTGTTGCACCGGCGGACGTAGTCGAGGGGTAAAGCATCCGCTTACAACGTCTGGGTTGGGAGTTTGAGCCCCCACCGGACCAAGTCCATCGGATAAAACTTTATAAACCGAGGTCCGATGTATTAGTGCTTTACACTTGGCATCTAAAAGAACCAGAGAACTCTTTCGATAATAAGAGTAGGGCATCCGCTCCGCTCTCTCTGGGGCCTCGAATTAGCCCGTAGATGGGATGGCAGAAACGTACGTTAACAAACAAAACAAACAAACAAACGAAAATTGTTGCAGACGACAAAATTACCCAGCGTGCAAAGAGTTAAAATTAAAAGATATATAATTATATGAAATATTCTTTATATCCTAGCAGATGGTAGCATAAAGCAGGATGAAAGTAACAGAATGCACCTTAAGGCACATTCTGCTTAATACTTTCAACTTGCTTTAACTGGTCACCTGTCTTCAAAAAAAGGAATTCTAAGCAATGAAGTAAAGCATTAAATGATACCCTTGCTTAGCGCTTTCATTCTGAGGATCAAAGACTGTCCATAAAACCATACTTTACCTTAACCCATTGCCCGATAGCCTGTTTCTAAGTATTGAAGACAGGGGACCACTTAAAGCAGGTTGAAAGTAAAGCAGAAAATGCATTAAGGCATCTGCTTTACTTTCAGTCTGCTTTAAGCTACTGTCTTCTTACATTATACAAACTATTTTGTATGGTACATATTCATAACTGTATACATGTGAACAATTTTCTTCAGTGGAGGAAAATGGCATATTTAAGGGGTAGTGGGTTAACCTAGACTTCCTCATTAAAATCAAGTGCCTAAATTTATAGGACTCCAGGACATTTAACATCAACTGAACTGATTGATAGTGTTGGTTCTATTCAGATTGTGATCTCACTCACGCAGCACTGTTCACTCCAGAATACAAGAACCCTCTGATTGGGATCTGCACTGATCGCTTCAGTTTTGCTCTCTACTAAATATTTTTCAGGGATTAAACACTTACTTACAGTGATTTTTTGGAATGTTCGGATATAAAATCAGAAAACTAATAAACTCAGTAATAAAATGTTCAGTTAATCATGTTGAATTTACAATTAAGAGCATCAATCTAAATCAAGACATGAATTCAATTAAATCAGTATAAATCAAAGCCAATTTAACACCGAGATTAGACATGTTTTTTTGGATACCCCACACTGGGCAAATCTGATACTGAAGTACATTAAGTATCGGTTAAAATCTGGTCAAACAGTTTAGCCAGTTGAATAACTGAATTGTATAGCATGTACAATAGATCTTAATCAGTCTTTGATCCAGTTGTTCATCCAGATTGGGTTTATATACTGACATACCATATGAGAACAATCAATCTTGTATAAACCCTTTACCCCAAAGCCTGTTTCTAGTTTTGAAGATAGGTGATGTACTTAAAGCAGGTTGAAAGTAAAGCAGAATGTGCCTTAAGGCACATTCTGCTTCACTTTCAGTCTGCTTTAAGCTACCATCTGCTTGGATAAACATATAAAAAGTCTAATGTTATAGTTCATATTCATGACCCTATAAAGTGGAATTATTCTCTTCATTGGAGGAATAAATCAAAGGTGTAAAAAGGCATATTTTGTGGTATTTGGTTATTAATAGCGACCATTTAATATGAAACCCATTGGCAGTCTTAACTTAAATTAGACTCAGATCAGAAGGATCCTAAAGAAGCCCTCAGTTCACGGTCTGCACTGTTTGTCTTTTTGCAATATAGTGTTGGAAAAACACCCATCATTGAATAGTGATAATTTGACTAGACTTAATTTGGAACTCCAGGAAAATAATTTCTATATCTGGTCAGATGGTAGCTTATAGTATGGCTGAAAGTAAAGCCTTCAACTTCAATATTTACAACCTGCTTAACCCATTTCTCCATAAACAAACCTTTTTACGCCTCTATAATTCATTCCACCACTTAAGAAAATAGTTCCAATTTATACTGTAATAGATAAGTACCACTAGAAATATTTTCTGTATCCTTAAAAAATAGATAGTAGCTTAAAGCAGTCTGAAAGTAAAGCAGAATGTGCCTTAAGGCACATTCTGCTTTATTTTCAACCTGCTTTAAGTAGTATTCTGTTTTCAAAACTAGAAATAGGCTTAATATTGGGGTAATGGGTTAAATAAGTGATCACCTGTCTTCAAAACTACAAAAAGGTAATAGAGTCATTGTCGGACAGGGGCTAACAAGTGAAAGTCAATTCACTGGTTAATTGGTTGTATGTTTTTATCATGTTTTTTATCGGAATTAAAATTGGACCATTAAATGTTCAAATCAATGCTTATAGTAAGTCATTTCTAAAGTTTGACGTCAACTGCCTCAAACAAATAAATTGCTTTTTCATATTGACTTGATGAATACATACAGCAATACAAAAGAAAAACCTTTCATAAATGAGAAGAAAAGATTTAATGATTGACAGCAAATCCATGTTGAACAAGAAATACATGTATTGGGATATGAGTTGATTTTCATTAGTTATGAATTTATGTTGCTTTTAGCCTATTACCCCATAAATATGACTTTTTACACCTTTTATTTATTCCTCCTCTGAAGAAAATAGTTCTAATCTATACAGTCATGAACATGTTCCAAAAGAAATAAATTTCTATATCCTAGCAGATGTTAGCTTAAAGCAGACTGAAAGTAAACAGAATGTGCCTTAACCCTTTGAACCCTAGTCCCGCATATTGGCGTTCTTTGCAAACGGCGTACATGTGAATAGTACACTTGTCCTATGCAAACAGTGAAGACCCAGATCAGAGGGCTCCTAGGAGCCCTCTGATCAGGGTCTTCACTGTTTGTCAGAAGGCAAAACATTGACAAAAACAACCCTTAAAATGGACTTGACTAAAATGGAAACTGGAACTGTCCATTTAAAGTTTCAGGGAGGAAAGAGTTAAGGCACAGTCTGCTTTACCTTCAACCTGCTCTAAGTATAGTCACCTGTCTTCAAAACTAGAAACAGGCTATGGGGTAATGGGTTAATCAGGATAAGTCATATCAAGACGGCCAGCTAATTACAGGTGAGGCCTCTTATACACTGTTTCAGGCACAAATCTGTAACAGGATGGTACCATAAAATTTAGCAAACCTGAGCTGGAATGCTTCCCAACATAAAAAAATATATGAAGTGCCAAAATACGTATTCAAACCTCAACTTCAGAATTTTTTTCATTTTTACGCCTTTGAGTTATTCCTCTACTTCAAAAAAACAGTTCCACTTAACACAGTCATGAATATGCACCATAAGGAATAGCTTCTATATTTTAGCAAATAGTAGCTTAAAGCAAGCTACAAGTATTAAGCTGAGTGTGCCTAAAGGTGCATTCTGTTTTACTTTCAACCTGCTTTAGTGGTCACATGTCTTCAAAACTAGAAACAGGCTACAGACTTACTCCTGATCAGGGTTAACTAATATAAAATTATCAGTATTTAGTTTTCTTGGTGATTATCATTAACTGTCATCTGCTCCTTGTTTTCACATGAATTTTTTCTACCAATCAGTCTTTGCCTTACTGGTTTTTGGCCTAGGGGCCGTTAGGGCCCGTAAGGCCTTAGTCGGTATACCAACTTCGTCCTTCACGTAGCCGTCACGGCATACAACATTTATGCTGCTAAAACCCAAAAATACTTTTTTCAGAAAAAGCTTGTGGCTTTCTTTTTACCTTATTCATTGAAACGCTACACAATATCATGAGAAAATGGCATCAGGCTGTGGATTTAAAAGGATAAATCAAGCTGACTCCGTTTTTATACAGCAGATTGAAGCCTCCCTCGGGGTGAACAAAAACTTTACATCAAAAACACCAAAATACCTTCTTTTTGGGGAAAGATTGTGTCCGTGTATTTGCACTATTCGTTAAAAGCCTTAACAACCATGTGTAATCGACGTTTTTGGTGAATATAACGATAATGGTTATTTATATATACGCATTAATCAAGCTTGTGGCCTTTTCGTCTTGAGAGTAAGGGCCATTAGAATAAGAAGGATTCCTATTGCCAATCGCCCATTTACCGCCTACTAGCATAGTCCGCGGTAGAACGACAGCGGAGTGATTCCACGTAAAATAATCCCGAATGTTAAGTAGCCAACGTTAAGCCGACAAGAGTATATTCAGCTTTTTTTCAGGATTCAAACTGTTTGCTGAGATCGATCTCGTGGACAGAGGTAAATGGTTAATGCTGTGCAATTAAGGTCTGTAAATATAGAACTGTATTTAGAGACGCCGAGGCTTTTCTCTTTCGACAATACGGCACGGGTAGATCGAGTTATTGAATTGTTAAACTTTACACCTTTTCTACAACTGCCAAAATAAGTTCAAACTGTTTACCATAACTCGTAGCGTATTCCTAAATGTCTATGCCATTCAGCCAGTTTATCCTTTTGTTTCTTACACAGGAGACAGCAGACGGCGCGACACAGGGGGATCGAGGCAGCGGATTGACACAACACAATTCTATTTTTAGATCGACCCGTCTGCTATAGAATTGTGTATACGTTTCCCCAATTCTTGTCTAAATTGACCTTATAAAAATGATGTGCGGTAATCTAATCTAATATGATTAAACGAAATCGCCTGATAAATTTGAGTTTGATAAAGTCCACATTTATTTACAGCAGACGAAATGAAGTACAGAATGAGAACACAGGAGGTTATTTTGAGCAGGGTAGCTAACCAGTGCAGTTATTTTTTATACGTAACAGAAAGTTGACAGCTGTAATCAACATGTTGTTTTCAAGTTTGTGCAGTAATAGACGGGTCTTTGTCCGACACGTATGACTTGCAAACTGTTTGGATCCTAACTGAACCTGTGTCATACGCCAATACTTTTTCTAATAAAGTAAATTCTTTTACTCTATCCTTCGCCTGTTGTTTTGATCGCTACGGCTGTAATTCATGTTATACTGTTAAAAAATTTCACGATTCACGTAAACGTGTCACAGAACACGGATCCTGATCAGACGCCGAGTTAATCGACGTATGGCCTGGATACCTGCTGTTTGAAACTCAATCATTGCTAAGAAATTTTAAGTGGTTATATTTCATAACGACAAGATTATTAGGTTGTGAAAAACAAACAAAATTGGCAAAGTGCAGTCACGAGGAATGCACTACAGACAACAAACGCAAGAAATAAGCTTCACATTCATATTTTATTTTTTGAAACAGACTATGCCTATACTATATGCTTCATAAAAGATCAACACCAAAACAAATGTTGAATGCAATAAATTATTGATACGTAGATGTCTATAACCCAGTGGAGAAGGCGTTATTCTTTCACAGTTTACCTGTTTAACCTAAAACTATTGGTTCAATTGCAAACAGTTAGTAGCCAGATCAGACGCCTGTTGACGGGCGCCTGATCGCACTACTCACTGTGTTCCGCACTCAAAAGGAAAATATATTTTGTCAGCAATTGTCAATTTCTACGTCTGGGTTTGCGTTTAAACGGAAATAATAACGTATTCTCCACTGTAAACCTTCGCCTGCCTTTCGCAACTATACAATATATAACTTGCAAAACAACATTGATTTGAATCAAATGCCGAGTAACTGAGTTTCGTTTTTCAGTATCATGTTGTTTTTACCTATTCAACTTTATTTTGTTGAGGTTTGTGTAATACCAGCAAATATCAGAATTCGGAGCTTTTCGAATGCATGGGGCAAAATATTTTATCATGGAGAAAGGACAAATGGAGAAGTATCCGGCCTGCTCGCGATTTATCGTGTCGTTCAATCAGCGGCGCTCGCTGGCGGCTAGAAAACAACGTTTTTCCGAAAGTTTGGTGTTAATAGAAATGCTTTTAATGTTATCTTTTCGTTATAAATTTTAATACAGATGTTTTATTAGACCATGATCTCACGAGTAGTACAAAATTTGAGGCGATAGCTTATAAATTGTTAGTTTAGTGAGGTTGTGAAAATGAGTGAGAAAACGTACAGTACTGTATTTTCCGTTTTTCCTACGAAAGTTTGGTGTTAATAGAAATGCTTTTAATGTTATCTTTTCGTTATAAATTTTAATACAGATGTTTTTTTTGACGATGATCTCACGAGTAGTACAAAATTTGAGGCGATAGCTTACAAATTTGTTAGTTTAGTGAGGTTTTGAAAATGAGAGAAAAACGTATTTTTTCGTTTACCTACGAAGTTTGGTGTTAATAGAAATGCCTTTAATGCCATTATTTTGTTATAAATTTTAATACAGATGTTTTATTAAACCATGATCTCACGACTAGTACAAAATTTGAGGCGATAGCTTATAAATTGTTAGTTTAGTGAGGTTTTGAAAATGAGAGAAAAACGTATTTTTTCGTTTACCTACGAAGTTTGGTGTTAATATAAATGCTTTTAATGTCATCTTATCGTTATAATTTTAATACAGATGTTTTATTAGACCATTATCTTACGCGTAGTACAAAATTTGAGGCGATAGCTTATAAATTGATAGTTTAGTGAGGTTTTGAAAACGAGAGAAAAACGTATTTTTTCGTTTACCTACGAAGTTTGTGTGTGTCTATATTTCTCTGCCACTGTCTGTATTTATGTCTCTGTTTCTCTTTGTGACTGTCTCTCTGTCTGTCTGTTTTTCTCTTATCTCTGTCTGTCAGTCTCTCGCTTCTTCTTTTCTGTCTCCATCTTTCTGTATGAATGTCTGTCTGTCTCTCTGATGATCCTCATGCGGAGAAAAGGTAAAGTGTGTCATAAAGAGCTTAATTTGAAAAAGGGGTAAACTATATTTCAAGAGACATACTCTATGAATCCGACATTTTTGCAGCCTGGTCTGGATTACAACTGTTTGCAATTGCAATAGTCATCATGTTACTGGTATTCAGAAATGAGAGGGTTAATCCAGTCATCAACCAAACCAGGTGCATTGATGTTGGGTTTTTTTGTGTTTTTTGTTGTTGTTTTTTTAATTCAATTCTATTATCTTTATTTTTTGTGATTTGTATAATATATAAACATCATGCGGTTACAGAAGTCAAGAACACATGTTCAAGTTACACGCACGGGTAGCATTGATCTTTTTCATTAAAGTAGCAACCCGCTGGTGTGACTGTCCATCTTCATAGATAATCGGCATGTTCAAGAAGCATGGACTTCATGCTGGGACAGTTTTATGACGCTGATAATTGTCCTGCTAATTTGGTGCGGGTTCTGTATACGGTTACGTAATGTGTCACATTCCTTTGTGATGTGTAATATGGTAGACATTTTGTAAGTAAATAAAGCTAAGGACGAGTGTCAAACATTCTGGATCCAGATCAGACGCCGTGTTACGCGGCATCTGATCTTGATCCAAGTTGTTTGCAAAAAAAAGTAAAGTTGCGATCAGCAGGCAAAGAGTTAAGCAGTCAGTAAAATAGATTGCTTAAGGCATTGGCTGCTTTATAATTTACTCCGTTATATAAGACATAAGTAAAGCAGAAAGAAACGGAGATCTCATGTTATCATGTTTGCAATTAATTTCTGAAGATAATGCAAACTGTTACCTCTTTCATAGAAATGGGACGGATAATATGTATATTTTAGTCTGGCTGTAAAACTAACCCTAAATTCATTTTTTTGAAGTAATATGTTAATAATTCTAATTTTCCTTTCAATAATAATAATGATCACATACGACATAATAATACAGTTACAACTTTGGCCGTTTTGGATTTTGGCCGTTTGACGCGCACTCCTTTCAAAAGTCTCATTACATACAAAACGGATTTTTATTTTTGCTTCCAAGGAAATATTTCCTCCATGTAGAACATTGTAACAATGCATGAACACATTTTTAGAAGTTTAGAAGTTTGCTCAAGTTTTTATACGGAAGGAATTCTTTTCTTACGCGAGTTGGTCTAGCCATATCATTAGCCAGCAACCTTTGTAGGTCATCATTACTTTTTTCGCTTCAAGAAAAACCCTGGTATTTTAACAACCGAAAGATAAGTGTCACGGCTTTATATCAAGACCTTTTTTTTTTAAATATATAATATATATCGGACGAAAATTATGGATTAAATTCAAGTTTTTGAAACGGGACGTAGTATATATTTCGCGATCGCCTGCTCTCGTTTATCGACTATTTCATTTGGCCATCGCTCTTTAACTCGCCATAAAATTTGTCGATTTCGAAAATAAACACTTGCATTTTTACAACTGAAAGAAAAATATCTAAGCTTTCCTTTAAGACCATTTCTTTGAAAATCGGTGGAAAATTGAGGGTTTTATGAAAGGTTTTGTAACGGGGCGTGATATATTTATGCCCGAGTGCTTGCTCCCTTTTATCGGCAAATTCATTTGGAAACCACTCTTTAACTCGCCATAAAACGGATCAATTTTAAAAAATAAAATCTGTTATTTTTACAAGTGAAAGATAAATATCTTAGCCTTCTTTTAAGACCATTATAATGAAAATCGGGTGAAAATTAAGGATTTTATGTAACTTAAACTAACAGTAGGTAACCATTCAACACGATAAAAAACGCGATAGCCCGCTATCGGCGTACCGGTGCAGTTGAATTATCGATCGATTAAGCGCTATCGCACATACAGGTAACGGACGACACCATTTTCGGGAAAATGCAGATTTGAGTATACGTTACTTCTCCATTTGTCCTTTCTCCATGATTTTATATAAGCTGTGTGGATCCAGATAAGACGCCGTGTAATGTGACGTTGCATTTGGATCCGAATTGTTAAAACTACACCGTCAAAACAATCTAAGCACCGGTGGGTGATAATTGCAGACGATATTACCTTTAGCGCTCAGAGTTAACACTTTGACTGCTGATCGCGACTTAACTGATTTTTGCAAAAAGTTTTGTTCCAGATCAGACGCCGCATTACGCGGCGTCTGAACTGGATCAAAACTGTTTGACACGCGACATTTCTGAACTTAAAAAATGGATCAATCTAAAATTTAACAAACATCGCAGACGACAATTTTGAAGCAGACGATATCACCGCAGTATAAGGGTTAAATATTCACAATGCAACACAGTCGAACCTAGGTGCGAAATTAACGTAGCAAATTTTGATTTTGTCTTCCGGTGCGCAAAACGCCGGGTCCAGACAACTTGAGGTTGTGACTGGCCACTACCGGGGTTCTTCCTCGCCATTTATTTCATTCACTAATAACTATTCCTAATTGATATATGTAATCCAAAAGAAAGCACTCGTCGAAAGCACATTCAAAACCACACCAAATAGCCATATGGCAGAGCAGCACTTTATGATAATCGCGTAACCTTTCCCCTGTTAGATACGCAAATATTATATATATTATTGCAGTATTGTTAAAAAGTGTCAAACATTAATCAAACATAAGAATCGATTAAGCGATTATCAAGCAGTTTGGATCCTGATTAGAAACCGATTTACGCGGCGTCTAATTGGATCCAAGATGCTGTAAGTTGCTATGACGCGCAAAACAGGTGAAAGATTAACGCCTGATCATTCCACACTAAATTCAATCGAACATATCGTCTGGTACATCCTCAGGGCTAAACCCCTCAAACTCTTCCCCATCACTACTCTCACAGTCACTGTCACTGTTGCTACGGGCTAATTCGTCCTGACTCCCACCCAGACTGTTGCTGATCCCGCACACATGAAATGATTTGATCACAAGTGTCCTATTTGCTGCGATGTGTTGGAACGCACCCTCAACCCATGACACAAGTTCAGCCTTAGAAGCTGTCTTGATGCGTTCCCCGGTGTTTGCAGAATCCCTAGTGGCGTTGCGCATAAAACTAGTCCAGCTCTTCCTCAGCTCCCCCTTGAAAGGCTTGTTGGTGGAAACATACAAGGGTTGGACCTTCGACGTGCAGCCTCCAGGAATCACTGCCGGTACGATGTTGCCATTCCTCATACACTTCTTAACTTTCTCTGTCAGATGAGCTCGGAAACTGCCCATAACAATCATAGAACGATCCTTCTGGGTAAAAGGTAAGTAGATGTCGGACAGCCATCTCAGCACCAGGGTCTCGTCCATCCACGCCTTCTCCGGAACACACACTATCCATTTTGGTGGGCGAGGTATGTCAAAGGGCCTCTTTCCTTTGAAAATTATCATTGGAGGCAGCATGTCACCGGCTGCAGAGCAGGCAAGCACAATTGTCACGTGACGCTTCTCACTTCCAGTGGTTCTGATTCGTACAGATTTTTGTCCTTTCCTTTCAACTGTCTTACCAGAAACTAAGTCAAAGTACATGGGGGTTTCGTCCATGTTGATAATAAGTCTGTCGTCAAACTCGTCTAGCTCCCGCTGCTGAACAATGAATTCATGGAAGCTGGCGATTTTGGATTCAAGGTCAGCTGGAAGGCGTTGGGCTACTGAAGACCAGCTCGTGGCGTCTCATGAACTTTTCTGCCCAGGTACGGCTGGCTTTGAACTCCTTGTTCAGAGGCTGTATCAACTCGGCGGCATGCAAAGTCAACCACTTCCCGCTTCTGCTTCAAAGTGAATGCTTTGTACGCTCCACGTTTTGTTGGTGTTGAGGACGTAAGCAGTGGGTCCGAGTGGTCTTCATTGATGTCTCTGTTGTTTGGGCGTTTGGAAGCTCCCTCTAGCTGGTCTTCTGCTTTCCGTTTCTTTGGCCTCCCAACAGGACGTGTTGGCTGACCCTTTGGAATTGGATTATCCTTCCACGCCTGAAGCAAGGCGTCTTCACTACTCTTAAAACGTTGCACAAACTTATCCATTTTGAATAACAAATATGATTTTCCCATCGTTTTTAAACATTTCTGTCGAGTCCGTAGAGAGTTTCATTGGATAATATCTTGCAGAAGAATTGATTGGATTAATTGATAATTAATATAGTAGCCAATCAAAAAATAATTTACATACAGATTTCAAATATGCTAATTACAGAGAACACTGACAATATTGGTAAATAAAATAGAACGCCGACAACACTTAACACTTAACAAATAAAACAGACAAACTCACCTACTGTTTTCACAGTTTGGTTGCCGCTAATCACATCACACTGCGTTATTAGTTACTGCACCTGGGAGAGCTCTTCAATTATGCTGTGATGTTTTCAACACATCAGGTGTAAATCATGTATGTGTTTGTCAAGTATGAATAGAGGGGATACTTTATGGATGCTATTAGCGGACATTTAAGGTGATTATCAGATTTAATTTTAGTTGTCACTTCTTTTAACTGCCAGCTTAATAAAACTTTCAGCGGTATCGGAATGCATCAGAATTTCCGTACTTTCGTTTTGATGTACCGCGGCCGCCATGTTGGTCTTAGAAAACATGTGTGAGGGGAAACAATTTTTCGTTTAGAATATACATGTTACAGATTATTATGTCTTCGGACACCACCTAAAAAGAATTGAAATAATTTATAATGAATTCGGACAGCAAAAAATATAATTATTTTTTTGTGTCCGAACTGTTAGGGTAAATACGGTATTTTCTTTCGTTCATGCCTTGGCTATATATGTGTGAGCCTCCTCAGTGCTGGTGCTCATCCTGGAATTAAAACACAGGACTAATATTAGTAACACCCCAAACTCGACATGCTTAACAATTACCATCTCTCATGGGATCAGTTCAAAACAAATGCAATACAATATAGATCTAATCTATTGCACAGGGCATGTAAGATCTAAAAATAAGCTCATATTTGAAGTACAGTAACACAAAACACGTTCAATTGTTTTACATATGCAAATTTACACGCAGAGTCGATGAAATATTTATAAAAATGATTAGTATTTAACCAAACACCGCACAACGAGTCTTGTCATGTCATGTTACCCCTGCCATATGTGTATACTATCGAAGTCTCCTTAAGTACTTTCACTTTCGCCACTACACATGGATAGATGCTCATTCGATACACGTGCATTTCACACCCTTACAACAACTACAAGTAATGCATTCTATCAATGCTAACAATAACTAACCAAATTTCGTTTCCTGAACTGAATCCTGAGTTGTGAAAATGCCTCTACAGTCTTCATTCGACGGATAATTTCTAAAGCGTCCATATTTTCTTTATTTCGTCCAGCCTTCAGATGGCTAATAGATATACAAACCATTTTTCTGATCAGGGTCTCTTTGAAAGTCGTCCCAGCTAATAGATATACAAACCATTTTTCTGATCAGGGTCACTTTGAAAGTCGTCCCACCTCTCTATCGGCATCCGGGTACTGAGAACAACTGCTTGGCATACTATTGTGATTTTCTTAATAGAAATTGATTTAAAAAATGATGTTTTGTTTCAATATCATCACTACAATTTCTTTAGTTCATTAATCATGCCAGTCCCTAGGCCTTTAGCGCTTTCAGCGCTTTGATTTAAAGACCTGGTGACTAATGCCAGAAACTGGCAAAAACTGCATTTTTCACTATTATATGCCAAAATCTAATGCAAATTTCACTTATTCTGATGCAAATATCACTTGCCCAAATCAGAAACCTGACTTGCCCCAGGCTTCGGGCAAGTGGGTTTAACCCATTACCCCATAGCCTATTTCTAATGATTTGAAAGTTATTATATCACTTAAAGCAGGTTGAAAGTAAAGCAGAATGCGCCTTAAGGTGCATTCTGCTTTACTTTCAGCCTGCTTTAAGCTAGTTTATTGCTAGATATATAAAAAATATTTCTTATAATACCTATTCATGACTGAATAAATTTGAATTATTTTCTTCAGTGGAGGAATAAAAAAGAGGCGTAAAAAGGTGTAATATTATGGGGTAATGGGTTTACAGGCGAAGACTGCAGTCAACTCTTAAAATATCTAATCTGTCAGTGTCAAACTGTTTGGATTTCAACAAGTTGCCCAGCTAGATCTCTCTTATCAAAATTCAAACAGTTTGTCAAATGTTATCACAAACTTACGAACAAATCATTCTTTAGAGAAAACTCGTTCAGCTGACATTCAGCTGGGTACCTGAATAAAATTAATTGATTATTGTGGTGTTGCAACACTAACTAATTGGCCGATAATAGAGCAAATTGCAGCTCCTATATCCAGGATGTCTGTACTGATAAAACGTTTATCCAATAATATCCCTTCCAACACTCTATACAAGTAATTAGTATTAAAGACCTTTGCAAACAGTTTGGATCCAGATCAGGTCCCACAAAAGTGAGACCTGATCAGGAACCCAACTGCTTGTCACTCAGATCATGTACAAGTATCTTTAAACAGGCCTCCAGATAAGAGTGATCGGGTATTCTGATCAAATCCAACATTTTCTCACTCATTTCAGCACCAAATCCTATGGTGTAACTATTACTCATTAGAGTCGTCTCGGAGAGACGATTCTAATGAGTAGTAACACCATAGCGTTTAATGCAGAAATAACGATTTTAGTTTTTGAAATACTCCCCTTACAATTGGAGCTCTGCGTAAATATAAAGAATACAGGTATACGTAATTTTAGGATTTCAGCCAAGGACAATTGTTCAGTATTCCTTTTGAAAGGTCACCAGAAGGATCAATATATGCATGAAGACGAAATATCTGGTATTTTTTATTTCAGTCAATATAATAACTGCAATAATTTCATGATTATTATCTGAGGCTGCTAAACTGTGATGACAATCAAAATATCCATACACAATTTCCGTGTTCATTACTCCATAAATACGCATAATATAACGACTTTAATTTATTCCTCCACTGAAGAATATAGTTCTTCTTTGTACAGCAATGACTATGCATGTACTGTTTAGACAGACAAACAAACAAACCAACAGTCAGAGAGACAGAAAAAGACCAAACAATTACAATATGCCCTCTGATCTTCGATCTTGTCGGCATTAACCCTTTACCCCATATAGCCTGTCTTTTCTAATATTGAAGATAGTCCCCTGTCTTTATAAGTAGAAACAAGCTAAAACTCTTTTTCACACTCAAAGGGTTTGATATGGTACTTGTTGTTCCATATTGTAAATACATAATCAGGGCTCCAGATAAGAGGTAGTAAACTGAACAAATCCAACATTATCTCACTCATTTTAGCACCAAATCCTATGGTGTTAATACTCATTAGAATCGTCTATTCGAGCCAATTCTAATGAGTAGTGACAACATAGGGTTTAATGAAAAAATAAAGATTTTATTTTTTGAAATACCGCCCTTCTCTGGAGCCCTGCATAATTGTTTACTGAAAGTCTATTTAGGAAGTGTGAGTAACCACATACATTTTTAATACAAATAATCAATCTACAGTACTATATTTGTCTTGGGTGGCACACCCGGTGATCAACTTAAAACTACTTTGACTCTTTGAAAACAATGGCAAGGGGCTGCTTGATGCAAAATAAAGGTGCTTCTGTATTAGTTTCCTCTGGCATTAAGCTGCCACCTGTCTTAACCCATTACCCCATAGCCTCTTACTAGTATTAAAGATAGGTGTCTACTTAAAGCAGGTTGAAAGTAAAGCAGAATGTGCCTTAAGGCACATTCTGCTTTACTTTCAGCCTGCTTTAAAGCTATTATCTGCTAGAGTATAGACATTTTTTCTTATTATATATACTCATGACCTTATAAATTGAAACTATTTTTCTTCAGTGGAGGAATAAATTAAAGGTGTAAAAATGTGTATTTATGGGTTAATGGGTTAACCTATAATACTCCATAAATATACATAATTGTTATGTGCATGTTATTATGTTTACGCATTTACTTTATTCTTCCACTAATGAATAAAATTCATGAATGAATTATTGCACCATGAGAAATAGTTTCTATATTTTTGCAGATTATAGCAATCAAAGCAGGCTGAACGTAAGACTGAATGTGCCTTATGGCGCATTCTGCTTTACGTTCACCTTGCTTTAGGCGGTCACCAGTGTCTTCAAAACTAGAAACAGCTATAGGCTATCATCGGGCGTCATTTAAGGGTTAAACAACAATAATTTGGCTCCCTCCTTACAATGACCCTTGTCGTCTGCTGTTTTTCTCAAAGTTACATAATGGACATTTTGACAGAAAAAAACTTAATGACGAATAACAAACAGCTTTAATCCAGATCAGACGCTGTGTTACGCAGCGTCTGATCTGGATTCAAGCTGTTTGCAAATGTCCCTTCCTATAACGACTCCCTCCAAACAACGCAAACAATTGTTGTCTCCCGTTGGGTGTCGTTGTAGAGAGGGAACTTGTAGTCTTAACTCTTAGCAGGCTTAGGCGGCAGAACCATATAAGGTATCAAACAAATTAGATCCTGATGAGAAACCGCATAACATGGCATCTCATCAGGACGGAAATAGTTTGACATCCCGACCCTGTTCTGAAAATAATTCTATTTTTAGAACAGTTGCAGACAACAATTTTTACAGATGAAAAAATTACCCAGCATGCAAAGAGTTAATTTTGATGTTGTGAAAGAGTGGCTATGAGGACTGTACAGTCCTAACTATATATTGTACTTTTAAAAGTCGGGTGTTTTTATAATTCCTGTCGATTTAATGTTGCCATTCAAAACCTAATATTCAAAAGCGCTTTCAAATCAAAATATTGCAATTGAATCTCCTATCTGATCTGTTTTCATATCCAAATTGTGACAAGGCTAAAACCCTATTATTGCATGCACATTGTAACTTTACACTAAGGTCTTTGCAAACAGTTTTGATCCAGATCTCATGCCAAGTAATTAACTTGGCATCTATGGGATTGGTAGAACTGTTTGCCACTCAATGTGTCTGTTTCTTTGAATCAGCAGGGTTATAGATAAGGCGCGTATTTGCGTAAATACGCAATTAAATACAGTAGAAAAGCAATTACTTTCAAATCCATGCGTACTGAAAATCAATTATTGAAAGGGTTTACGCAAAAGAATTCAAGCAGGCACGTATCGTACGCAATAAGTCGCATTTCTCAAGTTTAATGACGGGGTGTTTACTACGACACCGGGTAAATATTTTACCGATGCACCGGTTAGACTGGTTATTTATTTCCAAGTAATAGCCTATCGGATTTATGCAGCGCCGCTTTTTGTTAGCTCGTTTAATTAGTAAACCAGTCACATCGTCTGCCAGAATTTCTTCTGTCAAAATGGCATCGCGCGGACGGAAAAAGCGCAACAAAAAACCCCACATTATTCAATTATGTTCAGCCTTCCGCGAACGAACCAGAAATAATTTGTAACGGTGTCGTGAATGAAATTTTGAATGATGCATGTAACAGCCAAAAAAGAGGTTGTTTAATGTTACCGACATAATCGACGATCTTTTGTCCCGAATCTGTAAGTCACCAAAGAAACACGACAGTGCTAAAGTTAGCAAAGTTACGGTAAAGGAATCCTGGAATGGCTTTTAAAGTTTCCGTGGCTGGAAATTAATGAATCCTAGTTTTCCTACACAAACATGAGCTGTTGCATTTGTGTTGAAATGAGATCGAAACTGAAATTATCGAGTGTGGGCAAACGAGGGTACAGTACATCAAACAATCAGCTTGTGTTTTGTATTAAATGGAAAAAAAAATAGAGTAAAAAAGCAATTCATATCAAATTGATGGAGTAACGGTTTTTTGGATACTCAATTGAAATTCAGAAAACCCAATTCTTAGAAAATAGAGGGAGTAAATACCCAATTAATGCAAAACCTTATCTATAACCCTGTAATCAGTCAAATTTTCTAGATGCTATGTCTGTTCCATTGAAACACTTGCATAGCAACATTAAAGAGCAATTTCACAAAGCATTATAATTTAATAATTATAAGTGATTCTAACTTTCAAATTATTCACTTTCGTTATCTATAAAAGTTTTCACATTCTGATAACTTATTCAGTTTGGAAAAAACATTCAACTACATGCATTCTTTCCAACAACGTTTCAGCCAATCTAGGTCCAATCTACAAAATTCAGATTATAATTATTTATAGTTAAATGTCAGAATTTCTGTTAAAGACATTCTGAGCTGACAGCACAAATCCAGCTTAACCCCTCCAATACCTAATGACGTCATCTGCTTTATAAACAATTGTTTTCTGCTTTAATTTCTAAATTGAATAAAGCAATATCATTAATGTAAATGAGTGTCAAACAATTTTTATCCTGACTAGATCATTATACTGCAATACCAGGCATATGATCAGGATCCTAACTGTTTACAAATAACCATTGTACTTGAAGTAAGGCAGTTTAGGGGTCAACTCTTTGCAACAGCAGACGACAATTGTTGCAGAAAAAAAGCTAGCATGCAGAGTTAAGATTGGTAAGAATTGATTCTCAATATTCTTATCTCTCCCATACTGTGAGCTGGATTTGTTTAGAGATAGCAGTCTATACTGTATTACACTGGTAGTGTAGCAGGGCTTAAAATAAGTAGGTGAGTCTTTCAAATGATCCATACAGCTACAGAACACAAAATCTTGCCTGTGTCTCTGCTTTGCCCAACACATTAAGACATTTTACATTCCAAATTTGGTTGGACTAGTACTTACAATTTTTAGCAATACAGCTTAAACATAAAAACTTAATATTGGAACTACAGTTAAAACCTCTCTACTATGACTACACTAAAACGAAAGCTCATTGATTGTATAAAAGACAGGCGACAGCTTAGAGCAAAGTGACTGTAAAATAGAAAGCTCCTTAACCCTTTGAACCCTAATCCCGCATATAGGCGTCTTTTAAAACAGTGTACATGTGAATAGTACACTTGTCCTGTGCAAACAGTGAAGGCCCAGATCAGAGGGCTCCAAAAGGAGCCCTCTGATCAGGGTCTTCACTGTTTGTTAGTTATGCAAAAACTGACAAGAACAACTCTTAAAAGCCAGAAATGGACTAGACAAAAATCGAAACCGGAATTGTCCATTTAAAGTTTCAGGGAGGAAAGAGTTAAAGGAGCTTTTTGTTTTACTGTCACCTTGCTTTAAGCAGTCACCTCGTAAACACATTATGATTAAAACCATTAAGTGGTTGTAACAAAGAGGTTTTATTGTACATGTAATTCCAAAGTTTGATCCTGACTTTGACCACTTAGTCTTAACTTTTCCTTCTTCTTTAAAAGCGTAAAGACAATTATACTTACATGGTCAGTGCCTGCATTGGGTAAGGTCTGGTATTTGGATTAGCTGGAACTGATATTTTTGTTGGTGACGACTTAGATGAAGTCTGTTTGCTTCGAACTGAGGTTGCTGAGCTTATCCTTCGAGAGGGAGTTCTTGTCCCAAAATCCGAGTCACTTGAATTGTCTGATTCACCATACTGAGATCTTATATCCGTGTTAGTCCGTGTCATGTGTCCAGGGGCAAATTTATATCGATGGGAGAGATTTGCTGAGTCTGTATGGGTATGACTAGCTCTGCTGCATGAACATGTCTGGTTGGTGACAATCTGATTGCCCAATTGCTCCTTCCTGTTGGTGTAGGAAAGTGCTGATGAATTGTTCACATTGGAACTGCCCTGCTGTACCTGTTGAACAGTGACTTGAACAGATTGTTGAGGAGGAGTAGCCGGAGAATTATTCTGTCAAACAAAAATTAGAAAACAATGATTTCTTTCAAGACTCTTGGGGCCCGTTTCATAAAATTTCATACGACAAAAAAGATTGTAAGTCAAAACTTTAAAATACATTTAATTTCTGATTTCTCTATCTAATCCTAACTTGTGACACCTCTTTGGAATCATCTTTTCAAGAAAATTCCAAAGAGATGTGATGTCACAAAACAGAATTAGATGGAGAAATTAATAATAATCGAGACTGTTATATTCTGACTAAATACAACAACATACGGGCCCCTGATGAGACTGGGTGAATTTAACATTTTCCATTACCATTGAATCTGTTTTAAGCAATCCAATGACATTTGACAGCTTAATGCAGAACAAAGAAAGTGTAGAAGAACATTCTGCATTACTTTTGACCTTCAATTAGCAGTCACTTCTCCTTAAAGACCATCATCAATCTTCTTTCAGTTAGTTGCTAAATTAAAGTAACAGATTTGACAACATAGTTCTTTCGTTGTTTATAAAACACAAAAAGTGATATAAAGGATAATAAAGCAGATTTTTTAGTGTAATTGAGTAGCCTTAAGTCATTTCTATACTTTGTTTCTGTTTTTAGGCCAGATTGTCGATACATCCGGGAACATCCCTCACGTATTGGCACGTAGAACTTGAGTTAATAGTTAAGTGTTTAACAGTTTTACAACCAATATTTATGCCCCAAATTATGGTATCATCATTGAAATAGTTTAATGAAAGTGCAACTCAAAATATCAAAGTCGTTAATTATACCACATGAAATCAGATAAATGGTGAAGTGTAAGTAAAATGTCGAAACTAGTAGGCTAAGTAACTCGTTAGAATTACACTTCCATGAAAATCACTGCCGCGTAATTTCAGATGAAGCTAAATTGTTATTCTGACATGACTTATTTGTGTTATTTTACGTATATTAACTCTTTCCTCCCTAAAACTTTAAATGGAAAATTCCAGTTTCCATTTTAGTCTAGTCCATTTCTGACTTGTAAGTGTTGTTTTTGTCAATGTTTGGCATTGTGACAAACAGTGAAGACCCTGATCAGAGGGCTCCTTTTGGAGCCCTCTGATCAGGGTCTTCACTGTTTGCATATGACAAGTGTACTATTCACATGTACACTGTTTGAAAAGCACGCCTATATGCGGGACTAGGGTTCAAAGAGTTAAGGTTTGTTCATTCAGTGTTAATAGTCAGTTTTACATTTATACTCCTTCTGTGTTAAGTTCGCATTAAGTCATTGAAGTTTATAATTAAGACACCGTACATAGTTTATGATCCCGGGATGGAGTTTAATTGCCGATCTGGCCTAAAAAACATAAAATATAAAAATGACTATGAACTATTAAATCAAAGCGCTGAAGGCGCTTAAAGACTGTCGACGTACTAAGAGAAAGCATTTGTGTTCAGCAGTGTACCATTCTATGTTGTGTACAGAGATAAAACTATATTTTAAGTCTCTCACAAGAATGATTAGTTCAATGTTAAGCTAAGTTTATGCTGGTGGTTGCTAAAAGACAATTTTGAAGACAAGTGGAAACTTAAAGTAAGACGAAAGTAAAACAGAAACATCCATGGGCTTTCTGTTTTGGTTTTATTTCACTTGCTGCCAAACACTTGTTTATGGCTCTTTATCAGGATAAATTAGAATCATGAAATTTCTATGAGGAATCATTTTAATGAAAGTGAACTTAGTAAAAACACTTATGCATCTTTACACCTACTACAGTGGAGAATCTGTTATTCTTTCCCAATAAACGCGTTTACGCTAAAACAATTATTTGCAGTGCAAACAGTTTGGAGCCAGATCAGACGCCTGGTAACCCGGCGTCTGATCAGGCTCCAAACTGCTTGCCACCAAGATAAACAAGAATGACCAGAATTGTCCAAAAGTTGTTCTTTTCTACGTTTTAGTGCTTTGCGTTTGCGTACGTTTGCGTTTAAACGGGAAAGAATAACAGATTCTCCACTGTATGAATAATAAAGGAGGCAATTATAAACAATGATGGTTCAAATATAGCTATATACTCATAACCATTTGTCTGTGAAACAATTGTAACAACTATTTCCGTGAATTTGTAATAAAGGGCGATGTTTCGTTCGTAAGTACATGATTGTACAAGTATCTAAAATCAAATTTAAATAATTGTTACAACAAAATTATAAAGATTGGATGAAAACTATTGGAGTTAGAGAGCAACCACTGGTAATTTCTGGTAATTCAAGGTGCATAATCTAGACATCTTATGCGACATAGGTAGTTATCAAACTTGGCCAGGAGTGTACATATTACACAAATGGATCGCTATCTGATCCCCATGATCGCCAAGGTCACCGTCGGTTTACTCCCTGCACAAAAATCCGTGGCGCTCCGACCGGAACTCCATTAGATCGCTAATTGATCGCCTAAGTCGCCATCGGAGCGCTACCTGATCGCCAAGATCGTAACTGGAGCACCACCACGATCCAACACAGCAAATTAGTAGATACTTTGCGATCCGTGATCTGATAATGATTCTCTGTATCTTAAAATATCCGATAGTATTTTCTATCAATAGATCCAAATTGCATAATGTAACTCGACGTCTCATCCGGATCCAAACTGTTATACACAATGATGGTACCGAAAAGTGTGTAAATATAAATTATAATGGCGTTCAACATTGGTTTTGATGTGCATTAGAACATCTATAGTAGCTATTACATCGAGAAAAAACACTCAGAGATGTCTAAGACTTTTGGCAGTACGAACGTAATGCAGAAAGCTCTTATAGGAACTGTCTACATTACGATACTACTGCATTAAGCGGATCCTAGTAAAAAAGAAAGCAGCTATGTGTATAGCTATTTGCCTAAACATCTGCTGCCAAATCTAAAACGAATGAGTGCGGCAGAGCGCCACATGTCTTCGTAGGATATCTCCCAATTTAGATCAAGTAGAGCGCTAACAGACCGGTAATGGATCTCCATCGGTCGTCGACATCGCTATCGGATCTCTTTTGAGCACCATAGATTGCATTGGTCGTCATCGGAGCGCCAATAGAGCGCATTGGATCCCACCTTAGTCGCCTTTGAGCGTCAACGAAGACCAATCCGATCATATAAGGTCGCAACATTTTTTATGACTTGGGAGGCGACCAATGACCATGAAGTCGCTATCGGATCTTACAGATCGCTAACGGATCGCTATCGGAGCGTCATCTGATCGCAATCGGATCATCAATAAATCTTAACACCGTCAACCCTATCGACGAGTTTACTCATCATTTACTAACAGTATATGTATAAAAAGTACAATTATTGTATGTTGACAGTGCAGACCCCGATCAGAGGGCTCCTAAAAGAGTCCTCTGAACAGGATATGCGCCGTTTATGGATATGATCATATAATATCATTGCTTTAACATATTTAATTACTCGCGACTAGTAGATCTATAGATATCTACTAACACTGTACCTATGAGCAGTATACCTGTCGTATGCTAACGGCGAAGACCCAAATCTGAGACCCAGCCCTCCAACCAGGATCTGCACCGTTTATGGATACGATTTAATATCGTAGTTGTTTAACAAATTCAACCCTATTGACGAGTATATTCGTCACCTACTAACAATGCACGAACAAAAAGTACAATTGTCGTATGCTAGCCGTGCAGATTCAATTCAGAGGGTTCCTAGAGGATGTAGTCATGTATCATAATTGCTTAACACAATTAACTATATTGACCAGTAAGGATATCTACGAGCACGTACGGTACCTATGGAAGGTACACTTGTCGTTTGCTAACGCCCTTAGCTCAGATCTCCGCAAATAATGCGGAACTCCGCATTTATTCCGCAGAATTTCTTCCGCATATTTTGCGGAAAAAATGCGGAGTATTCGGACGCGGAAATCCGCAGAAAATCTGGATTGCGGAAAAAATTGCAGAAACTGGACTGCGGAGATGCGGAAATTAGATTGCGGAGAATTTGCGGATATGCGGATTTTCTCCGCATTAAATACATAGTTTCTCCGCACTAAATGCGGAGTTTCTCCACAGTAAATGTGGAGTTTCTCCGCATGAAATACGGAAATTTCTACTGCTGTAGATGCGGATTTTTCTCCGCATGCGGAAATAATCCGCATCTCTTTGCCGCCATTTATCCAGCACAGCACCAGCACACATGAAGGGCAGACACAGAGCCAAAACAATATGAAACACAACTAGTCTGAGACATGATTCAAAATTGAGCAATGATGCATAAAATAAGTGGACAATACTAAACAAGAGCTCTGCCTTGCAGCACCAAACAGTTGTCTTACGGTGTGTCCATTTCCTTTTGAGGTACAACTAAGACACCAAAAGCTTAAAGCCAGGACAGAGTTTAGGTCATTGGTATAATCTCATGATAGCAAATATCAGTATAATACATTAACCCTGAACACCATATAGCTTGTTTTCCGAAGAAAGATTGTTGCTTATTTAAAGCAGGCTTTATGTAAAGCAGAATGCCCTTTGGAGGAGAATTCTACTTTACTTTCAGCCTACTTTAAGCGTTACCATCTCATAGGATATAGGACTTTTTTTTAAGGTCCATACTAATACAGTACATGTATACCAGAAATGGTAATCCAAAGAGTTATGGTTCTTAGACTAACTATTCTTATCATTTCTAATAATTGTTACAAGTTAAAAGCTTTTGGCTGAATACTTTTCCAGAAGTGGACCTAAATTAAATATATGAAACTATTGAATTCCATTCTCTAAGCCCCATTAAATAGCCATTATTGTGACAAATTCTATGATAGAGAGTTACATCACAAGTTGGTTTTAACAGTTTTAATGATAAACATTTATTCCATTCTCAATCAACAGTATAAACATTATTAAATAATATGGCCTAGTAAACAAACAAGATTTGTTAAATGTACTACTGTCAAACAAATGTATGCCATTGCAATAAATATGATATCAAAGGTTGAATATATGCAAATTATATGTTGTCAGATTTAAAAGTTCTTTAAAAAATCTGTAACATCTTCAGATCGAACTAAACACTGGTTCTTCAAACATCACTTGGTTGAAAGGGATCTATAAATATTGTTGATTCAAAGATTCATTAGAAAAATCTGTAACATCTCCAGATTGAACAAAATCACAGGTCCTTCGAAATGCAGTTGGATGAAAGGGGTTCTTTACACGCCTGATGCTTAACTGCCTCATTTGATGAGCGGTGAGTCGAAGGCTTTGTAATGTCTGCCACTTTCCAATTGATCACCGGTTTGTCACAGTTGGAAATTTCTGTAAATCAAATTTAAGTTTTAAATCTCTGCAAAATTGAAAGTCAACAGAGCAATCATAGAAGAGAATTTTAAGGAAACTGAAAACCAGATCATGGCATAAAATCATTAAAGAAAAATATCAAAATCTTCTATTTTTTGTAGAAAGAATTCTATTGCAAAATTGATTCTGCCTGTAGACGGTGTAATTATCTAATTTTAAACTTCACACCAAAGTAGATCCCATTCACTTCAGAAGTTCAGTGAGATAAAACAGAATTGGGATATAAGTATGGCACAGTGGCCAAAAGGTAATAGAGTGTAGAAATACATAAGTTCATTTAATACCTAAACTACTATAAATTTACATGCCTATAAAACCACCCGGCATCCATTTACATTTTTTATGCCATATCCGATTTTCAGTAACATAAAAGCAGCATAATCATTCAAATGATAACCATTCAAGACCAATCCTGAGTCACATGTAAACAGCTCAAATTTTAGGGTTCAGCTGAGTCAGTTGTCATTCTGTGTTAAAGTGGATTTTTTCTAAGCATTCATAACAAATAAACAAATCTTTTACATTGATTATTTAATTTTGTTTTTATATAAGGCTTTGTTTTTATTGTTATTCTGTACACTTGCAAGAAGTCTAATGAAAATCCATTGAGAAATGAAGTTGACACAGCAATGACACGTTTTTTCTAAAAAGCAGCCACAGTGACATTGACCATGACATGTGAAATAAAAACGCGTTCGTTCGTATGAAGATTGATGAAAGTCCTTTCAAATTGGTAATTTAAGTTGCCTGTACCGACAAAGGGCGTTGGAATGCACATACATTACCAATGAGCGTTTGAAAATTTCACTCGTTCTGCATGATTTGTCCCTTCTCTGTCTATTGTGCAAGACGAGTGCATTTTCAAACTTTTTTGATTTGCCTTCATTGTCTTTAATGCAGATGAGTGACAAATTTCAAAGTACTAAACTCCTGACAACAATCATGTGGAAGGATTTCCAATATTGAGACGGGATAATAAAGTATCTTGATTAAAGTAAAAGTTCAAGACCACCATAAATGGCATTACAGTTAAACAGTCTACTTTTTAATGAAAAAGTATTCTTTTAAATATAAAATTTTCTAACACGCCTCGTGCAAACCCCTATATAAAGAATAAAGGAACGTATCTCATTCTATGTTTAAATTCTCTATCAAACAAGCAAACTCTGTAACACCTTCATGTTACATAACATGGCTTTGATAACTGTCTGTGTACCATGAAATTTAAAGCCATAGCGGCTGTGTAAATTGTTGTTAAATTGAAGTGTTAGCCCTTGAGATGCTGGTAATTAAATCACTTGGTCTACAGCCTCCTGATTTAATTATTGCGCTTTTCAACTCCTACCAGTGTTCTATTGCACTATAAAACATTTGTATGAATTTATTAATTGTTGAGATGCACCAGGTAATTACATTAATCTGCCTTCGGCATCGTGATGTAATTATTATTACTATGCATCTCAACTCCTACCCTTATTCTATTTCACATTAAAACACTGGCATTAATTTATTATTTTGATTCCTACGCTTCAATTTAACCACAATTTGCACCGACGCAACTGCACTACATTTCTTGACGTTCCCATTTTTCAAAAAAGCCCACTTTTGATTTTGCCAGTATTATGTTGTTTGAGCTAGGAAGATTTTTTTAAGAAAACTGGCAAAGGGTCACTAACGAATCATTATTTGTGTATAAATATTCTTAAATCAGGCCAATAGGTTCAGAGAAAAAGAATTTTAAAGATTTTCTATACAGAAATATAAGGCAAAACTTGCCCCACCCACTGGCAGCCATGTTTTTTAAGATAACACAACTATTTTAAGAAATCTGGTAGAGATCAGTCATCAATTGATCATTTGTGTAAAATTATTTTCAATTTGGACAAGTAGTTTCATAGAAGATATTTAAACTTTTTACTATACAGAAACATAAGTAAAACATGCCCCACCCACTCGGCACTGGCAGCCATGATTTTTTAGATATCAAAATTATTTTAATAAATCTGGTAGAGGGTCACCCATGGATCATTTGTGTGAAATTATTTTCAAATCGGACCTACGTTTCAGACAAGAAGATTTTTAAAGTTTTCACTATATATGGCCATATAAGGAAAATCTGCCCCACCCACTAGCAGCCATGTTTTTTAAAATTGGCAACCACAGTTTCAATTGGATGTAACAGTGTGCATTTTTTTTTGAGAATTTATACACAGACATGTTCCTTCTTTGTTTATATAGGGGTGTGGGCGAGGTGTGTTAGAACTCTTAATTAGCTTACTTCTGGTGCCTTTTCTGTTCGACATTGTCTTGGCACACTGCATGGCGGCATCACAGCATCGTAGGACGAATACAGGTTTTGAGATCTTGACTGAAATAGAAAAAAACATTGACAAATAATATGCTTACCACTGAAGTAACCAGTAAAAATTGCATTTTAATAAAATTACATGTACAATAATGTGAGTTCAACTTATATTGCTTAAAGCTTTAAAATCTATCCTGGCTCTAGCTTAATCTGAACCAACCTCAATACATGACTGTATCAGCCAGCACTGAAACAATAATTACTTCCCTAAAGTCAGAAGGGCATGATATACAAACAGAATATCACCACAGTGGGTGATCCAGGGTCTTGTATCGGTTCTTGTTGGTTGTGTAATCCAGATCTCACGAGAGGCATAGCCTCGCGTGTGATCTGGATTACACAACCAACGAGAACTGATTCAAGACCAGGATCACCAACTGTGGTGATATTCCTTTTATTATATACCTAAACTGTTTGGATCTAGATCTAAATGTTATTCAACTGAATAATCAAATATACGCTTACATGTAAGCCCCTAGTATGTTAAAATTCCTGTGTTCATAATTATGCAATCTTAAACTATTTATGAAAGTCATGTGACCACCAATAAATTACGTCATTATTTGTTTGATTATTTTGTTCTCGATTGAATCCGTTATTTAAGTAGCATTTTGCAAATAATGGTCATTTAAGCGTTTTAGAGTGCGAGTTGAACTGTCTTAAACCTTATCCTTTGGAGGAAAACATTAGTAAAAGTGGGTGTTGTGGGTTATTTATGCTTAAAATGGAAATGAACTGTTCAAAGTTATTCCAACTTTTTTGAAAAATAGCATCGGGACCTGGAGTTCCGAAACGTCACACGCAACGCTTCTTAATATAAATTGTGTACAATTTGTGTCGCATAAAAACAGTGACTTCAACATTGTGTAGCATATATGCAGTGTTTTCATTAGTAACCGATTGCCGATGCATATAATTCACGATTAAAATGGAAATCAACTGTTCAAAGTTATTCCAACTTTTTTTAAAAATAGCATCAGGACCTGGAATTCCGAAAAGTCACATGGAACGCTTCTTTATATTAATAGATTGTTGTACAATTTGTGTGGCATAAAAGCAGTGATGTCAACATTGTGTAGCATATGTCATCTAATACGGACCATCTGAAATTCTGATTAGGAAAAAGATTATTGGGTCTGTATAATGGCTTAATTTTAGAATAGGTATATAATAACCTTTTTATACGGTTATTATACCAATGTTTACTGATTTAGTAACCTGAGCGGTCTCATTTCATATTTATTGATTTGAATGATAATAAATAAAAAGAACTTTTGATGGACAAAAAAACTCAGCGATTTAACCCTCATCACTGAACCCGTGACGACACACAAATTTGTGACAGCCGTGTCGTCCCAGGGTCTTCATGCCATCATGGCTGCATGCTGTCTACCTCCCAAGGCTGGAGCATTATTTTTTGAATTTGTACTGCGACAGATATCTGATGGCACCCACTGCTCCAAAAATGGCCTGGCAATAAGGTTACTGTACTCAGAAATGGACTTCCCCACCCACCCCACACACACTCACTGTAAGTTTACATTTATAACTAATTAACTTTTTAACAGTGTAGACCCATCTCAGACAGGTCCTGATCAGGATCTAAACTCTTAACTGTTTTCTTAAAGGATCTATCCGTGACATTAACATATTAATATTTATTACTTCATCATAACTGCAATATTTTTTGGAAGTGACTATTCAGACTAAGTGTATGTTACATTGTATGATCACATAACCACTTACTACAACAAATTTCTTTTATTTATCCTTACCCTTGACTGTCCTTTGTGTAAAGCTAGCCTGGTGATCCTGTCTGGCCAATGGACTTGTTTTGGATGTTTGGTATTTCTCCAAATTATGGCTGACTGCATGCATTCTGAAATCCAAGTTTAAAAAGAATTCTTCTTCTTCTTCCTTTTTCTGAATTGTTAGCATTTAAAGTGTTTTCAGGTTTAAAATTCAAGCTAAATAAAATCCCATATCTATTTCTGTTTAACCATATCCCGTAATATACACTGCAGGCATCATTCTATAGTGTAATAGGTCGAAATAACTCCGGGTCGATTTGACGAGGGGCCGAGTTGACCCGGGATTATTTTGATATTTGGAAAGATTTTCAAACGATAGAAAGATTTAAGTATTTGCTAACTACGATTTGCGAATTTTGAAATAAATCTAACTATTTCTATCTGCATTAAATCTAGTGAACGACCTTAACTTAAGTGTCAAACTTCCCGACAAAATTTAACGATTGAACGTTCAGTCGTCAGACTCAAAGCATTCCAGGAAATTCCTTACCTTCGTCGGCATCGAGCTCAACGCACATGTGAAAGCTGAGGTATCATTGCTTGTGTGTATGTCTGTACGAACGATTCTTCTACATATTAGGCACGCTTTCTTGTTCAAACACTTGTAGCCTAAATAAAGTAATTTTAGAATCTAGGCTAATCGGAGTTTGAATTTTGGCGTCTCACTGCCCTCCGACTTGAAGAGTTAAAATTGCGCGGGAACTCGGACCATACTATATCGACCCCAATCGGTTTCGGCACTTGGTGTAAATAGATTTCTATTTCTATTTCTATTTTTTTGGATAAAACGGGGGATAAAAGTTTTATATCTGAAACAGCCAAACGTATAATTAGTTTTCAAACTGAGGATAAATGTTTTTATATATAAAACAGCAATATTATTATTATTATTTTTTTTTTAAACTAAATTATTTTCACAGGTACTTGACACATACATCTAGATCTATTAACCCACCCCCCCCCCCCCCCCCCCCCTTTTTATTTTTTTTTTTTTTTTTTTTTTTTTTTTTTTTTACTATACTTCTATTATAGATACGTATAAGAGAAGTATAGTGGGGAAAAAAAAGAAAAGGGGGGGGGGTGTTAATAGATCTAGGTGTATGTGTCAAGTACCTGTGATTATTTTTTAGTATATATAATTGTTGCATTAAATGTGAAAAGGCAGTTTGACAATATTTCATTGGTGTTTTTAAGTATAATTAGGACATCAGAAATTCAGAATGCAGGTTAATAGCCCTTAATAAAAGTTGGACAATATATGGATTTTGGTTAAATTTATTAAACTAATTCAAGTTTCTACTTCTTTTATTTCTTTTTCCAATACTGTCCACATTCAACTACATTGTAACTGAATATTGTGACAGGATTTTGTTAAAAATTATAAATGCTTTGAAAGGAATTTTATTAAACCCATTGAATTGTCATAGTACTCATATTATGCCAAAATTAATCAGAAAGAACATCTTGTAAAATCTAATTAATCGATTTAAAATATAAATATCTTGAAAAAAATATAAGTCCAAGGTTTTCGCATCAAAATTTTTCCAAGTATAAATTCTCCGCATCATGAAAAGTTCAGAGTCTGAATTTCCGCAACTGAAAATTTCTAAGTGCCATTTTTCCGCATGTTCTCCGCATCATGAAATTGTCAGAGTCTGAATTTCCGCAACTGAAAAAATTCTAAGTGCCATTTTTCCACATGTTCTCCGCATATTCTCCGCATATGCGTAGTTTATCCGCAAAGCGCGGAAATATTTTTGCGGAGTTTCTGCGGAAAATGAAGATTTCCGCAACTTTTCCGCAACATTTCCGCATTTTCTCCGCATTTTGAAATACAATGCGGAAATCTGAGCTAAGGGAGAAGAGCCAAATCTGAGGGCTACTAAAGGAATCCTCCGATCAGCATCTGCACTGTTTGCGGATAGGATTATATAAATCGTAATTGCTTAACACACTCATCCCTATCGACGAGTACACTCACCATTTACTAATGCATATGTATATGCTATTTGCAACCAGTTCGTGGCGTCTGATCAGGTATCCAACTGTTCGACACTTCTTACAAAAAAAGTCATTATAACTTTAGTCAAATTTAGCAAAAAGTTAACTCTGCGAAATAGATTTGCATCTGAATTATCTCCTTTGTTGCCTTACCGGGATTACCCCGAGTACAAAGGTTATTTGCCAACAGTTTGGGTACTGATCAGATGCTGCGCATGCAGGCTTCTGATCACAATACAAACTGTTTGATACTCATAGTATCAGTCAAGATACTTAAAGTTGAATGTTGAGAAGTAAATGCAGACGACTTTAAAAATAAAGAAGTTTGCTTTGCGACGATTCTTTCTACTACACTGGATACTGATTGGAAACAGATCTATACGTTAATCCTCTTAACTACCAATATGTCATCTGCTTTAATCCAGTGTCTACGTAAACAAAAATAGTTTCTTTTATGTGTTTTGGTATCAGTTAAAGTTTGGATCTTGATCAGAAGCTGTGTTACACGTTTGATGAGAATCAAAACTGTTGGCCAACACCCAATGCACCTTAGGTAAGGCAGTGAAGTGGTTAATGAACTAACTGTTACAACAACAGGTCAAAGAGCAAAACAATAACACCTTTAATGCAATCAAACAATTAGCCATGTGTCAATCACAGGCAGCACACTTTGGCGACACACTTCACACATTCGCACATAATTGATGTCTGCTTTTATTCTCGATGATCCTTTTCACGTCCTATAGTACTTTCTCTTATCAAATTTCGATCTAATCATCGTCCGATTTAAGTAACATTTAAGGAAGTGGCTAGCCGTCCGGTTCCGGACGGCTAGCCTGCCCTGTGAGGGTAGGCTAGACGTCCGGAATAGATTTTCGTCAGAGCTTATACAGCATAATTTACGTGAGTTAGTGCCTGGATATATATGGCAAACAACCGTAAATGCAATTTTAAACTTCAGAAAATCGGTGAGAACAGAAACAAGTCGCACTTTAAGGAATTGATTTACCGTCACTATGAGCTATGTTCGCATCCGCCATTGTTGTTGTTGCCGTATTCTTTCCCCACCTAGTAGGATAACCCACAGAATTATAATTCCGTGGATAACCGCACTCTCGCAGGCATTTTTAATTGATGATTGAATACCTGTACGTTTCGCTAAACTGACACTTTCGAGCATGTACATAATGTCCACGTTAGAATGTTTCCATTTTTAATTGATTTCTTTAGTGTCAGAGAAATATCTCCGACTTAGAATTTCACAGCGATCTACGGTAATGGACAGGTCTTCCCTTTTTCGAAGTATAATGACCTTCATAAATACATGTATTACTCAAACTTTTACTCCAAATGCCACTTTATGCCGATGCTTTACAATGGATTTTGTTTGCATGGCTTTGTTATTTCCGATTCATTCACAGTTTGCTACTAGCGACAATACATGGAGATACCGGCCGCGATAATTAGATATAGCGATAATCAACGTATTTATATCATACCATCCATTTGAAATACTTTCGGCATTTGATCTTCAATCTCTAATTATAACCACGGAATTATACATCAGTGTATAATTCTGTGTTATAACATTCAGTTAATATTTACATGTATAAATTACAATAAAATCAACAGAAATGCCCTGCGTCCTAATCTAATAGCGACAAAGTCGGGGCAGCAGAGTCAATAACCAATTAAAATGGCGGATGCGAACGTCGGTCTTAAGCGAAGGTAATTTAATTCCTTTATATGCATGTGATTTGTGTATGCTCTCTATTGTTTTTTTGAAAATTAAATGCATTTAGGTTTGTTTCAACTTGTTTTAAATATACCCAGGCACTAACCCACGTATAAAGCAGTATATTTCCTGAAAGAAATTTATTCCGGACGTCTAGCCTACCCTTACAGTGTAGGCTAGCCGTCCGGAACCGGACGTCTAGCCCGTCCTGTGAGGGTTGGCTAGCCGTCCGGTTCCGGACGTCTAGCCACTGCCAACATTTAAATCTACACCAATTTTAAAAACTGTAATACCTTAGGTGCATATTTTATATTGGGGGCGAAACTACCAGGGTTGGAAACGACCAGGATGGAACTGGTTTGGTCGCGAAACGTCTAAGTTGCGAAATTGTTTGGGGCGAAACGACCCCTCGGAATCATGCGAGCCGAGTACAGTTAAACCTCTTTACTACGACTACTAAAAAGACAGCCGATTAATTGTAAACAACTCAGGTGACAGTTACTGCAAGGTAACAGTACAACAAAATTTAAGCCCCTAAAGGTGTTTCTTTTTGTTCAAAGGCCAACTTGCTGTAAGCCGTCACATTTTTAAACACCCAATAAAGAACACAATTTTGTGGTCCTAATATAGAGGGGGTTCACTGTATAATAAGCGTGAAAACAAAATACTTTATGCCATCTGTTAACCTGAGTCTCACTGTGAATATTTCCACGGGATATTATCAATACAGCCGTAATCGCTGTCATAATATGAAGCGTTTTGTATATTTAAGGTTTATTGCGAAAATGTTAGCAAAACACTTCAATAATTATATGTTAAAACAGATTTCCACTGCACTATTTAGACCAGATTACACACCAGCGATCGCACGGTGTCCTGAAGTGTAGAAATTACCAGGGGCGGATTAACAATCCCATTTTATCTAGTCATTATTGAATTCATCGGTATCAAGTGTATGTTTCAGTTAAATATTGCTATAAATAATTTCTTACATCGAAGCTTATCATCTTCTTAATTAAAACCCAAACGTTTGATCAGATTTTAAGTTATGGATCTTAGACAAACTATCGCAGCCCTTAACGATGTGTATGTGGATACACCTATGGCGCATTAATCTCAGAAGGTTAAGGTTGCTTCGCCAGATTGGAGCACTGGTTTGGAAGGATTCCGGGTCGTTTCGCGCCCAAGCCGTTTCCTCCCTGGTCGTTTCCACCCTGGTCGTTTCCCTCCCAAATGAGACCCGAGTCGTTTTGCCCCCTAAGGGCTAGTCGTTTCGCCCCCAATTTTATAAACTTACTTTATATAATGTATGTTATCCCATAAACTTAAGTTTTAAGTTTCATGTAATAAAATATGAATAGAAAATCAATTTGTCTTTCTCCCAATTTGTATTTATAAAACAATAAAAGTGTGGAAAATAAAATGTATCGTGTTATTTGTTCTTAATATTTCTAATATTTTTGTAAATTTATGTTATATTTGAAATTTAAAATCATATTTATTAAAGATTAGCTACAGACAATTTAATAATATTTATATTGTTGTTGTTTGATTGTATTAACTGTTTAAACATAACATGATTGCCATAGTAACACATAATTATCTTAACACTTGAATGTGTTAATATGACGACACTTTGTTATCTTTCACACACGTAAGTGTCAAATAATTCGCGAACGTGCGAGGGCATAAAGAATGTCCACGGTACCATCAAACAGGTGTTAATTTGCTTTGTTTATTGCACATTGTTTGTTGCGTTTTTCACGAACTTTGATGTTTAAATGAGGGATTATAATTAAAAAAACCAACCCGTCATTTAAAATTGAAAAAAAAACGGATTTGAATAGAAATCTATTTTGATTGGTTTTAAGGTAATAAAAGGTGGTTTTCGAGATGTTCTCGTTATATCGCTCTTAATTGTTGATAGGCTATAATTTACGTGCGTGAGTGAAAAAAGTTCTAAGACAGGATTTGTGAATAGTGATTTAGATTACTGTTGTGTCTTCAAAATAATATTGGATTGAGGAATAATTAAGTAAGATAGCGGCATATGCTGTGGTTCACTTTGTTTTTTGTGTTCATAATGAGTGATATTTGCACAGCATGCGAGAAAGTGGTACGTAAACTACAAGAAGCAATAACATGTGACGGTTGTGGTCGATGGCACCACAGGACGTGCAATTCAGGTTAGTTATTTTATTATTAATTATTTTAAAAAGCCATGTTACCACATTCACTGCCATGGGATTGTATTAACCATTTCACCAATTTATCCCGAATATATTGGTTAATTGCAAAAAGCTTGGATAGTTGATCAGTTGCAGAATATAACTCGGCGTATGATCAGGATCAAAACTGTTTGACATTTTTTGCATTTAGTCTATTTATATATAAAATAACATTGAAATACAGACGCTCCACTTATTTTAATAATCGACAGTTTAATTGTTATGTATTAATCTTGGGCGTGTTCGATTATCAGTTCCAGAACTGTTTGGAACGATTCCATGGAATTAGTAAATCAAATAAAAACGGAATTGAACCCTTGCAAATATGGTCGTCTGGTTCCCTACTTATTACAAGTTTGCTGTCGAAGCGTTCGTAAATTGTGCCGGGAACCATGATGATACGTCACAATTCTGCCCACACCACCTCCTCGGGCAGAATTGATAGAACAGTTCTGGAATTGAATTCCGGACCATTCGATTTCGATTCCGTCAATCCGGAAGATTCCGGACTGATAAACGAACACGCCCCTTTTCATTGATTATCCCGAATATAAGTGGTTATTCATAAAAAGTTTGGACCTTAAAATCCTAACTTTTTATTTGTGTTTCTCGTTAAATTGAGACATACATACATACAGTAAAATGATCAATATCCCGTCTTACAGTACTTGCTTACATTAAATTTCTATCTAAACACCCTTCGATGAAAATAACAAATAAATGTACGTTAATTTTTAACAGAGATATACTGTAGATACATAATTGATATTGGGAGCGAAACGACCAGGGGCGAAACGACCAGGGTGGAAACGGCTTGGGCGCGAAACATCCAAGGTGCGAAATTGTTTGGGCGCGAAACGTCTTGTCACCGTTTGGAAGTACGGTTACTTAAGACTGGCAACAAGTCGCCAGTCTAAAAAACACTATAAATAAAATATATTTTATGTCACTTTTTATATGTTTAATAAACAAAGAACTACGCTGTAAATGCATTTTTAAGGCCCCGACACTACAGGCGGGACGCACCCAGACTCTATTTTGTAGCAACGTACCCTCACAGAGTAATTAAACCTTCTTTCATATAAAGAAATTGATTGTTTGAAAGAGTTAAATTACCTGGAACGCTAGCCGTCTCAGCTCACCAATTTGACCACCTGATGAATATCTCACACTATGGCATCCATGTTCATTTCTGTATTGTTCCATATATTTTTTAATGTCTGTGTAATGCTTGAATATAAAACTCTCCTCTTTTCTGACTCTATAATCACGCCAGGGGTGAATAAACTTGTCTTTCGAATTTGATTCATTTTTAACACCATCATTATTTCGCCTGGCAATGAATTTGGCATCCGGAAACCAACCAGTTATATCTTCAACCCGCGGGTCTATCTTTCCGTTCTTTTTCAAGTTATTGGTCGGCTTGAGCAATTTACTTTCATATTCCTCTTGATAATACACGTCTTCCGCGGCTTGAATAAGTTTGTTTTGAACTTGTCTATCGATGTAAACGTTGAATTCATGACTAGAATCCTGTTTCTGTGACTCTCCTTCACTTGACATACCAGCTTCATTGGCCAAGATAGCCATTCACTCCTACTAAGAATCTCATTAACACCGTCATTCATCCATGTGCAAACGAGCATCCATTTGTAAACAATTAGGTTGCGATGTTTGGCTGTTCTGTTAATCACCCATCGTTAAATGTACATGTTATTTTCACGGAAGAGTGCACAAATTGTTTGCTTTAAATAAAATTATATTTTTATAAGTTGAAAAAAACTTTTTAAGACATGCTGAATTTGTAAAGTTTCATCTAAATTATGATGATAAATGTATATCTAAAAGGGAGTGATAAGGAAGAGCAATAGTTTACGACATTACGGTCTGGATGGTAAACATAATTAAATACATTTTAAAGATATTTTCTCGTTGTTTTTGTAAATAGGAATATATTTATTCTTTTATGAATCAGTTTAAAAGTTTCTCTCAAATATAGTTGTTAGGGTTTTTACAACATCAACAACCGAACGAATTTTGGCAATAAACATGCGCAGTGCCCGGCAAATTCCAAGATGGCGGAGTAAACAAAAATTGACAGGGTACCAACAGAATAATTTATATTTCCCCCCACGGACACTTATTATAGGGGTTTCTGTTTGGAGCGAACAGTGTCATCTGAACAGGTTTCTAAATCGTACATTGACTTTAACGTGAATGCCTTGAGTTCTTGCAGATTTTTTTTAGCACAAGTATTTGCATGTTTTGGACATGTTTTCATGGGATAAAACTGTCATTAAATCATTAGCACTGGCATGGGTTTTGTTAAGTGAACTGTGCTATGATTTTTGTGTTGGGTGTCCATTTGTATCATTCCTTGGGTGTATTTGTGTCATTTATTCACTTTTGAAGGAATAATATTGGCCGGGTGTTTTATAAGACCTAAAGTAAATAAAAACATGTAATTTTGAGAAAATTACAAAAACAGCGCTCCCTCTCTACAAAGACACCCACTGGGAGACAAAACAGAGTTCCCATTCACGCACAGATGTACGTGATTCACGTTTAATTCTAAAAAATCACGCATAAAATCAATGTCCTGAACGTGCATGCACGCACAGAATTATGTTGCAGATATATAATGCCGAAATCGGATGTAAGAAGACCATTTTTATTAACACGTCAAAGTCCGACTAGTCAATTTGGATTTGTTTTCATTTTCCTTATGGTGTCTGTCAGGCGCTTGACAATCCTTATCATTCTTAATACGTAAAGGCTAAAGCGCCTGGTTCACCCGCATCGCGAATCCGATGATTTAGCGGTTTAAAATTGATTGTGGGATTTCCCGTCTCTTTGCCTAATAAAGTCGCTATTTTTTTTAAAATAATTTTTGTTTTTATAAGAATTCAATACTTATTTAGAGGAAGACGTGTTTGAAAAATGCTGACAAATGATTAAAAAAAAAGAGTCCGGTCATATTTCTGGTCACTTTCGATTTCAAAACAGCGACGCCATTTTTATGCGAAAAACTGGACGGGTTATCAGATGTATTTTATCCCGTCTATTGACAATGTTGTGGAAAATGCCTGATTTAATGAGACACAGTCTTAGCATAGGCCTAGGCATTCGTGTAGTCTGCAAATATGTCGGCTAATTCTCAATTGACGGCCTGGTGAGAGATATGTACAGTACACATTGAAACAAATGAAATAAAAATTTATCGGCGGAACTACAAATTTCCAAAGATCATTCCTGGTGCGTATCCATTTTTTGAATAACGGATTGCTACTAACTTGTAATAGCTGCAGTACTGCACCTCTAGACCACGGTCTAAATCCGCAATACAGTTATGGTATCGCAACTAACTTTGTAATAGAAGAAACAGAAAAACGTTTCATATGCACCCTCTGAAATTTGTCTGCACCTCCAAAAATTAGCCCTAGAGGGTACATGCACCCTCAAAATTTAAAGCCTGTGGGAACCCTGCAAAAATTGTGTGCGTTGTCCGGAGGGCGTCGAAATAGACAGGGCCATTGGTTTGTTTAACGTAACGCGGCGTCTGATCTGGATTGAAGATGTTTGTCATTTGACATTAAGTTTTGTTCTGTCTAAATGTCAAATGTATAACTTTGAGAAAAACAGCAGACAGCAACGGTAAGGAGACAATATTACAGCAGTAAAAGCGGTGGACATAACTGTCCTGTTAAAGGGAACAGCGGCAAGGGTCGTTGTAAGGAGGGAGACGTTGTTGAGAGGGTCGTTGTAGGGAGGGAGCACTGTATTTCCATTATAAGTCCACAATTCAAACTTGCAAATCATTTTCTCGACAAGATATGTTCTGGTACAATATAGTTTTACATTTAATTTTGATGCATATACATGCATGGGGTTGATGGAGTCAGGACTCAGATTGACTGGTTGCAGCCCCCTTGATCCTTGATTTGGTAGAGCACAGGAGTAGTTTTGAAGTGATCATGGGTTTGAATCCCGCAGACATTTTCTCCTGGCTAAGCCTGTATTCATGTGATATATGCTATGTAAAACTTAAGTTGGAGTAAAGAGCTCAGTAGAGCTTATGTTATATTAACAGTTACTTCACTTATTTGTTGTGTCATCCAACTACATGTAAATAAAATTTACTTGACTAATACTTTGTCAACATGCTAATTTTGCGACAGTTGTTTTGGGATACCGGTAACACCCAAACCAAAAGTAGCTGACTATTACTGTGAAAGTTGTAGACATTCATGTATGATGATAAAACTACAGTAAAACTTCTATTACAACCACTAAATACAATTGATAATTGATTGTATAAAACTTATAAAAATCCAAGTGACAAATTAAAGCAAGGTGACAGTAAAATAGAGAACCTGTGAAGGACCTTTCTGTCTTCTTGCTTTAAGCAGTCACCTGTTGTAAACACAATTTAGTAATAAAGAGGTTTTACTGTATTGTACATAATACTACCTGATTCACTGATTTTCTTTTTTTCCAAAATGTATAAATTAATGTAATTATTATGTCATTATTACTTCTTTTGTAGTGAAAACCTCACTCACTCACTCACTCACTATCCGGTTTATTTGTTGATCAGGCCACAGAAAGTGTATAGAAGTGATTGTGCTGAAATGGCTGTAACAACAGGATGGAGGTAGAGACTGAATCGATTAATGGTAGTGTAGCGAACCTGAAGCAGAAACCTCCACATAAAGGTGAGAAACTTTATTCTTAACTCATTCATTTTCACTTCTGAAACGTTAAATGGACAACTCCCAATTTATCATTCAACATGTAGTTTATTTTCGACTATTTAAGGTTGAGCTTAATATTGCAAAATGACAATTTTTAAGTTGAAACAGTGCAGACCCTGATCAGAGGGCTCTGATCTGGGTCTACTCTGTTTGCATAGGACAAGAGTACTCCCACAGGTACACTGTTTGTAAATGAGATGAGTAAACTCGTCACTAAGGTTGAATGAATAAATTAAGAAATAATATATGTTCTGCCATTGTTAAACAGTATTAGACAACGGTTGGGAGTTGTGATGTGCAGGAGTTGCTCACGAAGGCCGAAGTCCCCCCCCCCCCCCCCCCCCCCCCCCCCCTCGGTGCTTACATCATTTCACTGCTTAAGGCAAGACAACAGTAAAACTGACTGTCACCTGTCTTTTATTAGCCATTTTTTAGTGGTTGTAATAGAGAGGTTTTACTATATATATTATATCAGAATCGTTTCCCTTTTTTGCAGGGAGGAAAAAGAAGAGTGCTGTTGCTAAACTTGCAGAAAAAAGAAGACTGAACTCAGATGGTGGAAGTGAATATGGATCTGCAGTTTCTTTACAAACTGCTGAAAAATCAACAGAGGAAGTGAAATCAGTGGAACCACCAGACAAAGATAACAAAAATAATGCACCAGACAAAGACATTACAGTAGATGGCTCACAAGGAAAACTCATAACTGATGCAAATGTGTTTGAAAATAAAACTGAGGCTGTGAATGATGACCAAAGTTTGAAAAAAGATACAGAAACAAAAAGCCACCCCCCTAAGCCAGTTCCTAGAAGACTCAATCAAAAGAAAGTCAATGAAAAGAAATTAATACTTGATGAGTTAGATGGAGGCACTGTTGTAAGTATATATGATAAAGTAGAGAAAACTCCAACTAAGAGTGTAAAGCGAGATCAATCTTCGTCTAGTGCTAAGAATGACATCAGTAACAAAAAATCGGTTAAGAAAGAATTATTTCCAGGAGGCAGTAGTTCAGATATAAACAGTTTCTCATCACTTCTTGGACCCAGTAAACCTAGAGGAGGTTTAAGTCCACTGGGAGACTTACCCCCTCTAGATGGAGGCTTGACTAAAAAGCCTCAAGATATAGAGTTGTCTCCCCCTATTCCTATGGACATTGATTCTGGTGATGAAATACCTAAAGATGATACAGTGCTTAGTAAAGATGCTCCCTCTGACGCCACTGTGCATAGATTCCGTGCAATGCGAATGACTCCTGACCGTTCTAGATCAGAAGAGTCTATAAAGAATGCCCAGTTTATGCCCAAACCGCCAACAACTCCAAGATCAGCGAGGAGAAATTCTGCTAAAGGTGAAAAGAGAAATCGTGATGCAAATTCCTCTGGGGAGGAAGCTGATGTAGAAATTAAAAAACAGAATTCTGACGGCTCAAAAATCAGTGATAATATACTAAATACAAGTTTATCAAACCTCCAGCCATCTTCTGAGGTTAAGATGGAGGTGGAGGTAGAAATGCATGCCACCCCTGAGACTAAACCAAAACCTCAAGCTAGGAAAGGTTTAAGTGTTCATCCATGCATTGCTGAAGTGAAAGACCCCACGGAAATAGACACAAATCAGAACATGAATATAGATATCAATGAAACAGTGAAGCATAGTAGTGTGGAAAATGTTAATAAAACCGTGACAGCATCAGGGTCAGCCACAGAGATTTCCCCGGAAATAAGTCCTGATAAAAACTACAACATATCACCTGACAAGTATGCTTTTGAATCTGCTTCAGAGAAAGGTTCTCCACCAAAGAATGAAGTGCCACCAGAAAGTGATAATAAAAAACATACCAGCAAGAAAACAGAAAAGAAAAAGAAGAAAACCAAAGTGAAATCTGAACTTAAAGAGTTGCCTTCCCTAGATGGCTTGGATGTGGATAGCCCTGGGAAAAACTCTATAGAAACTATAGGATCGGCATCAGACCTGAAAGCAATTGCAGAGAACTACAAAGACGCTTTACAAGAGACAAGTAAACTGTCCCCAATCAAGACATCTCCGGTTACAAAACCAGCTGAAAGTAAAAAAGATACTGTTAGTGCTGTGTTACCAGATATGAAGGCAAGCAGTAGTAAATTATCGCCAATACAGCCGAGGAATCTGCCACCACCACTGCCCCATGATATGAAATCCACCTCACTGCGGACCATGTACAAGACTGATCCATCTTATACTATGAACAAGTTCTTTGGCAGGTCAATGTCTGGCATTACTGAGAGAGAGAAGTTGATTTCCGACACAATGTCCAACAGGTCTTTCTCAGCTTCTACCACAATACATGCCCTCTCAACAAGAGAGGCTAGAGATAGGTAAGCATAGACAGAGTCAGGGCTCCCGATAAGAGGGAGTAAACTGAACAACTCAAACATTTTCTCACTTATTTCAGCACCAAATCCTATGGTGTGACTGCCCATTAGAATTGTCTCTTCTAGACGATTCTAATGAGTAGTCACACCATAAGGTTTAATGTAGAAATATAGATTTTAGTTTTTGAAATACCCTCCTTATCTGGAGGTCTGAGAGGCAAATCATAACAAACTCTTGGGCTTCAGATAAGAGGGAGTTACAACAGTATTTCCAATATTTTCTCAGTTATGTCTCTACATAACCCTATAGTGTGACCACTTATTAGAATTGTCTCGAAGAGACAATTCTAATGAGTGGTCACACCGTAGGGGTAAGCGCAGATACATGTATAAGGGTTTTATCTTTGAAAAACTCTCCTTATCTGGAGCCCTGACAAGAGGATAGAGATAAACTAGTAACCATAGACAGAGTCAAATTGTAGCAAAAACAAAAATTAGGCTCCAGATTAGAGGGAGTAAACAATAGTTTTTCAACATTTTCTCCTTAGTGTCTTCCCCAAACCTTCTGTGAGAAAAATTCTAATAAGTAGTTTGAACATAGGGTTTGATGGAGACATTAGGAAGTTAGTTTTTAAAAGATTCTCTTACCTTGGTCTCTGTATGTTTATGAACTGGGCCCCAGTGGAGTAATATTAACTCATTATCACATAGCCTGCTTTTAGAATCATTTTCCATATCCTAGCAGATGATAGCTTAAAGCATAATGTGCCTGAAGGCGCATTCAAATGTACCTTAATGCTCATTCTGCTCTTCTTTCAGCTAAAAGTAAAGCTGAATGCTCCTTAAGGTTAACCCTTTAGACCCTATAGCCTGTTTGTAGTTTTGAATAAAGGTGACCGCTTACAGCAGGTTGAAGGGAAAGTCTAATGCTCCTCACTTTCAGCCTGCTTTAAGCTACGGGTTTTAAAAAATCTTATGATGCATAAATTAAAGGTGTATTTATGAAGTGATGAGTTACAGGAAAAAACTTTTTTTTAAAAAAAGGACAACTTGTTTTACAGAATAAAGGTGCAAGATGAAGTACCATTATGATGACAATGTCTTGGTGTATGACAGTCAGTTTGCTAAACATAGTGATTATAACCTAGAAATTACTGTAATTTAGCACTGATTGTAACCTTGACCTTATTGTTACAGAATTAAACAAGGCACAATGGGCTCAGGTTTGCTGTCATCATCAGAGCTCGACAAATACTTCCCTAACAGAAAGGTCGGAGTGTGGATTGGGTCTTGGAATATGGCAGAAATCAAGGTACATTTATTGCATGTTTAAAAAATTTCAGTATAGATACAGAAGAGCCTCCACTAACTGAACCCTTTCTGACTAAGAAAAATGTTTGGTTCAACCCTTTACTCCTTAGCCTGTTTCTAGTTTTGTAAATAAATAACCACTTAAAGTAGGTTGAAAGGAAAGCAGAATGCACCTTAACCCTTTCCCTTATAGAAGCGACTTTTAGCACATGCATTCTATTCATCCGCTGAAGAAAATAGTTCCAATATATATAGTAATGAATATGTGTCATATTTTATACTTTCCTTATTCTAGCAGGTAATAACTTAAAGCAGGCTTAAAGTAAAGCAGAATTCAACCTGCTTTAAGTAGTCACCTATTTTCAAAACTAGAAACAGGCTATTGGGTAATGGGTTAAGGCACATTCTGCTTTACTTTCAGTCTGCTTTAAGCTGTCATCTGCAAGAATATGGAAAATATCATGATACATATTTATGACTGTCTAAATTGGAACTATTTTCTTGAGTAGAGAAAATAGGTAAAAATGAGTATCTATGGAGTAATGGGTTTAAGAGGTTTCTGGTTTACAGAGGTTTTGTAGCTATTTTAGGATAATTTGTATGGTTAGCAGGGCTCCAGATAAGAGGGAGTAAACTGAACAAATACAACATTTTCTCACTCATTTTAGCACCAAATCCTATGGTGTTACTACTCATTAGAATCGAAGAGACAATTCTAATGAGTAGTAACACCATAGGATTTGGTGCTGAAATTATGAGTGAGAAAATATTTGATTTGTACATTTTACTCCCTCTTATCTGGAGCCCTGAATATATTTTACAAGTACTTCCACACTGCAGCTGACTTAACAACACTAATTAGGAGTTAGAGCTCAATAGGTAGTAAGATAATTTTCATAATCAGTGTTAAGTTAAACAAGTTTTATAAACAACTTATTTTGAATTTCTAGTTTAACCCATTCCCCATAGTCTGTTTCTAGTTTTGAAAACATGTGACCACTTAAAGCTTGTTTAAATTAAAGCAGAATGTGCCTTAAGGTACCTTCTGCTTTACTTTCAGCCAGCTTTAAGCTACACTATATTAGTTATAAGACATATTTATTATGGTGCATTTCCATGACTGAATAAAGCAGAAGTATTTTTCTCTTGTCGAGGATGTGTCTATGGGGTAATGGGTTCCAGATAAGATTGATGTAACAAAAAAATAAAAACATCTTTATTTCTCTACCAAAATATTTGATATGACTAATCACAACATAGTGTTTGATGGAAACATTTACCCATTACCCCAGTTTTGAAGACAGTTGGCCACTTAAAACAGCTAGAAAGCAAAGCAGAATGTGTCGTAAAGCACATTCTGTTTTATTTCAATCTTACTCAGCTTTAAGCTATCATATGCTAGGATATAGAAATTATTTCTTATGATACATATTCATGAATGTAAGAATTTAAAAAAAACTATTTTCAGTGTAAGAATGAATTAATTGCATAAAAATGTACATTTATCACATAATTTGCGGTCTGGGAGTTGCATAAAGCGATTGTATAAATATCGTAATCCACTAGTGGAATATCGTTTTTTGGGCTCCGGCCTAACTTGTTCGTCCATAAGCGCTGCATGTAGCGGGGTGCCAAATGACGTCATTTACTATGACGTTAACGTAAACAACGTATCGTTTGGCGGAATATCTATATAGCGTAGGGTCTACAAACTACGGCTTCAAATCAATTTAATAGGTGCTTGAACTTGTAATGTGATAAATAGAATATCACATTCGTGTTCATTACTTATCATTTTTAATAAACTCGTTGACTAAAATGAATATGACGCTCGCCAAGGCTCGCGTCATATTATTTTAGTAAACTCGTTTATTAAAAATGATAAATAATGAACACTCATACAATATCCTCTATTTATGGAGTAATGGGTAAAGAAAAATATAAGTAATGTTCATTTTACTCACTCTTATAGATAAATCTATTGGCCCTTGTTAAATGATCATATATTGTACATATGTAATAGTATGAGCTTAGAAATTGTCAATTATATGTTTTAGATTTCTAAGGTAAGATATTTGTGCATACATGTATATACCACTATATAGTTATGTCACCCAGTTATGACAGAAGTTTTGTTTTAATGGACTCTCTATGCATGCTTTCCGAGGATCCCTGTATCATTTGTAGTATGATACAGTGGAGAATGTGTTATTCTTTCCCAATAAACGCGTTTACGCTAAAACTATTATTTGCAGTGCAAACAGTTTGGAGCCAGATCAGATGCCGGGTAACCCGGCATCTGATCAGGCTCCAAACTGTTTGCCACCAAGATAAACATGACATATCAGAATTGTCCAAAAGTTGTTCTTTTCTACGTTTTAGCGCTTTGCGTTTGGGTACGTTTGCGTTTAAACGGGAAAACTAACAGATTCTCCACTGTATTTGTTTATGATGTATACATGCAGTTAAACCAGTAGTCATAGCCATACAACTGGTTGACCCCTGAAACTTCTAATGGACAATTGTAGCTTCCAATTAAGTTTAGTCAAATGTTTGGCAATTTAACCCATTACCCCATAGCCTGTTTCTAGATTTGAAAACAGGTGGCCACTTAAAGCAGGTTGAAAGTAAAACAGAATGTGCTTCAAGTCACATTCTGCTTTACTCTCACCCTGCTTTAAGTTAACATCTGTCAGGATATAGAAAATATTTCTTAAGGTGCATATTCATGGCTGTATAAATTCTAACTATTTTCTTCAGCGGAGGAATAAATTAGAGGTGTAAAAAGGGGTATTTATGTGGTAAAGGGTTAATGTTTCAACCCATTATCCCATAGCCTGCTTCTAGTTTTGAAAGCAGCTGATCACTTAAAGCAGGTTGAAAGTAAAGCAGAATGCGCATCAAGGCACATTCTGCTTTACTTTCAACCTGCTCTATGCTATCATCTGCTGGGATAAAGAAATTTTTTCTAATAGTTCACAATCATAACTTAATGAATAGTAAATATTTTCTTCCTTGGAGAAATAAATTTGAAATTGAGGCGTGAAAAGGCGTATTTATGGGGTAATTGGTTAAAGACCCTGAGCATAGGGCACATACAAGAACCCTCTGATATGGGTCTTCACTGTTTGTGTATGACAAGTATACTCTTCACATGTACACTGTTAAGAAAGAATGCATACACACACCACTAGGATTCAGTGGAATAAGAACCATTATGTAGCTGTACTAAAGCAGGGTTTTTTTTCACCATTTTGAAAAATGACCCATACCCCTGGAATTGTAAATTTTCATAACAAATCACTGAAAATTTGGAATTTTTCATGTAAACCAATGAAACAAATTGTATCAGTTCATTTGACTTATCAGTGATTTATTTGACCAGGAACTCTGTATACAGATGTGTGTGGAGTGTACCTGATAAGACTAGTCCATGGTTTGTGCTCTGCTATTCAAAGATAGTTTAGCACTTTATTTCTTCTAGCAATTAGGATTTTTTGCTGATACCAGTTAAAGTGGCAAAGAGAATCTTTTTGCCACTGAGAACATAGCCCAATAATGGCCAAAAGAGGCCCTGTAAAGCCTAAAGGGTAACTCACAAACATATGAAACACATATACATGTATCTGTCTTTAACCTTTTCCCCATGGTCTGTTTTCAATGTTTAAGACAGATGGCTGCTTAAAGCAGGATGGAAGTGAAGCCAAGCTCATGAAAGAGACTTCTCCTTTACTTTTCAGTCTCCTTAAAGCTTTCACCTGCCATTGGATGCCGGGAAAATTTCCTATTGCTTTTAATCAGAACATAATAGAAAAAGTAGTAACGGTACCCAAATGTAAAAGTATCTAAAGGCATTTCTTTGGGGACAACCATTAACCCCTTCCCCCATAGAAGCGCCTTTTAGCACATTAATTTTATTCCTTCACTGAAGAAAATAGTTCCAATTTATACAGTCATAAATATGTATCATACAAAATATTTTTCTTTATTCTAGCAGATGATAGCTTAAAGCAGGCTGAAAGTAAAGCAGAATGCGCTAAAGGCGCATTCTGCTTTACTTTCAACCTGCTTTAAGTGGACACCTATATTCAATACTAGAGACATGCTATGTGGGAAAGGGTTAATAAACAGATAGCAATGTTAATTAATGCATGATTAAAGTTAAGCAAGCTTTACTTGTGCCCTGCTTTAATCGTTCACCTGTGTTTAGAGAATGCCATGCATATACAAAGACATGTGAATGCTTGATGCAAGAAAGTGCCTGTGAAAAAGACAAAAATAAATCTAAAGGTTATTATTTGTCCTGCATGAACACATTTAACCCTAGCAAGGAGTATTCTCATCATGAACAAACAGTGTACATTTGAAGAGTACACTTGTCTGAGGCAAACAGTGTAGGCCTTAATCAGAGGGCTCCTCAGTCCTACAGGAGCCTTCTGATCAGGGTCTGCACGGTTTGTCATTTTGCAATACTAGCTAGTTTATTATTAAAATCAAACCCTAAATAGTCAAAATGGACTAAACTGAATTGAAGGTTGGAATTGTGCATTAACCCTTCCCCCATAGCCTGTTTCTAGTATTGAATATAGGTGTCCACTTAAAGCAGGTTGAAAGTAAAGCAGAATGTGCCTTATGGTGCATTCTGCTTTACTTTCAGCCTGCTTTAAGCTATAATCTTCTAGAATATAGAAAACATTTCTTATGGTACATGTTCATGACTTTATAAATTGGAGCTATTTTCTTCAGTGGATGAATATACTCAATGCGTAAAAAGGCGTATTTATGGGGTAATGGGTTACGCTGTGATGTGTCTATAGAGAGATCAATAATTCTTCTCCAAAGAATGGAGGTTCAGCTTGACTTTATATACATTTTGTTATGTTCAATTACATGTAATTTAGTTAAAAGCATGTATTGTGTACAAAGATAGGGCAGTTATTTTTTTGGCATGCTGCATGTCTAAAGAAAAATGCTTCTGTTTTATTATAGTATTAATCCTTAAGGTCACCCATGATTGCATGTGCCATTAACCCATAACCCCATAGCCTGTTTCTAGTTTTAAAAATAGGCGACCACTTAAAGCAAGTTGAAAGTAAAGCAGAATGCGCCTGAAGGCGCATTCTGCTTTACTTTCAGCCTGCTTTATAAGCTATCATCTGCTAGAATATAGAGAACATTTCTTATGCTGCATAATCATGACTGTTTAAATTGGAACTATTTTCTTTCAGTGGACGAATAAATTAAAGTTGTAAAAAGACAAATTTATGGGTAATGGGTTAAGCTCCAACTGTTTAGTAATAACTCCAGAGGCTGGTGAGTGCTAAACAGTGTAGACCAAGACCAGCCGCAGCAGTTCAACTGTTTGCTATACAATGTCTTGTTTGCTCATTGTTTAGCTATATATCCATGATATATTATACCTTTGATTAATCTTAACATGCTGTATAGGTATCTTCACCAAACCATACCGGTATTTTGTAACATCTCATTTCAATTGCATTTAACCCATTACCCCATAAATACGCCTTTTTAGGCCTTTAATTTATTCCTTCACTGTAGAAAATAGTTCCAATTTATACAGCTATGAATATGTATCATAAGAAATATTTGCTATATACAAGCAGTTGGAAGCTTAAAGCAGTAAAGCAGAATGTGCCTTAAGGCACATTCTGCTTTACTTTCAACCTGCTTTAAGTAGTCACTTATTTTCAAAATGAAAAACAGGCTATGGGGTAATGGGTTAAGAATTGATTTATATGCTACCCAACTTCTATAGATACGGGAGGCATTAGGAGATTGTTCTGTCTGTCCGTTCGTCTGTACATCTGCTCATTCATCTGTTCGTCTGTGCATACGAGGTTAACCAGATTATACCATTTCTTCTAGCATTAATACTGATTACTATAGAATGCCCAGATACTTACAATACAGTTGCTGCCTTGGACCATTCCAAATTCACCCATGTCACCCAACCTTGATTTAACATTGATCTGTTTTGGACTATGAAAAGATTCAGAATAGATTGACAAGACAGCAACCTGGGGCATAGGTGTTTATTGAATGCAGTCTTATTGTATTTGAATTTCTACCCTTATAGATAATTGATTGATTGAGTTCGGTTTTTTACGGCACTGGACATATGAATATATAGATAAGCAGATGAACTTTGTATTGTGAAAACAAAGCCCTAGATCATCAGTATAAGCTAGTCCATTCTTGACAGCTGTAACATCTTGAACAATTGTTATGATTTGATGCCATTGAGTTAGCCATTTAACCTATTACCCCATAAATATGCCTTTTTAGCTCACCTGAGCCAAAGGCTCAAGGTGAGCTATTGGGATGGCCCTGTGTCCGTCGTCCGTTGTCGTTAACAATTGCTTCAAATGATATCTACTCCTATACCGCTTGACAGATTTCAACCAAACTTTACAGGAATGTTCCTTGGGTCAAGCTCTTTCAAATTTTTCAAAGAATTAAAAACAATGTAGAACTCTGGTTGCCATGGCAACCAAAGTGAAAAAATAAGGAAATCTTAAAAAATCTTCTTGTCTGAAACCACAAGGGCCAGAGCTTAGATATTTGGCACATAGCATCATCTATAGGTCCTCTATCAAGTTTGTACAAATTATGCCCCTGGGGTTAAAATTGGCCCCGCCCCGGGGGTCACAGTTTTACATAGAGTTATATAGTGAAATTTTCAAACGTCTTCTTCTCTGGAACTAATATGGCCAGAGCCTTGATATTTGGCATGGTGACACTTCTAGATGTCCTATACCAAAATTGTTCAAATGGTTCTGGTCGGTTGCATAACTAGGTCACAGGAGCTAAAAATAGATTTTTTTGATGAAAACTTAAAAAATCTTCTCCTCTGAAACTGCAAGGGTCAGAGCTTAGATATTTGGCACATAGCATTGCCTACAGGTCCTTTATCAAGTTTGTTCAAATTATGCCCCTGGGGTCAAAATTGGCCCCGCCCCGGGGGTCACTGTTTTACATAGAGTTATATAGTGAAATTTTCAAATGTCTTTTTCTCTGAAACTAATATGGCCAGAGCTTTGATATTAGGCATGGTGACATTTCTAGATGTCCTATACAAAATTCTGTCAAATGGTTCTGGTCGGTTGCATAACTAGGTCACAGGAGCTAAAAATAGATTTTTTTCAATGAAACCTTAGAAATTCTTCGTCTCTGAAACTACAAGGGCCATAGCTTAGATATTTGACACATAGCATCACATACAGATCCTCTATCAGGTTTGTTCAAATTATGCCCCTTGAGTCAAAACTGGCCCCGCCCCGGGGGTCACAGTTTTACATAGAGTTATATAGTGAAATTTTCAAACGTCTTCTTCTCTGAAACTAATATGGCCAGAGCTTTGATATTCAGCATGGTGACACTTCTAGATATCCTTTACCTATGTTGTTCAATTGGTTTCAGTCTGTTGCATAATTATGTAAGTCACAGGAGTTAAAAATAGATGGAAACTTACAAAAATCTTCTTGTCTAAAACCCTACTACCCTGATCTTAGATATTTGGCACATAGCATTATCCACAGGTCCTCTTACAAGATTGTTCAAATTATGCCCCTCGGGTAAAAAATGACCCCTTCCTGGACATAAATAATTATCTCCATTTTGTCAGTTATTCTCAGGTGAGCGAATTATGCCCCATGGGGCTCTTGTTACGCTTCTAATTTATTCCTCCACTGAAGAAAATAGTTCCAATTTGTACAGTCATGAATACTGAATAGGTACCATAAGAAATATTTTCATAGTCCTAGTAGATAATAGCTTAAAGCAGGCTGAAAGTAAAGCATCCTGCTTTAAGGCGTCACAAAACAAGAAGCGGGCTATGGGGTAATGGGTTAAGGAGCATTCTGCTTTGCTGGCAATCTGCTTTAGGCTACCATCATTATGTTCAGATACCGATACAGTAAATATTTCTTATGGTTCCTATTCATGTTTATATAAAGTGGACCTATTTCTTCAGCGGTTGAATAAATTAACCCTTTGAACCCTAGTCCCGCCTATAGGCGTCCTTTTCAAACAGTGTAAATGTGAATAACACACTTGTCCTGTGCAAACAGTGAAGACCCAGATCAGAGGGCTCCAAAAGGAGCCCTCTGATCAGGGTCTTCACTGTTTGTCATAATGCCAAACATTGACAAAAACAACCCTTAAAAGTCTGAAATGGACTGTACTAAAATGGAAAGTGGAATTGTCCATTTAAAGTTTCAGGGAGGAAAGAGTTAAAGGCATAGAAAGTTGTATCTACTTGGTAATGGGTTAAATGCTATCTTACAAAGGACACCAGTTACTGTAAAACAGGTATTTTTCGCGTCATGAATATTTTGCGTAATGCGATTTTGTATGAATTCGCGACATCATGCAATATTTCTTGCAGGTGGTAGCTTAAAGCAGGCTGAAAGTAAAGCAGAATGTGCCTTAAGGCACATTCTGCTTTACTTTCAACCTTATTTAAGAAGTCACGTATTTTCAAAACCAGAGACATTTGCGAATTAACATGTAAATTATATTTTCGCGAATGAAACCTGTTTAACAGTATTCAGTGCAGAAAGCATGCTCTCTGTCTGTTTTAATGCATTGTGTGTTACGTGATGTTTCAGGATTGTCGGGATCCGTTGGACGACTTTCTGCTGCCAGAGATCAGCGAGTATGTACAGGATATCTACGCCATTGGAACTCAGGAAAACGCCATGAGCAAGTGAGTGGACACCTTAACCCATTACCCCATAGCTTATTTCTAGTTTTAAAGAAAGATGTTCACTTAAAGCAGGTTTAAAATAAGCAGAATGCACCTTAGGGTGCATTCTGCTTTACTTTCAGCCTGCTTTAAGATATTGCCTGCTAGGATATAGAATTTTTTTCTTATGATACATAATCATATGACTGTATAAAAGTGAAATATTTTCTTCGTAGGAGGAATAAATTAAATGCACTAAAAGACGCTTCTATGTGGGAATGGGTTAAATGCATTGAGTACTAGCAATGAGTATACTTATCATTTCCAATCAGTCCTAGGCAAACAGTGTAGAACTAGATCATAGGGCTCCTAAATCAGGGTCTGCACTGTTGACCTATTGCAATATGTTGTAAGATTGAACCCTAAATAGTCAACAGTGGACAAGACTTAATTAGGAATTGGAATTTTCTATTTGTAGTTCCAGGGGTGAATGTTTCAAACCCTTTTCTTGCTGATCTCCAAGTCGATAGTAACCCTTTACTTCATAGCCTGTTTTGGAGACAAGTGACCAATTGAAGCAGGTTAAAAGTAAAGCAGAATGCATCCATAAGGTGCATTCTGCTTTACTTTCAGCCTGCTTAAAGCTATCATCTTCTAGGATAAAGAAAATATTTCTAATGAAACATATGCGTGAAAGTATAAATTGGAACTTTTTTTTTCAGGGTATGAATCAATTAAGTGTGTAAATATATGTGTCTATGGAGTAAAGGCTTTTTTTAGCCTGCTTTAAGCTACCATCTTCTAGGATATAGAAAAATATTCTAATAAAACATAATTATGCTTGAAAGTAAAGATTGGAACTATTTTTTCAGGGTATGAATCAATTAAGTGTGTAAATATGTGTCCAATGGAGTTTAGGTATACCTTTTGAATCTCCCTATAAGATGATGGTGTTGATTGTGTTACAGGAAGGAGTGGGAGATCTTACTACAGGAGACTATAGGGCCGTCTCATGTATTATTCCACTCAGCCTCACATGGAGCTCTACACCTGTCTGTCTTTGTGAAGAGAGACCTCATCTGGTTTTGTACAGGTTAGTTAACTTATATACACTGCTAAATTTGTGCTAACCCGTTACCACATAGCCTGTTTCTAGCTTAAACCCATTACGCCATAGCCTGTGTCTAGTTTTGAAGACAGGTGATCATTTCAAGCAGGTTGAAAGTAAAGCAGAATACGCTTAAAGGCGCATTCTGCTTTACTTTCAGCCTGCTTGAAAGGAAAATGGACAGCTCCGGTTAAGTCGGTCTTATATTGTAGATTTCGTCTTACAAATAACATATGTCCAAAGCCCATTGTCGTTAGGATGCATATAAGCGTAAAAAATAGATAAAAAACTAGCCAGGTGAGTCTTCACTAATTAAATAGGAGGCCGCCATCTTTGCATATTCGCAAGTGGAACTATTCAGTCTTTATCCTATTTGTGACGTCATATCTCCCCACGCATGTTGTCAGGTACTTTGGATGTACAGGGTACATACAGCTTAAGTAATTATTTCTCTGATAAAAGGCTTTGAAACTCTCAGTGATTTTCGAATAAATACCAGCTAAACTGTAGAGAAAAGTACAATTTAACTTAATGATTGATGGGAAACTTATCAAACCTTTTTTTCCACGTTTTGTTTTAACACGAAATGAATATTACAACTAAGCTCACATGCAAACAATTCAGGCATTTATGTGTATTAACAATGGCATGCTGCATCCAGATTGCAATTATTCAATCCCTCGAGATAAATGCTGTCTTTACCATCGGGAAAAAAATCTCACTAATCCGATTAGTGACACAAGAGTTATCAACCAGACCCATAAAGCCATAAACCACCCGTCGCGGCAGATTTGCATTTTCGCCGACACATGGCCCGCCCCTTCCGGAAATGTATGATAACGACTGCAGTCTTTACTTACCGTGCGAAAGGTTGGAACATTTGATGTCTTGATCACTTTGTTAATGACCCGTGTCAATATATATATAGAAAATTAAAGTCATTTAACCGCGAAACGTAATGTAAAACTATGGTCAGTTTTGGCATTTCAAATTGGTTTTGTAAATTAAAATGTTCTTTTATAAAAACCAATCGAACTACCAGGAACGTTCAACTTAAATGGGTATTTGCATAAACAACAACCGTACATGAAACATGTATGTTTAATATTAACTTGGTCAGTGTAACCCTGTTAATTTCACAAACTGTCTTTCTTCTTTGTTGTATAAATATACCGACAGGGTAGAAATGATTTCACACAGGTAAACAAAATGTCGGCCTCCATTAAAGTTTGTTATCCAAACTAAAACATGCTATAAATGCATTATTTTGAAAGTTTTTTTGAAGATTGTTTTTCAATTTTGGCATTTTTAATACATGAACTTTTGTTTTAATCCAAGTTGTAATCAGCTGTCCATTTTCCTTTAAGCTATTATCTGCTAGAGTATAGAAATTATTTCTTATTCTGCATACTCTTTACTTTATAAATTGGAACTATTTTCTTTAGTGGAGGAATAAATTAAAGGTGTAAATAGGTGTATATATGTGTTAATGAATGGGTTAAAGACTGAAGCTCTCTCTTTAATACCATACTTTCAGCCTGCTTTAAGCTACAATTTGTTAGTATATATAAGACATTTCTTATGGTGCATATTCTTGATTGTATAAATTGGAGTTATTTTCTTCAGTGGAGAAATAAAATAGAGGTGTAAAAAGGCATATTTATGGAGTAATTGGTTAAGTGTCCACCTAAGCTCAAGAAAGATTGTTGATGGGGATTTTCGTAGGACAAAGGTAAAGCTGAAAGCAGAACAAAAGTAATGATGAAAGCCCGACAGGACCTTTTTCTGCGATTGTCTTACATATTGACTTGCTTTAACTTTTTAAGTGCTAAGTAACTTTGTTGTTTGCTTCAGTTTTGAATTTAGAATTTTGTAAACCAAAGTCAAAATAGGGGTCAGTGTGCCAAATAGTTTGAACCCTAATGAGAGGCAGATTTGGCGTCTCCTCCTGATCCAAATTGTTTGCAAAGGTAATCATCGTATTTCCCTCAGCGTTCAAATAGTCACTACCAATGAATATTCCCTCATAGCTTGTATAATCAGTGTTGAAAACAGTAGCAACTTAAAGCAGGAAGTTGAAATCTCTTACAAGAGCTTTTTTTTTCTTTTAGCAGCCATCAGCCTTAAAGATAGAAGTACATGTGCTATAATATGCTTTAACCCATTACACCATAGCTGGTTTCTAGTTTTGAAGACAGGTGGTAGATCAAAGCAGGTTGAAAGTAAAGCAGAATGCTTTACTTTCAGCTTGCTTTAATGTACCACCTGCTAGAATATAGAAAATATTTCTGACAATACATTTTCATGACTGTACAATTTGGAACTAGCATGTTTGATGTAGGAATAAATTAAAGGTGTAAAAATGTGTATTAATGGGGTAATGGGTTAACAGTTTCATATAGAAGATTAGCACGAATGGCTAGAGAGGGAAAGTGTAAACTCTTATTCTGCTATAAAACTGTCTGCTTTGAAATTGTTTGCCAAATTAAGATGTATGTACAGTTTTTATCAAAGAGAAATAACGTTTAGATTTATAGTGTCAAAAGGTTTGTATCCAGATCAGATGCTGTGTGATGTGACGGCTGATCTGGATACAAACTGTTCGCATAAACCAGTTAAGTCATGATTGGCAGGCAAAGAAGTTGGTTTTGATGTGGTCAAACTGATGAGTTGTTTATCCAGGGCTCAAGATAAGAGGGAGTAAACTGAACAAATCCAACATTTTCTCACTTATTTCAGCACCAAATCCTATCTATGGTGTGACTACTCATTAGAATCGTCTCTTTGAGACAATTCTAATGAGTAGTCACACCATAGGGTTTAATGCAGAAATAAAGATTTTAGGTTTTAAGAAAATCCCCTTATCTGGAGCCCTGTTTATCTATCAGTTCCAGAAGATGATATTGTTCAGACTAGAGCGGTTACCATGGTGAGGACTAAAGGCGCCTTGGCAGTCTGTTTCCAGTTCTTTGGAACTACATTCCTCTTCATCAACAGCCACTTTGCACGTAAGTAAAAACATGTTACATGTAATCATAGATGATTTTACATTCATGATTTACTGAATTCTTTCCCAACAAAGCTTGTTTTCAGTGTTGAACACAGATAGTTGCTTTAAACAATTGAGAAAGTAAGGCAAACATTTGAAGACAGGTGACCACTTAAAGCAGGTTGAAAGTATAGACCTTGAATTTCTCTAAATCCGATTGTTCGGATAGCACAATGGATTGTGCGCCCACTTCTCAACTAATTTAGTTAGTCGTAGCCCTCTGCCATATATATTTTCCACCAAATCATAACTTTGTTTATGGTAATGTCATTGCAAATGATGTCATTTGGTGCCCAGCTTCATGCAGCACTAGTGAACCAACTGGTTGAACCGAACCCAAATATCGATATTTCACTAGTGGAATTTACAGAATGGCTTTATGCCACTCCCAGACAGCAGCGATTATGTGATAAATTGTGTATAAATGTGTACCGTATATGTGGAGTAACGGGTTAACATTTTTGTAGCTGGAGATGAGAGGAAGAAAGAGAGGATGGAAGACTACCAGAAAATCATCAAACACCTAAACCTACCCAAGCAAGCCAACACTGGCTCACCCAATGGAAGTGCTCAAGGTTTGTGGCTTACTGGACTATGTTTATATACTCATTATCCCATGAAACTTCAAACAGATGATTAAAGTTTGGTTTTAGTTGTCCATCTTTATCTATTTTGGCAAAATTACAATTAATGCAGACTCTGATCAGAGGGCATCTTCATGAGTCCTCTGATTGGTGTTTACCCTGGTTGCATAGGACAAGTGTACTCTTCCAATGTACACTGTTTGTAAATGATGCATATATATGCATCACAAGGGGGTAACACATTCAACCCTAGCGACAAGTATTCTTGTCATTTAGAAATAGTATTTACACCTGTCCTATGCAAACAGTGTAGACCCTGATCAGAGGGCTCCTTAAGGAGCCCTCTGTTCAGGATCTACACTGTTTGTCATTTTGAAATACATTGTTAAAATCATCCCTATATAGTCAAAAATGGACTAGATGTATTTTGAAATCGAAATTTTCCATTAAAAGTTTCAGGTGTGAAAGAGTTAATGGGTTAAGTTACTCATTGTATAGGCTATCAGGGCTACAGATAAGAGGGAGTAATTGGAACAAATCTAATATTTTCTCACTTATACAGCACCAAATCCTATGGTGTTACTACTCATTAGAATCGTCTCTTCGAGACAATTCTAATGAGTAGTAACACCATAGGGTTTAAAGCAGAAATAAAGATTTTAGTTTTTGAAATACTCCCCTTATCTGGAGTCCTGGTCTATGCCAAGCAGTTGTTGGCAGGCTGTATGCCTGTCTTGAGATTTTATTTTGGTCCAAATTTCTCCCCAATAAGAAGACATCAAATAACAGCATGTACTCATTATCACCATCAGATTTTTGATTAACATGCAGGGGTGGGAGCATTGTCCACAACAGTGGGCTGGCTCCCTTCCAGGTTACTGGCTAGCTGCACGCATGGCGGTTCTTACACAAGATCTCCAGGCTTTTCTATCATGTGGGTTAACTGCTGGTACTGGTTTCAAGTTTCAAATTTCTCTATGCACTTACAAATGCAATAAATTTTTATATTCAATTAATATTTATAATGTTACGGTAACTAAAACATGTTTAGAATTGGCTAAAAGAGAGGATTGACTGTTTTCCTATCTTTGCAGATGTGACGACTCGGTTTGATGCTGTATTCTGGATGGGAGATCTGAATTTCCGTATAGAAGTTTACAAAGGAAAGCAAGCTGTGGAAGACATAGTACGCAATATACAGGAGCAGGAACATCCAAACTTTGAGGACCTTGTTACTGGCGACCAGCTCACCAAACTCATTGTAGAAGGTACAGTTGAGAAAACGTTTTTCTTTCCCAATTAAAGCATTTACGCTAAAACTATTAAGTCTATTGCAAACAGTTTGGAGCCAGATCAGACGCCGGGTAACCCGGTGTCTGATCAGGCTCCAAACTGTTTGCCACCAAGATAAACATGAATTATCAGAATTGTCAAAAAGTTGCACTTTTCTACGTTTTAGTGTTTTGCGTTTGCTTTTCGTTTCGTTTCGTTTAAACAGGAAAGAATAATGTTTTCTCAACTGTATGTAGCTAATAATTACATGAGTTTTGCATTTATTACCCCATTATCTCAGACAAAAATAGTTTATTGCTCACCAAGGCACACTAAACCAATTACCCCATAGCCTGTGTCTAGTTTTGAAGACAGGTGACCACTTCAGAGAGGTTGAAAGTAATTCTGCTTTACTTTAAGCCTGCTTTAAGCTACCATCTTCAATGAATAAGAAAATATTTCTTAATGTGCATATTCATTACTGTATTAACCAGAACTATTTTCATTAGTGGAGGAATAAATTAAATACGTTTAAAGGTGCATTTATGGAGTAATTGGTTAAAGAATCATGTACATATATTTAGATTTAATCTCAGATGACATCTCATGTAAGATCCTATATATAAGTAAGCTGATCTGTGTTATGTTTTTTTTTATCCACTTACAAAAAAAAAGGGTTGGTATACTTGAATCAATCTGTCTGACTCTCTCTCTCTGTCCGTCTGTCACTATGATTATAGATAGTAGACTAGAAGAGAACTATGTCTACTAGTACATTATACTGAGTCATAAATGACAACCACTAAAACAAAGGCTAATTGATTATATAAAAGTCGGGTGACAGCTTAAAGCAAGGTGACAGTCAAACAGAAAGCTCCTTAATGAGCTTTCTGTTTCACTGTCACCTTGCATTAAGCAGTCACCTGTTGTAAACAACTAATTGACACAATTTAGTGGTCATAATAGACAGGTTTTACTACATCATTAAACTAGATCAAAGGTTTTATAATTTTTCTTTTCTAGGTAACATTTTCCAAGGCTTTCAGGAGGGCAGGATTAACTTCCGACCAACCTATAAATTCGACATAGGCAACGACACATACGACACCTCAGCAAAAAACAGAATTCCATCATACACAGTATGTAAACACTAACACTGAATGGGAAAATCAGCTAGCCCTCCCTCTCTAAAGCGACACTTAATGGGAGACAAAAATTGTGTATGTTGTTCGGAGGGTGTCGTTATAGGGAGGGAAATTGGTTTGCATTTGCAAACAGCTTGAATCCAGATCAGATGCCGCATAACGCAGCGTCTGATCTGGATTCGAGCTATTTGTCAATAGTCATAAAGTTTTTTTCTGTCAAAATGTCCATTATAAAACTTTGAGAAAAACAGCAGATGACAATTTAAAGCAGATGATATTGAAGCAGTAAAAGTGTTAGAGATAATTGTCCTGTTAAGGGAACTGCGACAATGGTCATTGTTAGGAGGGAGTCATTGTTTGGAGGGCTGTGTAGGGAGGGAGAACTGTATAAACATAACTATTACACTGCTCAATTTTTCTAAACGACTTTTCCATTTTGTGATTACCAGTTTATATTAATTGACCTTTAAGGGCTTTCTTTAAAATATATTTAACAGTCTAACAAACAGTGCAGAGCCCTCTGACCTGGGTGTGCACTGTTTGCAAAGGATGTAATATGATTCGATGTATATACTCACTCAATAGCAGTGTGGTAAATGTTAATGACAAACACCTATTGCTTATTGTCAGTTATGAAACTCTTAACAAAATTGATACCTATTTCCAGGATCGTGTTTTATTCCGTGCCAAGAAGAAGAATTCCATTGTTTGCACCCACTACGACTCTCCTAGGAACATCAAACTATCAGACCACAGACCTGTATTTGCCTTGTTTGAAGTAGCAATTAAACCTGCCCAGAGCTGGTAAGCCACACCTTACAATATACTAGAGGATAGATTAGATTGTTGTTTAACCAATTACCCCATAGCTTGGTTTTTAGTTTTGAAGACAGGTGACCACTTAAAGTGGGTTTAAATCATAGCAGAATGCGCCTTAATGGGCATTTTACTTTAATTTCAGCCAGCCTACTTTAAGCTACCATCTACTAGGAGAAAGAAAATATTTTTACGGAGCATGTTTATTACTGTTTAGAATGGAACTATTTTTGTTCAGTGAAGGAATCAACTAAAGGTGTGAAAAGGCATTTTTATGGGTTTATGGGGCACATGTACTAGATCATATTTATTTTAGATCTAAATCACACTGGTAAGACGTAACGTCGCCGACTGCTGTTCTACGTTCCCACTGCTGTAAAATCTACGCTATAACTGTGGAACAAAAATGGCTGCGCCCTTGATAAACAACGAGGTAAGGACAATGAAACGTTGTTTTTGAGAGTCTTTCTTTATAATATCAAAAAAGGAGTAGTTGCACGGAATATCCCGGTTATATGTGCATGCTCCGGCGTTGTGTTCTCGTTGGATACTCGCTTAGTTAAGACGTTTAACTCGATAAAGTTGCGACAGATTACGGATTTCTTGAACATTTACGTGTGAAGAACTCCGAAAAAGCTTCGTAAAGCTGGTGTATTAGAGATTCTGCAATATTATCCAAACCAAAACACTCCCTGATGGACTGTATTGATAAATTGATATAAAAATGTCCCCTTTACGTGAATATAAAAACTTAATAGGTTATTTTTCAAATACAACGTTCCTCCATGCCGGACACGATACAACGTTCAGACTGCAGGTTAAAAAATGCATCGAGCTAATACTATACGTATACGCGACTGTGCTCTCACTTACAATACAGTTGAAGGCATACCTTCAGTAGTGTGTACCTATAGACCTTTGTAGCGTATATCTTTAGACAACCTCCTGGGTAACACTTGACAATGAACTTATAATCGTGGAATTAGGGCATGCATACAAAAGTTTTAAAGCGATCTTGCCAGGCAATTGCATACCATATCACTCATACTTAAAAGCAGGCCCGGCAAAGTATGTCTATGTAATTAATACCTGCTCTGTTAGTTGGTTAACCCTTTCGGCGCCGTAGTCGCATAAAGTTGACTTTGCAAAGAGTTCGGATCCAGATTAGACGCCACGCAACGCGGCGTCTGATCAGGATCCAAACTGTTTGATACTTTTATCGATATTTCGTAAGTCATAAAACCTTAAATCTAACTTTGAAACGTTCTTGCACAACAATACACAACATATTTTGACAATGTATCTACTAATTTATACGCGGTAAGTTTAGATGTGTAATAAATGCATATTCATCCATTCGCGTTATACGCGAAAGTTACCACACATGAATAGTAGAGAGGAAATGTCATGTTGGGTTCAAGTGAGCGCGGCTAAAATTCTTTTTCTAAGTCCAAATTGTAATGTCGAAAAGCATGAAAAATCCTAGTAGACTTGGAGATTCACTGAAATACACACTGTGAATTTGCATTATGAATAAGACAATAAATAAAATTGATGAGTTCATCGGAATACCTGTGTCACCTGCCAGCAAGCATCAGCTGAGCATTCTCTTTCGATAAGAGAAATTTCATTTCCAATTCTTTAGTAAAACAGAAGAAATCTGTAAGAAACGGAAATGTTGAAAAGGAGAATAAATCTCACAATATTGATGCAAGAGTTATGAACCTTGTGCAATACACTTCCACTTGTCAGGCTCTATCTATAAATGAAGTTTCATCTTAAAAGCTTCAGTAGAACAGGTGTTATGAAGCGGGACGCAAAAAGCGTGACGGACAGAGAGACGGGTGGACAGACAGACGTGTCGGACGGACGGCGGACAAGTGATTCCTTATGCCCCTATTCAACACCGACTACGAATCCTACGAATCGCTACGAATTGGAAAAGTTCTTACCTGATTCGTAGTCAATTCTTGCAATTCATGGGCGGTCGGGGATTCGTGACAAAAGCTTTGAGCTGCTCAAAATTTTGGCCAAGAACCCCACGAATGGAACAATGGGTAGTTGATTCGTAACAAATTCGTAGTGAATTCGTAGGATTCGTAGCTGATTCGTAGGATTCTTAACTGATTCGTAAACGGCATTTTGGGCGTTCGTGGTATTCTTAACTCATTCGTGGGATTCGTGAGTACCAGTTTGATACCGATCTCCTATAACCAGGAGTCTGAGAGTCAATGCCAGCTTCACTCTGGCATATAGATTTGGGCTCACGTGAGTACCCCTCATCTGCATGGATGACTGGCCTATAATCATGGCATTCTAACATAGTTGGTAAATGCATTCTCATCTTCCACACTAAGCTCATGTTCTAGCATTCTAGCTGGAGTCAGCCACTGTCTAACCCATCACCTTGTGGATCTTCTCCTTCTTCTTCGGGATATCTTTTTGCTATTAGCATGCAGCTAGCGTTGATACGCCAGTTCCAAATCCAGTGCTACTGCTGCTTTATCTTAAAAGTCCATTTATGGACTGATGCCCGAGTTGAAACGGGAACTACAGCGCTCCCTCTCTACAACGACACCCAATGGATGACAAAAATGGGTTCGTTGTTCGGAGGGAGTCGTTATTGGGAGGGAAATTGGCTTACGATTGCAAACAGTTTGAATCCAGATCAGACGCCGCGTAACGCGGTGTCGTCTGATCTGGATTCAAGATGTTTGTCAGTCGTAATTAAGTTTTTTCTATCAAAATCTCCATTATGTAACTTTGAGAAAAACAGCAGACGACAGTTTCAAGCAGACGACATTGCTGCCGTGAATAGGTTGATGTGAATAACATTGATTTGGGGAATAGCGGCAAGCGTTGTTGTAAGGAGAAAACCGTTATTGAGAGTGTTGTTGTAGGGAGGGAGCACTGTAGTATGTAACTTTGTGAAAAACAACAGACAACAATTTTAAGCAAACAATATAGCAGGCGTGAAAAGGTTGGACATATCTGTTGTTTTATGGTTGGAAAACAACGACAAGTGTTGTTGTAAGGAGGGAATCGTTGTTGGGAGGGCCGTTGTAAGATGCATTCGGCTTATTCGTAACTGATTCTTAGCGTTCGTGCAGTATTCGTAGTGGATTCTTGTAATTCGTACTGAATTCTTGACAGTATTCGTAAGATTCGAGCCGAATCCCACGAACATTCTTAACTCGTTCGTAGCCGATTCGAAGAGTGTCACGAATTAGATAGAAATATTTGCCGAACTCCACGAATACCCACGAATCATAACATTTATCAATTCGTGGGATTCGTAGTCGGTGTGGAAATGGGGCATTAGTGTCACCTCTGCCTACAGCAGGTGACAAAACAGTATGTAGAATATAGACCAAAATGTCTTGTTACAAAATCCCTGAAAGTTCAATAATGTGCACACGGTACAGATGTAATGTTTTCAAAACATAGGCATAGATTTCAAAAGAGCATTTTTCCTTTATGTTTGCTGTGCAAAAAATGGACATTTGTCCACATTAGATAATTATTTAACATACGCGGATTAAGAAGAGAGCCCACGAGATATCGGAAGTGCAGTTTTTTGGACAGTAAATTTCCATTTCCAAATGCCCCACCTCCCCAATCTGGTGTGTTTGGCTTCCTCTCGTTTAGGCATGAATCCCCCGAATGGTAACTAAAACCGTTCTGGTTCCGTGCCATTATGAACAAAATGCCTTTTTGAGTGCATCTGTCGGTGCCTCTGACAAAGCGAATGCATACGTAGAATAGACCACACCAATCCATATTTGATTATTTGCTAAATATATGCATATAGCCATGTAGATTTCAGAATCAAAGCGTTCTTAAAATATACGCTACAAAGGTCTATAGGTACACACTACTGAAGGTGTGTCTTCAATTGTTTTGTAAGTGAGAGAACATTAGTCGTATACGTATAGTGTTCTGAAAGTAAAACAACATGTCATCAGGAAAGAGTGGTGTTTCAGTATAAATAATCATTAACCCTTTCGGCGCCAAATTATTCGGGAGATATTTACCCCTTCACCGCTTTATTGTCGTCTGCTTTAGTACTGTTCTCTGCAAGAACGTTTCAAAGTTAGATTTAAGGTTTTATGACTTACGAAATATCGATAAAGGTATCAAACAGTTTGGATCCTGATCAGACGCCGCGTTGCGCGGCGTCTAATCTGGATCCGAACTCTTTGCAAAGTCTACTTTATGCTACTACGGCGCCGAAAGGGTTAACCAACTAACAGAGCAGGTATTAATTACATAGACATACTTTGCCGGGCCTGCTTTTAAGTATGAGTGATATGTTATGCAAGTTGCCTCGCAAGAGCGCTTAAAACACTTGCATGCATGCCCTAATTCCACGATTATAAGTTCATTGTCAAGTGTTACCCGGGAGGTTGTCTAAAAATATACGCTACAAAGGTCTATAGGTACACACTACTGAAGGTATGTCTTCAACTGTCTTGTAAGTGAGAGCACAGTCGCGTATACATATAGTATTAGCTCGATGCATTTTTTACCCTGCAGTCTGAACGTTGTATCGTGTCCGGCATGGAGGAACGTTGTATTTGAAAAATAACCTATAAAGTTTTTATATTCACGTAAAGGGGACATTTTTATATCAATTTATCAATACAGTCCATCAGGGAGTGTTTTGGTTTGAATAATATTGCAGAATCCCTAATACACCAGCTTTACGAAGCTTTTTCGGAGTTCTTCACACGTAAATGTTCAAGAAATGCGGTATCTGTCGCAACTTTATCGAGTTAAACGTCTTAACTAAGCGAGTATCCAACGAGAACACAACGCCGGAGCATGCACATATAACCGGGATATTCCGTGCAACTACTCCTTTTTTGATATTATAAAGAAAGACTCTCAAAAACAACGTTTCATTGTCCTTACCTCGTTGTTTATCAAGGGCGCAGCCATTTTTGTTCCACAGTAATAGCGTAGATTTTACAGCAGTGGGAACGTAGAACAGCAGTCGGCGACGTTACGTCTTACCAGTGTGTAAATGTAGTTATTTGTCTTTTCTCCCTTTGTAGGTACATGTACGTTTGTGTAATTTCATGTGAAGCGCTTTTGAACACACAACCCCTGTGTGAAAAAGAGCGCTATATAAATCTATCTGGTATAATAAAAATAATAATAATGATAAATAGATTGGCATGATAGTGCAATGAAAATACTGACAATGGGACCTTTGTATGCCATGTTTTTATATGGACTACATAATATTCCTCTTTTGAAAAATGATAAATTTATGTTGATTTTTAGGGCTGATTTTAGGAACTGTTTCAGAAAAATAACAGTAAAAACTAACAGAACAGAACTTTATTTACAATTGCTGCATGAGGTATATGATAAGACATGTACATACAGCAAGGAAGAGGTTATTTCTCCCCAAAAAATGTGCATTTATGCTAAAATATTTATACCCATTGCAAGCAACAGTGCAGACCCTAAATAGAAGACTTCTTAACAGTTTGTTAAGTAAGTATATACAGTAAAATATCTCTGTTACAACCGCTAAAATGTAGGCTGATTGATTGTATAAAGGACAGGGGTCAGCTTAAAGCAAGGTGACAGTAAAATAGAAAGCTCTTAAAGGAGCTTTCTGTTTTACTTTCACCTTGCTTTAAGCTGTCATCTGTCGTAAACACCTAATAAGTTTAGAAGTCATAATAGAGAGGTTTTACTGTCTTAGAAATCTAAAGATGGCTCACTTTAGTGTTTGTTAAAAATATACATCTCTGTTAACAAGTGTGTGTCTAATTACAGCATCCAGCCACTAGCTGCAGGACAGTTTGACAGAAGTGTTTACACAGAAGGTAGGTCATATGTTTGTACAGTACATTAACTCATTATCCCCTGAAACTTCCAATGGACAACTCCAGTTTGCAAAAAGGGGTGGACCATTTTTGACTATTTAGGGTTGTTTTTTGTAATAAATTGCGAAATGACAAACAGTGAAGTCCCTGATTAGAGGGCTCCTGCAGGAGCCCTCTGATCAGGGGCTTTACCGTTTGCTTAGGACAAGTGTACTCTTCACAGGTACACATTTGGTAAAGAACGCATATATGCGTCACTAGGACTCAATGAGTTAACAACCTCTCTTGAGAAATAATCAATTAAAATGAGTGAGATATTTCAAGGCAGGTGTCTGCTTTTTGAAGGACAATAATAAATCTACAAGCTCCAAAAGGAGCTTTCTGCCTTACATTGATGTGTGTTTGCTTACCATATTACCCTGGGGAGACAGTTTATCACTTAAAGAAGCTTTAAAGTAAAGCAAAGTGCTCCTGCTTTAAGCTTTTATGTGGAAAAATACTTGGAACTATCATCCATGATTCATTTTCAAAGGAATGTCTGTGGTCTAGTGGTTATAGACACTGTGACTACGACTAAGCTTCTCACTGCTATGAGTTCAAATCCCAGTCTGGGTTTTTCATGTGGGGAAGCTTTCCAGCTAGCTTGTGGAAGGTCAGTGGTTCTACCCAGTTGCAGATTCATGTCTGAAACAGTGTATAAAGGGCTTCTGTGGTCTTCCTCAATCTGTAATTAGCTAGTTGTCCCTCTTGCAGATTTCTTCTTCTTTTAAGGTAAGCCTGTTAAGATGTAGGACAAGTGTCATATAAACTGACTGCTTAATACAAGATAAAAAGAATGAAGAAAGCTTCTATTAGAAATGTCTGCATTTTGTTTTTATTCTAACACTTTAATTTAACTACAGTTTGCAACGATGCAATAACACTACATTTCTTGGTGCACACTCGGTCCATAGGACTTGACTAGATGACCTTGCCACAATGGTATTCTGTTGGATGTTTATTTAATACAAGTTTGACTGTATATCCTGTTGTTCTGATATTACAGCTAACAAGCGCCGTGCAATGAAAGTAGATGTGATACAGACATTACAGAAGGAAAAGTCCAGTAAAGTGTGTGTCATCCAGTGAACATCAGGAAAACTAAACAGTGAGAAGTAAAAACTGTAAAGTGAGCAACTTGATATTCTATAGCTCCAGGTAGGCACAGATAAGTATGTGTTGTACAACATCAGAAAGTGTGTGTCATCCAGTGAGCATCAGGAAAACTAAACAGGGAGAAGTAAAAACTGTAAAGTGAGCAACTTGATATTCTATAGCTCAAGGTAGGCACAGATAAGTATGTGTCATACAACATCAGAAAGTGTGTGTCATCCTGTGAGCATCCGGAAAATTAATTTTAACTCTGTAAAGTCTTTCAACACCATGGACCTGTTTAAATATACTCATAACATTTGCAAACAGTGTAGACCCAGATCAGAGGGCTCTTGATCAGGGTCTGCATTGTTTGCTTATTTAGAGCAGTGTTTATTAAACTACCCAGAATTCCAAGTAGACTGGTCCACATTTTGGTAATCAAAAAGAGCCACAAAGAAACTTAATAACCCACAGCAGTTACTAAGTGTTGAAAGCCTGAACATTGAGAAGTAAAAACTGTACAATGAGCAACTTGATATTCTATAGCTGCAGGGAAGTCCAGATAAGTATGTGGCTTACAGTATCTAAACTAAACAGTGAGAAACGAAAACTGTACAGTGAGCAACTTGATATTCTGTGGCTTAAAGCATCAGGAATAACTGAACAGTGAGAAACGAAAACTGTACAGTGAGCAACGTTGGTGTCTTTAATACAGTGAGCATCAGGATATCTTAAACAGTGAGAAACAACAAACTGTTGTGAGCGTTGGAAAAGTTAAACAGTGAGCAACTTAAACAACCAGGTATATAGTGAGCATCAGCAAAGTTGAACAGTAAATCATCAAAACACTTTTGTACCCGTGGTAGCATCCTGAAACGGAATTGTTAGAAACAAAAACTGTATAATGAGCAATTTATTTGTACCATAGCTCTAGAAAAGCAGGGCTGCCATAAGTTGATCTTAAAAAATCCTAAGATTTCCAAATTTTCTATTTTTCAAGCGCAAAATCCGTTGATTTTGGGAAGAACCAAAGAAATGGCAGTCCTGTAAAAGGGGAGTATTTCAGACATAAAAATCTTCATATCTCCATTAGACCTTATGATGTGACTACTCATTATAAATGTCTTGAATAGATGATTCTAATGAGTAGTCGCATCATCGAGTAGAGCCATAGAAGAGGATAGTTTTAAATTTTAGTTTGCTTCCTGTTTAACCCTTTACCCCAGGGCCTGTTTTTAGTTATGAAGACAGGTTGCCACTAAAAGCAGGTTGAAAGTAAAGCAGAATGCACCTTAAGGTGCATTCTGCTTTACTTTCAGCTTGCTTTAAGCTACCTTCTACTAAGATATATAAAATATTTCTTACGTTGCATATACATGGCTGTATAAATTGGAACTATATGTATTTTCTTCGTTGGAGGAATAAAATAAAGGCGTATTTATGGGTTAATGGGTTAATATCTGAAATGCTGGTCACAATTCATATATTGTCACCGCCAAGAACACTTTCAAAGAATGACCTTTAGTTTTGGTTTTCAATCATACTTAATTCCACATGGTGCATAGTGAATAATGGACTCAGGAGAAAGTGTTCAAAGTCATTAGTTTAATTACTCTCTCTTATCTGGAATCTCAATTGGAAGACCCCGGCTCACCTATATAGATATATTATGCCAGGACACAGGAATGCAACTGAATGATCTGCCTACAGCTATTAATGATAGAAACATATGGAAAAGCATCATCCGCCATACTCTGGCGAATTAAATGAAGAAAATAAAATGAAAATCTGGTTTCATTATGAATCAATGACTCCAAATTATAATATCAGTGTACATAAAAATGTAAATCCAGCATTTTTAGCTCCTTAGACAAATGTCCATGTGAACTTTTGGTGTCACCCAGTCGTTGGCTTGATGTTTGCTGTTCAGGTCTGGTTACCATTTAAAGTGTTCATATCCTCTGCTCCCAAGATTGACCTACGGCTTTCAGATGTGGAGCACTCATGCCTTTAGACAAGACCTGTCCATCCATAAAAAATATTGATCCCTGTGACCTTGACCTCAGTCGCTGCATTTATGTTTCAAAATGTGACACCTTCCAGCTTCATTGTCTTTGCCAACTCTGGCCCTTCTCTGTGATGACATATTATCCATACTGTGTTGTGGTGCTGTAAACTTGGCATCACTCTCACTCACCCACACTGTATTTTACATTATTGTTGCATTTATTTCATGTTGCTAAGATACCTTAACCCTTTACTCCATAGCCTGTTTGTCATTTGGAAGACAGGTGACCATTTACAGCAGGTTGAAAGTAAAGCAGAATGCAGTTTAAGGTGCATTCTGATTAACTTTTAGCCTGCTCTAAGCTACCATCTGATGTAGTGTAGAAAAAACTTTTGTATGATCCATGTTCATGTATGTATAGATTGAAATTTTTTCCTCATTGGAGGAATAAATCAAAGATGTAAAAATGGATATCTATGGAGTAAAGGCTTAAATGTAGTGAAATCCAGAATATAGTATTAGATTTCTTTATGAAATTGTGTTGTAGTATTCAATATTTATTTATTTTAGTGTCTCAAATCTTCAAGTTTTTGAAATGTTGTTTATATTATTAATGTTGAGCAAAGGTAGAATTGTGAATTACAGTAGGGAAGACGTTATTCTCCCCCATTAACCCATGATTACCCCATAAACACGCATTTTTACGCTTTTTATTTATATCTCCACTTAAGAAAATAGTTCCAATTTATTCAGCCAAGAATGTTTACCAGGAAGAAATATATTCTATATCCTAGCAGATGGTAGCTTAAAGCAGGCTGAAAGTAAAGCAGAATGCGCCTTAAGGCGCATTCTGCTTTACTTTCAACCTGCTTTAAGTGATTAATAATCTTCAATACTAGAAACAGGCTGTTGGTTAAATTATTTATACTTAAATATTCATGTCCATTGCATACAGTTTAGAGTCTGATCAGATGGTAGGTAACCCAGCATTTGATCACGAGGCTTCAAATTGTAAGCTAATCTGCAGATGAAAAAGAAGCATCAACATTCTCATGCAATTGATATATTTTCATATTTTATTGCACTATGTCTGCGTTATCATTGTAATGGTGAAGAATAGGGTATTCAAAACTGTACTGAGTTAGATTTATGATCAATGTGTCCAGATACAAACAAAATTAGCAGCCGCTTTAGAGGAAATATTAGTCATAAATTAGAAGAATACAAATGAGCCATGCCATGAGAAAACCTGACTTATTGCATTGCAAACAGTGTAGATCAAGGCCAGTTGCCACATCAAAGATGCGGTGGCTGGTCTTGATCTACACTATTTGACACCCACATGGATCTTAAGCATTTTATGTAGCTGTATTGTAGGGTATTTTGCAGTGTAGACCAAACTCAGATACTTGGCCTGGGATGGCAACGGTGCTCAGTCTGTATAATGTTGCCATGCAATAAGGCAGGTTTTGTCATGGCACAGCTCAAATCTATGTTGTCAGGTTACAGTCAGACCTGTATAATGTGACCATATACTAAAATGCCTATAAGCAGTACAGTCAAGCTTCAATATTACAAACTTGTTTCACTAGAATTTCTAGAAATGAATTCCATTATGTTAGCCTCACTTAAATCGAACATTTCGTTATTTCCAAGTTAAAGCATGGCTAAGCCACGTTTTAACTTTTAAATATGGATATGTTTGACTCATGTGAGTTTAAGATATCGAAGTTTGACTGTATTTTATTTAAGTGTTTGTTAAATTAAATGCGCATTATTTCACCTGTCTTATATCACATCCACACTTCCTTAAATGAAATGTCCCTTAATACAAGTTTGACTGTACACATACTACTTAATACAGGACAAAAGTATATAAGAATCCACCATGAGTGTTGATGTAGGATAGGAATTTTCTCTCCCAAACAAAACGAATGGTGGATTTTTTTTCTCCCATTTAAATCATTAATACATGATATAAATAACGAAAAAACTGCTGTTTCTGTGCACTTTTTTCCGCCAAAACATGACATTGTTTATTGTAACGTCATAAGAAATGACGTCATTTAGTTACTTGCATCATGCAGCGCTTGTGGTAAAGCTGGCCAAACAATAAAAGACGTCACATAGTATGGAGGATAGAGTGATTCCCCATGGGGAATATCTCTATCCCACATGGGTGTAATTGGGAGAAAAGCTTATCTTCTGTTCTGCATAATCCTGTCACAACTTTTTAAGGCTGCTAGTTTATGCACGAGATTAAAATTGTCGAAATTTAAACTTGCATTTTTCTACAATTTAAATCATGATTGGCTTATGCATGAGATTTAAGTTGTAATAACTATTTCATTTTACTACAATTTAGATTATCATTGGCATTAAGTTTACCTGATATTAGCTCCATAAATTCGTCTTTTTTAACACCTTTAATTTAATTCTTCAAAGAAGAAAATAGTTCCACTTAATACAGTAATGAATATGCACCTTAAGAAAATGTTTCTTTATCCTAGCAGATGTTAGCTTAAAACAGGCTGATTGTAGCAGAATGAGCCTTAAGGCATATTCTGCTTTACTGTCAGCCTGCTATAAGCTTCTGCTAGTATATAGAGATATTCCTTTTTGTACATGTTTATGACTGTATAAATTGGAACTAAATTTTTCAGTCCAGGAATAAATTAAAGGCATAAAATGTCATATATTTATGGGTTAATGGATTAATGCAGTTTGCTCTATTTTCGTTTTCAATTACATTTCTCAGCAAAGTATGTATATTTATAATTTATGATTGTGTGCACTGATGTATTTATGAAGTGCTATATTAGGTGTTTTTTGTGTAACATGTTGTGGTGCTGTATGTTTTACCAGTATCTGTGTTTTATTTCTCACCCAGTGATAAGCAACTGTGTATTTCCATCTCATGTACATTTGTTCATTTATTGAAAAGTCTACTAGAATTTCATCTTTTTGAAATTCATTGAAAATATTATTATTTTTCGATTAACCCTTTACCCCATAACCTGTTTTTAGTTTTGAAAACAGATGACCACTTAAAGCAGGTTGAAAGTAAAGCAGAATGCATCTTAAGGTGCATTCTGCTTTACTATCAGCCTGCATTAAGTTACTGTATTGGAGCTTTCTTGTTTTACTGTCATATTGCTTTAAGCTGTCAACTGTATAATAATAATAATTATATATATTTTAATTGTCTCCCAACGATGAAGGAATATAAGCAAGACTCCAATGGTAAACCCTTTACCCCATAGCCTGTTTGTAGTTTTGAAAATAGGTGACTACTTAAAGCAGGTTGAAAGTAAAGTAGAATGCGCCTAATTTGTGTTAATTAGTAGTGTTTAAGACAGGTGACTGCTTAAAGCAGAGTGACAGTAAAACAGGAAATTTCTGTTTTACTGACACCTGTGTTTTATACAATCAATAAGCCTTCTTTTTAATGGTTGTAATAGAGGTTATACTATACTGTCATACTAGAAGCCTGATGAAATACACAACACTTTACACATACAATGTATATTATATTGTCTCAGATATTAGAATTTAACCTCAAAGAAATGAGTCATTTATATATCATGATTTATAGATGTATTTATTGTTGATACTGTTTTGTCTCATTTTAATTTTATGTTTTGATTCGGAATTATGTTGTTAGTCATCATAAGAAAGCTGTTAAATCATTCCACCCCAAGGAATAAGTATACATGTCCATTACAAGCAGTGTTAAGAGTACACTTGTCATATGTAAACAGTCTAGATCCTTAACCTATTACCCCATAGCCTATTTCTAGTTTTTGAAAATAGGTGACCTCTTAAAGCAGGTTGAAAGTAAAGCAGAATGAACCTTAAGGTGCATTCTGCTTTACTTTCAGCCTGCTTTAAGCTGCCATCTTCTAAGATGTAGAAAACATTTCTTATGGTACATGTTCATGATTGTATAAATTTGAACTATTTTCTTTAGTGGATGAATAAATTGAATGTGCTAAAAGGGGCTTCTATGTGTGAAAGGGCAGACTTTGATTAGACAGCTCCTTCAACAGTTGTCCAATCAGTGTCTAGAGTTTTCGATACATGTACATGTCAACCCTGAAAACAAGTAAAAAACCTTTGATGACCTATACAGTAAAACCTCTATTTTACCATCACTAAAATGAAGGCTAATTGATAGTATAAAAGACAGGTGACAGCTTAAAGCAAGGTGACGGTAAAACAGAAAGCTCCTAAAGGAGCTTTCTGTTTTACTGTCACCTTGCTTTAAGCAGTCACCTGTCATAAACACCTAATAATTAACACAAGTGGTCATAATAGAGAGGTTTTGCTGTAGGTGGCTTCTTAAAGCAGGTTAAGAGTAATTAAATCATAAACAGTCACCTGAAATGTACACCCAGATTAACCTTCTTTTGAACCATACAAATAGTGTGTCTTTACTTTATATACATATGTACATTGAATTTGTTTTTAAACTAAGCATGATAAGGGATTATTGTGTTAACACATTGAAGAACTTAGTCAGTTAATGCTCATGATTCTTGACCTTCATTTTACCAACATGTTGACTACTTGAGAAATGTTGTTTGCAGAATGCTTAACATCAGTTATAATGCTTTTAACCCTTTCCTCAACAGAAGTGCATTAGAATTTAGAATCCCTTTACCCTATTGTCCTACATAGAACATCTGGACTTATTGAATATTATATGATTGTTGAAAATTTGCTTACTTTCATCTTGGTTTAAGGTTTAATCTACCGGTACTTCCTTCCTAACATACACATAGTACAACTATGCTCAGTAGAATAGCCTCAAACATTAACCCATTGCCCAATAAATATACCTTATTACGCTTTTAATGTATTCATCCATTGAAGAAAATTGTTTCACTTTATACGGTCATGAATATGCACCATTATAAATGTTTTCTATATCCTTAAAGATGGTAGCTTAAAGCAGACTGAGAGTAAAGCAGTATTTATGGAGTAAAGGGTTAAGGTGCATACTTTCAGCCTGCTTTAAGTGGTCATCTGTCTTCACTAGAAATAGGCTATGGGGTAATAGGTTAATACAGTTGCACTGGTGGCTAATGGAAGAAAGTGAAGACACTTTTAAAAGTATGAGTATCAAGATCGTTTGGTTTCCAATCAGCCATCAATCACTGTGTCATGTTATCTGGATCTAAACTGTTTGTAAAGGTTGGTCAATTTGTAAATGGTAGGATGAAGGTTTTGACTCAATTTTGTTTTTGAGAGATGCCAAATTTATTTGAGTTTACAATTGTTTTTATAGCTCACCAGGCACAAAGTGCCAAGGTGAGCTTTTGTGATCGGCTGACTGCCCCTTGTCTGTTGTCAATCATGTGTCATGATTGTGTCAACTTTTTTTTTTCTTTAAAGATCAAACTTCTTCTTGGTAACTACTGGTCCAATTTCGTTAGAAATTCATAAGTCTGTCAGATTGCTTTAAATATAAGTCATCAAATCAAATTCAACCGATTGAAAAAACTTAAACCATCTTCTTGTTAGAAACATCTGGTCCCACCACCATAATAATCTAGTTGAGCGATTCAGGGTCATCATGGCCCTTTTGTTTTTGACATTATGTTAGGCATTATTTTATATTTTAGTTTATACAGCAGGGGCCCGTTTCATAAAACTTCTTACGACAAATGTTGTCGTAAGTCAAAACTTTAAAATACATTTAATTTGTGATTTCTCTATCTAATCCTGTCTTATGACATCTTTTTGGAATCGTCTTTTCAAGACGATTCCAAAAAGATGTCACAAGACAGGATTAGATGGAGAAATAAATAATAATGGATACTTTTATAATCTGACTTACGACAACATTTGTCGTAAGAAGTTTTATGAAACGGGGCCCAGAATTTAGTTTTTCTTATATCTGTAGAGCTAGCTTTTATTTGTAAAACATATTGGAAAGTGTTTTAAAATACTGAAATTATTTAATATTTTGTTTCAATTTGAAAAGTGAACTGTCTTTATCCCATTAAGAAGAAACGATTCTAATGAGTAGTGACACCATAGGGTTTAAATCAGAAATAAAGATTTTGGTTTTTGAAATACTCCCCTTATCTGGAGCCCTGCACGACCCATTGTATCATAACACAAGTTTCACTGTCTATGGTATACATAATTACTTTGGTTTTTAAATTGTCAATTAGTATTTGTTATTGCTTGCAACACATACATTTCATGTTGAATATTTTCTTCACATAAATACATGGTCAACATAGGATACCTACATAGCATTGCAACCACTGGCGCTAGAGCTACACAAATATATTTTTTACATATGCATGTGCTTTGGCCATTATGTTTAACTTCTGAAAATTTCATGAAACTCATGACCATTATTTTGAACTTCTGACACTCATGACCTTTTTGTAAAGAATTTATTTCGCCGTGAACATATATTATTGCTCATGGGCCTTTACTTACAAAATGGGCTATACTTTTTACAAATACACTCTCTAAAGTACTTTTTGTTGGCGATTTTTAAAATGAATGTACAAATGATCTAAACTAGCTGTACTTTTATTTTAGGAAGGGACTAATTCCTTGTCCTTACGATATGCTTTTCGGTTGTAACAACCCTAAAGTAGGAAATGCAAGATACCCAGACATTTAAATTCAATATTTACGGTCAAACCTGTATGGGGAAACTTATAGCCTATATGACAGGTGGCATTGTAATGCAGGACAAAATGCAGAAATATCCTATAGGAGCTTTCTGCCTTACTTTTATCCTGCATTAACCCTTTACCCCATAAATACGCCTTTTTATGCCTTTAAAATGTCCCTTCACTGAAGAAAATAGTTCCAATTAATACAGTTATGAATATGTATCACAAAATATATTTTCTTTATTCTAGTAGATGTAAGGTTAAAGCAGGCTGAAAGTAAACTTGCTTTCAGTAGTCACCTGTTTTCAAAACTAGAAACAGGGTATGGGGTAATGGGTTAAGCCTGCTCCTCCTTAATAATCTTAAAGATAAATAAGCTACCTTATTCAGCAGTCCCTTTATACAGGTTTGACTGTACATGTTACCATGTACAGTAAAACCTCGCTATTACGACCACTTAAACGAAGGCTAATTGAGTGTATAATAGACAGGTGACAGCTTAAAGCAAGGTTACAGTGAAACAGAAAGCTCCTATAGGAGCTTTCTGTTTCACTGTCACCTTGCTTTAAGCGGTCACCTATCGTAAACACCCTAATAATTAACATAATTTAGTGGTCGTAATAGCGAGGTTTTACTGTAGTTCAAGTGAAAGTTATTCTAGCCTGTTTGAAGAAAAAGTCAAAGAGTTTTAAAGCTTGTCAGAAGTTACGTTGTATTTTGATACAAGAAATCATTCAAATGTAATTGTGATGCTCTAGCGCCAGGGCATTTTACACATGTTTTTGCCAGTAGTTTGTCATGAAGAGTTTTATAATTTTAGTCAAACTGTGACTTATTGTAAATTGTTCCAATGTTACTCCATAGGGAATGAATATTGACAAATGGGCCATGCCATGAGAAAGCAAAATTTATTGCATTGCAAACAGTGTAGACCATGCTGCATCAAAGATTTAGGCCTACACTATACCGAACATGTTAGATAACCCTTCCCCGTAGAAACGCCTTTTAGCGTATTTAATGTATTCCTCCATTGAACAAAATAGTTCCAATTTATACAGTCATAAGTCAGAATTTCCATAAGAAATTATTATGGTCTACATCCTAGCAGATGAAATTTAAAGCAGGCTGATAGTAATGCCAATTCTTATTTACTGTCAACCTACTTTAAGTGGTCACATGTCTTCATAACTTGAAATATTGGGTAAATAGCTGACATAATAGTGTAGGTGTGCAGTGTACAATGTAGACCCAACTTCGTACGACAAATGTTGTTGTAACTCAGATTATATGTATAAAAGTCTCAATTATTATTTATTCCTCCATCTAATCCTGTATTGTGACATCTTTTTTGGAATCATCTTGAAAAGACGATTCCAGAGAGATGTCACAAGACAGGATTAGATAGAGAAATCAGAAATTGTATTTTAAAGCTTTTGTCGTACCAAGTTTTATGAAACAGGGCCCCAGGTGCTGTATCTGTGATGTGGTGACTTGTCAGTCACTACACTGTTTTCAATGCAATAAGTCTTGTCTTCTCATGGCACGACTCAAATATATAAAACTTGCTCTCTCTTCTTATATTTAGGCTAATGGTCCTTGTCAAGGAGATATCAACCACTGTGAAGCCTTGTAACACATTTTCATAAATATGCCTTTTTATACCTTTGATTTATTCCTCCACTGAAGAAATTAGTTCCACTTCATACAGTCATAAATATGCACCATAATACATATTTTGTATTTCCTAGCACATGGTAGCTTTAGGAGTCGTCTGTCTTCAAAACTAGAAACAGGCTATGGGGTAATAGATTACAGTAAGTTCATGAAAACTTTTTTTCATGGCTTGTTACCACTTTTGCAACCGCTTCTGGTTTACGTCCCTAAGAGCAAAGGTCACTGGTTTAGATAGCAGAGGAGAGTAACAGTTATATATACAGCAACACCTCTCTATAATGCCCACTAGATAATGAAAATGGTAATTGTTTTGTGTTTATTTATTCATTATACCCGATTTATATAGTGCTCTTTTCACACAAGAGTTGTGCATTCAAAAGCGCTTCACATGATATTATATAAGTATACATACAAAGCGAGAAAAGACAAATAACTACATTCACAATAAACATGATACCTGTTTAAGGTAGGTGGCTGCTTAAAGCAAGGTGAAAGTGAAACAGAAAGCTCCTTCAGGAGCTTTCTGTTTCACTTTTACCTTGCTTTAAGTTGCCACCTATCTTTCATACAACTGATTAGCCTTATTTTAGTGGTCGTAATAGAGAGGTTTTTACTGTACTTTGTATTTACTTTCATGCATGTTATCCATGTTAAATGTTTTTGATAATGTTACACTGTTGATTATGGGACCAAAATGAGCATTTTGCTTGCAGTGACAGAGCTGCCATTTCTCCGGATTTTTCCAAAATCTTAGGATATTTATCCTAGCAGGTGGTAGCTTAAAGCAGGCTGAAAGTAAGACAGAATGCCCCTTTCGGCACATTCTGCTTTACTTTCAACCTGCTTTAAGTAATCATGCTTGAAAAATAGAAAATTGGGAAATCTTAGGATTTTTCATGATCAACTTATGGCAGCCCTGCAGTGAAGTTTTTCTTATAACACTGTGGAAAGGTCATCTGCCAGAAAGCATCGTCTTATAACATTTTGAAATAACTTTGGTCTTCTTTTAACCTATTACTCCAAAGATGTGCATTTTTTATGCCTTTAATTTATTCCTCCAATGAAGAAAATAGTTTCAATTCATACAGTCATATGGCTCATTTTGCTTTACTTTTAGCCTGCTTTAAGCTCCCATCTGCTAGGCTATAGGAAATATTACTTTACGTACATGTTTATGACTGTAAAAATGTATAAATTGGAACTATTTTCTTCAGTGGAGGAATAAACTGAATGCACAAAAAGGTGCTTCTTTGAGGTAAAGGATCAAAGCCATCAGTAATTCATCTAGATCAAAACTCTTTTGACATCTTAACCCTACTTTGAATAGGTTTTTAGACCATTTTTAGAAAACTATCAGGTGACAAATCATGCAGAGTAGAATACAGTCAAATTGGTATCAACCCATTACTCTGTAAATACTCATTTTTACACTTTTGATTTATTCCTCCATTGAAGAAAAAAGTTCTTTTCATACAATATGAATCTGTATTATAGAAAATAGTTTCTATATTCTAGCAGATAGTACTTTAAAGCAGGCTGAAAGTAAAGCATAATGTGCCTTCAGGCACATTATGCTTTACTTCCAACCTGCTTGAAAGCTATGATACCATCTGCAAGGATATAGAAAATATTTCTTATGATACATATTCATGACTACATAAAGTGGAACTATTTCTTCTGTGGAGGAATAAATTCAAGGCATATTTTTGAGGTAGTGTGTTAAATCTGATGATAAAATTTGGCTATATGAATGCAGGGCGATATGTCATGTATTGTGATTGATCATTATATTTGTTGTACTGTTTAGTGTACTGTACCATTCCGTCCTACTTTTAATTATTTATTTTAATATTTACTTATATGCCTATGTATAGTGACAAAAAGAGCTGAATTTTAAATTAAAATAGTTTATTGTAAAACGTGCGAGTTTGTGATTTCTCCACCTTACAGAGGCTGTGGTTTAAGAAAGGGTCCATGGTCATTGCAAACTGTCCACTAACTTAACCCGTTAAGCCATACTGACTCATATTGACGCATTGCGCAATATTCTTATACTGACTCATTTTGACGCACTTTAATCCACTAGCTTGTATTGAGATAAGCATTGATAATGTGTTTATCGCTTATAATAATGGTTTAAAAAGAAAGTGTCTGATCAGATTCTGTTTTGAAGCGGCTTAACCCTTTACTCAATAGACTGTTTCTTGTTTTGAGGACAGGTTACCACTTAAAGCAGGTTGAAAGTAAAGCAGAATGCGCCTTTAGGCACATTCTGCTTTACTTTCAACCTGCTTTAATCTACCATCAACTATAATATAGAAAGTATTTCTTATGATATATTCATGAATGTATAAATTGAAACTTATTATCTTAGGTGGATGAATAAATTAAATGTGCTAAAAGGTGCTTCTATGGAGTAAAGGGTTAAACACTCCTTCTTTCTTAAAACCACCACAAATGAATATTCATTGGTTCTGGTATAAATACAGGTGGCAGATTAAAGCAAAATGAAAGTAAAGCAGAAAGCTCCGTTAGGACCTTCTGCATTACTTTCATCTTGCTTTAATCAATATCCTGCCTTTAATACTGTTAGATACTGTCACCTTGCTTTAAGCTGTCACCTGTGTTTTATACAATCAAATATCCTTTGTTTTTGTGGTCGCAATAGAGAAGTTTCACGGTGTTGTCTTTCTGTTAGGCAACTCAAGAAACATACAATTGAACTTCGATATCTCAACCTCAGCTTCGCTTAAGTCAAACTTATACGCAGATACCCCCCGCAAAGCTATTCAAAAAGTGTCCTCTTACGTCTGATACCGGACACTTTTTTTCTGTTACCGGACAGTTTTACTTTCGGTTACCGGATACTTTTTACGGGCGTGGTGCACGTGGTGAGCATGCGGTCACTGGTTTAGCTCTTGCACTGCCCGGGAATTGACGAGGTAACCCTTGTTATGCTACAGTGGAGAAAACATAATTCTTTCCCGTTTAAACGCAAATGAAACGCAAAACACAAAATGTAGAAAATAATAACTTTTTTTTTACATTTTTCATCATCTATTTTCATCTGAGTGGCACACAATTTGGATCCTGATCAGACGCCGGGTTACCTGGCGTCTGATCTGGTTCCAAAATGTTTGCAATGGAAAATATAGTTTAAGCGTCAAACGCGTTAATTGGAAAAGAATAACGTTTTTCCACTGTGAGTACCGCTTGTCTAACATTTGGAAACAGTTTAGATCCATAGAAGACGCCATGTTACGCGGCATGTGATCTGGATCCAAATGTTTGGCACCGATTTTCATTTTTGATTCAATTTGGAAAGTATAAGAAAGATTTTGAGATTCTCCGCAGACGATAAGTTTGATGCAGACGGCAATTCAGCACGATAAGGGATAACGAACTTTCGCAAATAATTTGGATCAATATCAAACACACAGTAACTCAGCGTTTGAACAGGATCCAAACTGATAGACACTTTATTCGTGCAATCAAATCCCGAAACTTTGCGTTGGAAAATAAGTGCTTTTCAATTTCAAAGCAGACGACAATATGACAGTGCAAGAGTAAACAACGCTATTTAATACTAATAGTGTGCCTGTTCAGGAGAAAAATATCTGGTCCTTGGTTTGGTTATAAGGAGCGGAAAAGGAATTATATCGGGCTAAAATGATAAAATATTTATTGACCTTAAAACTAAATGCTTAAAAAAAGATGTCATCTAAATTGTTAAATACAGCGCTTACCTTATACTAGCTGAATACTCATTCTGAGCGCAGATAAATAAATACGTAGTAGTATATTTTACGGCATGACCCAGCACCCAGGCTGCACGGAATGCTCGTGCAAAGTATAAAAAGGACCAATGAAAATAATAGTTGGTTTACCTGAATTTTAATAGTTTAGAAAAAGATATATTAATTTGCTATATTACATTGACCGCAATAATTATTGACTAGGTGTAAGATATTTATTAAAATCTACGTATAAGTCAGATACATTTATTTATAAGAATAAGTCTCGGACAATTTGTTGCCGTCCTTGCAAAACAGTCTTATTACGATTCAATACCCTACACTTTTAAGGCGAAACCCGTCGTGTATCTATTACTTATCTGTATTTCTACTGTTTAATTTCATTATTTCAAAATCACTCACATCGAACATAATATCATATGTATTTCAAAGTTAAAGCGCCATGTTTTAACTTTGAAAAAGTATACATGTATAATCGACATAAGCGAGGTTGAGATACATGTATCAAAGTAAAAATTGAAAGTTGGACTGTAATACCGTTCATGGTAGAAATGAAGTACATGTACAATGAAGTAAAACCACATGTTAACATATTTATTTAAACAACAATGAATTGACAAAGAAATGCAAATAAAAAGCCGTCATGAGTATTCAATTTCTTGAAATCTGAAAAAGAAAAAAGAAAGTTCATAACTTATTCTTATAAATAAATGTACACGTAATAATTTGCATAGAAATTGCAACAAAAACAAGGCTCCAGATAAAGCGAGTATTTCAAAAACTAAAATCTGCATTTCTGCATTTAAAACTTAGAATGATGATGCTGAAATGAGTAAAAATTGTTAGATTTGTTCGGTTTACTCCCTCTTATCTGGAGCCCTGAAAAAGAAGGAGTATAAATACATGACTGATGGAGCATTCTGCTTTACTTTCCACCTATTTTAAGTTATCATCTGCTAGGATAAAGGAAATAGCTCTTATGTTGCATATTCATGGCTGTATAAAGGGGAACTTTTTTTTTCACTAAAAGAATTAATTAAAGGCATAAAAAGGCATATTTATGGATTTATGGGTTAATACAGATCAAAATATCCCAAACGAGCTTCCTATATGAGTTTGGTACATTATTATTGAAACCATGATAACATTTGCAAACAGTCTGGACATTAGGATCAAAATTGTTTGACACTCTGACCCTGTTTTGAAAAGATCTTGTAATCAAAGTACTGTAGTACTGCAGGCTCGGACTTTCAGTTTAATGTAGAACAAAGTAATGCAGAAAGCTAATTATGGAGTTTCTGCATTACCATTGCCATGCATTAAGCAGAAACCTGCAGCGCTTAAAGACCCTAAAGAATTTTGTAATGTGCATGTCTTATAATGCATCGTCTGCTATGACTACTAGGTGAATGTTTAGTACAAGGGAGTAAATACGGTGTTTAAATCACCACAGGTACAGACTAAGGATCCTGAGTTTAACTCAGTGCTGCTACACGGTTTATCTGATACAGATAGTGACGTGCCCAGCAACTGAAGCTCTGTTAGATAGCATATGTAAACCCGTATGACAGGATTTGTTTGTGGGGGAGCTAGACTCGCACCCATTTTATACTTTAGCATTTGATATAGGCTCGTACGAGCCAAAGAACAGTAATATACAGTTATTAAACAGCCAGAGCGGGCCGTCATTGCTTATTGACACAAGTTAGCCATATTGGCATGAGGGCCTTGGCCCGAGTGCCAATGTGGCTAACGAGTGCCAATAAGCAACGACGGCCCGCCCTGGCCGTTTAATGACTTGTTTATTGTATACCTGGTTCAAAATCAACAAAAATGTAGATTGTTTGAATATTAACATAAGTGTGGCCGTTATTGAAACAAAATGACGTCATCTTAAGAAAATGTTTTTATGTGCATAAGATCTGTTGCCCCCGGGCCAATAACCGGATGCAGTCCAAATAACCGGTTATTGGACTGCATCCCGTTATTGGCCCGCTCAGCAAGGGGGTATTGCATTGTCATCAAAGCAAATCTGTTACTATTTATAGTAAGGTATACAATAACAGACAACAAATGTTGCAGATGAAAAATTTGCCCTGCATTTAAAGAATTAACCCTTTATGCCATAGCCTGTTTCTTGTATTGAAGACAGGTGACCACTTAAAGCAGTTTGAAAGTAAAGAAGAATGTGCCTTAAGGTATTTCGCATACAGAAGTCACTCTTCCGGGCGAGCGGAAATGCCTCTTGACGACATAGACTCTTTCCGCACGTACTTATACCAGAAAGTTTATATAAAGGAAATACTGATACGATATAGTGTAGTTCTTCACAACGCAGTCGGTAGAGTGATTGACTTGCAATTGAAAGGTCATAGGTTCGATTCCCATTTGATCCAAATATTTTGTTTAAATGAAGCGTCCGATTTATTTATTGACTTGTCCATCCATAACGCAGTGATCAAGGGACATGTTATGTTTATTTTTCGTTGATTGGAATTAGTGATGTTATATACGATCAAATTATATGTCCACTTACATGTACGTTTGATTTTAATGACTTACAAGTCAATAAAATCGGTATACATGTATAAGATTTGATCGAACTATAAAGCCACACATTGAAGCTTTTCAAGATCGATATTGTCCATTCTTATGTTAAAACAATATAATGAACCTTTTATGCAAGTCCATGAATAAAAATTAATGCATTTTAATGACAGAATTTCAATTTAAAGGTAGGTAACTGTATTTCAACTTCTTTCCAATATTTTTATAAGAAAAACTGATATTACAACAAATCCTGACTGTAATATTTTCTAATTTTTTCTGACCAACTACCTCACCAACCATACATTTGAACAAAATGAAAAAAAAAATACATTGAATGAGTCAGTTTTTTGTAATTCAATTTTTTAGCATTTTGCAAAATTTAAATAGCCGATAACATCTTTCTGAACAACTTTATTCTAAATATTTTTAGCTTTTCTTGTAATGAATGTTCTGGGCTACTTATTGGGAGAGACTTAAAGTCATTAGCTTTTTTTATTTTTGAGAAAAATAAAATCATCAAAATTCCAGGTTTTTGTCAGAAAAAGAGACCTTAGAGACAAACCACACGATAAGTTTTGCCTATATTTTCACACATTGTTTCTTTGGCTATTATCATTCTTCAAGAAAAGTTTCATGACACCTTGTATGGAAACTAAGCGCACCCGCGAAGTACCTTAAGATGCATTCCGTTTTACTTTCAGACTGCTATAAGCTATCATCTGATAAAATATAGAAAATAATTCTTACAAATGACACATATTCAGGACTGTATAAATTGGAAATAATTTCTCCAGTGGAGGACTAAATTGAATGTGTTAAAATGCATATACAGTAGACAGATGGCAGTTCAAAGCAAGGGGACAGTAAAACAGAAATCTCCTTGGAAGCTTTCTCAGGGCTCCAGATAAGAGGGAGTAAACTCAACAAAACCAACATTTTCTCACACATTTCAGCACTGAATCCTATGGTGTTACTACTCATAGAATCGTCTCGAAGAGACGATTCTAATGAGTAGTGACACCATAGGGTTTAAAGCAGAAATAAAGATTTTAGTTTTTGAAATACTCCCCTTATCTGGAGCCCTGCTTTCTGTTTTTCTGTCCCCTTGCTTTATGCAGTCACCTGTCTGAAACACCTAATACGTAACAAGATTTAGTGGTTGTAATAGAGAGGTTTTACTGTATATGGAGATATGGGTTAACCCATTACCCATAGCGAGTTTCTAATTTTGAAGACTTGTGACACTTAAAGCAGGTTGAAAGTAAAGCAGAATGCGCCTTAAGGCACATTCTGCTTTACATCCAGCCTGCTTTAAGCTATTATCTGCTAGGATATAGAAAATATTTCTTATGATGCATATTCTTGACTGTATTAATTGTACCTATTTACTTCAGTGGAGGAATAAATAAAAGGCATAAAAATGTGTATTTATGGGGTAATGGGTTAAACTGCCAGACTATCAATGCATCTTTATTTCAACTGTTGTTTTATAACCTCACCTGCACATGGGACATGTAAAGAAGACAGTCTGTCCCTCATCTGCTGACCGTGTCTGTCTCGTGGTATAGATCATCTGTTCATGGCCACATTTACTGCACTTCCTGTCAGCCTGCAAACATAATAAAATACAAAGTTAGATAAAGCCTCCAGAATAAACAGAGTTCAGTGGGAAAAAAACCTTTATATTTTTGACAAACTTTAGGTTGTGACTACTCACTTTCTTCAAAACAATTCTGATGAGCATTTACTGTACCAAATCTGCAGCACACCTTTTGATTAGGATCTACACAGTTTGAGCTGATAGATACCGTAACTGTAGATGGTAGCTTAAAGCAGGCTGAAAGTGAAGCAGAATGTGCCTTAACCCATACCCCATAGCCTGTTCTAGTTTTGAAGGCAGGTGAGCACTTAAAGCAGGTTGCAAATAAAGCAGAATGTGTCTTAATGTGCATTCTGCTTTGCTTTCAGCCTGCTTTAAGCTACCATCTGCTAGGGTATAGAACAAGTTTTTTTGGGTACATGTTTATGACTGTATAAATGGAACTATTCTCTTCAGATAAGGAATAAATTAAATGCGCTAAAAAGCATTGTTTCTAGTATTGAAGATATGTGACTACTTAAAGCAGGTTGAAAGTAAAGCAGAATGCCCTAAGGCGCATTCTGCTTTACTTTCAGCCTGCTTTAAGCTATTAACTGCTAGAATAAGGAAAGTATTAAATATGACACATATTCATTACGGTATAATTTGGAACTATTTTCTTCAGCGGATGAATAAAATGAATGTGCTAAAAGTCGCTTCTATAAGGGAAAGGATTAAGTGATCACCTGACTTCAAAACTAGAAATAGGCTATGCAGTAATGTTTTAATACAAGATTGAGTGTATATCTTACTGTCGGTCCTTGAAGTTCTGTATCTGCATCATCCTGGCCTGGCATGAGAGTTTCCGGTCGATTAAACTCTGCCTTAGTACATATCTTGATACCGTCAAAGTCTGCAAATTAAAACAGCAATACAGACAGTTGGACAGGGCAAGCACTTAAAACTGCCACTTCACCATCATGGTGGGTATATTTTCTTTCCAGACAAAATAATAGAAATACAACCCTTTACACCATACATCATCGTAACATGTACATCTTTTTAAGCCTTAAATTTATTCCTACAATAAAGAAAATATATACGGTAGATATGCACCATAAGGAAATAGCATTATGTCCTATATTCTAGCAGATGGTATTTGCATCATAAGAAATGTTTTCTTAATCTTAGCAGATGGGAGCTTGAAACAGACTGAAAGTAAAGCAGAATTAAATGTGCCTTAAGGCACATTTAATTCTCCTTTACTTTCAACCTGTCACATGGCTTGAAAATTTGAGACAGACTATTGGGTTAGAGGTTAAATATGATCACACAGAGTTAAATTTACAATCCAACTTCTGTCCGAGCCCTCTGATCAGAATGAATGAATGAATGTTTTATGGCCCATTTACCCGAATGGTCATTTAGAGCCAACCCTCTGATCAGATTATTCCCTCTTTGCATAGGATAAGTGTACTTTTCACAAGTATATGGTTTGTAACTGATCAGTATACAAATCACAAGGATTCAATGAACTAGATGGTAGGTTATATGTGATATGTTCAATTAAAAAAACTAATACAGAAGATGTTATTCTTTACAAAAAAACATATTTACGTTAAAACAATTATTTCCATTGCAAACAATTTGGAGCCAGATCAGACGCCGGGTAACCCGGCATCTGATCAGGCTCCAAATTATTTGCTACTCTAATAGAAATAAATAGTTGGAATTGCCCATAAGATGTAATTTTCTACATTTTAAATTATTGCAATGCATTTGTGTTTTGTTTGCATTTAAATGGGAAAAAACAACATCTTCTCTACTCTATGCTTACCATTTACATCTATTTTGAAGTTACATAACTTGCAAGCCACAACATCTTCAGTACCAGGTAGAGGCAGAACTGTGCCACATCTTGGACAGAAATCTAGATCTGTATCGAACAGCTCAGTCCTTTGCTTCAATTTTTTGGACATAGCTAGGACTATTAGGAGTATTGAGTCACTTAGAGATGTAGTTATTATTCTTTATCTGAAAGAAGACAGAATAAAATAAATACCTCATGATATAAACTTTATTATACAGTGTTTAATAGGCTAGAGGGGACCCTTGTGCCATTGACCCCCTAAAATCCAAAATGACCCCCCTGTTGGAAATGTAATGGGTCAATTTGGCCCACCAATTTTCAGTTCTGACCAAAACATAAATTCTAATGAAGTATTATTTGTAGATTTGCACATCATAAAAATGACATACTAGTAACACCAACCAAAATATTAAGCCTTAAAAACCAATAAAAGTAAGCTTACAGACTAATTTTAGTCAATCTTTCAGGAAAGACTGTGGGTAAACATCAAAGTTCAAATTCAACGACCCATTTAAACCTATATTGACCCCCCTGTTTTGATGTTAATGGGTCATTTTGACCCACTACTTTTCAGTTCTGGCCTAAACACTGAAATTTATATATGCCTTCTTATGATATTGAACGTTTCCGTGTGTATCTGCACAGTAAAATACAAGAGTCTAAGAGGATATCGTCCACCTTGTATTTTACTGTTTGTTATTTACTCCGACCTCGTTTTCCATTCAGTGTATCATGTATAGAATCCACGTACATGTATAAGTTCTGCGATATTCTATGTGGCATAAAGTAATTCTTGTTCTAGCAGCTTCAAATATTAAATGTTTCAAGATATAAAATGATTTAAACAACTATTTAGTTGTTGCTGGTGTATACTGAAGGCATATAATAAACACATCACCAGTTGGCAGTGCACTACAGGGTGTTGTATTCAGCTCTCAACGTTTTTGACGGGAACAACCAATCAGACTCGAGCCAAGACGTTCGTTAGATCAGCTATTTCCGCCAAAAAGTCTCGAGCTGCAATATTATACATATCACCCTCTAAGCTTTTTGCGCAGGTCGCCTTTAGATAATGTGTACGCGTTGCGTGAATAAAACAAGTAATAAAGAAAAATTATCATTATCCGGTCGACTTGGATTTTATCGCTGATTGATGGGCGCCGCCATTTTATCTTTCATGATTTCACTTGCGGTAAGGGAATGCCTAATTCACCAACCAACCTAGCGTTCGGAAATTCTGTAGAGGCGGCTTATCATGCAGGCTCTCCTCTATGGAAATATTTTATTATAGTCGTACATGATAAGCTAGGTGGACACGATTGAGTACACAGGCTTATACACATAGACATATCCCTATCATGTGTTTGGTTCGCTGCACCTGATTAGTGAATCAAATGGACCAGCTGGCGATTCCAAAATGGCCGCCAGTGTTGTTCTTGCGGCAACGGGCCATTTCGTACCCTTGATTTTCACACCCTTTTTCTGTCATTTCGTACAAGACTACAAGTACCGGTACCCTCGAAAAAATAAATTGCCTTATTTCCTATACTTTGTAGAAACAGGTTTCAGCCGTATATAGGTTTGACCTATAGTTATATTATACTTATTACAATTGCAAACAGTGTAGACCCAGATCAGATCTGTTTATCTTGTACAGCGTAGAACCCACAGTACGGTTTTTAGCTTTTTATCCGACGGAGAGAGAGTGCCGTCGACTGGCAATGGTTCCCTAGGGCCGTTTTGAAGGTTGTGCATGCAATAATTTCTGGCATTAAAGTGGTTCCAGTGTAGGACGGTGTTAACGAAAAACCACGGAATTATACACTCCAAAATTGCAACCTCGCGCTATATCGTAAATCTCGTGCGGCTCAGCTTAACGAGACTTCCCGAGGCTTGATAAGATAATGACTATCGGTAGTCAAAATGATTAATGTCCGTTTAGAAGCATTGTTCACGGGTTTATATTCCCATGAAGTGATAAGAATGTCCACCAAGTCGTTTAATCCACTAAAATGTCAATAAATACAATCGAGTCTGTTGTATATTCCAATTAATGAAATAGACTATAGGTCTATGAATATGCATACCGCGGCTAGCTCAGAGCCCGGGCTTATTACATACTCTGGCTCCGGCCTCATTCTCTTGAATAAACGATTAAGACCAACACGCTTGTGTTCTTCGTCTTAACCCTAACAGTCATTAGACTTATATCAATACATTAGTATTTACTAAAGAAGAAATATAAAACAGAGTTGGTAAATTTTCACCCCATAAATGGAGGCAACGAGGCAAAAAGTGAAGATGTTATTACGTGACACATAATCTCGCAAAATTCAACCGCCGCGAGAGCTCAGATGCTCGCCCTTTCAACTTGGCCTGTATAATTCCGTGGAAAAAGGAATGCCTAAATTGCTATGGCCAGGCACGGAATTATGCAAAACGGAATAGCAACTAAGTGAAGTTGAATAGGCGAGCATCTGAGCTCTCGCGGTGGTTGAATTTTGCGAGATTATGTGTCACGTGACAACATCTTCACTTTTTGTCTCGTTGTCCGCCATTTCTGGCGTGAAATTTACCGACTCGAGTGTTTTTATTGACATTTTATAGGATTTAAACGACTTGGTGGACATTCCTATCAATTCTCGGGAATATAAACCCGTGAACAAGGCTTCGAAAACACACATTTATCATATTGACTACCGATAGACAGTCTCTTATCAAGTCTCGCGAGTCTCGTATGCGCCGCACGAGATTTACGATATAGCGCGAGGTTTCGATTCCGTCAGTGTATGGGCGTGTTCGATTATCAGTTCCAGAACTGTTTGGAACGATCCCATGGAATTAGTAAATCGAATAAAAACGGAATTGAACCCTTGCAAATATGGTAGTCTGGTTCCCTACTTATTACAAATTTGCTGGCGAAGCGTTGGTAAATTGTGCCGGGAACCATGATGATACGTCACAATTCTGCTCACACCACCTATTTGAACAGAACTGATGGAACAGTTCTAGAATTGAATTCCGGACCATTCGATTTCGATTCCGTCAATCCGGAAGATTCCGGACTGATAAACGAACACGCCCTATAATTCTGTGGGCCAGGATTTAAGGGGGGGGGGGGGGGGGGTAAATTCATCTTGCTTGCTTAAATACACATATTTGGCACACACAACTTAGTAAGGCAGATTGTTCTATTCCACAGTGACAATGTTCAGTTTTGGGGAAAAAAGAGTTTTAAGCTCAACAAATGGTGAGTTTTTTTTATGGTAAGTTTCTAATTATTGTAATTCTGACATGTCATTATCTGCACAATATGAAAATGTCATAATCTGCACAATAGAAACTATCAAGCGAAGAACACAGGACACCAATAATAAACAGCAAATAACCAATAACAAAAAGCACACAGCCCTACCTTTATCACGTTTCCCTACATGGGCGCGGACATCTTGGTTAACTAAACTTTGCAATCTAGTTAGCGAAGTAAATAGTGTGTTTAGTTATTTTTTCCCGGTGATTTCATTGTTTTTCTACAAACTAATAAAATATGTTCTTAGAAATAGTTTTTTCTGTTTTTAATAGGTTTTTATTCACCATATTCGTAAGAACATAGTGAAAGATTTACAATAATATTTCGTTTGATTTATGATTCTTATTCAGATCTTATTTACATCAACACATCGCGACACGACACTCGGCTTGTATTCGGTTGTTTGTTTTATTCTGCTCTTACAGCGCCTTAAATCGTGTAAAAATGAAACTTTTGACACACAATATGTTGACTTCTAATATTGTCAAGGGTGTGACAAAGGGATTTCCCCTTGGAATCCAGGTAAGATTGTAATGTCATTAGTTTTCGCTACAATTCAATTTGCACCCTCATGACCCTAGTTTGATCCCATTTGCAGAAGATTTGTGCTCATTGTCTGGTAGAGGTTTAGGTATTAGGTAATACATTTGCTCGATTTGCGTCCCTTAGTTAGATACAGGTGTGTTCATCAAATCAATTCCCCCAATAAAAAGTAGACCTCCAAAGAAAAATAACTTTTTCAATTCGTGGATGGGAGGGATATGAGCGCCTACTCAACAAGATCCATCACTACAGGATTAGAGGACAAAACTTCCAGTGGATCCAGTCATTTCTGGGTAGCCGAACACAGAAGGTGTTGGTCCATGGCCAGTCATCCGAAGTTGCGCCTGTCGTACAAGCGGTGTAGCCCAAGGATCTGTCCTGGGCCCACTGTTGTTCCTGCCGAGGACCTTTCATCACAGACACGCCTATTTGCAGATGACTGCATACTCTACAGACAGATCTGGTCCGACCTTGACCAACACCAGCTACAAGAGGATCTGAACACCCTAGCAATATTATAGGAAGAGAAATGGGGTGTGGACTTTCACCCAAATAAGTGCAGTATCCTCAGGGTCAGCAGGGCAAGATCACCACGCATCCACAACTATACCCTTAAAGGCGTTACACTGACAACGGACACATCATCGAGATACCTGGGAGTGGACATCCAAGCAGACCTCGGTTGGAAAACTCATATCGACAGGATCATCAAAAAGGCCAACAACATGCGTCGCAATCTTCACAGTACCAGCAAGGAAACGAAGACCAATGCCTGTACATCCTTGGTTTGTTCCAACATGGACTTTTGTTGTACTGTCTGGAATCCCCATCACAAGACCCTTGTTTGCAAGGTTGAGATGGTACAGCACAGGGCTGCCCGATTTGTTACCAACAGGTATAGAAACACAAGCAGTGTATCTGACATGTTGGATACCTTGGATTGGGAGTCCCTCGAAGCACGGCGCCATAAGTTACAGATAACCATGCTATATAAGATTGTTCACAAGCTTGTAGACATTGATCCTTCTATATACTTGAGACCAGCTAAGGTTATGCCCCAATCACTACACAGTACTCGCTTCCTTCAACACCATGCATCTACCAGACTTCCAACAGATATAACTTCAGCTTTTTCCCAAGAACCATTCCTACATGGAACTCCTTACCAGCATCAATTGCTGAGGCCCACTCTTTGGCATCCTTTAAGAGTGGGCTGTCCAACCTTAAATTCTAGGGACCTCTGAGTCCAGTTACAAAGAAGAACCAAATGAGGATATTTAGCAGTGTCAGCGGGGTCTTGAACCCTGGTACCGCCATGGAAGCTGGAGTGGTCAAAGTCTGATGGTTTGAAACGTAACTGGGAAATATTTTTCTTCTTCTACCTTTCACCTATCTACATAGCACCAATTTTCTTGAATGGCTTTTCTCTTACTTTCCTACCTTTTTAGCTCACCTGGCACATAGTGCCAAGATCAGTGCTGTGTCCGTCGTCGTCGGTCTTCAACAATTTCTTCAAACGACTTCTCCCCCTAGACAACTGGATGGACTTTTAGCAAACTTGGCAGGAATGATCCTTGTATAATCCTCTTTGAAAGTTGTTCAAATAGTTTCGGTCCGTTGCATATGTAGGTCACAGGAGCTAAAAATAGATTTATTCAATGAAAACTTAAAAAATCTTCTTGTCTGAAACCACAGTAGTCTTAGCTTAGATATTTGGCACAAAGCATTGTCTTCAGGTCCTCTATCAAGATTGTTCAAATTATGTTCCTGGGGTCAAAAATGACCCCGCCCCGGGGGTCATAATTTTACATAGAGTTATATAGTGAAATTTTCAAACATTTTTTTCTTTGAAACTAATATGGCCAGAGCTTTGATATTTGGCATGGTGACACTTGTAGAAGCCCTCAACTAATATTGTAAATATGGTTCCGGTCCGTTGCATATATAGGTCACAGGAGCTAAAAATAGATATTTTAATGAAAACTTAAAAAGTCTTCTTGTCTGAAACCACAGTACCCTGAGCTTAGATAGTTGGCATAAAGCATTATCTACTGGTCCTCTATCAAGATTGTTCATATTATGCCCCTTGGGTCAACACTGCCAAGGCCCTAAGGGTCGCAGCGTACAGAGTTATATAGTGAAATATTCTTCTCTGAAACTATTATGTCAAGAGCTTTGAAATTTAGCATAGTGACACTTTTAGATGTTCTTTACCAATATTGCTGAAATGGTTTGGGTCTGTTGCATATCTGGGTCACATTATATAGACTAAGCTAAAAATAGATTTTTTTCAATGAAAAGTCTTCCTGTCTTAAACCACCCATGTACAAAATATTTGACAGAACACTTAATTTTCAAGTTCATCAGCAAGATATTTGAAATTATGTCTCTGGGGTAAAAAATGATCCCACCCTAGGGGTCATGTGACCCTTGTTTTGGTTTTTCCAGGTGAGCGATATTTAGGCCCGCATGGGCCTCTTGTTCTCTTTATTGCCTTCTTTTTCTTGTGCACCGTAGTATAAGTGTCAATTTGACAGGACTACGTAAAGATGTAGATCTAGATGTCAGGTATATGAATTACATTAACGCTTGTATAGCTCAGTGCTAGAGCGTCCGCTTGCAGTGCGGTATTAGGTTGCGGGTTCAATCCCCGGCGGGGTCAAACCAAGGACTTGAAAATTGGTAGTAATGGCTTCCCTCCTTGGCGCTCAGGGTTTCGGGTTAGCATTACGACTGGTTCGTCGGTGTCAGGATAAAATGACCGGTGGCCAGGTAGTCTCTGATGGTGAATTTAAAAAAAAGGTGCCCCTTCTCATAATCATCAGTAATAATGGTGAGAAGTAATAAATAGAAAAATACATCGATTGACAGTTTCGTCAGTTCTAATTTTAGCCACTGAAAGGCTCACCTGTTTTCGAGAATTATAAATTTATATAGGCGCAGGGGTCACTCAGTTTGCATATTACAAATGGTGGCAGCAGTGGGATAAAGATAACTGTCGGACTGGAGTGGTGTTACCCAGGGTTCTTCTCAGGTTCACCTTCACCTATCCCTTAGTCCGGAGGACCGTAGGGGCACTGCAGATGACCTGGCAACCAGCTCCTTCCATTCCGCTCTGTTTTCGGTTTCCGCACTGTTTCCTTCAGACCCATGCCTGTCCAATCTGCAATGTTGTCTTCCCAACGTTTTCTCTGTTGACCTCTTCTTCTCCCTCCGCTTACTGTGCCTTGTAGAATGGTCTTAGAGAGTCCTGAAGATCTTGTAACATGACCGTACCATCTCAGCTTCCGCTTTTTCACAGTTGTTAGCAAATCCTCAAATGGTCCAATAGCTTCCCTTATCCTGCAGCAAACTTCTTCATTTGTGATGTGCTCAGTGTATGATATACACAATAGTTTCCTGAAGCACCTCATCTCAAGTGCGCTTATCCTGCATTCCAAATCTGTGTTCAAGGTCCAAGATTCACTTGCATACATGAATATGGACATCACCAGTGCATGCATAAACTTTATTTTTGAGCTGAGGCTTATGCTTCGGTTATCCCATATTGGCTTCAGCTTTGCAAGTGCTGCTGTGGTCTGTGCTGCTCTTGCAAGTATCTCCGGCTTTGATCCTTGATCGCTGACTATGGCACCCAGGTACTTGAAACTATCAACACAACCCAGCTTCTCTCCCTTCACATGTATATCTGTGCTGATGCCATTGGTATTGTTGGTCATGATCTTAGTCTTCTCTGCACTAATTTGCATGCCATAGTTACTCATCTAGGCGTTCCAATAATTTTACATAGAGTTATATAGTGAAATTTTCAAACATTTTTTTCTTTGAAACTAATATGGCCAGAGCTTTGATATTTGGCATGGTGACACTTGTAGAAGCCCTCAACTAATATTGTAAATATGGTTCCGGTCCGTTGCATATATAGGTCACAGGAGCTAAAAATAGATATTTTAATGAAAACTTAAAAAGTCTTCTTGTCTGAAACCACAGTACCCTGAGCTTAGATAGTTGGCATAAAGCATTATCTACTGGTCCTCTATCAAGATTGTTCATATTATGCCCCTTGGGTCAACACTGCCAAGGCCCTAAGGGTCGCAGCGTACAGAGTTATATAGTGAAATATTCTTCTCTGAAACTATTATGTCAAGAGCTTTGAAATTTAGCATAGTGACACTTTTAGATGTTCTTTACCAATATTGCTGAAATGGTTTGGGTCTGTTGCATATCTGGGTCACATTATATAGACTAAGCTAAAAATAGATTTTTTTCAATGAAAAGTCTTCCTGTCTTAAACCACCCATGTACAAAATATTTGACAGAACACTTAATTTTCAAGTTCATCAGCAAGATATTTGAAATTATGTCTCTGGGGTAAAAAATGATCCCACCCTAGGGGTCATGTGACCCTTGTTTTGGTTTTTCCAGGTGAGCGATATTTAGGCCCGCATGGGCCTCTTGTTCTCTTTATTGCCTTCTTTTTCTTGTGCACCGTAGTATAAGTGTCAATTTGACAGGACTACGTAAAGATGTAGATCTAGATGTCAGGTATATGAATTACATTAACGCTTGTATAGCTCAGTGCTAGAGCGTCCGCTTGCAGTGCGGTATTAGGTTGCGGGTTCAATCCCCGGCGGGGTCAAACCAAGGACTTGAAAATTGGTAGTAATGGCTTCCCTCCTTGGCGCTCAGGGTTTCGGGTTAGCATTACGACTGGTTCGTCGGTGTCAGGATAAAATGACCGGTGGCCAGGTAGTCTCTGATGGTGAATTTAAAAAAAAGGTGCCCCTTCTCATAATCATCAGTAATAATGGTGAGAAGTAATAAATAGAAAAATACATCGATTGACAGTTTCGTCAGTTCTAATTTTAGCCACTGAAAGGCTCACCTGTTTTCGAGAATTATAAATTTATATAGGCGCAGGGGTCACTCAGTTTGCATATTACAAATGGTGGCAGCAGTGGGATAAAGATAACTGTCGGACTGGAGTGGTGTTACCCAGGGTTCTTCTCAGGTTCACCTTCACCTATCCCTTAGTCCGGAGGACCGTAGGGGCACTGCAGATGACCTGGCAACCAGCTCCTTCCATTCCGCTCTGTTTTCGGTTTCCGCACTGTTTCCTTCAGACCCATGCCTGTCCAATCTGCAATGTTGTCTTCCCAACGTTTTCTCTGTTGACCTCTTCTTCTCCCTCCGCTTACTGTGCCTTGTAGAATGGTCTTAGAGAGTCCTGAAGATCTTGTAACATGACCGTACCATCTCAGCTTCCGCTTTTTCACAGTTGTTAGCAAATCCTCAAATGGTCCAATAGCTTCCCTTATCCTGCAGCAAACTTCTTCATTTGTGATGTGCTCAGTGTATGATATACACAATAGTTTCCTGAAGCACCTCATCTCAAGTGCGCTTATCCTGCATTCCAAATCTGTGTTCAAGGTCCAAGATTCACTTGCATACATGAATATGGACATCACCAGTGCATGCATAAACTTTATTTTTGAGCTGAGGCTTATGCTTCGGTTATCCCATATTGGCTTCAGCTTTGCAAGTGCTGCTGTGGTCTGTGCTGCTCTTGCAAGTATCTCCGGCTTTGATCCTTGATCGCTGACTATGGCACCCAGGTACTTGAAACTATCAACACAACCCAGCTTCTCTCCCTTCACATGTATATCTGTGCTGATGCCATTGGTATTGTTGGTCATGATCTTAGTCTTCTCTGCACTAATTTGCATGCCATAGTTACTCATCTAGGCGTTCCACTAGCTTGACTAACTCCTCTTCCTTCCCAGCTAGGCCGTCTATGTCATCAGCGAAGCGTAGATTGGTTACTATCCTACCACCGATGCTGACGGTTCCTTCGTGGTCTGCCAGAGCGTGACCTGACATAATTCTCTCCAGGAAGATGTTGAAGAGGGTTGGGGAGAGTAAACATCCTTGCCAGGTTCAAGTCTCGGTAAAAGACTTCTTGGAGGAGTGAGTTCTATAACGTTCGTAGAACATTGGTATATATGCAAATGAGGCTTCCTATATCATTGTATGCTGGGAAGTGAGATAATATATAAATAGAAGCGTTTTTTAGCACATTTAATTCATTCCTACACTGAAGAAAATAGTTCCCATTTATACAGTCATGAATATGTAGTATCATAAATATTTTATATTTTTAGCAGAAAGTAGCTTAAAGCAGGCTGCTTTACTTTCAACCTGCTTTAAGTGAATTCAGCTATATTCAATACTAGAAAGGGCCTATATGGTAAAGGCGCAACAAAAACCACATGGTGTAAGCTTGAGCTTTGCATGGACAGGCTTTGTTGCTGGGATCATTCAGATTTCATGTTACAAATCCAGCAATAAAAATTTGACTGATGCAGCTAAAACTTAAATAACAACTTATTATACCCTAAACCCCTTCTATTTTAGTGCTCACCTGTCTTCAAAACAAGCAACAGGTTATTGGGTTAAGCTGTCACCTGTCTTTCACACAATCAATTGGCGTTCTATTTAGTGCTTACAATAGAAGGGTTTTACTGTATAAACATAATTATGATCATTATTTCTTTCAGGCAAGGAAAGTAGAGGTGAAAGAAGTGGACTTTAATCCTGAGTTTATATCCAGAATGATTCCCAAAATTGACTGGTCAGCTTTACGAAAAGCAGCAACAGATGTACGTACAGTAGAAACTCGATACTTCACACTTGTTTTATCCTTTGAAACCTAGTCACACATATAGGCATCCTTTTCAAACAATGTATATGTAAGTACTACGATTGTCCAGTGCAAACAGTGAAGACCCTGATCAGAGGGCTCTGACAGGAGCCCTCTGATCAGGGTCTTCACTGTTTGTCACAACGCCAAAGTTGAAACATTGACAAAAACAACCCTTAAAAGTCAGAAATGGACTTGACTAAAATGGAAACTGGAATTGTCCATTTAAAGTTTCAAGGGGGGAAGAGTTATGTCAAACTTACTAATATTTCATATGTTGAATTTTGATAAATCAATCTCACTTAAGTCAAACATACCCTTATTTGCAATATAGATAAGTTTGACTTATGTGATTTCAAATGATAGCAGTTTGACTGTATTTTGTTCATGTACGAGAAATTACCTTTCATATTTATGTTCAGGACCGTATATCTAGCTTGGGAAAACTATTCTTAGTGTTTGAATAATTAAACTGTGTAAAGAGGTGTATTTATGGGGTAATGGGTTAAGTATGTTGCACAGCACAGAGAACACACTTTTGCAAACAATATGAATCCATATCGGATTCCAAGTAACTGATGTTTGATGAATCAAATCAAAATTTCTCGAGTTACTTTGTCTTTAAAGGAAGACTTTTTCCTTAAACAGCATAAAAATGCATTCGAATTTATTCACCCCTGAAACTTTTATTGGACGATTCTATTTGGTATTTAAGGCTAGTCCATAGCTTTATTACTATATAAGGTACAACGTTGTATTCTGCAAACTATTGGAAAATGACAAACAAAGGAGCCCTCTGATCAGGATCTTCACTGTTTTTAGCTCACCTGGCACGAAGTGCCAAGGTGAGCTATTGTGATCGCCCTGTGTCCGTTGTCCGGTGTCTGTCGTCAGTCGTCAACTTTTTGTTCAAAGATCTTCTTCTTGGAAACCACTGGGTCAATTTCATTAAAACTTCATAGGATTGTTCCTTGTAGGGTACTCTCTCAGATTTCTTCAAATATAGGTCATCCAACTGAAATTGTGGTTGCCATGGCAACCATTTAAAAACTTTAAAAATCTTCTTGTCAGAAACTACAGGTCTGAATTGAAAATAATTTTACCCAAATGAGCCATTAGTGACCCTCTATAAGACCCTCTATAATGCAACATGGCCGCCAGTGGGTGGGGCAGATTTTCCTTATATGGCTATACATGTATAGTGAAAACTTTAAAAATCTTCTTTACCGTTGGTCCAATTTGAAAATAAGTTCACACAAATGATCCATGTGTGAGTGTGACCCTCTACCAGATTTCTTAAAATAATTTTGATATCTAAAAAAACATGGCCGCCAGTGGGTGGGGCACATTTTCCTTATGATACTGTATAATAAAACTTTAAAAAAATCTTCTTTTGTGAAACTACTGGTCCAAATTGAAAATAATTTCCCACAAATGATCCATTGGTGACCCTCTACCAGATTTCTTAAAATAATTTTGATATCTTAAAAAGCATGGCCGCCAGTGGGTGGGGCACATTTTCCTTATGATACTGTATAGTAAAAACCTTTAAAAATCTTCTTATGTGAAACTACTGGTCCAAATTGAATTTTTTTACACAAATGATCCATTGATGACTCTCTACCAGATTTCTTAAAATAATTTTGTCATTTTTAAAAACATGGCCACCAGTGGGTGGGGCAAGTTTTCCTTATATTTCTGTATAGAAAATCTTTAAAAATCTTTTTCTTTGAAACTATATTCATAATTTGTCTGATTTAACCCTTTAACCCATAGCCTGTTTCTAGTATTTAAGATATGTGACCTAATAAAGCAGGCTGAAAGTAAAGCAGAATGTGCCCTAGGGCACATTCTGCTTTACTTTCAGCCTACTTTAAGTTAATATCTGCTAGTATACAGAAAGTATTTCTTATAGTACATATTCATGACAGTAAATAGTGGAACTATTTTCTTTGGCGGATGAATAAAATGAATGCGCTAAAAGTCGCTCCTATAAGGGAAAGGGTTCAGAATATTTTTACACAAATAATGATGGGTGACCCTTTGCCAGTTTTCTTCAAATAATCTTCCTAGTTCAAATAACTTGGCTGCCAGTGGGTGGGGGTTAATTTACCGATGATGGCTAAAAAGTATAGTGGAAATTTAATCATTACTGGTTCATTACCATGACCGTAAACATGGATACCAGGTGAGCGATTTAGGGCCGCATGCGGCACTTGTCTAATTTAGACCAGTATTTGTTAAACTACCCAGAATCCCAAGTAGACTGTTTCAAGTTTTGGTAATTTAAAAGATCCACAAGGGAACCTAATTACTCACAAGAGTTGCTCAGTGTTGAAAGAGTTTATAAATAACTTTATCACTAGGGTTCAATGTGTTAATGTAAACTACAGTCGAACTTCGAACTCACTTAACTCGAACTATCCGATAATTTGACACATGAACTGCATTATTTCATGCTGGGTTAGGTCGAACATACCCATATTTCAAAGTTAAAACGTGGCTAAGCCACATTTTAACTTTGAAATACGGGTATGTTCGATTTAACCAAGTTTGAGATATCGAAGTTTGACTGTATGATAAAATACATTTTCTTCTTGACTTTCACAGACTGGTCATGCTGAAGGATTGCCTGAAGATGTTATACCAAAGTATGAAGATAATGAGGAATTCTTGAAGGCAGCACATCATGCACTTATGGAGGTAATTAACCCATTACTCCATAGCCTGTTTCTAGTTTGAAAGACAAGAGTGAATGACCTCTTAAATAAGTTCATTGTAAAGCTGAACATTCTTTAACCCATTACCCCATAGCCTATTTCTAGGTTGTTTCCTAAAGCAGGTCAAAAGTAAAGCAGAATGCGCCTTAGGCACATTCTGCTTTACTTTCAGCCTGCTTTAAGCTACCATCTGCTAGAGTATAGAAAATATTTCCTGTGATGCATATCCATGACTGTATAAATTTTAAACTATTTTCTTCAATGGAGGAATAAATTAAACACGCGTAAAAATGTGTATTTATGGGGTAATGGGGGAGCTACCATAAATGTGGAAAGATTCTGGAAATGCCTTCTGTATTTTATTTTTAGGATGGGGACTACTTTCCTTAGTGTAGAAATAATTAGAGGTGTAAAACGGTGTATTTATGGCTTTATGGGTTAAATTTACCCATTACACCATAAATACACCTTTTTATACCTTTGATTTATTCCTCCGCCATAGAAAACAGTTTCATTTTATACAGTAATGAATTTGCACCACAAGAAATATTTTCTAAATCATAACAGATGATGGCTTAATAGGCTTGCTTTAAAAACTTGCTTTCTTTAAATGGTCACTTGTCTTCAATACTTGAAATAGGCTATAGACTAAAGAGTTACCAAAATGCTAACAACCATTGACAGAAAGACTTAATATAGGGCCAATCATACTTATTACTTAATCTTAAACTTTGATAATACAAGTTTTTAATGGTCTCAAATATGGTCCCCACAGGACTTAGTCAGGGCATATTGTTTTTAGTCTGTATGTTTGTTTGTCTGTTCACAACTTTAACTTTTCAAAATTAATGGAAACAAAATGTATAAATATAGCCTCGATTCTTTTTTAAATTGGGATATAGCTTTATTAGTTTAAAAAAAAAAGAAAAAGAAAAGGCTGAAAATTAGCAGTTTACACTCTTATCTGGAGACGTGCTGAATGTTTTACAGGTTGAGGTGATAGAAGCTGACTTAGTGTGTCCAGAGACTGGCCGCAAGTTTCCCATCTCAAATGGTATACCAAACATGCTGTTGAATGAGGCAGAAGTCTGAACACAACGAGCCACAAATATAGGACCAAAACCGTACGTGTCATGACTTACTATGACAAATGATAGTGACAGGGGCAAAACCTTGGTCTTTTCCAACAAACATGTCTACTGTCTAATTGCAAACAGTATGAAGCCAGATCCAACAAACATGTCTGTACTTCAAAGAAAGGATGTCCAATGCAGAGTAACAGGGCTTCAGATAAGAGACAGTATGTAGAACATTTTCAATATTTTTACCCACCAAACGCTATGTAGTTACCACTCATTAGAATCGTCTCTTCGAGACGATTCTAATGAGTGGTAACAACATAGCGTTAATAAGTCTTAAGAGAAATAAGGAAGTTGTTATTTGAAATAAACATCTTATCTGGAGCCCGTAGTATAGCTTGGCTTGGCATCTGATCAGGCTCCAAATTATGTAACATTTGGATTCAAATAATGAACTTTGTTAAATGGTCGATTTTTGTTTGTTTATTTTATTGAATTGCATTAAGTGTCATTTAAATGGGAAAGAATATTGTTTTGGCCCCTGTATTAAGCTGACTGTGAATGTGTTTGGTGAATGTAAACTTCTTGTGCAATAACACCAGTGTTGTGTACTACATACCGGTGTAGTACATACAATACAATCAAGCTTGTGTTATTCTGCCACTCATAATAAAATACGCAATCAGTATTTAACTTAACTTTTTCAACACTGCGGACCTGCTTAAAAATGTTTCTTCTGTCAAAATTTCAATACATAACTTTGAGAATAAATAACATACAATTTTAAGCAGACGAATTTTGCAGCAGTAAAGGGGTTAGATACAGTGGTATTGATTGGGGAACAGCGGCAAGCATTGTTATTCCATTCCCCCATAAATACGCCTATAATTTATTCCTCCACTGAAGGAAATTATATAGTTCCCTTTTATACAGTCATGAATATGTATCATAAGAAATATTTTCTATATCCTAGCAGATAATAGCTTAAAGCAGGCTGAAAGTAAAGCAGAATGTGCCTTAAGGGGCATTCTGCTTTACTTTCAACCTGCTTTAAGTGATCATCTTTCCTTAAAACTAGAAACAGGATATAGGATAATGGGTTATGATGATGGAATTGTTCTGAGGGCCTCTGTAAGAAGGGAGTACTGTTACTCTGTATTAATCCCTACACTGTATAGCTATTGTCTGCTTCAAAATTGTTAAATGTATGCTTTTACTTTAGGAAACTGGTGTGTCAAATGTTGGAGCCTGACTGGACATAACGTCAAGTGACATCTGATCAGGCTCCAAACAAATTGAAAATAATAAATCTAATCAGGGTAATGCAGCAAAAGTGTTAAACGTATTTGACTGATCTGTGCTGAAACATTATTGTCTGTTAACCCTTAGCCCGCCAAATAAATTCTCGTCTGCTATATTTCTCGTCTGCTTCAAGTTTCAAAGTTGCTCAAAATTGCTGAAAATGTTGTCCGAGTGTCAAGCAGCTTGGATCCAGATGAGACGCCGAGTTACTCGGCGTCTCATCCGGATCCAAGCTGTTTGCATATGGAGCTATAGCCGTGAGTGGCAGGCTAAGGGTTAATACATGTAGTCAGTAGCAGACCTGAGAATGCTATTGATAACAGAAATATATCTTTAAGCATTTTCTATTTGAGCTCCAGTAAAACCTCTCTATTTTGACCATCAAATGCAGGCAGGCTAATTGGTTGTATAAAATGCAGGTGACAGCAAAGCTAAAGGAGCCTTCTGTTTTTTAGTCACCTGTCTGAAAAACCTAATAATTCAAGTAAGTGGTCATACTAGAGAGGTTTTATTGTATAAAGAAATTGTTATAGTTAGAGATATATCATTTGAATTAAAACTGATGGAAGTTTAAACATGTCTGTTTTTTCCTTTTGACCTCATGAAACTGTCGATAAATGCAATATCGTATAAACCTAATTAAATGCTCTTTGGGGCAATAAAATGTCCCCAATAGTTTCAGTATTTAACCCATTACCTCATAAATACTCCTTTTAATAAATTTATCCACTGAAGAAAATAATTAAAGTTTATAAGGTCATGAATGTTAACCATTAGAAACATGTTCTATCGTCCTAGCAGATGGTAGCTTAAAGTAAATCAGAATACACCTTAAGACACATTCTTCTGTACTTTCAACCTGCTTTAAGTGGTCACCCATCTTTAAAATTGAAACAAGTTATGGGGTAATGGGTTAAATCTTTCCACACTGAAAGTATTATCTTTGGATCCAGATAAGAAGTCTTGTAGCACAGCATTTCATCAGGATCTCAACCTGACACTCGGACCCCATTTTAATTGGTAGATGATTCTTTATTTAGAAAGAAAGCCAGACAAATATAGCAGACAAATTCAGTTTTACTCTTAAATTCACTGAAGAAAATAGTACCACTTTATACAATCATAAATATGTACCATAGGAAATACTTTCTATATCCTAGCAGATGGTAGCTTAAAAGCAGGTTGAAAGTAAAGCAGAATGTGCCTTCTTGCATTCTGCTTTACTTTCATATCTAGAAACAGGTTATGGGGAAGTGGATTAAATTATGTGATGATTAGGTAAGAATCGTAAGATACAACTGTCCCGAGAAAACTCATCCTATACAAACTACCTGTAAAGTATAAAGTAACTATGCAAGCTAAGGTCAGGATCTGCAGTGTTTGCCATTGTGCAATACATTGCAGAAATCAACCCTAAACAGTTATAAATGGATTAGCCTTAATTTGAAACTGGAATTGTCCATTAGAATATCAAGGGGTGAATGAGTTTATAAGATCCCATTGCTTTGTCAATGAATGACTGCTATAATCATATGGCAATAGCGAGTTATATGTAAAACTGTTAAACAACACTTATAATAGAGTTTGAAGTTTTATTTCTCATAAATGAACAAGAAACACTATATATTAAAAGGTTATAAAATTGTAGCAAGGTACAACAATCATCACACACAATCATAACCAGGGGCCAGTTTCATATCTTAACTCTTTGCACACTAGCTACAGAATCGGGAATTATCTGTGCAAACAGTTTGCACCCTGATGATACGCCACAAAATACGGTGTCTCATCAGGATCCAAACTATTTGACACTCTGATTCTGTTTTACAGAGAAATTATGAGACAAATTTATTTTTTAGAACAGTAGCATAGGACAATTGTTGCAGACAAAAAATTCACCCAACATGCAAAGAGTTCAATACTACAGTCAAAATGTGACAACTCGAACTCGCGTTAGATCCAACATATCCAAATTTCAAAGTTAAAATATTATATATGATATTAATTGAATAATTATAAGTTGTGGTTTCACAGAGTATAAAGCAACAATTTTTGTACAGTTTTGATGAAGCTTACTATATAGATATATGGATGCACTTTCTTAACTCTATACAAAGTTAGCCATTGAATAAGTATTTTACCAACTTATTCATTGGCTAAGTATAAAATATCTGAACTTCAAACATTACCTCACTATTTATAAAACACCAAGTATTATACATTAAATACATTATGCTAAAAGATTATTGTACTTGTACATAAATACAGAAAAATTGCACATTTTATATTAACCCTTTACCCTGAAGTCTGTTTCTAGTTTTGAAGACGGATGAAAATTTAAGTTAATAGAGCAGGTTGAAAGTAAAGCTGAATGTGCCTTGAGACACACTCTGCTTTACTTTCAGCCTGCTTTAGGCTACCATCTGCTAGAATATAGAAACTTTTTTTTATGGTACATGATCATACATTGGCCCTTTTTTCAGTGGAGGAATACTTTAAATGTGCTAAAAGGCATTTCTATTGGGAAAAGGGTTAGTAAAGAGGTAATTATCACAAGGACAAAATGTATACACGGCTATATTCACTACAGAAATGCCAATTTTGTGTCGAGTGACCACTGTTTGACGACATATGGAGAATGCTAAAAGAAATATGGCTCTAAATGCAGCGCAAAAGTAATACAGAATTTGAGTACCACTCTTGCCCTGCATTAAGCTATCACCTGTCTGAAGACTCTTTTATAGAGTCATCCCTGAAACCTCAAATGGACAACTCCATGCCTAGTCCATTCTGACAATTAAAGAGTTGTTTTCTACTATACATCACAAACTGACAAACAGTGAAGACCCTGATCAGAGAACTCCTACTGGAGTCCTCTGATCTTGGTCTACACTGTTTGCCAAAGTTAGGTGTACTCTTAAATAGTAGACTGTTTGTAAATGTTGCATACATGTATATGCTTTACTTAGGTTTGGAGAGGAATCCCATAGGCTTTGCCTGTTATCCAATCATTTTCTTTGAATAAATTATTAATTATATTAAAGGTTTAATGGGTAAATTGCCTTTTAAATGCATGGCTGCTCAGCACAAGCTTGACATACTCAATTTTAGCTCGACACTCGCGTAAGACATTACAGTAAAACCTCTATTATGACCACTAAAATGAAGGCTAATTGATTGAATAAAAGGTGACAGTTTAAAGCCTGGTGACAGTAAACAGGAAGCTCCTTTAGGAGCTTTCTGTTTTACTGTCACCTTGCTTTAAGCTGTCATCTGCATTGAACACCTAAAAATTTAAACAATTTAAAGGTTGCAATAGAGAAGTTTTACTGTAATTTGTAAAAATAATTACATCACAACAAATCTCTTCAATAGAGCTTTTAATCCAAGACTGATCCAGGTTTCAAACTGATGACCTGAAAGATCCTGCTTTTTATGCCATCGAAAGGCAGGCATATAGTAATCGCATTGTCCATCTGTCGGTCCGTCCTTCTGTTTGTCCCAAATTTTGTGCCTGGTCTGTAACTTTTTTTTTATCAGTGAATGGATTTCAAAATAACTTGGCACAAATGTTCACAAAACAAAGACGATGTGTTGTGTTTAACTTCAGTGTCCATTGGTCAAAGGTCACAAGGTGAAGGTAATATGGGTACAGACAAGAAGGCAGTTAGGGGGCACTTGTCACACTACTGTGACATTTCTTGTTTTATACATGAAACATCAATACATGTATAGTCAAACTTCTATACCTTGAACTCATCAAAGTCAAACATATTCCTAATCTAAGCCATGTTTTTTAAACTTTATATTACAGATACATATGTTCCACTTAATCAGGTTCTAAATTTTAATGACCATGAAGTGTAGTCTTGTAGACCTATGGTTCAGCTCAACTTAAACGAGTTCCACATATCAAGGTCAAGCTGTAGTTTATATTCATGTTTGACTAAAGCAGTAATTGGTCAGTATCTTATGTCTTTATAGTACGAAATGTTCTGTATGCAGCGCTCCACATAAGGGGAGTATTCAAAAACTAAAATCTTTAATTTTGCATTAAACCTTATGGTGTTACTTCTCATTAGAATCATCTCGAAGAGACGATTCTAATGAGTAGTTACACCATAGGATTTGGTGCTGAAATCAGTAAGAAAATGTTGGATTTGTTCAGTTTACACCTTATCTGGAGCCCTGGAACGACATGAAGATTCAAATGACAAAAATTACTTTAGAAAGATTCATTCTATATTCGAAACGTATTGATTGTTCTTGGTTTTCATCTGTCTTAAATGGCTGTGACCAAGAGATTCTCTCTACTAGGTCCCTTACAAAGGCCATTTTCTGGTCCACAGTGTAGTGATCGGTCTGGCCCAATGGCTCCCATAGACCCCTTGACTCTGCTTCTGTCAGGTCCCTCTCTCAGTTCCGGGTTGGGACCCTTAGCCAAGGTGTACTCATTCCTGAAACATATTCAGATGATTGTTTAAACTTTAACCAATGCTTTTTAACACATTTAACCCTGGCAACGAGTAAACTCGTCAATTACAAACAGTGTACTTGCTAGGTATATGCTTGTTCTATGAAAACAGTGTAAACTCTGATCAGGGTCTGCACTGTAAGTCACTTTAAAATTATAACGCCCCAAAATTGTCCAAGACTTGTTTGGAATCTCTAATTGTCCATTAAAAGTAACAGGGATGAATGAGTTAATGTTACTGTATTCAGACAGACGGACAGAAACCACAACATCAATAGGTCCCCCCACCCCCTATATAGGGGAGACATAATGATAGCACATTATTAAACTTACAGCAGCAGGTTCTTGTTGGGTCCTGCACACAGTGTGGGGTCAGGACCCTTGGCTTCTGTTCTACACTCTGAATGGTACTCGGCCCTCTGTGGCTGCCTGGACACGACCTGCTGGTTACTCCGTGTGCTGTAAACAATGTCAAACAAGTCTAGAATTAAAATGTTATTAAGCGAGCCTAGTCGAGTTTGAGATCAGCTTGTCTTAAACATTGACTCGTGACAGATCCTAGCGTGTTAAACAAACATCGGCGAGTGACAAAATCTTTTTCTCACATAACCAACGATTTAAAGTTATTTTTTTAAGCAATAGGCTTTTTTTTTAATCCTGGTGACGTAATTGCACCTTTATAAAATTGACTTTAGGGTGACATCATCAAATTAATCTCACACATGTTGAAGACAAGGAGGATAGAATTTACTTTGCCGGTCCCCACGATCTTCCTTACCAACAGGTTGTCATGCAAGAGTAAACACGCCACCATTTTGTCTTTCATTTCAAAGCATCCGTGGGGGGTTCGGGGCGCTAGCATCTGATTATTCTGTTGAAAAAGGTAAGAAGAGTCCAATTTTGAGGTCAAAGCCCCTTATTTTCAAAGATAGCCTATTTCTCCCGGGCGTTCTATATGAACAGTAATATGTCATTATTTCCCGAACTTTTTGGGGACCGGCAAAGTAAATGCGTTCCGACAAAGATATTTGAGATTGCTGTTTGCTATAGTAAACAGGGGTATATACGTGAGAGAAAAATATCTCGATTGCAACATACAACTGTGATTCAGGAGCTGTAAATATGTCAAATCAACAACTGCTGCAATATCGGCTGCTTAAAATTATCATCTTCAATTTTTTCTCTACAATTACATATTCAACATTTTGGCATAAAATGAGGGCTTCTAATCTTGTTCTACACTGTTTTCACAAAGCATCAACTGTTTTATGCTACTTGTAGAGTAGAGTAAAGTTAAAAACTTTTATCAAAACCATAAAGGTTTTTTAATTTTTTTGTTTCTTTGGAGTTTTTCATAGATATGCCTTTTTATACATTTAATTTATTCCTCCACTGAAGAAAATAGTTCAAATTTTTAGCCATAAGAAAAAGTTTTTATATTCTAGCAGATGGTAGCTTAAAGCAGGGTGAAAGTAAAGCAGAATGTGCATAAAGGCATGCTAAACTTTCAACCTGCTTTAAGTGGTCACCTGTCTTCAAAAGTTGTTTTATCAGTATATCATCATGCAATATATGCAATAAAATCATATCAAAGAGACAAATCTAAAGGATATATGACAACATATAATTCAGAAGTTTAGAAAAACTATACAGATTTGAATAATCTAAGTCATGTCACTGCTTAGAACAGGACAAAAGTAAAGCAGAAAGCTCCAAAAGGAGCTTGCTGCTTTACTTTGTCTGACATTGAGCTGACATCTATATCAGCAAGAATGCCCTTTTGTACCAAAGAAACAAAAGCAAGACAGATATGCCATTGAGAAATAGCACAACAATGAAAGCTAAATCTACAAGATCTGTTTGTAAACCAGTATGCCACCGATATCAAATTAAGCCTATTTGATTTCTAAAAGACCTTTATTTTTCGTCTGACCAACATTCAGACTTGGGCCAATTTCATTAAACTTTGTACGACAAAAAGAAGAAAACAAAAGGGTCATAACTCAAAACTTTAAAATATACTTAGTTTCTGATTTCTCTATCTAATACTGTCTTGTGACATCTCTTTGGAATCATCTTTTCAAGACGATTCCAAAGAGATGTCACTAGACAGGATTAGATGGAGAAATAAATAATGGTTTTGACTTTTATAATGGAACTTACGGCAACATTTGACATACAAACGTTTATGAAAAGGGCCCCTGGTGGCAAGTGGTTGCCATTAGCAAATAAAACTGTTAATTTCGGACTCTTGGGGAAATGTCACAGTACAATATTAAGAGACAAAATAATTATCAATAATTAGTATCAGTAATAATAATTTTGCTCAAAATTGGATTAATAAATTAATAGTACAACATTAAGAGACATCAAGAAATCCCCTTTTTTTGTTGGTATATAACCAAATTCTCAACAAGGAAAAGAAATAAGGACAAAATAAGAAATGCAGCTGCAGCTAAATAATGGAAAGGAGCACAAATTTACAAAGGTAAAAAAAAGTGTGTGTGTTTTTATTTAGAAAGAAACTAGAAAAGTAAAACACTGATGCCACATGATATGCTTGACCATAAATGCAAAACCTTAATTAGTCCATAATTGACAAGTCAGGAAGGTCAAGATCACCAAGCTATGATACAGCATGCTGTGCTCACTAAGACACATACACATTGGAAGTTGCTAGTGGCAGTACTTAGTCTAAAACTGATATAAATGCAACTAGAACTATCACTAAAGATGATTCATACCCCAACTATAGCACCCTGTCACATGCTCCAGACAATATTATTCATTAATCAATGTCAAAAGTGAAGGTCAGGGTCAGAGTGTACTCAAAGGGGAATGTGACACTGCAATCCCAAGATATATATACACACACCAGGTTTGCTAACCTGGGTGACTTAGTAAAAGAGATATGCTCAGGATAAGGTTTATCTAAACTCAAGGTCAAAGTGACCTGACAGGTTTTGTGACATTTGAACACCATGTTTGAAACTCCTGGATGATATAGTAAAGGAGTTATGCTCTGGACAAGATTTTTATTAATCAAGGTCATAGGTGAAAGTCAAGGTCAAAGTGACCTGAAAGTAGTATGTGACACTCCTCTAGCTCAAGATGTATGCACACATTAAGTTTGGTAATAGTACATGATATGGTATACAAGTTATGCTCCAGACAAAAAATTTGATTATCAAAGTCAAGGTCAAATGGACCTGAAAGTAGTATGCAACACTAAGGTTGGTTATGGCATAGTTATGCTCTGGACAATTAAGGGACAAACAAAATGACCAACCAACAAAGTGATTCCTATACAGCTCCCACTACCAAGTAGGAGTATAAAGACCTTGCAACATACAGAAGAGGGTAACACCATATGCCTGCATCACTTTATGAAGGGGCATAAAAAAAAATCCATTGAAGTTTTACAAGCTTAAGCAAATTTTGGCTTATCACATGACATATACATGCAAGTGACTGGTCTTGCCTTGCAAGGTCATGTGACTGAGCTGCTGCAGCTGATTGGCTACTGGCCGATGCATCAGATCTCTGATTGGCTGGAGGCAAGTCCCGACGTCCACAGCAGGACACATTGTTAGTTAGGTCGTTTAAGGTGTGAATTGTAGAACTCAGTATGTCTTTACTCATTCTTATGTGGAAAAATATCAGTGAAAATCATCAGGGGCCCGTTTCATAAAACTTCGTACGTATCTTGTCGTAAGTCAGATTATAAGTCTCAATTATTGTTTATTTCTCCATCTAATCCTGTCTTGTGATATCTCTTTGGAATCGTCTTGAAAAGACGATTCCCAAAAGATGTCACTAGACAGGATTAGATAGAGAAATGACCCCCCCCCCCCCCCCCCCCCCTTAAATCTTTCAAAATGAGTCAAAATACATCCATATGTTCAACAAACATCCTTAACAAATGTTTCAAAAAGTTTCAAGAAGTTTCAAAAAAAAAAAAAAATTCGTATCTTGACTTGTATCAGATCTGTATACAATGAAAAGGTAGATGTGTATTCAGAGCCATCAACTTCCCAACCTTGTCATTTTGTCATTTTTGGGCCGATTTTGACAAATGATGGCTTATTATTTACATTTAACAGTTCTGTTCAAAGAAAGTTAGCTCACAGCCCAAGCAAGAAACGAGCACAAGTGAAGAAATAAAAAGTTCGATAGGCACCTTATATCGGAATCCTTCGTTCACCTTAAATTTTGGACTTTTTCGTCATTCAGCGATTAACAAGTGCATTTGTGACCATGCATTACACCATGGTACGGGTCATTAATAGAAAATGAAATATATAATAAATACCTTTTGAATTATCGGTAAATGAGCATTTCTGTTACGAAATAAATTTCTAGATAACTTTCGTTTTCAAGTCTGTTGACAAACGTATATGATCATTGGTCGTATTCGAATCATCGAGTTTGTTGTCAATGAAAACTGGGCGGAGCAAATGCGCGAAGATTTACTGATGGCAACAATTTTGACCCGACTCGAATCGAAATTGTGGTCAAAGATTTGATGGTTTGACAACATTTTGTCAACGGAAAACATCAAGTGATGATTCGAATAGAACTTGTTGACAACTATTCCAATTCACGCGATAGTTGTCCTGATTCGAATACGACCAATTGAGACACTTGACTTTTTGCGTCATTTCCTGCTTTGAAGCTGGTTCTCGGTTTGGCTAGAATGATAATAGTTTGACTGGGCAACCAGTCGTTTGTTTGGGAAAATTTTGCGTGACAGATAGTTTCCGACTAAGGGGTCTCCCCACCCTTCGAGTCCCCATGCGCGTGTTCGCCGATTGCTTTGAATTTTTTACCAATTATCGTCAAAGAAAACTGTTTGCTGTAAACAATGAGCCATCATCTGTCCAGATCGTCCAAGATTTGACAAAATGACAGGGTTGGGAACTTGAGGGTTGCTTCTGCAAGGCGCATTTTCATGGCAGCCTTTACTATTTTACTTATAAATTAGCAAAAAAAAAATTTTTTTTTAAATTTCACGAAACTTCAGGAAATGTTCTTTTATGATGATTATTGAATGTATGGATAGATTTTAGGGTATTTTATCCACGTTTGGTGGTGGTGGAGGGGGGGGGGGGGGTTATAGCAGCTAGGGATAGTGTCATAGCCAACGGGCCGAATGCCTATGTTTTAATGTATTGACTTACGATCGTTTTTGTCGTACGAAGTTTTGTGAAACGGGCCCCTGGTCTTGTGACAATCTTTATGCTTATTAAAGTTCTTGGTGATATTGAATAACATCAGAGCTCCAGATAAAGTTGATAATTTAAGGGAGCAAATTTTTAAATTTAACCCAATAAATTAAAGGTGTAAATGGGGTTAAAATTTAACCCATAAATACACATGTTAATGCCTTTAATTTATTCCTTCACTGATGAAAATAGTTCCAGTTTATGTAGTCATGAATATGAACCATTTTATTTTTTATATTTATTCTAGCAGATTATAGATTAAAGCAGGCTGAAAATAAAGCAGAATGTGCCTGAAGGCGCATTCTGCTTTACTTTCAACCTGCTTTGAGTGTTCACTTTTCTTCCAAACTAGAAACAGGCTATGAGATCTAACAAACTTTGATACTTACTCTGTTACTTTCTTTGCCCTTGCTTGATGCCTGCGTTGTTGTTGTTTTGGTGGTGGAGCATTTCTCTTGGTTGATGTTACAGTAGTCTTACTAGAAGATGGACGGGAGCCCACACTTGTCTTGGACGAGCTGCTGTGGCTAGTCCTGCCTGTACTTGTACTTGTTCTGCTTGTACTAGTACTAGTACTTGGCCTGCGGAAACAATAACAATGAACTCTCTGCAATATGCAGCCAGCGCTCATGAAAAGGGGGGGGGGGGGGGTTATTTCAAAAACTAAGATCTTCATTTCTGCATTAAACCCTATGGTATGAGACGATTCTAATGAGTAGTAACACCATAGGATTTGGTGCTGAAATAAGCAAGAAAATGTTGGTTTGTTCAGTTAACTTGATCTTATCTGGAACCATGTGCACCTATTTATTTTGGCTATCCTTTGGACTATTCATACAGTAAAACCTCTCTATCAACACCCCTTAATTTAGTTAATTATTAGGTGTTCATGACAGGTGACTGCTTAAAGCAAGGTGACAGGAAAACAGAAAGCTCCTAAAGGTCTTTTATACAATCAATTATCCTTCGTTTAACCCTTTGAACCCTAATCCCGCATATAGGCGTTCTTTTCAAACAGTGTACATGTGAAAAGTTCACTTGTCCTATGCAAACAGTGAAGACCCAGATCAGAGGGCTCCAAAAGGAGCCCTCTGATCAGGGTCTTCACTGTTTGTCATAATGCAAAACATTGACAAAAACAACCCTTAAAAGTCAGAAATGGACTAGACTAAAATGGAAACTGGGGTTGTCCATTTGAAGTTTCAGGGAGTAAAGAGTTAAGTGGTTCTTATAGAGAGGTTTTGCTGTATTCTTTGAAACTTGATGTCAAAACCAAGAACTGGTTGTCAAAGTGTTAAAGAGTCATTCTGTTTAGTTTCAAATTTTATTAATCCCAAAATGTATAGTCAACACAGCATTTTCCAGTATTTGATAGTGATGGCTACTTAAAGCAGATCGAAAATTAAGCAAAAAGTGCTTAAACCAATTACCCCATAAACACGCATTATACATCCTCTGAACAAAAATAGTTCCAATTTAAAGTCATAAATATGTACCCTAACAAATTTCTTCTATACCTTAACAGACGGTAGCTTAAAGCAGGCTGAAAATAAAGCAGAATGTGCCTTAAGGCACATTCTGCTTTACTTTCAACCTGCTTTAAAAAAGGTCATTCACTTGTCTTTAAGACCAGAAACAGGTTATGGGGTTAAGTAGCTTTTTGCTTTAATTTCAACTTTCTTCAAGCAATCACTTGTCAGGATGTAGAAAAAATCACATGACTAGTTGTCCATCAGACAGTCATAATGGCTACCAAGAAGCTGCTCCAGCCTCCAGGTGGCATGTTTGAATAAAGATGGGGAATGGTCAAAAGCAACAACTATATAAATATCCCAGCAATCTAATATATAAAGTCGTGTTGATGCTAAACAAAGCAGTAGAATCTAGTTAACACAGTAAGGGAAGACATAGAGACAATCACCAATATGCTCCTGGGGCCCGTCTTATGACAGGTCGTACAACATAGTGTTGGCATAGGTCTGATTTAAAAATTCTCAATTATTATTTATTTCTCAATCTAATCCTGTCTTGTGACATATCTTTGGAATAGTCTTTTCAAGATGATTCCAAAGAAATGTCACAAGACAGGACTGGATGGAGAAATCAGAAACTGTACTTTTATGCTTTGACTTACGACCTTTTTGTTGAACGATAGTTCGTAAGACGGACTCCTGCATTGGTATATGCCAATGGCATGAAAATCTGTATGAAAGAAAACCCACAGCCTTTAATTTGAATCACGACTTAATACCAGTTTTACTGTTATAAATAGAACAAGATGTATTTGTGAAAGACTATATCCCATGATGTGACCATGACCTCTCAATGACCTTGACCTTCATCTGACATGACTTAACTTGTTCTGACCTCAATGGGCTTCTTGACTGGTGTACAAACGCCAAATACGAATTCTCGATCACATGTTGTTCCAAAGCAACTCACCTTGACGAGGAGTCATCAAATATGCTGACTGGTTCCAAGCTTGCAGGATTAAATGGTTTAGGCGATGGGGACCGGGTCCTTGTCTTGCTGGTACTTGGCCTGGAGGTCTTCTTGCTATCACTGTAAGTGTAAGGTAATAAATGATTTTATTAATCATGTCTGCTTTTTAGCTCACCTGAGCCGAAGGCTCAAGGTGAGCTGTTGTGATCGCCCGCCGTCCGTCGTCCGTCTGAGCGCACGAAAGGTCCTTTGTTGGGTAGGGAGAACAATAGATTCCATTCATTCCGTGATTGCCCTATTGTTATTGTTGGGTATTTTAATGTACTGTTGGGTACTTTTAAACAAAAAATATACCCAACAAATGTCCAACTGTGAGAACGTCTGTCCATCTGTCCGTCCGTTCAAATTTACTTCAAGCGACAACTCCTCTGAAACCGCGAGTCTGAGGAAAAAACTAATTTGCTCACGGTGTTCCTTGGATGCTTCTCTACAGAAATCGTTAAAATGAAACTTTAAAGTGGACTACTTATTGAAATTTATTAAAAAATGCGAAAAACTTTAAACAATCTTTGTGTTAAAACTACTAGGCCCTAAGCTTTGATATTTTTACAGTACATATTTCCTGATGGATCCCTCTAAAGTTTGTTCAAATGAAATCCCTAGGGTCACACTTGACCCCACCCTGCACAGTTTTAGTTCTGCTCTAGGCAGGTCTCATGGATTTTTGATTCATGCAGAACTGTATTTACCTGAGTTACCCTTAATATACTACAGGCAAATAGCCAATATTTGCAAACAGTTTGGATCCAGATCAAATGCAACATAATGCTGCATCTAATCTGGATCCAAACTATTTGCCACTCATTTACCAACTTAACATTTTCTAAATTGTTTTTTTACATTTTTCACATACAGTAGGTTTTAAGCAGACATCATTTCAGTCTGATAAGGGTTTAGCCACAGCTGCCTAGATGTTCTCCCCAACTGTGGTGTCAGCTGAACATGTTGTCTGCTTAAGTTTAGAAATGGTTCACATTTTTGCAAACAGTTTGGATCCAGGTCGGATGCCACATAATGCTGCATCTAATCTGGATCTAAACTATATGCCACTCATTTACATATTTTCTTATATTTAGAAAATATAAGTTATTATTTTTTACATATACTCAACAAAACAATTAAAGGGGCAAATATATTGGGTAGGTCCAATATATAAAAAATAAGTTCATACAATATTTTTTTAACAGTTTCATGTAAAATTACATGTTAACTTCATTGTAGAGTATAACTGTATTTCGAAAAGAAGAAATATATATCGCAGTTCCCCTTCAAACACAACCACCCTAAAATTACCGTGTGCCAGACTAGGTGGGTGGGGTAACAAACAACTTGACCAAGAGCCCCACCTTTTAGGTTCTTCTCTTAAATTACAGCTAGTATCATATGTGTTCACCACGTGCATTAATAACTTCCTTGCATGTACATGGAAATCGGAGAATTAGCTTAAGGATGTATACAATGGACATTTTGTGCCATTCTTCAATAAGCATGTCTGTTAGCCTCTAAGGTGACGATCTCGACCGGATATCCAGCGTTGCCGCATGTCCTAAGCATCCTAAATGTGACCGAAGTGTGTTGACCTTGCTGGCCAGTCCATCTGTCCTCTGCCCTCGTGTTCCAAGTACTGGTCTACCATACGTGCTCGGTACGGACGAGCTTTGTCGTCTGTCGGAATGAAGCCTGAACCCAAAGCCCCAGCTTCAGCGCGTGCAATAGCGTCTAGGGTATCGTCCCTGTACCCCAAACGAGCCAGAATCCAGTTCCTAATGACGTAAAGGTCCGTGCAACCGTTGTAGGATATGCCCACCCATAGGAGCCCTGACCCCTGTCTGAGTCCGTCATGCTCTGCCACATAACAGTCGAAGAAACATTCGTTTCGCTGTCTTTACATTCGTCTGCAGTCGACATTTAAATCCAATATGGAATTTAACGCACTAGTCCACAATACGTTGCGAAAACGTAAACGTTCAAATGGCATGATTTCTGGCAAAACGCTAGATGACGTTTTCGGTGGTGTGGGGTCAAGGCCGGTCACAATACAGGTCTTCTAGCCCATAGGTTTGCAGCATGAAGTCTATTCCCGACGACCTGAACAGAAATCCTGTAACCACACGTCTGTTTATAAACACTATTAAGCGTAACGAGGGAATTGAGCCGTTGACGTCATGCCATAAGTGACACCATCGGTTCTTTACTTCAAATATGACCTGCAAACAACCTTGACCTGATCTCCAATTAACCATCTCAGTGTCCAGGTACAACTACCACAACCTTTCGACGACACCCTTGCTAACGTTAAACTCCGTCGCAACATGACGTTGGAAAACGACAAATGACGTCTTTAGGGGCATAGTTTTCAAATGTTGTACCAATATGCAATCTATTTTTTGCTTAAGATACAAATATTCACTCGATATAATGAAAACAGCTATAAAACTAATCGTTGAAGAATAGGCAGACACATCGTGCAAAAATCCAGTGGACGTTAAAAACCGTGTTTTTGATACTTGTCCGCTTCAATTCATTCAACCATGACCATTTCTGCACATAGTGGCGTTAGTTTCTTAATTTGTTTATTCTAAAGCATCTAAACACGCATTCAATCTTTTAACTTGAAAATGTTTGCATTTTTGAAAAAGATATATGAACTTATACCTTTGCCCCTTTAATTATTTTGTTGAGTATATTTCACATACAAACATTTGGAGCAGACAACAGTTCAGCATGATAATAGTCATTTCTCTCCGAGACCGTCTCTTATTGCATAACTGACCCATAGCTAGCTCTGAACTCAGGTCACTGAGATACATACCAGAAATGATAGTGATGTCTGCTATTTTATGCTCAAGCACAACTTAGTTCGAGGCATATTACTTTTGGTCTGTCTGTTTGTTTGTTTGTGTTTTGTTTGTTTATTTATCTTTCTGTCTATCAGTCCACAATTAATTCTTGGCCATAAACAGTATGGATCCAGGTCAGATGCCACATAATGCTGCATCTAATCTGGATCCAAACTATTTGCCACTCATTTACATATAGTTTCTTATATTTAGAAAATGTAAATAATGATATTTATTAACCTTTTAACCCATACATATTCCTTTTTATGTCTTTAATTTATTCTTCCACAGAAGAAAATAATTTCACTTTATACAGTCATTGTTGTCTTTAACAATTGCTTCAAATGACATCTCCTCATATACCGCTGAAAAGATTTCAACCAAACTTTACACGAATGTTCCTTGGGTCAAGTTCTTTCAAAATTGTTCAACGAATTTAAAACAATGTAGAACTCTGGTTGCCATGGCAACCAAGTGAAAAAATAAGGAAATCTTAAAAAATCTTCTTGTCTGAAACTACAAGGGCTAGATCTTAGACATTTGTCACATAGCATCATCTACAGGTCCTCTATCAAACTACAAACTATGCCCCTGGGGTCAAAATTGGCCCCGCCCGGGGGTCACAGTTTAACATAGAGTTATATAGTGAAATTTTCAAACGTCTTCTCCTCTGAAACTAATATGGCCAGAGCTTTGATATCTGGCATGGTGACACTTTTAGATGTCCTATTCCAATAAGGTTCAAATGGTTCTGGTCGATTGCATATCATCTACAGGTCCTCTATCAAGTTTGTACAAATTATGCCCCTGGGGTCAAAATTAGCCCCACTCCGGGGGTCACAGTTTTCAAACGTCTTCTTTTCTGAAGCTAATATAGCCAGAGCTTTGATATTCGGCATGGTGTTACTTCTAGATGTCCTTTATCTATTTTGTTCAAATGGTTCTAGTCTGTTGCATATGTAGGTCACAGAAGCTAAAAATAGATTTTTTCAATGGAAACTTAAAAAAAATCTTCTTGTCTAGAACCCTAGTACCCTGATCTTAGATATTTGGAACATAGCATCATCTACAGGTCTTCTATCAAGATTGTTCAAATTATGCCCCTCGGGTAAAAAAATGACCCTGTCCTGGACATAAATCATTATCTCCATTTTGATGTACAGCTATTCTCAGGTGAGCGACATATGCCCCATGGGGCTCTTGTTTACCCTTTCCATCACAGCTTTTATTTCAATGTTTTGCAATGGCACATGTTTAAATCTTTCACCCATAGAAGCGACTCTTAGCGTTTTTAATTTATTCCGTCGCTGAAGAAAATAGTTCCAGTTTATACCCGCATGAGCAATTACCGTAACAAATATTTTTATATAGTCTAGCAGATGGTATTTTAAAGCAGACAGAAAGTAAAGCAGAATGTGCCTTAAGGCACATTCTGCTTTACTTTTAACCTGCTTTAAGTGACCACCTGTGTTTGATGTTATAAACGGGTTATTGGGTAAAGGATTAAAACAGACTGAATGTAAAGCTGAAAGCTCCTAAACCCTATACCCAATAGCCTGTTTCTGACAAGACCCAACTTATACTAAATTGAAGAGCTTCTTCAACTGAGTACAAATGACAAATATGAATTTTATTCCACATGAAGTTCCAAAGTTACGGCAAACCTTAGAATTGTGGACAGACAACCAAACAGACAGATAGACATCAGCAAAACAATATGTAAGTCATGCAGGGATATAAAACCAATCCTAGATACTGTAAAACACGTATTTTTCCCGCAATGAGATTTTGTATTAATTCACAACATCATGCAATATTTCTAGTAGGTAGTAGCTTAAAGCAGGCTGAAAGTAAAGCTTTACTTTCAACCTGCTTTAAATAGTCATCTATTATCAAAACTAGAGACGCGAGGCAACATATTCGCGAAAAAACGCATAAAATATATTCTCGCGAATAAAACCGGTTTACAGTAATCAAAAGTGGATCAGACTTCATTGGAAACTGGAATAGTCAATTTGAAGTTTCATGGATGAATGAGTTGATGGTCTGACAGCTGAGATACATGTATACTCACTCTCCCATTCTCTCGAGAACTGCCCTCGCTCGGACCTCCTCGTAGTTGCAGACCTTAAGAGCCATCTCTACCACTGACATGTCATAGGCTGGGAACTTGCCATGAAGCTGCCTCTCCACTATAAACATAAAACACACAACACACTTTCCTTCATAGCCAAAAGTAAAATCCACCTATATATTATTTTCTTTAACCCATTACCCCATAAATACGCCTTTTTACGCCCCTATTTTATTCATCCACTTCAGATAACTCCAATTTATAGTCATGAATATGTAACATAAGATATATTTTCTAAATTCTAGCAGATTATATCTTAAAGCGGACTTTTAAACCTGCTTTTAGTGGTCACCTATATTCAAAACTAGAAACTGGCTATGGGGTAATGGGTTAAGACAAAATACTGTTTAACCAGGGTTCGACACTAACGGGATCCCGTGAGACTTTTAAACCTGCTTTTAGTGGTCACCTATATTCAAAACTAGAAACTGGCTATGGGGTAATGGGTTAAGACAAAATACTGTTTAACCAGGGTTCGACACTAACGGGATCCCGTGATCCCGAGGACCCCAGATTTACCGTCTGGATCACTGAAGTTGCAAGTCAGGGATTCCGTCGGGATCACTGTTTTTTCCTGGGTTCAAACCATAAAAAATTGGGGAAAAACTGACCAAAAATTGCTGTGAGTTAACGGCGACTGAGCCAACATTCAACTTTCTGTTTACATCGGAAGTACAGTGGTATTTGCGCATGCGTGGTATACGCGTTGTATACAGAAAGTTTTAAACGAATAATTTTGTGTTTAGCGACGAAAATTTCGTTCACTACACTAATTCTTTAGATCAATTTAACCGGATATTTGCCGTTATCAATTTGACAATCAAGTACGGAGAATTTATGTCGGAGCAATTATCGGTAAAGTATTTACTTCTAAGTTATGGAATGAAGATTATTTCTTGAATCATTGCTTCTTATATAGATAGTTTTGGATATTTAAGTGTTAACGGGAGAAGTTTGGCACAGTATTGTTGTGAGCTATCCTGTTTTTCATTGGTTTTCGCGAGTGGAAAAAGGTAGAATCGCATTCCGTGGGTTGAGAAACCGAAGCCTTTAAAAGCAATAAAACATCTGAAGAGCATCTCTAAAGCCAACGTGAATACGAAAAATATTAGTTAATCATTTAAAGCAACCCATTCCTTTTGAGAACTATCTGGTGAGATAATAGGTTTTGATCAAAAATATAAATTCATTCAACCATTGCACCATCACACTGTGGAATATCCTATCTATCTATATATAATGCCAGGCTCCACTTTCGTGTATTATCGGCATGGGGGTATTGCGCCATGCAGATCAAAAGCAAAAAAGTCTGTGAAAGGAAGACTTCAAAAGAGTGATAGAGAGAAGAAATTTCCAGGAAATATTGTCAACAGTAGGCCTACATCAGTGAACTCTCTTAAAACAAATCTAGATAAAAGGTGGTGAGATATTTATTGATCTTTCAATGATCGGCCTGGAAAAGGAGGATTATTTATGATTAAGTAGAATTTAAAGGGATTGATTTAGCATTATAGAAGTTACATAGAAGACAAAAGGGAGACAAAAGGTAAGTTTTGATAAATTATAAATGGTTGAATTATTTTGTAAACTAACTATATAAACTAAAGTTTAATACACCAGCTTAAACAATAATGTTCCATTTATATTTTCAGTTGAGTGGAAAAGAGTGGTTTGAGGTGGAGAAATGAACAGTATTAGCCAAGCTGAGAGCAGCAATGAGGATGACAAGGAGGAAGATGCCCTAACTCGCCATGTCCTCGTGCAGCTCCAGCAGAAATCGTACAGGCTTCTCCTGTTCTTCATGTCTAGCTAAAATATATAGTTGCAACAATAAAACTGAAATAAACCTGCTACATTTGTTGTATTTATTTTTTCTCTATCGTTACAATGAAAATTTGGGAGGGATCCCTGGTTTCAAAACCAATGATCCCTGTGGGATCCCTGGTAATCTGAGTTAGTGTCAAACCCTGGTTTAACCCTCTCCTCCCTGAAACCTCAAATGGACAATTCTAGTTTTCAATTTAGTCTACTAAGTCCATATTTTACTTTTTAGGGTTGATTTTTACAATATCATTATGCCAAAATGACAATCAGTGTAGCCCTCTGATCAGGGTCTACACCGTTTGCATAGGACAAGTGTACTCCTCACTGGTTGGCTGTTTGCAAATGACACATATATGCATGACTACCTAGGGTTCAAAGACTTGAGAAGATGAGCAAGATGAGAGTATAGCAGAAAGCTCCAAAAGGAGCTTTCTGCTTTTATTTCGTAAAGATTTAAACCAATTTACATTTGATCAGCCAATACCAATGAAAACACCCACAGAGACGCTGACATCGACTCTAGCAGCAACGATTAGCTTAACCCATTACCCCATAAATATGCTTTTTACACCTTTAATTTATTCCTCTTCTGAAGAAAATGGTTCCAATTTACACAGTCACAAATGAGAATCGTAAGAAATATTTTCTGTTTCTAGCAGATAAATTGCTTAAAGCAGGCCAAAAGTAAAGCAGAATGTGCCTTAAGGCACATTCTGCTTTACTTTCAACCTGCTTAAAATGGTCAACTATCTTGAAAAGTAGAAATATGCTATGGGGTAATGGATTAAAACATTATTCAATTGATAAGCTCTTTAACGCATTCAATTATTCCTCCACTGAAGCAAATAGTTTCAATTTATACAGTGGTGAATATTTATCCAAAAAGAAATATTTCCATGTCCAAGCAGGTGGTAGCTTCAAGCAGACTGAGAGTAAAGCAGAATGCACCATATAGACAAATATTGTTGTAAGTCATATTCTAAAATTCTGAATTATTATTTATTTCTCCAATAAATCCTTTCTTGTGACATCTCTTTGGAATCATCTTGAACAGATGATTCGAGAGAAACCAGAAATAGATGTATGTAAAAAATTTGAGTTACGACAGTTTTTGTCATACCTTGCTTGCAAGACAGTTTACTAATCTCCATTTCTACACAAAACTGCATTCTTTAATCATTTCCTCCACAGAAGCATATTACAGCACCTTACTTAAGCTGGCACATAAGTGCCACCAATGATTATTCATGAATAATTCATGGTTTTGAGTACAGGTGGCAGCTTACACCAGGAGGAAAGTAAAGCACAAAGCTCCTTTAGGATCGTTCTGCTTTACCTTCATCTTGCTTTCTAAAAATTATTTAGCAGTATCTTGCTGTTGGATAGGGGTTGTTTGCAACATTGCCTATGGAGAAAGGGGTTGAAACCCCATGATAAGGAAAATCAAGCATCTTATTTATTTACCTGCAGGCATTTACAGTGAAACCCCTCTAAACCGAACATGTGTGGGGACAACAAAAGTGTCCGGTTTAGAGGGGTTTCCGGTTTAAGGGGGTTTTAACCAATATCTTGTTTATAGTTGGGAAGATAGTTGATCACTTAAAGAAGGTTGAAAGTAAAGCAGAATGCGCCTGCTTTAAGCTATCATCTGCTAGAAAAAAAATCTGATGATACATATCCATTAATGTATTTTCTTTAGTGTAGGAATAAATCAAAGGCGTAAAAAGGCATATTTATGGTGTAATGGGTTACATTAAAGAAGGGCTGGAAACGGGACCAAAGGTTTTGTCCTGTTTAGAGAGAATTCCGGTATTTAGAGGTTCCTGTTTAGAGGGGTTTCACTGTATATAACTCACATGCTTTCTTCTGAGACTCAGACAGGCTAGGCTTAGGTGGGGATTCAGGTTTGGGGCTTGGGGTTCTGCGAACTGGACTTGTAGCCTTCTTAGCTGGGCTCTTCTGCCTGGTGGGTGTGGTGGATCTGTGGGTCTGCGGGTAGCTGGTTTTGAACCCTATCCCTTCAAGCATTGTTCTGGCATCTTTTTCATCATTGTTTGCTCTGGAAAATATGGTCAGTACAAGCAAAATACTTCAGAAGTTTGTTTTTTCAAGAAGTTCTATATAGTCCCAGGGCTCCAGATAACAGTAGTTTTTCAAAAACTAAAATCTTTATTTCTGCTTTAAACCCTATGGTGTGACTACTCATCAGAATCGTCTCTTCGAGACGATTCTAATGAGTAGTGACACCATAAGGTTTGGTGATGAAATGAGTGAGATAATGTTGAATTTGTTCAGAAAACTACCCCTTATCTGGAGCCCTGTAGTCCTACATTTTACTGTAAGTTTTGAACCCTATCCCTTCAAGCATTGTTCTGGCCTCTTTTTCATCATTGTTTGCTCTGGAAAATATGGTCAGTACAAGCAAAATACAGTATAACCTCTCTATAACGGCCACTATTTTTTGTTGATTATTGGGTGTTTAAGGCAGGTGACTGCTTAAAGCAAGGTGACAGGGAAACAGAAAGCTCCTTTAGGAGCTTTCTGTTTCACTGTCACCTTGCTTTAAGCTATCACCTGTCTTTTATACTATGAATTATCCTTCGTTTTAGTGGCCGTTATAGAGAGGTTTTACTGTACTTCAGAAGTTTGTTTTTTTCTAGAAGTTCTATACAGTCCTACATTTTACTGTAAGTTTGCCAAAATTTACCAAGTGTTAGGCCTTGACAGCAGCACATGAATCTCATGCTCTTACATACAGTAGTGGGTAGGACTGTATATTTAAATGCTGAATTTTTCAAACAGAGTTTCCCATTTACTCATTCCAGTAATGACCATCATAAATGTTTTATTTTACAAAGTTTCATCAATATCAATTAAAATTTCAATAAACTAGAGACTAAACAAAACTGAAATAAAGTTTTTCTTTTAATGTGAAGGAAATACATGTACAGTGAAACCCCTCTAAACCGGACATGAGTGGGGACGAAATAAATTTCCGGTTTAGAGGGGTTTCCGGTTAAGAGGGGTTTTAACACATAGCTTGTTCCTAGTATGGAAGATAGCTGATCACTTAAAGCAGGTTGAAAGTGAAGCAGAATGCTTTAAGCTATCATCTGCTAGAATATAGAAATTATTTCTGATGATACATATTATTCATTGTACGAATAAATCAATGTCGCAAAAAGGCGTATTTATGGTGTAATGGGTTAAAATAAAGAAGGGTTTGAAACGGGACCAACGTTTTTGTCCGGTTTAGAGAGAATTCCGGTATTTAGAGGTTCCAGTTTAGAGGGGTTTCACTGTACATTGTTTGCACTATAACCAAGGTAATGACAAGTACTAATGAGGACAACATTCTTACAGGGCTCTAGATAAGAGGGAGTAAACTGAACAATTCCTACATTTTCCAACTGATTTCAGCACCAAAACTCTGGTGTTACTACTCATTAGAATTGTCTCGAAGAGTAGTGACACCATAGGGTTTAATGCAGAAATAAAGATTTAAAATTTTGAAATACTCCCCTTATCTGGAGCCCTGGCTCGAAGGTTATGAAGCGTTTAAGTTGAGTCTGAGTGTATTCCCAAGCATTTGATTGGTCAGATTTGAGCCTGGGCTCAAATCTGACCAATCAAATGCTTGGGAACGAGTTTTGACTCAAGACAAAAATTTTATAACCGCCGAGACTAACTTACCCTGCGAGCACGCCAGCTATGATGTCTTCCGCGGCAGTAGGAAACATGGCCTTCAGTCTCTGCATCATGTCTTCCTGCTTTGGTGGCGGATGATGAGTGACAGCTTCTCGCTTGTAGCCTAAATTAAACAGCTTGTTGGTTGTGCTTACCACCACGTTGTTACTCCTGGCCAAGAAACAACATATATGATACTTTACATGTGCAGAATAACACAGAATAACTTGCAGTATACAGTAGAACCTCTCTATAACTGCCACTATTTTTTGTTGATTATTGGGTGTTTTAGGCAGGTGACTGCTTAAAGCAAGGTGACAGTGAAACAGAAAGCTCCTTTAGGAGCTTTCTGTTTCACTGTCACCTTGCTTTAAGCTATCATCTGTCTTTTATACTATGAATTATCCTTCGTTTTAGTTTCCGTAATACTAATAGAGAGGTTTTACCGTACTTAAGAATTAATCTATGTTCTACCATTGTTAAACGGTATTTTACAACGATTTGGAGTTGTGGTGCGCAGGAATTGACCGTAGGCCGAAAACATATTTATAGGGTAATGGGTTAAAGATAACCATGCTTCTGCAAGAAGCATATAAGTCTGTATATCATCCACCATTTAAACCCACCTCTCCCTAGCAGAAAGACTGCATACACTTTTGCTATGCAAATGTTTACACTTTTAGCAAACAATGTAGACCTAGAGATAAAGTTTACAAGAACACATTAATTCCTCTCCTGCAATTGCACCATACTATAATGACCCTAAGAACTCTCACAAACAGTGTAGACCCTGATCAGTCTGGTCCCTCAGTACCAGTCTGACCACAGTGTACACATTTGCCATTCAGTTTGCACGTTTTGGACAAATTATTGTCTGTTAACAGCAAATAGCTTTTTAGAAAAATTACAGCATGTCCCAATTTTTAAAAAAAAATTACGACACTTACACTTTTGACATCAGTGTAGACATGTCTTATCAAGTTCTACAGAGTTTTCTTGTACAATTTATCTGACAAAAACCTGCACTCTTTTGGGGAGAAATGTTTTCCTGTTCTATTAGCCAATAAAATAAATGTAGTTCAGATGAAAGCGTTTCATTGAGGGTGGAGTTTTATATATGAATATTCAGCAGGGGAAGGGCTAGTATTTACAAATACTATACATACTCCAACAAACACTTCTTAATGACTTCCTCCGGGGCCGATGGAAACGATTGTTTGATCATGTGTAGCTTTTCCAAATCCACTTTTTTCTCCTAAAACATTTCAAAGAAATATAGGTCAGCGCTGAAATTCATGACAAATTCTAGCCAAATGATAACAAACAAAATCAATAGAAGTGCTGACTCAAGCAGGGTTCCAGATAAGGGGGAGTAAACTGAACAAATCCAACATTTTATCACTCATTTTAGTACCAAATCCTATTGTGTTACTACTCATTAGAATCGTCTCGAAGAGACGGTTCTAATGGGTAGTGACACCATAGGATTTCATGCAGAAATAAAGATTTTAGTTTTTGAAATACTATGAGTTAAGGATGTTCAATATATCTTTGTAGTCAACTGAGTCCCTATGAAAACTATGAGTCTATCTAGGGTCTATTCCAATATTCAGTGGCTGATAAACCAAGTATTAACCCATTTCTCCATACCAGTGTTTTATCATGCAATCGAACACTGGTAGGAGTTGAGATGCGTAGTAATTTAATCACGAGGCCTTTAGGCCGAGTGGTTTAATTACAAGCATCTCAACGACTACCCGTGTTCGATTGTTAGATAAAACACTGGTATTAATTTATTATTTCGATTCTAACACATAATTTAACCTTAATTTGCCCCGAAGCAACGGCGCTACATTTCTTGGTGTACGCATTTTCGAAGCCAAATGACGTCACGTTAGAACATTTAGCGCGTGAGTGTTCTACTGAAAATTCGTACACTGAGATGGTCCTTCCTCGCTTATATAGGGGTGTGGGCGAGGTGTGTTAGAATACCTCTTTATAACAGTAGAACTTCGATGAGTCGAACTTCGATTTCTCGAGTTTCTCGATATGTCGATCTTTTTTATAAGTCCCAACATTTCTCCCTATATAATCTATTGTAAAATCAGATTATGACTCGAGTTTTTATGAGTCGAGTTTTTCGCTATCTCGACCTTTTTCACTAAGGAAAATAGTCCCAAACTAGTAGGTCTTGAACATAGAACACAAAAGGTATTTCCACTTTCTGTCTCAATGTAGCTCAAAACATTCTGCTTTGCTTTCAACCTGCTTTAAGCAGGAACCTGCCTTTAAATCAAGAAACAGGCTATGGAGTAATGGGTTAAGGCCAGTTGCAACTAAATGCAGAACAAAAAGTATTGCAGGCTAATTATTACTTTCATTCTGCATAAAGTTATTCAATTTTTGACAAATTGGTGGCCGTGGGTTTTTTTCTTTTACAAAGTAGGGAGAAAAAAAATGTCAGAAGACAAGAAAGCTTGCTGGTGGCACAATTCAAAACTTAAAACCAGAGTCTGAGGTCAAGGGTATCAACGAGTCTGAGGTCAAGGGTATCAACATTTTTGCATTGATGAAAAGGTCTTGTCCTAAGGTATTTGTCTAACACAATCAAATATGGTATCATATGTGAAAGCAACCCAATAACAGAAACAAGAAATATAATCAACAATATAATCAACTGTATAAAACCTTTGCATGCATTAACTCTTTGTGCCCTAGTCCCGCATATAGGCGTGCTTTTCAAACAGTGTACATGTGAATTGTACACATGTCCTATGCAAACAGTGAAGACCCAGATCAGAGGGCTCCGAAAGGAGCCCTCTGATCAGGGTCTTCACTGTTTGCCATAATGTCAAACATTGACAAAAACCACCCTTAAAAGTCAGAAATGGACTAGACTTAAATGGAAACTGGAAAGGTCCATTTAAAGTTTTAGGGAGGAAAGAGTTAACTCATTCACCCCTAAATTTAACTCTGAATAGTCTAATCTATTGAATTGGTCTAGTATTCTATTTAACAAAATTTAGTTTTCTTCTAAGCATGCTGAAAAGTTATTCAAAGCAAACAATGATAGGATTCTAGTTCCAATCAAAACCTATATTGTGGCCCCTCATCAAAAACATCTCAAAGATACAATTCTAATGAGTACCCGGTAGTCATACATGTATACACAGGGTTTGGAGAAAACATATGAACTTTACTGTTTGAAATACTCCCCGGAACTCGAGGTATGGTCCAAGGTTTTAATATGATGTTAGGGTCACTAAACCCATGCACTGCAAAGTAATTACTATTAATACTATGTTTTACATATGGAATGTAAGCATGATCTGTTAAGCTATGATGGTACTGCAATAAAATTATATCCTCCTTAAGGTACAACGGCCCGTTTTATTTAACGTTGTACGACAAAAATGGTCATAAGTCAGATACTAAAACTATCAATAATTATTCATTATCTAATCCTGTCTTGTGACATCTATTAAAGTTTTTGAATCGTCTTGAAAAGACAATTCCAAGGAGATCACAAGACAGGATTAGATGGAGCAATCAGAAATTAGATGTATTTTAATGTTTTGACTTACGACCTTTTTTATCGTACAACGTTTCATAAAACGGGCCCCATGAACACAAATTCTAATATTTTATGAACCCATTTGTGCCTGGATATCGCAATGAACTCTTCCTATATGCTTGCTGGAAATTTTCATTAAAGATATACAATCACTACAGTGTTTGTCATTTCGTAATTATGAAATAGCAAACAGTGCAGACACTAATTAGACTCCATGTAACGGGGCATCAGGTCAGTGTCTGCACTGTAAATAAATAGGTTACTGCAGTAGCCATTAACTAATTCACCCCTGAAACTTTTAATGGACAATTCCAATTTAAAAATAAGTCTAGTCCATTTTTTTTTTACTATTTAGGGTTGATTTTAACAATATATTTTAAAATGACAAACAGTGTAGACCCTGATCAGAAAGCTCCTTAAGGAGCCCTCTGATCAGGGTCTACACTATAAGTGTATGACAAGTGTAATCCTCACAGGTACACTGTTTGTAAATGGTGAATATTCTTGTCCCTAGGGTTGAATGTCTTAAATCACAAAATTTAAAATGATTCTGTTCAAATTTATCGAAACTTTGGTCAACAAATTCCGATTCCTATACTGAATTCAATCATTTGACAGTAAATCTAAAAGGTAAAGAAAAGGCAAAACAGGCATATAAAGCTTTATAAAGTTGTGGTGCATATGTAACTGTCATAGTGTGCCTTAGAGTGAGGACAGAGTGCAGGGCTCCAGATAAGTGAGAGTTAACGTCATATTTCCAACTATTTTTATGTCTCTATTAAACACTATGTCAAGTTTACCCATTATCCCATAAATACGTCTTTACACATTAATTTATTGCTCTATTGAAGAAAATAGTTCAAATATATACTGTTACAAATAAGAATCATAAGAAATATTTTTATATTCTAGCAGATTATAGCTTAACCCATTTCCCACATAGCATGTTTCTAGTATTGAATATGGGTGTCTTCTTAAAGCCGGTTCAAAGTAAAGCAGAGTGTGCCTTAAGGCACATTCTGCTTACTTTCAGCCTGCTTAAAGCTACCATCTGCAAGAATATAGGAAATATTTCTTATGATACATATTCATGACTGTATAAACTGGAACTATTTTTACCAGTGGAGGAATAAATTAAATGCGTTAAAAGGCGCTTCCATGTGGGAAAGGGTTAAAGCAGGTTGAAAGTAAAGCAAAATGTGCCTTAAGGCGCATTCTGCTTTACTTTCAACCTGCTTTAAGTGGTCACATGGTTTTCAAACTAGAAACAGGCTATGGGGTAATGGGTAAGTATTGTTTAACCCCTTACCCCATAGCCTGTTTCTAGTATTGAAGATAGGTGACCACTTAAAGCAGGTTGAAAGCAAAGCAAAAAGTGCCTTAAGGCACATTCTGCTTTACTTTCAGCCTGCTTTAAGCTACCATCTGCTATAATAATGAAAATATTTCTTATAGAACATGTTCTGTTGTCAGTTCATGACTGTATAAATTGGAACTAATTTCTTCAGTGGAGGAATAGATGAAAGGCATAAAAAGGTCTATTTAAGGGGTAATGGGTAAAGCCATCACTCCATAGGTACACATTTTTATGCATTTAATTTATTCCTCAATAAAAGAAAGAAAATAGTTCCACTTTATACAGTAATGAATAACTCTCTGATTTGGTTCTACATTGTCGCATATAGGATGTCTACTCTTCTCAGGCACACAATTAACCCATTACCCCATAGCCAGTTTCTAGTTTTAAAGATATGTGACCACTTAAAGCAGGTTGAAAGTAAAGCAGAATGCGCCTCTGCTTTCTGCTTCAGCCAGCTTTAAGCTATTATCTGCTAGAATATAGAAAATATGTTGTATGTTTTTTTATTTTTGACAGTATAAATTGGAACTACACTGTATTGTCTTCAGTATTCTATACTGTATAGGAATTAACCCTTAGCCTGCCACTCACGACTATAGCTCCATATGCAAACAGCTTGGATCCGGATGAGACGCCGGATCCAAGCTGTTTGACACTCAGACAACCTTTTCAGCAATTTTGAGCAACTTTGAAGCACTTTGAAACTTGAAGCAGACGAGAAATATAGCAGACGACAATTTATTTGGCGGGCTAAGGGTTAATTAAAGGCATAATAAGGTGTATTTATGGAGTAATGGGTTAAATGATGAGTACACTTGTCACTAGTTTTCAATTGGTTGATAAATGTGTTGTCTACAACCTAAGTTTTGCAGAAAACTGATCTGATTATCAAACAGACTATGGGGTAATGGGTAAAAAGAAGCTGTAAAATATTTGAAAAACTCTCCTTATATGGAACTTTGGGAAGCGGATAAATGAATACATACACCAGCCGACTGGCTAAAGAGATGATCAAAGTCTGTGTCAGCGAAATACCCCTCCTCGTCCGAGTCCCCATCTGTGGTTGTTATTGTGCTCCCAAACTGTTTATACTTTGTTGTCATGGCAATATTCTGACCTTGACCTGTACCCGAAAACCCATGGGTTTGTTGACTTAGAGACTAAAGAAAGGAAAATCGAATGCAGAATTTCTTAGATTTCAAAAAAAGAAGAAAAAATTAAGTGAGTTTGAAGAACTGTATATATGAAGTGTTAGTAGCTCTAGTATCGTAACTGTGTTAGTACCTACATGTATTATATTAGCAACAACACCAGAAAGCATCCTTCTGTATACCTCATTTTCATTTTATTAAAATTTAATGGAAATAGTTATTTCTTTTTACTAGAAGAGAAAAGGTAACAGGGCCTTTCTAAGGGAAATCAAGTCACATTGTTTTAGACAGGTGTCAACCCTTTACTCTATAGTCGGATTCTAGCTCTGAAGACAATTGACCACTTAAAGCAGGCTGAAAGTAAAGCAAAATGTGCCTTAAGGCCCAATCTGCTTTACTTTCAGCCTGCTTTAAGCTAGGATATAGAAAATATTTCTTATGGTACAGCATATTCAGGACTTTATAAATTGGAATAATTATTTTTTTCAGGAGAAATAAATTAAATAAAGGGTTTTAAGCAATCTTAAAGCAAAGCAATTGAGTCTGCTGTTATCAGTTTCCTGTCTGTCTGGGTAAAGAAAATTTTCCTACTGTATGCTTATCAAGTTATTTATCTGTGAAGGATCGGGTAAAATTGGACATTTCTTTAACAATTATTATTTATTTTCTTTCATATGGGAATGATCTATTTTAGAATAAAAAGGATAAATAAATACTTTTCACAGAGGGGATAGGCCTTAGGGGTAAAATTTCAACCCCAAAAATGCTTGCTAAGAATGTCAACAATCAAAATTCTGAACCCATCTAACTATAAAACCTCCGAAAATAGAATGATTTAGGACTGAACAAAATGTTTGGTAATTTAATAAGTAACTAAGGTACATGTACATTGCTGGCAAAGTAGGAAAAGGGTTAAAATCTCATCTGGCATGACAGGGGCCAAAGGTTGAACTCCCAGCCCCTTGGTTATATAACCAACAGTCTCACCACTACACTTTGGTTTGCTTCAAACTCTTATTATGGCAGCTGGAAAATTCCCTCACATTTATAGGTTTACTCTTAAACCCATGTATACAAAGTGGAATTTCTATCATCGATAAAACCAAAAGATTGGTAACCAATCTGGATAAGGCTACAGCTGTAAGTTTTCACCTATTTCGTGTAACTGTAAGACTATAGGGAACGTAGTTCTTTTACCATTCTGAAAATGACCAATTAACTTAACCGCTTAACCCATAGCCTGTTTCTAGTTTTGAAGACAGGTGATTACTTAAAGCAGGTTGAAAGTAAAGCAGAATGCGCCTTATGGTGCATTCTGCTTTACTTTCAGCCTGCTTTAAGCTATTATCTGCTAGAATATAGAAAAAACATGTACTTCTTATGATTCTTATTTGTAACAGTACATGTATAAATTGGAATTTCATTCTTCAGTAGAGGGATAAATTAAAGGCATAAAAAGGTGTATTTATGGGGTAATGGGTTAAGGGATGTGTGTCCCCACAATATTTAAAAGTCAAATTTTGTACTGTAGTTCCTGATTAGAGGGCTCCTATAGGAGCAGTGTTTGCAAAAGATGCATTAGGCTTGCAGGTCCCACAGGGTTCCAGATAAGAAGAAGTTAACTGAACAAATCCAACATTTTCTCACTTATTTCAGCACCAAATCCTTTGGTGTCACTACTCATTAGAGTCGTCTCGAAGAGACGATTCTAATGAGTAGTGACACCATAGGGTTTAATGCAGAAATAAAGATCTTTTTTTATATATAATATGTACTCCACTTATCTGGAGCTGTGGTCCCAGTACTGAAATAATATTGATTAATATACTGAATAGGCTACACTGTGCAATTGAAAGAAATATTGGAGTATTTGAAGGGTTTGCTGGTTATTATGTTGACTTGTGCATTTTTGCCCAATAGGATGTAGGATTATAAAATATGTAACTGTTCAGTGAAAAGAACTGTCCAACATATAAAACATAAAAAAATAAAAATATCAATCAAACAATAACTCACTTTTAAACATTCCAGAACAAAAATTCTAAACACTTATTCCATTCCTTCATAGAAATACCTTTACATTATATATTCTGATAAATAAAGCAGGGCTCAAGATAAGGGGAGTTTTTCAAAAACGTAAATTCCTTATTTCTGCATTTAACCTTAAAGTGTCACTACTCATTAGAATCGTCTCGAAGAGACGATTCTAATGAGTAGTAAGACTATAGGATTTGGTGCTGAAATGAGCAAGAAAATGCAGGATTTCTTCAATTTACTTCCTCTTATCTAGAGCCCTATAAAGTAATGAAAACCATTTTTGTAGAGGTGACTGGTACAGTACCTTTCTGCTTTATTTCACCATTACCCCGTAGCCTGTTTCAAGTTTTGGAGACACATGACCACTTAAGTTAAAGCTGATTGTTCCTTAAGTTGCATTATGCTTTAATTTCAGCTTGCTTTAAGCTATCACCTGCTTATAATATGTACAGAAGTTGAACCATGACTATTTAAGATCACCAAATCCATGAACTGAGAGAAACAGCAATAGATGTAACAAGTCTTTATGGCAAAGATTTGACTTAAAATTTTTATACATGTCATAGAAAACAAAATCATGAAATTGTAGCTTAAAGTATGCTGAAAGTAAAGTGCTTCTTAACCCATTAACCCATAAATACACCTTTTTATGCCTCTTTTTTATTTCTTCACTGAAGAAAATAGTTCTAATTAATTCAGTCATGAATAAGTATCAAAAGAAATATTTTGTATTTATTTATGCTTTTCGGTGGATTACCACGAAATAGTAGTGGATTATCACTTGGTAATCCACTGCAGTGGATTATCACCAATCGCTTTTATTATGAATTTTCCCCGTAGGGCTCCCCAAGAATCGTAGTCAACCGTGTCTTATCGTTAAATTCCGGCAGTCCGATTTGTCGCGAACTACTCACCGGAAGAGCACGATTCCAAACTCGGGAGTAACGAAGTAATTCGGATGACGTCAAATCAATAAATAAATGACGTCATCGTACGGGAAACTGTTTCGAAAATGTGTTCGATATAAAGTTGGGGCTCAACACGGGGTAAATCATTTACTTTCCCTTTCTCAATTGTCAAACAATTTCGTTCAAAAAGTGGCTTAAAAGCATAAATAAATAGAATAATTGTATTTTTTCAGTATAAGATCGAATTTAATCCATTTCGTGAACATCAGACTGTTATATTTTCACTCGTGGCTTCGCCACTCGTGAAAATATAACGTCTGATGTTCACTCAATGGATTAAATTTCTATCGTATACTGAAAAAAACAATTATCCTCTATATGTTTAAGCAGATGGTAGCTTAAAGCAGGCTGAAAAGTAAAGCAGAATGCACCTTAAGGCGCATTTTGCATTACTTTCAACCTGCTTTAAGTGGGCACATGTTTTACAAAACAAGTAGAAACAGGCTATGGGGTAGAGGGGTTAAGGGTCATTCTGTTTTACATTCCCATCTATCACAGCCATCAGTACAAAGCACATATATCCAACTGTGTTTGAGGAATATGACTACTTTTAAAACCCATTACCCCATAGCCTGTTTCTGGTTTTGAAGAGAGGTGACCATTTACAGCAGGTTGAAAGTAAAGCAGAATGCGCCTTTAAGGCACATTCTGCTTTACTTTCAACCTGCTTTATTCTTACATCTGCTAAAATGTGGAAAATATATTTTATCATACATATTTATGACTGTATAAATTTCAACTATTTTCTTCAGCAGTGTAATATTTAAAGGCGTAAAAAGTTGTATTTATGGAGTAATAGGTTATGAGCCATTCTGTGTTGCATTCATACTGCTACAACACTTTCCATCACATCCATCAGTACCAATCAGGCAATCACCGACATGTATATATACAACTATTGAAAGTGTTTGAGGGAGATGAGTTGGAAAACTACTTAACCCTTTGAACCCTAGTCCCGCATATAGGCGTCCTTTTCAAGCAGTGTACATATAAATAGTACACTTGTCCTATGCAAACAGTGACAAAACTCCTTATGGAGCCCTCTGATCAGGGTCTTCACTGTTTGTCATAATGCCAAACAGTGACAAAAACAACCATTAAAAATTTAAAAGTCAGACATGGACTAGAGTCACTAGACTAAAATGGAGACTGGAGTCCATTTAAAGTTTTAGGGAGGAAAGAGCTAAAGCAAAATGAATGTAAAACAAAAACTCCTTAATTCTGCTTTACTTTCTTCTAGCTTCAAGCTGACATTTATATTTAGGAATTTGCAAGCAACCCCACCCTCTTTTATCCCCCCCCCCCCCCCCCCCCTTAAGATACTAAGATATGCATTTTTATGCCTATTATCTATTCCTCCACTAAAGAAAGTAGTTCCCTTTTATAAAGTCATGAATTTTTATGTATCATAAGAAATATTTTCTATATCCTAACAGAAAACAGCTTAAGGCACATTCTGCTTTACTTTCAACCTGCTTTAAGTGATCATCTTTCTTTAAAACTAGAAACAGCAGAGAAACACACAGAAACAGCAAGTGTTAGAAACAGTTTATAAACAGAGCACATTACATGCAGCAAGGTAAGAACCGCCAGTGGTTTGTTCTGAAATCTTTGCAGGGCTCCATATAAGGTGAGCAGGGCTCCAGATAAGTGGGAGTAATGTGATCAAATCCAACATTTTCTAGCTAATGCTGCACCAAATCCTATGGTGTTACAACTCATTAGAATGCAGATTGAGAAATAAAGATTTTGGATTTTGAAGTACTCCCCTTATCTGGATCCCTGTGGACAGGAGTATTTCAAAAAATAAAACTTTTACGACTGCATTAAACCCTATGGTGTCACTACTCTTTAGAATAGTTAAAGAGTAGTAACACCATAGGATTTGTTACTAACATGAGTGACAGCAGGTGCATGTTGGAATTGTTCAGTTAGCTCCCTTTTATCTGGAGTCCTGTATCCCAAAAAAATTTTTTTTTTATAAAACCTATCAATGAAAAGTCTTGAGTTTGTTCTCCAACCATTTCAGCCGTGCTATGACAAAACCTGCCTTATTGCATTGCAACATTGTACAGACAAAGCACCATTGTCATCGCAGACTCTGTATCTGAGCTTGATCTACACTGCCAAATAGTGCAAATACAGTATATAATACAGCTACATAGAATGTCTTTGACGAGGCAGCTGGCCTTGATCTACAATGTTTGAAAAGTCGAGTTTTCCCATGGCATGGCTCAGTTGCTAGCAGTGATTTTGTTTCTAACCCTTTCACTGTCTTGCCCCAAAGTACAATGGTTATTTGCAAACAGTTTCTAACCAGATCAGAAGCTGTGTAACTGACAAGTGTTTCTGAAAAGTTACTGCTAGTCTGCTAAGCAGCTTACCGGTATTTATTTGATAGGGGACCCTATTATAAAACCTTTAGGAAACTTTTTTTCAATTTCAGATGAGAGCTATGGGAATTTCTCCTCCAAAAAAATACTTCTTTTAACCTTAAAGCAGCCACCAGGCCCCTGCCTTAACCCTTTCCTCAACAGAATCGTGTTAAGACATTTATAAATTAAAATTATTTTCGTCTACACACACACACTGTGACAAACCTGCCTTTTACCGGTAATACTAGCTGATGGTAGTTAAGTCTGAAGATTTGAAACAAATTAAAGCAGGATGAAAGTAAAGCAGAAAGCTCCAAAAGGTGTTTTTCTGCTTTAACTTTTATCCTGCTTTATTCAGTCAAAGTGACATGCTTAACTTAACCATTTTCTCCCTGAAACCCTAAATCGACAATTCTAGGTTTGATTTTAGTCTAGATAGTCTATTTTTTACTTTTTAGGGTTATACTTTAGCCGGTCGGTTCATTGCTGATTGATGGGGGTAATGTGATCGCCGTTTTGGGGGACTGTCTTTTATATGTTTATTCATGTTTTATTTCAGATCTAATTGTAGTTATTTTGTCTTTTCACGATTTATAGGTACATATGTGTTATTTCATGTAAAGCGCTTTTGAACGCACAATCCCTGTGTGAAAAGAGCGCTATATAAATCTGGTATAATAATAATAATAATAATATTTTTTACAAAATACATGTATATCAAAATGACAAACAGTGTAGACCCTGATCAGAGGGCTCCTTAAGGAGCCCTCTGATCAGGGTCTACACTTTTTGCATCTGATCAGGGTCTACACTGTTTGCATAGAACATGTGTACTCCTCACAGGTGCGCTGTTTGCAAATGATGCATATATGCGTAGCCAGGGTTCAAAGAGTTATGGTATTTGGTACATTGTAATTTATATGGAGAAAAGTTAAAACACAGTTGGCTAATAGAGATTTGCACTTTGGGCTATAAAGGTGTTGTTAACAGGGTATCTTTACCTGGGCTGCCTGGTGATGCTGTTGATGTGGCGTGTAGCCACCATACTGCTGGGACTGGGGCTGCCCAATTGTTGGGTGCTGCCAGCTTGTCTTCTTTGTAGAATGGTCTATGTAAAAGCTGAAAGGTTTGCAAGGAAAAAAAACATAATCAGGGCTCCAGATAAGAGGGAGTTAACTGAACAAATCCAACATTTTGTCACTCATTTTAGCACCAAATCCTATGTTGTTAGTACTCATTAGAATCCTCTCTTTGAGACGATTCTTATGAGTAGTGACACCATAGGGTTTGATACAGAAATAAAGATTTTAGCTTTTGAAAACTCCCCTTATCTGGAGCCCTGCATAATGATAAACCTTATATATAAACCTCAGTCCACATACTCCATGAAGCATCCCACTTTGGAACTCCTTCCCAGCCTCTGTGACTGAGGTCCACTCTTTGGCATCTTTTAAGAGTGGGGTTTCTAGCCTAATTAACCTTCTTACAGACAGAAGAGAGGCATGAGCTTTGTCAGCAGGGTTTTCCCACCCTGGTACAACCATGATAGCTGAATTTTTCACGTCCTGATGGGTGAAAAGTAGAATTGGTTTAGTATTTCTTCCCATTTTACTGTGTGCGTGCAGTAGCGTTGATTTGCACACAGGTAGGTACATGTAATGTATGAATGTGCCTTTGAGGGGGATGGCTAGACCAATCAATAAGTGAACGGAACTGTACTAGAGGGGTCTGGGGACACGCTCCCCGGGACAATTTTTATTCCTAGATAGTCTCTAGATGCGTTCTGAGGACTTTTCCTGTGTTTAATACAGGCAAAATACTAACATGAATCTATGTACAAAAAATTGCGGTTCACCCCATGAAGGCCCTAACCCCTCTTAGTCGTCTATTTTATTTCATTTTTAGCCTTTTTTATATTTTGGACTTCTGAAAAAGTGTAGGCACATGCCTACTTGCCCAGGGATTTCCCCAGGCCGTTTTCGCCTGTCGCGGGCGACATGTCTTCCTTCCAGGCGGTCTCTTCGCGACATGCTTTGATCTTGCCGACATGCCTAAATCTGTAAAGCGACTAGCCTTAAAGACCTATTTCTGGCTCAGCAGGATGTCTATCGGATTGTATATTGTGCCAGGGTCACACAACAGGCTTAATACACAACTGTTACATCATATTACCCAGAGGCACATAGGGCATCATGGGATAGGGTACTAGGTATTAATACAGGTAGATAAGGGATCTAGCTGAACCATTTCAACACTGTGATATTGTTGCATAAATATAAAGATAAGAATAGGCCTTCACCAAAAATCAAAAGTTTGCATCTAGATCATTTGCTTTAATTGTCAAATTATCAAGTTATGAAACCTTTTTCTACACTATTTAACATCTATATTTTGTCAACTAAAAACTGTCGTATAAGTTATATGTATACAATTTTTTCTAGAAGATTAACCCTTTAAAATGCTTTGTTTGAATACAGGTGATCATTTAAAGCAGGTTGAAAGTAGAGCAGAATGTGCTTTACTTTCATCCTGCTTTAAGCAACCGTCTGCAAGGATAAATACTATATCTCGTAAAGTTCTTATTCAGAGTTATATATATATTTAGACCATGTTTGCAGAGGATTAATTCTTTGTTTGAATACAAGTGGCCACTTAAAGCAGGTTGAAAGTAGAGCAGAATGTGCCTTAAGGCACATTCTGCTTTACTTTCAGCCTGCTTTAAGCTACCATCTGCTAGAATATTGAAAATATTTCTTTTCATACATTTTCATAACTGTATAAATTGGAGTCATTTTCCTCGAAGGAGAAATAAATTACAGACGTAAAAAGGGTATTTATGGGGTATAGGGTTAAGGCATTTTTCTTTACTTTCACTCTGCTTTAAGCTACCATTTGCTATTATATAGGATATATATCTTATTTTTCCCATTTATAACAATATCAAATGGATAAATTTTCTTCAATGGATGAATTAAAGAAAATGTGTAAAAAGGTGTGTTTATGGGGTAGTGTGTAAACAACATGTGACCACATACAGCACGTTGAAAGTAAAGCAGAATGAAACAGAAGACAAATTCCGATTAATCTCTGCTACAATCTGCTAGGATATATTATTTTGCATATTCATGTAGTAAAAAGTGGAAGTTTTCTCTTCAGAGTAGTAGATCTAATACAGAAAAATGTGTCAAATGTGTTTTTATGGAGTAATGGGTTAAATCACAAGAAAATGCCAAGAAAGTAAAGCATTTTCTTTATAGTTACAATGGACTAGACTTTTTGAGAAACTGGAATTGTTATTAAAAAGATTCATGCTGATCAAACATATAAAATATTTAGCTAATAACTATTTGCCCTAAAGTCTTTAGTATGGCTCCAGCTCATGTGCTTTGTAACTGAGAATTTGATCTGGATCTATGCAGTTTGCCTCTTTTAAATGTAGTTTGATAGTTGATGATTGTAAATGTAATGTTTTGACTTGCTTGGTATTATGCTTGATGTTATTGATTAAAGCTAGATTGCTAACCCACTAGCTAGCTAGCTGTTTTGTTATGTATTATATTATAAGACCCAAAATTACAGATTAATAAAATAAAATCAATTTCATCAATTTTTAATCTACAGACAATATCACTGTGTGCTTAACCCTTACCCTGCAGTAATAGCTTCTGCTTTTAAATTGTCGTCTGCAAACAATATTTAAATTAGATTTGTACATATTTCAATTAAAAAAGTCTGAGCGATAACTGGTATCCAGTTTGGATACAGATCAGATGCGACATTATGCCGCATCAGATCTGGATCCAAACTGTTTGAAAAAATAACAGTCAACTCACGATCCACAGCTTAAGGGTTAAATGCACAGCTATCACTTGCCCCTATATTGGTCTACATCTATCAATTAGTACCCTGCTGTGATAATTTGTTTGTAATAAACATACCCTGATAAGGGCGATCTAATCACCAAGTATCAAGCTGTGATTGGGGGGGGACTGCTATATAGAACTTGATATAGGGCTTTAATCACGGCTCTGTGTTGTGTACTCGAGTAAATTGTTTCATATGTCAAACGCCGTCACGCGTGTCGGGCGTGAGCATACCATCATCAACCAATCACAAGCCGAATTTCCCTATCTAAACGGTGATTGACAGGGTCTTGGATTATTTCTATTTGACCGAAATCAACTTTTTGAAGCGAATTCTCTCTACCAGGCCATTGCTAAGGTAAATAGAAGTTGCACAGACTCCTCAAAACACGTCGATCTAGCACAATTTGTTGACGACGGAGCCTTTTGGCTGAAATCCTGGAGTATAGCCAAGGTCGTTAGCAGAGCTCAAAACCTACTGCATACAATAGAGTCATGGTCCAAAAACTGGGGCTTCACCATCAATCCACTAAAAACCCAAGTAATAGTATTTAGTAGATTAGGATCAAAACCAATACAAGACACAACCCCCAAATTATCACTATTAGGAAATCAACTAGAATACCTAAAAGTCATTAAATTTCTAGGAATACTATACGATCAACATCTCACGTGGAAAGATCATATAAACTCACTTAAAATCAGGTGTAACAAGGATCTAAATCTACTAAGAATCATCTCAGGAACTAGCTGGGGAGCAGACAAAAAGAGTCTCTTAATGCTATATCAAGCATTAATATTAAGCAAAATCAACTATGGTAGTGTGGCCTTCGCCTCGGCATCCAAAGCAAACATAGATAAACTGCAAGTCATCCAGAATAAAGCACTGCGTCTGATATGCGGAGCGGTCCCAGGCACGCCAGCAAATAGGCTACAAGCTGAACTAGCATGCCTGCCTGTGCGACTCCAACTCGAACAAAACGCTTTAAAATACTGGGCTAGATCCAGCACATTAGGAAAAAATCTGCCAATTAATGACTATATGCAAGACTTTGGTGTTTTCAAGGATAGCCTACTTGCACCGCACATAGAAAGGCCATACTGCCATACAGTAAGACAGTCTATCACTAATTTTGGACTGGATGATGTTCAGATACAGAAAGCAACGTTCTGCTCTCTGAGCAACATCAACCACCTGTGCACCCCCAATTTATCACTCTCAGGACTTATAGACAAAGGATCCTCTGATACACAGCTAATGAAAGATCAAGCTGATAAATTTATAACAGATAACTATGCAGGCTTCACTAAAATATACACTGATGGTAGCAAAAGCTCAGACTCTGCAGGATCAGGTATAGCCATCTTCTCCCCAAACAATGAGCCCATAGCAAACTCACAAATCAAACTTGATCCAATACTAAGCGTATTCACAACCGAACTAGTTGCGATACACATGGCGCTAAAATGGGTTAACACGGAAGAAGCTAAAAAATGTGTAATATTAAGTGACAGTCTCAGTTCATTACAAGCCATAGGTAATTACTCCCTAATCTCAAGACCAGATCTCATAAACAAAATAACAATTCAGTACAACAGGCTAATCTCAGAAGGTTACCAAATTGAGATAGCCTGGATACCCAGTCATGTCGGAATAATCGGAAACGAGAAAGCCGACGTAAATGCAAAAGAAGGAGCGCAAACAGGTCAAAAACTAACGTTCCAACCCAGTAAAAAAGAGATCTATACGGTCATCAAGGAAAAGATTAAGGGCAAATTCCACTCACAATTACGCACTGAACTCAAAGCAGATAATCCAGTATTAAATAATATACCCAATAAAGCTATACAGTTCAGTGATAATAGGCTAAGCGATATTGTTTACACTAGATTGAGACTCGGATGGGGTAAAATCAATCTACTTCGCAAAATGAACAAGCCACAACAATGCAAATCCTGTGGAATTGAATTAGACATTGATCATATCTTCTTTGATAACAATCAACAATGCCCAGAGTACACAAATCAACGCTTGGTTCTGCACAATGCCCTACTGCGGATGGACATACCTGTGATTGCTGCGGAAACATTGTTTTTTCCACCGAAAATTCATGAAACCGCAGTGGTTGCAGCAGTACTGGCCTTCCTAAAGGACACTGACTACATTAAATGCATATAAATCCACAGCCTACACATCCTTTACACAAAGCAAAACAAACATACCACCTAAAGCGGATTGAAAGCAAAGGCGATAGTGATAAACACTAACAATGTGCTAACAAACTACTTTAAGCTGGAAACAACATTTACATTAACCCACCACTATCTAAATATGCCCCTATATGACATACATATACTCATATGCTAAGTAAAATTGTCTCAAATAAATACATAAAACAAAAAACATAATTATTATCTATAACAATTAGCAAAAAATATAAGGCAGAATAAAAGCAAAGCAGAATGCGCCTTAAGGCGCACTTGGCTTTGCCCTAATCCGCCTTAAGGAAATGCCTAATTTTATAGGAAAAAGGGGCATAATGGATAAAGGGGTAAACAAAACATAATTTTCTTTATGTATAGGATATACAATACAGAATAGGATGTGGAGCCAAGCTCTGATGAATGTAAAGGGGTCAATCAACAACTCAGGTATTAAATTCTACCACTAACAAAAAAGAAATAAACTTAAGCTATGCAAAACAAAGCGGATAACATCTGTGGAGTATTTCTTCACGGGCCGCGCCGAAGAAAATGAATAAACCGGAAGTCGCAAGCTTAAACCCCTGAAACGGATTGACCTACTTAGGCAAAAAAGGCAAAAACAATCTGATTGGTCAATACTAATTTGACAACGAAACCTCCCCCGTCACCCTTTAAATCATGCGCCTTGTGTGTACTGATAGGACTTGAGTAAGTCGGGTGACACAGGGTTACAGAAAAGGCTCGGGTACAAATGGGTATATACTTATTGTTAATCTAGAGATTTAGGCTTCAAAATTTATAGGGTAAAATTATATTAACCTCCTTTTGTACCATTTATAACCAGATTTGACCTCCAAAAACACTTCTTGCAATTCAATATCTTAACCTTCTGTTGACCATAGTTATACAAAGCGGATATGCTAACAGCAATTTAAATACCCACTCACCCCCCTTACCTGTAACCCTGGTATCTTATAAGACCCTCCATGTGAGATAATACCCTTAATAACTAAACAAATTAATGTACATTGTAATACAAAACCTAATATCAATCAGTAAAGGTGTATTATAAACATTATAAGGAAAGGAGAGTATTGTTTTAAACACTTCGCTTGCGAAGGAGTGAACTGCTCTCTAGACCCAAACTAAACAAACACAATAAAAATAAAAGCACGGGGAGTATTGTTTAAAACATTTCGCCTAGCGAACTTGTGAACTGCTCCCCATAATCTATACTAAAGCAAATAAATTAGTGTACAGCGAGGAGAGTATTGTTTTAAACATTCGCCTAAAAACGACTTGTGAACTGCTCTTCAAAACTGTACACTTAAATAAAATTATAACCCGTAAAACACACATAGGGGGATATCCGAAACCAGACTAACAACAGGAGAATGTAAAACCAGAAACTACTCAGCACTGAATAAAACTGGGACTACATCATCCTTGTTACAACAAATCATAATAGGGGTCTAGGGAACTCATGTTATTAACTCTTGAGATATTCATCTCCCAAAATATGGGTAGCCCTCAAAAGGGCTGTTTGTCAGGTGATTACTTAAACCTAAGAAATCACTGCCTTGAAGCAGCTCTTGATTGTCGAGAGCTGCCCAACCATACCCCGCTCGGTGGCATGGACCCCGCTGGCATCAACTTCCGCTGGGAAACGCCAGCGCTTGTGGACATCCACTAAATCAGCGGGGGGCAGCATCTGTCTCAACTTGTCGTTCACTCGGCGTTGATTCCTGGTGTAAAAGGCCGGCGTACAATACTTGGTGCGTTTGCGACTGGCAATACGGGCCACAAACACCCTCCGGCACCCACAATCCAGCAAACGCTGCCGTACATACAGTAGGGCCCGTACGGCAGCATCAAAGTTATACCCCAGACGTATATCATTTCCTCCAAGAAAGATAAATGCGGCATCGGGACGATGCCGCTCTGCATCTTGCAGGAGGGTACTGCAATCCTGGGCCCTTAGGCCCCCCCGACCGACAAATATCAGGTCCCCGGGCACCTCAGCTAAGGGGGAACCGTCCCTCTTCTTCCTCATCCAAAAATCTCGTAGTCTGGCGACGTGGGAGCTCCCGAACACTAAGAATCGTGTCATGGTTATGAAAAATAAACAAAACACACCAGTTTATATAGCAAAAAGGTGCGAAAAACAAAACGTCTACATTCGGATATCCCCCAGCTGCACGCCTAACACAAACCAAAATACGTCTATAACGCATATTTAAATAACAAAACTAAAAAACACATAAGCTAAGTGTACAGCGAGGAGAGTATCGTTTTAAACATTCGCCTTAAAAACGACTTGTGAACTGCTCTCCAGACCTGTACACTTAAACACAGTTGGGGAGGCTTGGAGGCTTGTATCTGGTGACACTGCCCTTAACCGAAAGGGTACGTTGATCTTTCCGAGGTCCACACGATGCAGGCTTCCAATTTTTCTCCAGCTGTAACACAATAAACAACTACCAAAACCTACAAACACAATAAAAATAAAAAGCATGGGGAGTATTGTTTAAAACATTTCGCCTAGCGAACTTGTGAACTGCTCCCCAAACCTACACTAAAGCACATAAATTAGTATACAGCAAGGAGAGTATTGTTTAAAACATTCGCCTCAAAACGACTTGTGAACTGCTCTCCAAAACTGTACACTTAAACAAACACTAAAATCCTCAAAAAAACAAAGCTGGGGAAATGGGGGGGCCTGTCTCTCGTGACACTACTCACAAACCAAAGGGTACGTTGATCTTTAGAGGTCCACGAGATACGTGCTACCAAATTTCCACTTAAACTGTAATTATTTACCAAAGCCACAAACAAGTGGACATGTATCCACTTAACAGATACATATGTAATATGTATCAAGAAGCACCCTTTTGGGACGGAGAATATTGATTTAAACATCATTCCGTCTGATAGACACATAGCGAGGGAATATAGCGCAATGATTTCTCTCTGGGCCGCGCGCATCAAAAATTTTTCATACGAGCTTAAAAGGCTAAAAAGGATTGACCTACTTTCCTGACCTTGACCCAAATTACAAATATCTGATCTAATTTAGTCTACGTCATGGTTGAACAAACAGGGTCCAAAACAAACATGATAAAATATTCCCTCGCTATTGTCTAAAACTCTGTATATATGTTTTTTGGTTTCCATATGTAACCTTTTTTAGCATTTTTATCCATATATGAACATTGTAACTGTATATGTCTACAAACAATATGACTAATTTAAGGAAAAATTGGTTAAACTTCGGAAAAAACCACTTATACTGTTAAATACTAGAGCCCAACAACCCAGTTGAAAACAACCACTGAATGTTGTAACATAGGGCAACGTGCTGCCATACAAACAACAAAAATTCACTAAAAACAACACAACAAGTAGAGCAAGCAATAGGGCAGAATAGACAGATTGACCCCTATAATAATACATTTATAAGCATTATTGTCTTAACGACAAACAACCTCACAAAAACACCTTTATTTTCAGCCTTTTCGACTCCATAACTAGCTTTAATTAAGGTGAGCACGGCAATATGTAAATACATATCACCACACAAAATGTACAAGTAGGGGCCAAATGTACTGTCTGACCTGCCCAAAACTCGCTCTACTATAGATATACCTACCCAAACTCCTCTCTTTCGGGCAGCACGGTGCCCACATGTACAACATTCAACATAAACGGACCCTAGCAATTTTCTGACAATGCAATAGTATAAGTGGTAGGTTGACAAGATAGGTATGTATATGTATGTGTTAAATATATTTCATTAGTATTTTACAGGATTGTGTGGGAAAAAAAAAGAAGGGCGCTGGCCAATGCATGGTAACCTATTGCGACGATCTACTGGATTGCAAATAGTCTCAAATCACATGCCTACCTCGCGGTGTAAACAATATCCGAAACTAAGGCCATGACCAAACAATCTAACATGATGGGACATGGTCTGGTAGCGGATATAGCATTATACCAGCTCATGCGGGGCAGACAATTTAACTAAACTCTTAAAGTATCTTTACAAATTCCAAAATCACAATAATTTCAAACCTCAACAAACAAGAGAAAATAATTCCTCTCTAAGTCCTGTACAACACAGGCATGAAAGGAACGCTATTCTCTAGAACAAAAATTTGCCTATAAGGCCTCTCACCAATAGCCCATATGGTATCAATATGAAAGATGGAGGAACAGGGCCCCCTGTAACCCTTCAAACGAACCATGTCTGTGGTGATCAAAAACACGGCATCTGCCAATTTAAATAACCAAGAACATTTACCATGTTCAAATCAAAGAAAACCAGCCAAACCCCCACACCCACCCTAACTATTGGAAACTTTCCCCTCATAATGACCAATGCTTATTTTGCGTACTACATGGTTCAATGGGTTAAAATAAGGCTATTCCTACACAATATAGCCAGCAACTGCACTACCCAGCCCGTCATAAACAGCAATTAGACAAAGCGTCTTAAAACAACGCTATTATACCCAATACAGCTATTTGACCATGCACCAAAATAAGCAGACGTCATTATATGTAGATATTTCTTTCTGGACCGCGCCTCAAAAAAAAATTTCATATGAGCAATGATACCCAAATCGGATTGACCTACTTTCAAAAACATGACCTAAATGAGTGACCCAGTGCACCCATTACATGACTAGCGAATCATAGAAAGCCTGAAGTTAAATATTAACCCAAGCTTTGTATGATAAAACTAAGCATATATTTATTAAACAATCCGCACGGAGAAAGTTTCCAATATATGAGCCTTGACAATCAAGGACAATCAACCTATACTCACCCCATGCCAAGTATGAGCCTCAAACAAAGAGGACCAATCAACCCCTATCAAAGAACCCAACCAACCCCTCCATATTGTTAACATGCCATGTAAATTTGTTCTAATAAAGGCACAGACCCAACCCCCATCCAACGCTACCTCTGCTGTGATCCGAAGAACCAGAAGTGATCACAGCCTGGAAGGATGACAGCACCAACAACCTCCCACACCAGGGGAGACCAGATGTTCATCCAACCATCCTGTGTGAGCCTACGGGGTAGAGACTTATGAAGTAGATATCGAAGTTTTACGCTCAACGTGAAATGGGAATCTGCTCCATATCTACAAAGAATATCTCTACCCCCGTCGACTACAGCAGAGAAGAAGGGCCGTTTTTGTCGTGGTCACAACGCCGACTCCGCCATGCACATATCTGGGATTTTCCTAGCACGACCTCAAAGGCTGGACGATTGATGCTGACCGAGTGATGCCTTGGATGCTTCCGCGCGGGGCTTTCCACCAATCCTTACCACACCACCTTTGCCTCATCCTGACATGAGTTCTGGAAACCATTAACATATAGGGATAAAATAGCAATTAGCACAATAATAAACTTCAAAATTTCACTTTGGGTACCATCATCCGATGCTCAAAAACAGCCACTTTAGACTATGCAATTAGGCCCTGCCGGCTGAAGGGAGTGCTCCCCCGACCATGGGTTAGATCTCTATAAGAGAGTACCCCGGGAAAGAGACGTAAAAACGAATAAAGCCAAGCCAAACTTTTTGAAGTTTTCTAAAAACCGTTAGCAATGGCGAGTACTGGAACATGATTTTCTGGAACATGATTTTCGGAAAACAAGCTACGAATTACGCTGGAAAAAAAAAACTAGCCGAAACCGGAATCTCAGACATTATTTTTCCCGAATCTAAACATTAAGAAGATGATTTACCATTTTGCGGACTGAAAATTCGCCGCGTTTATTGAGACGAGAGTAACAGCGGCGAAATCGCTTGTCGCCTCGGAAAAATACACTCGATACGGGGCCTAATTCTCCGAAAATATTGAACAAACGAACATTAATTACCTATAAGAATTGATTTCCTCGACAACTCCGTATTAATAATCACGTAACAGACACAAACAGTATTCCAAACTTCCGAAATGAAATCCAATTGCGCGGCATGCTTCGAACTTTTGACACATGTCTTTACTGGTTTCATTGGTTATCAAAAAGGTAATTCCCAGCGTCATTTTGAAAACATCCAATTAGATTAGACGTTATATACTTCCATTTAGAAAGACTGTTTTGATACTAGTGAAATTAACATAAATTACGATGGTTAAAATTAGCACTTATTCGTATGAAATGGCTAGCGACGCGGAAGACGTTTTTCGTGGGAGTTTCGGGAAATAAGTTTTTTTTTTAAGAACAAAGGCAAAACATTACACGCGGGAAACGAGGAATCTGCATTCTGGCATTTTTGGTATATATAGAAATTGAATACTTGGTGATGAAATATTGAAAAAGAAAATTAGTGAAGGCGCCAACTCTCAAAAGACCCTTAATTAACAATGATTTGCAAGCGGAGATGCAGAAAATGTCTAATGGTATATTTGAATAGTATAGACCTTCCCGAGTTTGGAAAGGCCGGATGCCAAGGCTGAAAGTGGTCAGGGACATTTTTACAAGGGCGATAACTCTGACCTTCAATTATTCAATTTTCGCCACAATTATATTGCATTTTAACACTACTTGTATATTTCAATTACCACTTTAGCTAGGGACACCAAATTTGTTGTGTGAGTACATCTTGGGATGGCGGAGTGTCACGTACTAAATATAGGTCACGGTGACCTTGACCTTGACCTTTGACTTCAATTTTAAAAAAAAAGCTTGTCAGGGACATATCTTCTGTACCGTATTAGCTAGGAATAGTTAATCTTGTGTGTAAGAACATCACGAGAAGTCGGAGTGTCTCGTACTACTTTAAGGTCACTGTGACATTGACCTTGACCTTTGACCTCAATTGTAAAATTTGTGTATTCTTGTATATATGTAACCTTTTTTGTCCTGAGTATATTTCCATTACCACATCAGCTAGGAATAGCAAATTTGTTGTGTGAGTACGCTTTGGGATTGCGGAGTGTCGTGCACTACTTTTAGTTTACTGTGACCTTGACCTTGACCGTTGACCTCAATTCTTTTTAAAAAGCTTGTCTGGATTATATATTTTGTACCGTATCAGCAAGGAATAGCACATTTCGTTTATTAATACATAATGAGATGGCGGGGTGTTGAGTACTACTTTAAGGTCACTGTGACTTTGAACTTGACATTTGAATTTAATTCCAAAATGTATGTATGTGCATATGTATGTAACTCATTTTTTCTTGAGTATATTACCTTTACCACGAAACTTCACACACATATTCACAGAAATCACCCCTTTTAAAATGCCATCGTAAGTATAAATAAACTGAGCGAGGGTATTCGCATCGTCTGCGATGTCTCGTTTGCTTAAGCAGGCTCCCCTTTGTTTAAGTTGAATATATAAATTGCCAAATATCATATAAATATTTTAATAGATCTACACAGAACCGTCATATATAAGTTTAGTGTATCGTAACGCCAGTTGAATCATTACTCACATAAACTATTTCGAGTTTGCATGATTAAATTCAACTGCATAACGTTAGGATTTTTTTTTGCCGTTTTCGTATTATTTTCAAAATATGGTCACGCAGATGGATATTGTGCTTTGAGAGAGTTGGTTAGAAGGCAAATCAGCAGCATATGTATCAGAGTAGTTGAGTATTAGTTATCTTTTTAAAATTTGGCATCTGCTAAAAGTTATCACTGTTGATATCTAGCTACATAATTATTGTTGATATCATTCAAACATGTATCGTATAGCCATGTCGCTCACATGTAACATGTAGGCTAGTGTACCTTTCTTTTTACTATGGTGTTCATCTGAATCGAACGACATTTCATTTTCGTCTGACTGACGCAAACTGACGTACGTTAATGAATAATTGTTGGTGTTTATTTTTTAATTTTACAGTAGTTCAGTGCTATCGCAACTCGTGTGTATGGTGTGAATTACAATTTGTAAGTGTCCGGTTTGATGGAAATGTGCCACTCTGCCGGTCGGTCATTGGGTAATTTCTATGCTTCGAATTCCATCATAATGGCTTGAATGTTTTGTCACATATTTCATAGCCTACTGATCGTCTCCTTCACTATCTATAGGAGCATAACCAACCCGGTTGTCACATATATCGTCAACGCAAGCACATGCGTCAGTGGGCTGCAGATTTTCTTTTTGGCATTTGCATCGCCTCGATGAGCAATACCTTTTGCATGCGCATCTTTTGAAATCAATTATTGTAGAATGTATTTTGTCATTTTAATCAGAACAAGGTGATTATTTCCAACGATGTCCTTACTAGCGTTAACTGGGGATGGTAGTTTGAGGTATTGCTTGGTGGCTGAATTCCAGATAAAAGACTGGTACGTTTGTAGTTATTTCTCTTCACAAATGTTCATTCAGTGCATCAGATGTCGGCGGGGGTTTTGCACTTGAAAAACAAAAACTTTCTTTGAGAACAAGTCATACCTGACACTGTCGATGTTTTCTTCTAGCATGTCGCTGTATAAACAGACACTGCCTGTGGCACAGATTATGTCGCACGTATTGACATGGCTACTCGGTCCTCTCCAACTTCTCCATGTCCTTCAAGCAATGACACTATTCGTGACAATGGTGCTCCAACGTTTCTTCCCCATTCCATAAAATGCACTATTAGAGTCACAACCCTCAACGCATGTATGACCGGCAAACATTTGAAAATATTTCTCCAAGGTCTGATGCTTTTGTCGTGCATATGAATAAAACGTTTTATTTGGCGTCTGTATATTTGATCCAATGCTATTCTGTGACAAAACTCTGCCACTTCGGAATCCACAGAACAATATTTGTAACATGGAGCTCTCTCACGACAAATATTTGGAATCATTCTAGAGTGTGCCTCCTTATGGTCAGACCGTAGATCTTTTACACTTTCACAAGTATTTCTCAGTACTTTGACTGCTTTATCTGTGTCTTTGAAACCGCCACCGATAAATACAGTCATATCATCTGGTAATTAATTTTCAAACTGATCAGTCAATTCTCTTACAACGAATTCCGCGTTGATATTGTCGACCTTGTTGACAGGATTTAAAGGTGACTTTGTTATTTGCCTTGACATGGGCGTTTTGTTGTCTGGTTTCTTATTTCCTGCATCTCTACATGCCCGTGTCTCGTCCTTTCTCCGGACTTGATAGGTTTTTATTCATACTGGTAGTTATCCCCAATCAGAGCTGTGTATTTGAGTGCCACGCCTAAAACTACTGATGCAACTTTCTTAGAAACATCACCAAATGTTTTACAATCAGACCTTTTGGTGCATATCGTCCTAAACAACATCAATTCAATGAATGCTAAAGCCCTGGGTGTTCTTTTTTGTCAAGCTGCTTTATTTCCACCTTTCCTTCAAACCTATACAATATTGCGGATTTTGTAGTTTTCTTCATGTTACCATCTAGATTGAATGGTGCCAAAGGAACGGGGTCAGCTCATATGAAACTAGAAGTTTCTAACGTCGATTTCACGATTTTTTCCGTCTACAGTCAACTCACTGAATAATTATCTATGTTAACGAATTAAATCTTCTTGATTGTCTTGATCTTCATTGGTTTCTTCATTTAAGAGAATGTCTTGTTGTTTGGTTTGGCATTAGAGCCAAGCAATCAATACGAAAAGTTTCGTCGAACACCTCAGCGGTCGGCAAGTGTCCAGATCTACGGGACAGTCAAATCATTTGCTCTTGTCCCAGTGATTCATACGCCCTTTCTCCGTAAGGGTAAGTGTATAGGTAGACCTTTTTTTGGTTAGGATATACTCATTGGACCTGCATCCAGAACTGTTTGAAAGTAATATTGGGTTGGCAACTTCCAATTACGTTTCAACGTGGCTCAGAGACAGAAGGGAATAAGTGGCTATATTAAGGATCCACACTGGACACAACAGGCTTGTGTCACATATCTTTACCAAGATGAAGATAGCCCCATCCCCTTGTGTACCTGTGGCCTTGAACAGCAAACGACTTGGCATATACTGCAGAGGTGCCCACAACTGGACGAGAAAAGGAAGCATATGTGGCCAGAGTCGATACATGTACAGACCAAGCTATATGGACGGATAGAGGAATCTAGGAGGATCACATCGTTCATGACAGAATCTGGACTGACGTTGTAGACGGTGAACATGGCTCAGACAAAACATTCTTGAACAACGTCACTTTAACTGTTCATAGTGTAACAGTGAATGCTTCCTCTTGGAAACATGTATGTTTGTTTAGAAAGTTTATATTTAGTTACATTCCAAAGCATTTAACCTATTCAATCACATAATGGTATGTGTTGACGTATCTAAGTGCAGCAGTTTACCATTGTCTTCCATTAAAGATATTTCTAAGATCTTCAAAGGCATCTACTGGAGTTATCACATTCAAATGAATAAAATTATAATGCTTTTGTAACACAGGACGCTATTTATTGTACATACGAGTCTAGTTTTGTTTTTCAAATGCCTTTATCCACATACATGCGTTGGGTTACTTTCTGAGGTACACATTCGTTGATCGACATATTTTAATATGTACATAATACGTAATCGTTTCTCTGCTCCATATTGCCATTTGATGTCTTGCGATGCCATGAAACCAAATTCAATCAATCAATCACGAAGCTGGCACGTTTGGCGTTTAAAAATGCCCCCATTGATTTTTAGATCCATGATAATAGCCTTTTGGTACAACGGTATGTTCCCTTCGCGTATGTCCACATGGCGGAGGTGGATTGGCAGGTTTATAGAATACTAGAAATAGTATCATATGAAGACTCAATGTAGTTGTGAATCAACCGCTTCTATATAAAGACTAAAATCAGCTGTGCGACAAGACTTAACAAATTGAAGAATCAGAAGATTCAGTTTATAGCAGTAATCTATATGTGGCTGATGGCACATGTTTAATCTACCCGTCAGATGACAATGTATCTGTAGCATTTTGGCCTAATAGAAATAATGTGTTTCTTGCTTGTTTCTGATGCACGCATTTTAGTTTGCAAATGTAATGGCTGCCAATGAAGGGATAAGCTCTGCCACTATTCGAGATACCACAGTTAGTGAGTGCTGGTGTCACCTTTTACAGTCTAGCCCATCTCCAGACACACATTGCAGCGTATAATTATGTTCAGTATACACTGCACCAAGTGAAGCAAGAGCCTTACCGTTTCTATCTGCGGACATTGCTATTGAAGTTTCTTTTCAAACATGAAGCCGGGCTGATCGACTACCATACCTTGTGAGTCGTGACTGGCCTTGGTTTATGTTGTTATATGGCTTTATCGTTTATGGAGGACTTCAATTCCTTGCAAAATTATTGAAGAACGGTTAGATGACTAAATGAACTGAGACAACATGTATGGCATGGGTTTTAAAGTATTTGTGCTATACTGGCAAAGCAAACAGTCCATAAAGGACCCATTTAAACACCAAGATTTGTACATCTTTCAACAGCATGTGCCCTTCGCTTATCTGGAGAATTGCCACATGAAAGAGTATGCTGGCTGTATGTCCTCAAGACATGACCATGAACAGCCACATTACCATATTGATGCTTTAATGACAAATATGTTAGTACAATATGTCATTTTAACATGCAGTTATGTGATAGTAATATATGTCGACACTGTTTTTCATTTTATCAATACCATATAGTGACAATTGATTAGAATTGGATAATTTGACATATCCAACACCGTCTAAAGGCAATTTCAATGTCAGCAATGAATTTATTGACCACAAATTAGCTAGAAATCATGTGTCACACCTAGTTCCAAGACAAAAATATTTTCGGGTATTTTCAAAATGGCCGACAGATTGGCCGACGGCAGACATCTTGGATTTTTAGAAGTTTTGATTTTCATTTACCCGATGGTTTTATGCAATTCCCATACACAAAAGGAAAAATTAGCATCGTGATTTGAAGAGAAATTCACGTATCATGTCTACTAATAATCTTATATACTTGTAAATAAGAAGCTGGAATTCAGTATTCAGGGGGAGATAATCAATGCTAATTTTCCGAGTCATCCAGCGGCCGTTTAACTTCAAACAAGTGCCATTCTGTAGAGAATACTTGCACCTTTGACATGATATAGGTCTCATAAATTCCGGCTATTTGGGGACCTAGGGTACAGTCAGTCCTGAAACTAGTTGGCATGCTTTCCGTTTATAAGAATTAACATTGAACGTTGGTGGGTGGGGCAAGTAAAATGACTGTAGAAAAAATTCTGACCACTTTTGAAATTGGCATCCGCATAAAATCTTCATAAAAATGCATTACGAATTCGGCAATATAACTGAAAATTTTCTGCATCACCACTTGCAAAAAAATTTTTTCACTGGCCTGGGCGCCCTTACTAAATCGTGACAACAAATATTTTAGTAGACCTGGATTTATCTCGTGACACGGTCATACAGTCTTATTAATTGTTCACAAAGTTAAGATTTGTTTTCTGTTTTTATGATGGATGGTTGTTTAAAGCAGGCTTAAAGTAAAATGAATCCTCCATTAGACATCAGCCTGTCGGGATGCAGTGAAATTTTATATGCTCTCTTAACCCACAGGTTCTTGACACATAAAAAAAAAAAAAAAAAAAAAAACTTTTTTTTTTTTTACTAGACCTCTTTTTTTTTTTTATCCCGTATCTAGAGCGGGTGCACCAATTACCGAACACCTACGCAAGATTTTTTACTGTTCGGTAATACGTCCATTATTTCAGCACATTTGTAAAACCACCTAACAGGTAACGTCTCTAGGTCCTTTTGCTATGCTTGCGGTCTTAAAACAAGTAATAATAGAACAGATATAGTGAGTTGAGTAAGCGGTGTAAGTGAACCTTATTCCGAACAATGGTTTTAATTCCGAACATAATGGTTCCTTATTCCGAACAAAGATTCGGTTTTAAAATAAAAGTGGCCAATCTTCTTCTTCTAACAATGATTTCGTTATCAGATGTCTGCGAAGACATGATTATGAAATGGTAGTAACACAAACTCAGATTACAAATAGGGAAAAACACACGTAATTGCACATTGTAAAGTACATGTACATGTGAATGAAAGGAAAATTAATGAAAACATGTTGATGTATACACAGTCTGGTATATCGGCTTGTAAACACTTGTTTAATGTGTTCATTCTACTGAACATGATACTCATATGACCTCAACAGTACTTGCATTTGAGTGGCAATTCGTCTATTCCACTGATAACTCCCCCTTCTTCGCACTTCAAGAAGAATCGTCGGAAACAGTGTGTACACCGTATGTACTCTTGGTACTTTTCTTCACACTTAAATCATTGTGCATGTGCTACTTGCATGTCATCATCGCTGTCTGACTTCTCTAATTCATCAAGTATTTGCTCATCTATGGCTTCAGAATAGGGGAGTATTTCAAAAAATAAAATCTTTATTTCTGCATTAATTTTACGGTGTCACTACTCACCAGAAACGCCTTTTCGAGAGACGATTACAATGAGTAGTAATACTACAGGATATGGGACTGAAATGATTAAGAAAATGTTTAATTTCTTCAGTTTACTCCTTCTTATCTAGGGCCATGTCCTAGTATCAATGAATTTTTCATTTGGCGTCACATAGAGTGGTGTTACTTGACCATATTGACGATGATGCCATTGCCATCGTCACCATGACCCCAATGTTTATGATCCGCCTGATGATATTATCAAACCGCTTGAATCATATCATTATAAAGCATAAACCTTTTGTTCAGCAATAAATAGATATTGAGCCTAGATACGTATTCAAAAGAAACTATGCTAGATCTACCGTTAAATTCTTTTTTATAATAGCATCTATCGATCTGAGTTGAAAATATATCTAGATCTACCATATTGCTGAACAACTTCTTAACTGACACAAGCGGCTATGCTTTTCACTTAGAACCCCCAATTAAAATCACTTAAATTAACCCCAATTTGAATTCACTTTGGCTATATATTATTTCTCTGAAGCATATGGAACTAGATCTAGATATATTCATAAAGATGGTGAGATTAGGTGGCGATATAGATCTAAATCTTATCAAAAGCAAGTGTTTTCAAACAAATAAAAAATGTTCGGAATTAGATCCATCATCAAAATTTATGTTCTTAATTCCGAACATGCTTCAACTCCCACATGTGACGTCACTGGTCTAAACAAAACATTTCAACAATATATTTCATGTATATAAAGTCTAGAAATGCGAAAATATGCAGTACAAAACGTATATAAATCATCGAAATTCCTTATGTACAAAAATCGATAAAATAAAAATCGCGTAATTCCCCTTAACTTCAAACAGTCGATTTGAGAAAAAGAGGTTAAAACCAAATCCACTGACTGATGGTATTCAAGATGACGTTGAAAATTAATATAATTGTTATGACGTCATGAAATGATGTCACAATGCCTGTCAAAGCGCACTACTTATAAACAATAGACACTTGAATTTTTTGTTCGGTATAAGGTACTGTTCGGAATTAGGTTCACCCGCTCTAGATCTGTCTTCGATAGAATAAAAAAATATTTACTTTAACTTCAAGGGAATAGTAAAGGCATAAAAACTTATCTCTAATGACTATGGGGAATAAGAGTTAAAACATTATATCCTGGTTCACCCAATTACCGGTGATCTAAGGATTCGTCTGACTATTTCTCATCAATTAATAAGGTTTTTAACTAAAAAATATATTAAACATATAAAGTAAACATTTCTTTATGATTTTCAGCTTTAATATATAAATACACCCATAATTTGACATAAATAATCATAGTCAACTGTAGCGAGTGCGCCGCCATGTTTGTCTTGGTTACTCGTCCTATTATCGGTGATGAGGTAAAATGACACCCGGAATAATTTTCAGGTATCGGCTTGAACTTCTATCAAACATTATTAAGAAAGGCTATCTGTTAACATAATTTTTAACTGAAAAGTTGTAATATTTTCCGTCACATTTTTTCACAGTGGGGGCAATGGAATATGTCACATTATACAAATAGGTTAAATGGTTTTATATGGGGAGAAAATGATTTATCTTGCGTAATTAATAAACAAATGCACACTTTCCCTTTAGGAAAGTTTTTTTGGCTTTATACACATTAGTCTTGAGCAGCAGCCGAAAGATAAACGGAAGTTACGATTTTACACATGCGCGTAGCGGCGCTATGCGGAATACTCGGAAGTCACCGGTAATAGGATGTCCACGGTAAACGGGTCAATGGCGGTACATTCAAATCACATTATACATGCACTGTATTTAATTCTAAGTAAGGGTAGGTGTTTGACTGTGTGTGGCAAGTTAATGTTAAACTTTTTCAAATAAATTCTTTGATTAAGTTTATGAGAGTCAGAGACTTATGAATGTTTTTCCATAAGACAACCAGTTCTACCCTGATCAGGGGCTTCCTGTTCTGGATCTACTGTTTGCAGCACATGCCCAATCTATTTGTTTCTGCATTCCTGTTTCAGAATTTATTTATTTGAAGAAAAAAAAAGTGAGCATTTCTAGTATGTGTGTGTATTATCTGATTGAGTGTGACAGTAGTGTAGTGTGTATGGCAGAGAAAAATGAAAAGGTGTGTACATTTCACATGCTTTAAACTTTCAATTACTGATTAAAGAGACTTTTCCATTTTGGTCAAAAGACTACATGTTGTTTGCGGTTTCTGTCAAAAGTAATTTTTCCAATTTTTCCATTTTTACAATCTTGTAAATGGCACTGACACTGATCAGAGGACTCACCCAGGAGATCAGACTGGGTCTACACTTTTTCCATAGGTCCAGGCATTCATAGTTTCAGGATATTTTTTTTGTATAGTTTATGTATAAAATAAGTGAATTAATGTGTTTCAGCTGTTTATCATTTTTGTGCTTTTACAACCAGTAAGGCTTTACAATGTAATACTTTGTTGCAAAATAATGTAATACTAGTTAATGCAAGCTGCAGTCAGCGACTAAACTGGGAGATCAGCAGGTATAATTGTAAACTTTAGTTATGATCGAAGTGTAACTTAAATATTGGTGCTGAACTTGAAAACAAAAATCCTACACAAACTGGTTCTTGCAAACAGATTAACAGAATAATACTTATTTCAGCCATTTCCATATAAACACACTATACTATACACTACATATATGTATTGCTAAAAATGCACTATTTCATTGTTTAAAGGGGCAAAAAAAATCGCCGCAGCGAGGGAGGGGGAGCCCTCCCGCACCCTCCCCCTTTGCCCCAAATTCAACATGCCTTCAGAAAATCCTGGGGAAATCCCTGTTGCCTAATAGGAAACTACGCCAATGATTGGTTAAGTTTATTCCCTCATACCTGTCACCTGTGACCTTGGTCAAAGAAATTGTTCAAGTGTAACAGGACTGGTTGAAAGACCTCACTTAATACACACCCCACCCCTACCCCCTCCCTTTTTGATATTATTTAAGGCAGTGGCTAGGAGTACGGACCCGTACCCCTAGACTGCGAGTCTAGGAGTACGGACCCGTACTCCTAGCCTGGGGTGATAGGGTTTGGCTAGGAGTACGGAACTTTTATTTCTTATAAATGTGTGTCTTTCGTTTATGCAAAAATGAATTATAAGAAAGAAAAATGCACAGTTCCATGTTTTTCATTTGTAATAATAATGTTTACATTATTCCCGTCGGCACAGTCATAAAAATATCTAGAAATATAGTGTTGTCAGTCAGCCGTACGAAATATAGTGAGCTATCGAGAGTAAGATGAATTAACCCTTATCCTGTCGTAATATCGTCTGCTTTGGAAGTGACTTCTTGCTTTAACTAAATTAGTTAAAGTAAGAAAAATGCATTTATAAATTGAACAGACCTATACAAGTGTCCATCAGTTTTGATTCAGATCAGTCACTCATTTACGTGGACTCTGATACAGGTTTTAACTGATTGCAAATACCAGTGAGGTGGCAGTCGGTAAATAGAGCGGAGCATAAAAATGACATAATAGCGGAAAATCGCTACTTATTTTTGTTAATCACACCCCTTTATTAAAGATTTGTATAAATTTACTTACACGCAGACATCACACGTCCACGATTTATTTATCAACCTTGATCCAAACTATTGATATCTCGATCCATGTAAGAAAGTTTTACTATTAGATCTATTACCAGACTAACGGACAAAAATAATAATAATTTTGATTAAATATTTGCAATCTCCATAATATGGCATAGGCCTATAAGAGATTTTTTATTTACTTTTGAATCTGGTTAAAAGAAGTTGTTCCTCAATTATGTTACTTATGAGTTACGTGAGAATTATCTGTTTTTGTAATTATTGACATATACTGTGTGTATAACTCAAAGAAAATCTATCCTGCTCATACGATTTTCCAATTTTCTTAATAACCAATTTTTTCAAGTTTCACCATTTGTGCTAACCGAAAATACTATTGTATGTAAGTATTCCTCGTGTTATGTTATATGTTTGTGAATTTACTATGTGACTAAGATGATGTACTTTGTACAAATCTGAATAAAATTATGTTCTGTTCTGTTCTGTTATTACATGCATGATCTGAGAGTATTAAAGGAATTGTTCTGTTCTGTTCAAAAGATAACACTATCTATGTGCGCACGCGCAGCCAGTGATTGGAAGGCAACTACATAAAATGATTGATTGCATGATTGTTTTTTCTTACTTTTTGGTCTATCAAAATGTTACACCAACTCTTCAACCCGTACCAGATAACCTTATCAGGCGCGTAACGCAACTTATGGTCAAAATCCAAGCTGTTTGACTCACTCTCGATCAAACTTATAGAATATACATTTATTATGCCTTAAAAATGTACAAAAACAGTTCGTCTCCTGATTAGATGCTGCAGTTTAACAACAAATGTCAACTTCAGTCAAATACTTTAGTCCGATATAATTAAGATATCCATCCTTTATTTTTAGACAACAACAGCATCTATATCAATATCAATATACTGACTATTAACTCTACAAGTCTAAAAGTGCATGTAAGCGGCGATACTGCGTTTTACCTTGCAAACAGCTTTGATCTAGATTACTTCCAGACACTTATATACACTTTATTGAACGTTTTAACGTCACAGTTCATCCCGGGCTTAATTGAACCCTCACACTCTTTGAATCATACATTGTAAGTGTTGATCAAGATTCAAAAATAAAAAAGTATCGTATATGCCATATTATAGAGATTCTATTAGTTTGGATCAAGATCAATTAACAAAAATATCTTCTGTAGACGTGTGGTGTCCGTGCAAATATTTCATCAAAATTGTAATTATTTCTCAATCTGTCCGTTAATTTTGGTCTCAGAAATTAGATTCTAGTAAATTAAACTCTCTTACATGGAGATATCGTTAGTTTGGATCCAGGTTGATTAATCAAGCATGGGAGCGTTGTGTCCTTGTATTAGCAAATACGCATCTTTAACGAAGTGTGAAGAACAAAACTAGTCCAGGTAGCGAAATTGTCCCTATTATGCCAATTGTCCCTATTATGCCAGGTTTCCGCTTCAAGGTATTCACACTTTGCCTGCCGACTGAGACCTGACCGGTATTTGAATCAGTTATATATAACCCGGATAAGATGCCGCGAAAAAAGCAGCTGGTCTGTATCAAAACTGTTGGAAACTTGTACAGGTCTCTTCAATTTACAAGTGCATTAGTCTTACCATAAAAAATTGCAAAAACCGCCAATTATATTACGAATGGATAAGGGTAAGTTGATCATGGCTCACTATATATTTAGGATGACTGGCAAACAACATGTTTCTTTTCACGGTGCCGTCACCAAATAACTGACATATCGTATATTACGAATGAAAAGCATGGAAAAATGATATTTCATTATAAATATTCTTTTTTGCATTAAAGAAAGCCACATACTATAAAGAAATAAAAGTTCCGTACTCCTAGCCAAACCCCATCACCCCAGGCTAGGAGTACGGGTCCGTACTCCTAGACTCGCAGTCTAGGGGTACGGGTCCGTACTCCTAGCCACTTCCATTATTTAAAACTTATGTACATGTATGTATATTATTTAATGCTTTTGCTGTTCATGTAATTTATCGCCCTTAGCACCAATGTACAGCACACCCGCACACACCCCTCAGCGTGGATGTCCGAAAGGGTTTTGCTGAGAAAACCAGTTGAAGTGAACCCAAGAAGTAAAAAAATTGATTTGAGACTCAGAGTTGAGAATCATTGCCTGACCAGGATTCAAACCCAGCAAACCGAAACAACATTCTTACCTTATTAACTGCTCTACAAGTGTCTATACCCACCATCTCACAATGTCAACTTAACACACAATTAATCTTTAAACAAGTTTGTCCTTTCAAACTTAAAAGACATGTTCATGCAGTCTTTCTTAAACTTAAAGAATAAATTTGGGATTTTTTTCCCAGTATCCTGATACTTTTATCTAATTTATAATAGCACAGATGTGCAGCTGCAAGTATTTAACTCGTATGAGGGTCACTGGTGCAGCGGTATAAACAGAAAGATACTAGATAGATATGTTTGCCTGGCTGAAATAAAGCAGAAATCTCTACCTTCATTTCTGTCTGCTTTAGCCTTTAGGCATGTTAAAGTTAAAAAAACATGTTTAAAATAAGATCCCTTGATAATCGCACAGTACCTCATATTCTTCCTAAATGCAATAATACTGAATGGCCGTTATGTATTGCTAAATATCTGCAATAAGTGATTTAGGAAAAGATTATTGCAAAATACTGTTGTGGTTACCCCACCCACTTTACTTTTCACATAACATTTTTAAACGAGCATTGCAGTGCAATTATTGTTGCGAAAATTATACATCGATTATAACTAAAATTATTGGAAAGCCATTTTTTCACATAATACAGAAACACAACTTTACTCACTAAGCCCTCTGGTTTGGATCCCATCTTGCTTCCCAGCCTGGTGGAAGTGGACGGGGAGCAGTCGCCATCTTGGATATTTTGTTTTGCTCTTCAAAGTGCAGCTATTCACTCCGGATTCATCGATTTTCCACCACATGAAGGGCGGCACCCTTAATGCGCACAGTCCCCGTAGCGCAGTGGATAGCGCGCTGGACTTCTAATCCAGAGGTCGCGGGTTCGAATCCCGCCGGGGATGATTTTTGTTTTATTTTTCATATTAATTAAATTCTATTTATTTTTCTCCAAGTAATGCAGTATTGTTACATTCTTGATAAATGGCGATTCAAAGGCTAACAGATAATAAGATTCACGACACCTCATAATGCCGGAAGAAATGAGTCTTCGGAATGAACATTGTTCTGTTTTGGTCTTTAATCAAATGGTAATTGAGTAATCAACACAATAGGTGATCTAAAGCTTAACACAGTCTAATGCCAATTTGTCATGTACTTGTGTTCATAATTGGTTGGGCATTTACTATGGAATTTTACTACGAGATAAAATTTATCACGCACATTCATCATGTGACACTCTTACATTCACACCTCCTAATTAGCCGGGAAGCTGGTTTCACAGCTTACAGTAACCATATCGCGTTACATATGGCTGGGATTGTGTTTGTTGTTTTGTTGTTGTTTCTGCTGAGGTTTATTGTCCCGCATAAGCTTTATCAGATGCGTGGGATTGTGTTTTGTGTCGTACATTAAAGGTCATTTGCGTAGACTCATTCGTTTTAGGCTGGCTACAAGTTTCTGGCTGAAGCAAAACATTAGAAAAACTTTCGGGTATGTCGGGGGAATTCCTCTTTCATGCTCATATTATGACACAAGAAAACGTCTGTTTCCAACGTCTGTTTATGTCACCTTGTTCATTCTCACGGAACTACACACAGGTATTTGACACATAAATCTATAAAGAATAATAATAAATAAATAAACAAGAGCACAATGGGCTCTAAGGCGCTCACCAGAGTACACAGTCCCAAGATTTAACTAGACTTATCGCTGAAGGTGACTAATACCCCCACTAGCGCCTTGTCACAAGAAGCAAATGTGTCAGGATAATGTTGATGTGTGTTCTCCATATGGACTAGAGTGTTCAGAAGCATTTTCTAGGCTTTGACCTAATGACCTACTTTTTGACCTGACACAACTCATATTCATACATTGCCTAGATTTTATCAAGGTGATTATTCTAAGCAAGTTGTGTGCAATTATGGCTAAAACTAAGGCCTCTACAGTGTTTAGAAGCTATTTCTATGTTTTGACCCACTGACCTACTTTTTAATCTTATGTAACCCATATTCACACAGTGCCTAGCTTTTGTCAAGATAATCCTTCTAAGCAAGATTCAAGAAGATTGGGCTAAAATATGGCAGTTTGAGTGCAAAAAGAAACATTTTCTGTGATTTGACCTACTGACCTACTTTATCACCTGACATGACCTACATTCATGTACGACCTATATTCTATTAAGGTAATCACACTGACAAAATCTTATTTAAGGAATAACCAAAAAATATGACTTCTAGAATGTTTTTAACCTTTAATTCGATATTTCCGAACACCGAAAATGACCAAGCCCTCTAGCGGCCATGTTTTTTGACGGATCAAAATTCCTTGAACAACTTTTAAAGTCTATTCATTGAGAAACAACTTGGTGAAAACCAAACTGAAATCGGACCAGTAATTTCGGAGAAGATTTTTCTAATTGTGCGCGGTTGCCATGGCAACCAAACAAATAACCCCACCCACAAACTTTTAACAACTTTTCATTCCCCCACCCTACTGATGCTTCTGATGAAGTTTGGTTACACTGGGGCTATTGGTTTCAGAGAAAAAGTCGTTTGAAATTGTTGACGGACGGACGCCGGACAGAGCGGTATCCCAATAGCTCGCCTTGGACACTTTGTGCTCTGGTGAGCTAAAATTAGTAAATTACTAAACCTTTATATTTTTTATAAAACATTTACGTGGTACTGATGATACTATCATCTATCACGGTCGATACTGTCGGCTACCGTGCCACCCCTAGTTTGAATGACATGGTCCAGAGTCAATTTATCGTGCTCCTAATATTTGTTTCTCGCGTAATCATGGTAATTCACTGGGGGATGTTTCAAAGACAATCCTGTCTCTGGTCACCTCGTCAGTGTCTTTGAATTTGCAGCCTTGTGCTGCGAGACTGAGTTTGCCATTGGTTACAAATGATTCGACGACTTCTGCACCTTGTGTCCCATATACGACAGCCAACTGCTAGCTGCTTACTGCCAACTGCTTCCTGTCAATTATTCAAAATTCATGTATAGGGATTAAAAATGGAGGATCTTCTGGTAAAATACTGCCCGCTGCGGCAACAAAACTTCACATTTGACCAAATAGCTGCCGTATTGGAAGTAAAACATGAAGTATCGTACATGTATGGAACGTACAGTAAGTAGTTGGCAGTAAGCAGTTAAGAGTAGACAGTAAGCAGTTGGCAGTTGACAGTAAGAAATTGGCTGTTGTACATGGAACTCCATAGCGAGGAAAACAAAATATCACATGCATTTGTTGTCAAATGTTTGGATAGGAGTCAAACAATGACGCTCCTGAATGCTTTTTAGGCGCCCCATTTCGAGCTACGAGTACATCTGTATATCAATACGTGTTGGAATAGTGGCGGATTTCCATCAATTATTGATATATAGTACTTATAAATTTGGAAAATAGAAGAAAAAAATAACCTAGGAAACGACAAGTTTATTTCAGTAACAGTTCATAGGGGCCACGGTTCCTGGTTCGGGGCTTCGGTTTTATACCCGTCATCAAGTATGCATACAGTACGCATTTGGCGGTGAGAAGTTGGTAGTAATCAGTTGGCAATAAGTAGTTGGCAGTAAGCAGTTGGCAGTAAGCAGTAAAGAGTTGGCAGTTGACAGTAAGAAGTTGGCTATCGTATATGGAATTCCATACATATGTGCACCTTTGGTGTGATGCTGTTAAACTTGAACCTCGCGAATACTACAGTAGTCTCACCAATAAACCCCTTTGGGCCAACGCCATTCCAATTCATTTTTTGACAGCTGCCGTCCTGGGAGGGATATGGCCAGATAAAAGAATAGTTCAAATAATCTGAAGATTTGTAAACATGCCTAGCAAAGTGTTACCATGTCTCTGGAAGTTTAGTGCTTTCCCAAAAAGTAGTAATTCTGTATAACTCCCATTTTATTTTGAGTCCTCTGGAACGTTGAATAAGAACGTTATTTCCAAATGTGTATTAAATCACTTCTGTCACCATGTTCTGTTTTGGTCTTTAATTAATCCCTCAATTATTGGATTGAATTTAAGATATGTGAACACTTCAGTTTCATTAAACAGACTGTCTGATGGGCTCCGCATATGGCGGGAACGTATAGGGGTTCTAGATATAGACTAGCTACAAAACATGTATATTTAATTACTCATATCATTACACACATTATGTAGATCTAAACTCACTGGTTAGGAACTTGGTTACAGTGGGGCGAGGGTCCTCGCGACAGGTGGTATCGGAGTCCTGACTATACATGTTTCAGAGTCTCGTCGTGAAACAAAACTTGGCACGCTGAAGTGAACGCAAAAGAGGTAATTAAAGGTCAAATTGACATAAACACTGTAAATCGTTATTGACACCATATAGTCCGATGTTTTACTAAGCGTCGTGCATGCTTAATTCGTTCCATTTATGGAATTTACGCTTGAAATAGTTAATAAAACGACGCGGTAATCAAGGTTTTTGTTCAAAACGATCAATTCTTATAAATGACTGCATAATTTCGCCTGTAATCAATGTTTCTGGCAAAATTAATACTTAAATTGCATCTTTGCAAGAGAATCACATTAAAAATATCGTATATCAATGAAATTTTCTGGATTTCAAGTGGTTAATAAGGTTACAGAGTCTAACAGAGAGTGTTACAGGTTCTCTAACAACAGGTTATTAAAGTTACAGGTTCTTATCGACATTTTTGTTTTTGTTTGAGAGAGAATGGATCTAAAAAGCATGTATTGCAAGAGGTCCTATATCTTTTACAATGCTTTAAACTGTCACCTGTCTTTTATACAATTAATTTGCCTTCGTTTAAGCGGTTGTGAATGAGATTTACTGTAATTATTACGTATTACTGCGCTCGGTTAGTGCCTACTTGATATTTTATCATATGTAAAGAACCATCGTCGTATTTAATAATTTCGAAATAGTTAACACGATGCAAAAATAATAAAAAGTACTCAATTTCAAAGATTTTGTTGCTGTATTTTTTTCCCGAAATGAAAAGCAGACTCTTAAAATTAAATATATACTTGCAAATATCTCTAAAGCGATCACTGAAATAATCTAACGTGTAGAACAGCTCCAAAGGCAAAACATAACCGGTACATGTAATAAAAAAGAACCTGCAAAATTATCGTATGGTTATCTCAGTCCATTACGTGACTTGTCAACGAAAGCATAGTACTTAATGAAAAAACTGAAAGCCACCTTTAATTTAGACATTATGGTGTTCAAGGTAAATTCTTCCTAATAGGCAAGTCTCACATCTTGCCACAGGCGAACTCTGGTATCGATTTGCACTATTAGTGCTCTTTTTTAATGTAAATTTTCACAATAAGTTGCTCAATATTTATAAGTTTAATTAATAGCTTTCTAACTATTTCTCAGACAAATAAATCATATGTGCAAAACGATCCGTCATATATCAAATATAAGTTTAACCCGTTCACTGCTTTACTCTGACCTTATAAACACAGATAACAGGTTAGATTCGAACGAGAAGCTGAATAATTATGTGTCTGAATCGGATCAATGCTGTTTGGCTATCTTAGAGATTCTTTTTCGAGATTGGTCCTGGTGAGACATCGAGAAAGTTGGCGCCGCACGAGGCTCTTAACTATTTGCAAATACGACTGTTAGTCTATTAAATGTATAAAATAGAATGCGTTATAGATCTTCCACCGAGAATAGGATCGAACCTCACTCGAATCCGTGCATATTATCAACTTTGCAAAATTTAATAAGTAATTCAAATCTCAAGCGTGAGTAAATTTGCATTTTTCTGGTGTCGTCTAAACGACGGCCTACATGAAAATGAGTTCCACAAACAAAGACCAGATTCTTTGGTCCATGTTTGTCTTCGAGATGTTCAATGAGCGAGACTTTGGCATTGAGTTCTGCTCCGCAAGTGTCACATTCAAAGGTACTCTTTTGCCAAGAATGATAAACATGCCGATGTCTTGCCAGAGTTTTCCGATTATTAAACCGTCCGCTGTATACTTAATAAAGCAGTTTGATTTTGTTGTGATACGCCATTACGTGTTAATTCAAGCCATAGACTGAACTGAAAGATTTATTGCACAAAGTGCAATTTACCTTTCTTTTCGATGAAAACTATCCCTGTGAAAAGTGTTCAGGAATTTTAGAATACCCATGAATGTAAAATAGAATAGTTCTGGGGCTTCAAAAATACTTTACACATTCTTCAAAAGGAGTTCAAGAACTTCTGCAATTCTAGAACAATGGTTCTAAAAACATCAAATTCCTAGAATTATTGCAGCATGTTCACGAACGTTTAATGGCCACTTCTACTATTTTTCATGAATATTCAAGAAATCATTCTCGAATAGTTCTAGAATAAGTCAATACCTTCCCACAGGGGGTAATTTTGTGGCGCTAAAGAATGCTTGAACTTGTGGTAATGTACTGATATTCTTTACAAAGAATGTACTGATATTCTTTACAAAGAAACAGCCTTTTTTCATCTGCTTTTACGACAGTTGCACGGGAGTCCGGCTGCTGGAAGTGCCGCATATATTGTTATTGCCGTTTACTTCAATATCCAGACTTATATCGAGTACACTGGGGTCTTCTAACGAGATCTCGCCCATTTCGAGATTCGTGAATACTCTGTAACACTGTTAAGAAGAACCTGTAACACTTATCAAACAGTCGTCAGGGACCTGTAACCTCTACATCACATTGATAAGTAACACCAAACTTATGATAACATTAAAACTCGGACATATTTCTTTAAAAAATGCTTCAATATTAGAAAAACACGAACAATTAGATTATCTTATTGTGTTAAATGCTGCAATTTCTTACGTAAATTTAACTTATAACAAAAATATGTGCATATCCATGTAGGCAGTGGGGACCACTTGCTTTAATATCCTCTATTTACCTGAATTCTAACGCAGGCGACGTAAAGTATCGTCTTAAAAAGAAGCCAAAAGCTCTTACCACGTTTTAATGAAGAATCCTTGTCATGAGGCTGTGTAAACTCGCTGAACAATTATATGTTTACATATACACGCGAGAAAGAGTCATGACTCTGAAACATTTTTCGAAACGACCCCTATACCACCTGTCGCGAGGACCCTTGCCCCACTGTAACCAAGTACCTAACCAGTGAAACTATGAGAAACGTTTCAAAGTCATTGAAGTCCCTTTTTGCCATAGCCAATGTGCCCAACTGTGTTTAAAGAGACTGAAAACCAATTGGTGAATTTGCAAAAAAGAAAATACTCAGATAAAAGAAAATGTGCTGCATTATCATGCACCTACATTAAAAAATATTATCAGACTAAAAAATAAACTCAAGAAAAGTCACACTGAAAATTAGTTTTTAAGATATTTTCCATCGCTTTTTGTACTCTGTGTACTAGACGGAGTAAATCCATTTCGCATCGTTTGCACACGCGCAGGCATAAAAAGGAAAGCAACTTAAATCGACCGCCGAGAAATGAATGACTCGGTAGGTAAGACGTTTGATTCAGGGTTTTTTCCGTCCCCGCCTCCCGGGTTCGAATCCAACCCTAGTATTTTTTCGGCGGAGCTGTCTGTTATCTATTTAGTCACACATTTCTATTTAGACAAACATTTGAACCAATCATATTTGATCAGAAATTTAGAATTAAGAGCACCTGTTGAAACTGAATTGTCTGATTGGATAGTAGCCAGGGCTCCAGATAAGAGAATTATTTCAAAACTTAAAAACTTTATTTGTGCATTAAACCCTATGGTGTCCAACTCATATGAATTGTCTCTTCGAGACGATGAAAATGAGTGGTAACACCAAAGGGTTTGGTGCTGAAATGAGTGTGAAAATGTTAGATTTGTTCAATTTACTCCCCTCTTATCTGGAGCCCTGAAACAGTAGCCTAGCTGTTTATGCACTGATGTGAGTGTAAAATTAGACACAGCCAGTGTGTAATACTGAGCTTCTATTTTAAGATATGCTAACAGAATCTGATGTGTATTTATAGATAGACAGTGGCAGCTAGGTATTTTGTTTAATAATGGTTTACTTCCAATTTATTTTAATTGTTAACTATTAATTTTGTACAAATTCACCATACATTGATAGCAATATAATAAATGGCCTCAAGTGAGTTAAACACAATTGTGTTGTTTCATCATTTATATACAAGAGTGAGGTGTTATAGACCTTGTAAAGCAGGGCAGACTGTTCTGTATGGGCCTGCACAGTTTATCTAGTTATAGTTTGTTTCAAGAAACTCCCCATGAATGAAGTTTGATATACAGAACAATATAATTTAATCTGAGGATCTCCTACCAGTAGCTAGGATATGTTTTGCATTTCTGTACATTTATAGTTTTTTAGTCAGAGTTATGCTATATCGTTGAATGTGTATTTTTTGCTTTTCAATCCAAGATATTACAATTCTTTGAAAACCTCCAATTTCGTACAATTTTGCACACCCATCAACAGCATGAATTCCACCAACCATTCCGCCGAATATCTTTTTTTAAAGATATTTCTTGTTTCTTCTTCTTTGAAACAGCGACAATGTATATACATGTAGATAGTTAGTATACCGGTAAATCATTGTTTGAAATGCATTTTAGCAAAAGTTCTTAAATTAAATGAACATTAATTTTACGTATTTATATAAGCGTTTGACATACAATCACAAATTCCTTTTTATTACACCATTAATTTGATTTTCGATCACTTTCAAGCACAGGTACTTGACACATACTTTATTATCTATGAACCCCCTCCCCCCTTAAAAAAAAAAATTTTTTTTTTTTACTATACTTCTATTATAGATACAAGGTAAACAGCGCAATTCGACACCTAGTCTTTACTATCGACTTAAACTGATGCTAAAATAGACTCGATCGCCGATATTCTCTTGTGGTACCCTCGGGAAAAGATTAATTTATCAATATCTACTTTTTATTTCATCAAATTCCGTCAAATAACGCTACAGTACGTGAATTATAACGAAAATAAGCTTCAAAAAGTTTTATGTCGTTCTCTTGGTACATAATTTATTGCCCAAAATAAGGGGTAATCTAGTCGGTTTGCACATTTAACGGCCTTTACGGCTGGAACTTTCACCTAATTTCATTAGAGCAAATGCGTTTGTGTCGGAACATGACCCTCTTCACTATCAGCTATATGAAATATACATGTAATTTGGCACGAAATTGACAAGTGAAAGACTCATTTCATTTTCAATGCCATTCCGGTATTCAAAATGGCATTGAAAATGAAATGAGTCTTTCACTTGTCAATTTCGTGCCAAATTACATGTATATTTCATATAGCTGATAGTGAAGAGGGTCATGTTCCGACACAAACGCATTTGCTCTAATGAAATTAGGTGAAAGTTCCAGCCGTAAAGGCCGTTAAATGTGCAAACCGACTAGATTACCCCTTATTTTGGGCAATAAATTATGTACCAAGAGAACGACATAAAACTTTTTGAAGCTTATTTTCGTTATAATTCACGTACTGTAGCGTTATTTGACGGAATTTGATGAAATAAAAAGTAGATATTGATAAATTAATCTTTTCCCGAGGGTACCACAAGAGAATATCGGCGATCGAGTCTATTTTAGCATCAGTTTAAGTCGATAGTAAAGACTAGGTGTCGAATTGCGCTGTTTACCTTGTATCTATAATAGAAGTATAGTAAAAAAAAAAATTTTTTTTTTTTTTTTTTTTAAGGGGGGAGGGGGTTCATAGATAATAAAGTATGTGTCAAGTACCTGTGCTTTCAAGCAGTGTAATGCCTTTGAAAGCAAGACGAATGTATTCAGCAGAAATCTCCTAAAAGAGCTCCTTTAATTGATGAATACGAACTTTCTGCTTTACTTTTAAATTTACTTCATCAGGCTTTCTCATAAACTAGCCGTCACATGTATTCAATAACTTAACATAATGATTGTGGTGTTTTTAAGCAGAGAAAGGGGTATAGGGGTGCTTAATGCGAACGAAAGGGTTAAGCACGCGAATAAACGCCGTAAAAACAGACGCGTTTTTGACAAATTTTAATCAGTAACTCTATATAGGACCCAATGTCACCCAAGGAAAGCAGTTCAGATCCAAAGTTTGAATCAAAACACTGAGTTTCTCTGCTCAAACATCTGAATCCAAACTATACTTGCAACAGTTGGAACATATGTATACTCTCCCTTTGCGTGTAAACCAGGTAAACTACAGAATTCCCTTAGGGCCAATTCCTAATACATGTATCGCCATTATGAAAATTCAAATACTGACTTGAAACGTGACAGTGCGACGGTGATAGCACGACAGTACGGTGATAGTACGATATTTCGACGGTTATATTAATTATAGTACGACAGTATGCTATCGCGTTATCACCGTCGTACTGTCGTGTTCTCACTCACAGATCTGGGCGGAACGCGGTCACACGCGGTATAGCGAATTGTAGACTACACCATGGAGGAATTATCCGGCCGGCTCGCGATTTATCGTGTCGTTCAAAATCGGTCAATCAGCGGCGCTCGCTGGCGGCTAGAAAACAACGTTTTTCCGAAAGTTTGGTGTTAATAGAAATGCTTTTAATGTTATCTTTTCGTTATAAATTTTAAAACAGATGTTATATTAGACCATGATCTCACGCGTAGTACAAAATTTGAGGCGATAGCTTAAAAATTGTTAGTAAAGTGAGGTTTTGAAAATGAGAGAAAAACGTAATTTTTCGTTTACCTACGAAGTTTGGTGTTAATAGAAATGCTTTTAATGTCATCTTTTCGTTATAAATTTTAATACAGATGTTTTATCAGACCATGATCTTACGCGTAGTACAAAATTTGAGGCGATAGCTTATAAATTGTTAGTAAAGTGAGGTTTTGAAAATGAGAGAAAAACGTAATTTTTCGTTTACCTACGAAGTTTGGTGTTAATAGAAATGCTTTTAATGTCATCTTTTCGTTATAAATTTTAATACAGATGTTTTATTAGACCATGATCTTACGCGTAGTACAAAATTTGAGGCGATAGCTTATAAATTGTTAGTAAAGTGAGGTTTTGAAAATGAGAAAAAAACGTATTTTTTCGTTTACCTACGAAGTTTGGTGTTAATAGAAACGCTTTTAATGTAATATTTTCGTTATAAATTTTAATACAGATGTTTTATTAGACCATGATCTTACGCGTAGTACAAAAGTTGAGGCGATAGCTTATAAATTGTTAGTTTAGTGAGTTTTTGAAAATGAGAGAAAAACGTATTTTTTCGTTTACCTACGAAGTTTGTGTGTGTCTACATTTCTCTGCCACTGTCTGTTTGCCTCTTGTCTGTCTCTCTGTCTGTCTGTTTTTTCTCTTATCTCTGTCTGTCAGTCTCTCGCCTCTTCTTTTCTGTCTCCATCTTTCTGTATGAATGTGTGTCTGTCTGTCTCTCTCTCTCTGATGATCCTCATGCGGAGAAAAGGTAAAATGTGTCATAAAGAGCTTAATTTGAAAAAGGGGTAAACTATATTTCAAGAGACATACTCTATGAATCCGACATTTTTGCAGCCTGGTCTGGATTACAACTGTTTGCAATTGCAATAGTCATCATGTTACTGGTATTCAGTAATGAGAGGGTTAATCCAGTCATCAACCAAACCAGGTGCATTGATTTTTTGATTTTTTTTTCAATTCAATTCTATTATCTTTATTTTTTGTGATTTGTATAATATATAAACATCATGCGGTTACAGAAGTCAAAAACACATGTTCAAGTTTTATGACGCTTATAAATCTCCTGCTAATTGTGTACGGTTACGTAATGTGTCACATTCCTTTGTGATGTGTAATATGGTAGACATGTAGTTTACAGATGAATAGACCTAGTTTATTATTTAAACCACATTTACTTGATGATTTTATTCTTAAATAAACGTCTATTATCTTAATTTAATTGATTGATGTGTATTAAGTAAAGTAGCAAGTTTTTTCACACTTTTGTTTTTATCGCTCGAAATTGTCGGCTGCATTTTTTTAAAAATTTAGATTTGTACATTTTGTAAGTAAATAAAGCTAAAGACGAGTGTGAAACATTCTGGATCCAGATCAGACGCCGTGTTACGCGGCATCTGATCTTGATCCAAGTTGTTTGCAAAAAAAAAGTAAAGGCGCGATCAGCAGGCAAAAAGTTAAGCAGTCACTAAAATAGATTGCTTAAGGCATTGACTGCTTTATAATTTACTCCGTTATATAAGACATAAGTAAAGCAGAAAGAAACGGAGATCTCATGTTATCATGTTTGCAATTAATTTCTGAAGATAATGCAAGCTGTTACCTCTTTCATAGAAATGGGACGGATAATATGTATATTTTAGTCTGGATGTAAAACTAACCCTAAATTCCTTTTTTTGAAGTAATATGTTAATAATTCTAATTTTCCTTTCAATAATAATAATGATCACATACGACATAATAATACAGTTACAACTTTGGCCGTTTGATTTTGGCCGTTTGACGCGCACTCCTTTCAAATGTCTCTTTACATACAAAATGGATTTTTTTTTTTGCCTCCAAGGAAATATTTCCTCCATGTAGAACATTGTAACAATGCATGAACACATTTTTAGAAGTTAAGAAGTTTGCTTAAATTTTTATACGAACGGAATTCTTTTCTTACGCGAGTTGGTCTAGTCATTTCATTAGCCAGCAGCCTTTGTAGGTCATCATTACTTTTTTCGCTTCAAGAAAAACCCTGGTATTATTACAACCGAAAGATAAGTGTCACGGCTTTATATCAAGACCTTTTTTTAAAATATAAAATTATATAAATTATATATATACATTGTATATCGGACGAAAATTATGGATTAAATTCAAGTTTTTGAAACGGGACGTAGTATATATTTCGCGATCGCCTGCTCTCGTTTATCGACTATTTCATTTGGCAATCGCTCTTTAACTCGCCATAAAATTTGTCGATTTCAAAAATAAAGACTGGCATTTCTACAACTGAAAGAAAAATATCTAAGCTTTCCTTTAAGACCATATTTTTGAAAATCGGTCGAAAATTGAGGGTTTTATGAAAGGTTTTGTAACGGGCCGTGATATATTTATGCGCGAGTGCTTGCTCCCTTTTATCGGCAAATTCATTTGGTAATCACTTTCAACTCGCGATAAAACTGATCAATTTTAAAAAATAAAATCTTTTATTTTTACAAGTGTAAGATAAATATCGTAGCCTTCTTTTAAGACCATTATAATGAAAATCGGGTGAAAATTAAGGATTTTATGTAACTTAAACTAACAGTAGGTAACCATTCAACACGATAAGATCTGAAATCTGATAAACAAGAGCACCGCAGTGCGGCAAAATACGCCCGTCACGGCCGGCGGGTGTCAAAGTCGTCCAGACTCAGGCTGACTGGAAAAAGTCGCCCGGTGTGTAGGCCAGACTATCGATCTCAAAAAGACTATGCTGTAGTATTGCGATAGCTCAAGTACTATCCCGATAGTATTGCGATAGTCAAGAAAAAAGTTCTGGGTTTTTTAAAAAATGCCCATTTTTGACAATAAAGGGGGCATAACTCTGCTAAAAGTAGTCGCCAACGTCTGAAATTTAACAGGAATCAAAATTCACAGGTGCCTTCCCTGTATGATGAGAAAGCTAAATATGAAATTTGGTTACAATAGACAAAATGTAAGTAAAATTATTATCAGGAAACAATATATTGTTAAAAAAATTGTGTGAAGGGGCATAACTCTGAAAATACAGAGTCAAACCAAAAACCCGTAATATATATTAAGTCACTTCATACATTGTATCACCATATCAAATTTGAAATCAATTGAATCAAAAAAAAAAAAGTTCTGGTTTTTTTTTTAAAAATGCCAATTTTTGACAATAAAGGGGCATAACTCTGCTAAATATAGTCGCCAACGTCTGAAACGCGAACTCGTCCGAACTATTGTGGTATGGAATATTTGTAGGAAGTTTAATCAAAATCGGTCAATAAATGAAGGTGAGAGAGCGCTAAGAAGAAAAGTTAACAGACGAAGTGTGGCTTATTTTAAATTTTAAGGATGTAAAGGGGCATAACTCATAGAAAAATAATTTAACAGGAACCAAAATTCACAGGTGCCTTCCCTGCATGATAAGAAAGATAAATATGAAATTTGGTTACAATAGACAAAATGTAAGTAAAATTATTATCAGGAAACAATATATTGTTAAAAAATTGTGTAAAGGGGCATAACTCTAAAAATACGAAGTCAAACCAAAAACCCGTAATATATGTTAAGTAACTTCATTTATTGTATCACCATATCAAATTTGAAATAAATTGAATAATTAAAAAAAAAGTTCTGGTTTTTTTTTAAAAATGCCCATTTTTGACAATAAAGGGGCATAACTCTGCTAAAAATAGCCGCCAACGTCTGAAACGCGAACTCGTCCGAGCCATTGTGGTATGGAATATTTGTAGGAAGTTTAATCAAAATCGGTAAATAAATGAAGGTGAGAGAGCGCTAACAAGAAAAGTTAACGGACGGACGGACGTACGGACGGACGGACAGCGCTGGGTATACCATAATACGACCGTCGATGACGGGCGTATAAAAACGCGATAGCTCGCTTTCGGCGTATCGGTGTAGTTGAATTATCGATCGATTAAGCGTTATCGCGCATACAGGTAATGGACGACACCATTTTCGGGAAAATGCAGATTTGAGTATACATTTCTTCTCCAGGTATAATTCCTCCATGACTACACCACGTAACGAATATTGGACGATTAATGATTTAAGATGCTGACTAAATTTTCATTAAACATTGTGTTATCGGTATTTTTACTATCCAATAAAGAAATATTGCAAAGAATCATTGAGTACTGGAAAAAGGAAGGAAGAAGGTATGTATTTCATCGACTTAACTGGATCAGTGATGCCTTTATATGATCCTGAAATTGTAATCATTTATTGCTTAAATGTGTCAAAAAGACAAATAGTTTAACTTTATAAATAGCGTAATTTAGAGAAACTTCAGTTTGATTGAAACGATTTTCGATGAGCAGAGATACGTTTCGGTCTTTCCAAATACCTTTTTTTAACTGAAGGGATGCTTGTGTTATGCCTGTGGCCACGTTCTAAGTTGGGATTCTAAAAACAAAGAGTTGAACCTTTTCAAGCTTCTTTAATATTCGTAGTCTAATTGTATGATAATTCTGTCGACTGTTTACTAAACAGTTATTAATTAAAACAAGCATGCACGGTGTTATTTATGCAATTAAAGATTATTACATTTACTAAAAGAAAGGTATACTTAATATGTAACCTTAATTCAGAATAAGGAATTAACATTTACTAAACTATTAACATAAACTAAACTCATTCTGTGTCCAAAATGCAGAAATTACCAAAATAAATGTATAAGAACTTAAACTTACCTAAAAACAAAGAGTTGAACCTTTTCAAGCTTCTTTAATATTCGTAGTCTAATTGTATGATAATTCTGTCGACTGTCTATTGAAAGTTCACTATATAGCAATTCAATTTCGAGATGCTGACCAATCAAAAGCTGATCAATTAATTAAGAGGCGTGTTATTCGTGTTAAACCTGTGTTTTTACTTGTCGAAGTAACCACACTGACCAATGGATAAGAGTTCTGTGATGGTAGGAACTTTTATCAAACAGCCACATGGCATTTAATCAAGATTAATGGCTACTGACCAGTTGAATTAAAAGCCGGTCTGCTACAAAAACACCATCACACATCGCTCGTTATTTCTAATCTGTTTAACGACATTGACTAATGCACAAATTTATTATGATAAATTGCAAGAACAACAAGGAGCTCGGCGTCTCTAAACCTGCTTTACCATTTTCCCACATAGACGGTGAGAACTATTTGGTTTACCTTTAATAATTGCAAAACGCAAAAATGCTGAATTTCTACAGCACAACACTTGTCTAACATTAAAGCTGTTAAAACGGACGATGAAAACCCTTCCTGCCATTCGTTTAAATGTCACGCATTTTTGGACGCGTTAAATGTTTATGTCATGTTTTGTGGACTACTATGTCACGAACATTAGACGATCATAATGCAGTCTTTATTATTGTTAAATTACTTATGCCTACTTAAGGTCTTTAAGGTTACATTATTGGTTAATTGCTGATTCCGTTGCTCTGTCTTGCATTGCGATGATATCTGGTTTCTTGATTATGAGTTTAAAACGTGTGTTTGGTCCAAGCATTCCAAATTAAAACTTCTTTCGTTTCTGTCAAACGATCGATTTTGCTAGAGCCTTGCTTCACCTCCTTGGGGAGCTCTATATGTACGAATGCACCTTTCAAAGGAGCGCTATCCGGGGTACTGCACATGAGAACAAGAGCTGTCGGAGAACAGCAAAGCTCGCCTAATGAAACCTTTCTTAAATAGGTAAATATCAATAGAAAAGTGTATCAGTACATTCATATTCAAGCCACATGAAACCCCCATTCCAAATATCAGATCAGCTTCCTAATGCAATCATGTCATGTAGTATAAGTGCATTCCAACACTTACTCCATTACTAACTTTGGAATTTCAGTCCCAAACATCGCAAGTCCACAACAATTCAAATTATGACTAAAATCAAAATTTATTTTCAATTTTAATTTACGCAACATCAATGTTCAACCCACAGGGCATCTCCATTCTAAATATCAGCTTCCTAATGCAAATATTTCATGTAGTGTTGGTGCATTACAATACTTACCCCAAAACTTTAACCATGAGAAATCAGTCGAAAAATCCAAGTCCAAAACAGGTGAAATTTTGACTAAATTTCAACTCTTTTTTTTAATTTTAACTACGCAACATCAATGTTCAACCCACAGGGCACCTCCATTCCAAATATCAGCTTCTTAATGCAAAAATTTCATGTAGTGTTAGTGCATTACAACACATACCCCAAAAGTTTAACCATGAGAATTGAGCCGAAAAACCTAAGTCCAAAACAGGTGAAATTTTGACTAAATTTCAACTTCTTTTTAAATTTTAACTATGTAATATCAATGTTCAACCCACAGAGAACCTCCATTCCAAACATCAGCTTCCTAATGCAAATAGTTCATGTAGTATTAGTGCATTACAACACTTACCCCAAAACTTTAACCATGAATATGAGAATTGAGCCGAAAACCTAAGTCCAAAACAGGTGAAATTTTGACAAAATATCAACTTTTTCTTTAATTTTAACTACGCAAAATCAATGTTCAACCCACAGGGAACCTCCATTCCAAATATCAGCTTCCTAATGCAAATATTTCATGTAGTATTAGTGCATTACAACACTTACCCCAAAACTTTAGCCATGAGAATTGAGGGACTCAAGCCCTTCAACTCTGAAAAAAGCTGCGTTAGACCTTCTTCCGGCTCAGCTCAAAAGTTCTAAAAGCACAGACCCCATGCGTTTCCGAACCAAGTCAATCGACTTTTACTCCTGTATCAAACTACGTTTATCTGCTGCGATTGACCACGAGCGATGTACTGATAAAGTTATATATTTTGAATAGCTTTCGAAATGTCTGGTTCATGAGATATACAGATTTTCCTGTCAATCCCCTGTTTTGTAAAGTCCGCCCATAAATCGTATAAATTTAGAGTGGAAAACAGACAAACTGACTGTCCAGAATTCCTTAAATTCAGCAGTAAACTTCATGTTATGAAAGTTTTAATATCGTTGTATTTGACAACGTCCCAAAATAATTGACTTGCTATGTGTTCAATATCCATATCACCACTATCTACCTGTTCAAAAACTTATGTCTTTTCTTCGATCCGGCCTGTGTCTAAAACGTATTGCGTATTGAATGCGTAACAAATGGAAGTAACTCTCTAAATCTTTGATCAATGCTTTCAGTATTTCACCTGGTACAGTAACAGGTAACATGTATATTCACGGAGTGTTCTAAACTCTCTCACACCCGTCGAGACGTTCACGTCGAACGGGAGTTCGGTCCATGACTAAGCGTCGTAGGCTTAGCCAATGTCCGAACTCTTGACCAACATCGGCAGGTGAGGCCCCAAAGATTATTAGTGAATCACTTACTCCATTCAATAATATGCGTTCTTCTATCTTAATGAACGTCTATTAGCATTTTTGCCGTTCACGATTATGCAAACTGTCAAATTCTTCAACCATCGCCAGGTGCGTCGTTCATATACATCAAAAGCTTCTGCCGATTTAAATCGTAAAAACATGCTTGTAAATATTTCTAATTAGATCAAATATATTCACACCTTCTTAACTCTTTCCTCCCTAAAACTTTAAATGGACAATTCCAGTTTCCATTTTAGTCTAATCCATTTCTGACTTTTAAGGGTTGTTTTTGTCAATGTTTGGCATTTTGACAAACAGTGAAGACCCTGATCAGAGGGCTCCTTTCGGAGCCCTCTGATCTGGGTCTTCACTGTTTGCACAGGACAAGTGTACTATTCACATGTACACTGTTTGAAAAGGACGCCTATATGCGGGACTAGGGTTCAAAGGGTTAATGAAATAAGCAAACTAACTAACTCATGTAATTGTTTTATAATAGTATATCAAATTGGAGTATATAATCATGTAAGCATATATAAGATTTGCTTTAATCTTGCTGTTAGCTGCAACTTTTAATGGACAATTCCATTTTCAAAATAAGTATAGTCCTTTTTTGACTAAGGGTTGATTTTAACGATATATTTCAAAATGACACACAGTGTTGACCCTGATCAGAGGTTACACTGTTTGTATAGGACAGGTGTAATACTCATAGGTAAGTTGTTTGTAAATGACGAGTATACTCGTCACTAGGGCTGAACGTGTTTAAAGTCCCATGGTGTAGTCGTTATAGCAGGACTATCCCCCAAGTGTTGTTTCACCTTTAGGGTCATTCTGTGTTAAATGTTATCATTACCCAATTAACTCTGACAACTTCATAGGGAGACAGTATTGTTTTAGTTTCAGGTCTGGAAGCAAAAGGGGCTACCTAACAATGCCTGATATGTACACTGAAACATTTTTTGCACCAACTGTTAGATGGGAATCACACACATGAGTGTCACAGAGGAAAAACTGAGAAAAACTGATTTTAGCAGTTAACCCTTTCCTCCCTGAAACCTCAAATGGACAATTCTAGTTTTCAATTTGGTAAAGTCCATTTTTGACTTTTAAGGGTTGACTTTTACAATATATTTCAAAATGACAAACATTGTAGATCCTTATCAGAGGGCTCCTTAAGGAGCCCTCTGATCAGGGTCAACACTGTTTGCATATAGGACATGTATACTCCTCACAGGTACGCTGTTTGCAAATGATGCATATAGATGTATATGCGTGACTAGGGTTCAAAGAGTTAAACTTTACCGACAACTTTGCAGTGAGTACATATACAAATAACTGTTTGACACTTCTGTGATATTTCATGAAGTAAAAATGTAGATTAAGGGACTCTGAAAAAGCTGCAGACGACAATAATTGCCGCCGGTAACTACCTAGCATACATATACTAAAGATTAAAACAGTTCAGATCACGATCGTGTACAGAGCAACGCCGTTTCTTTCTGATATATAGATCTATATTTATTTTTTTCATATTTCCAATAAAATTAATAGCAAGTAAACCTAGTGATTTTTGGTTTCACGCCAAAATGATGGCGATTCCCATTTACAAGTTTAACCCATTACCCAAACAATAAGCCTATTTAGTATTTACGCCTTCATAATGAAAACTTATTACTCCGCTGAATAAAATAATTCATCGTTATACAGTCAAAAAGTATGTTCTATATCCTGCAGTTGGTAGCTTAAATCAGACTGAAAGAAAAACAGACTGTACCTTAATTGGTTGAACCGTATCCTGCTAAAATGACTTAACTAACATTTAGGGCCAATAGGGCAGATGCAGACAATTCCAGTTTCTTACCATAAGCCAAAACTGAGATATTTGTATCAATGCATCAGTTATGAAACAAAAAAATTCAAATCAGATAATAGGCAAAAGTTAATACTGTAGCAGTTAAAAATATTTGCAGGGCTGCCATATCTCCGGATTATTCGGATTTTTTTCTCCAATTTCTCCGGATTTGGTTGTCAAATAGTTTGGATCCAGATCAGACACCGCGTCACGCGGGGTCTGATCTGGACCTAAACTGTTTGCATAATTATGATTGTGTTATAGAACCTGACAGCTAAAGGGTTAAAGGTACGTTATCTAAAATCGCCCTTGAAAATCTTAGGAATTTTATTAGCAACTTATGGTAGCCCTGTATTTGAAAAATTTGAGACATTTCTTCATGTTTCTGCTGCTAACAGTTGACAAACAGTTTGGATCCATTGCAGATTACAGTCAAACGCCTTGTTCATCTTTTCCCAGCCTGAATGTTCCACCGGACTCTACCATTACTGAAAATTGACCAGTTTTGGTCAACATGCGAGAGGCTGTTCCTGTCAAATATATTGCAAACAATGTAGACCCCGATCTGAGTACTACTCCAGGACAAATCAAGAAAAGACTGAAACAGTTTTCTTTAGAAATGGGGTTCGAACATTGGTCGTAACAGCAATAGGATTAGGAGAACACACTGACTAGCACACTGTTAGTACATGTAGTCTATGCTGCAGTGGAAAGGCCGAACGTTACCGTGTTTGTGCTAATTTAATTAATAAATTATTTCAATTTCCATCAGTTTGGAGTCATCAGATGCCGGGTAAGCCGGCGTCTGGTATGGCTCCCGACTGTTTTGCCATTCGTATATAAACTAAAATTAGTTATATAGTGGATAAGACATTATTCTTTCCCATTTAAACGCAAACGAAATCCAATACAAGAGCCCCATGGGGCATATTTCGCTCACCTGAGAATAACTGACAAAATGGAGATAATTATTTATGTCCAGGAAGGGGTCATTTTTTACCCGAGGGGCATAATTTGAACAATCTTGTAAGAGGACCTGTAGATGATGCTTTGTGCCAAATATCTAAGATCAAGATAGTAGGGGTTTAGACAAGAAGATTTTTGTAAGTTGCCATTGAAAAAAAATCTATTTTTAGCTCCTGTGACCTACATATGCAACAGACTGAAACCAGTTGAACAAAATAGGTAAAGGATATCTAGAAGTGTAACCATGCTGAATATCAAAGCTCTGGCCATATTAGTTTCAGAGAAGAAGACGTTTTGAAAATTTCACTCTATAACTCTATGTAAAGCTGTGACCCCCGGGGCGAGGCCAGTTTTGACCCCAGGGGCATAATTTAAAAAACTTGATAGAGGACCTGTATGCGATGCTATGTGTCAAATATCTAAGCTATGGCCTTTGTAGTTTCAAAGAAGAAGATTTTATAAGTTTTCATTGAAAAAAAAATCTATTTTTAGCTCCTGTGACCTAGTTATGCAACCGACCAGAACCATTTGAACAATTTTGGTAAAGGACATCTAGAAGTGTTACCATACCAAATATCAAGGCTCTGGCCATATTAGTTTCAGAGAAGAAGACGTTTGAAAATTTCACTATATAACTCTATGTAAAACTGAGACCCCGGGGCGGGGCCAATTTTGACCCCAGGGGCATAATTTGAACAAACTTGATAGAGGACCTGTAGATGATGCTGTGTGCCAACTAGCTAAGCTCTGACCCTTGCAGTTTTTGACAAGAAGATTTTTTAAGATTTCCTTATTTTTTCACTTTGGTTGCCATGGCAACCAGAGTTCTGCATTGTTTTTAATTCTTTGAACAAATTTGAAAGAGCTTGACCCAAGGAACATTTCTGTAAAGTTTGGTTGAATTCTGTCAGGCGGTATAGGAGGAGATGTCATTTGAAGCAATTGTTAACAACGACGCACGACGACGGACACCGGACACAGGGCCATCCCAATAGCTCACCTTGAGCCTTTGGCTCAGGTGAGCTAAAAATGTATAACATGTGTAAAATGACAGGTTCATAAAAATTCTGAGACTTATTTTTGTCTGATTGGCAAACAATTTTGAGCCTGATCATACGCCTCTAAACTGTTTGCAATGGACAAAACGTGTTTAACCCCAAACGCGCAAGAAATGTGCTATACATAACGCCTTCTCCACTGTAAGTATGATAATGATTGAAAGTGAATGTAAACAATGAACGCTGAAACAGGCATGCAAATAACATTATTAGTGTTTTTTCTTCTGACCTGTCGGAGTTATTTTTAGATTGGAACATTCTAAAACTTTCAAAGGGATGAGTTTTCTCTACATACGGTTGATGATACGGATAGCTGTATTTTTTGTGCGCAATGTACAGTAGAGAATACCTTATTATTTCCCGTTTAAACGCAAACGCCATGCACTAAACTGTGGAAATTTACATTAAGAAATTTTAATTATATTTTTCATCTGAGTAGCAAACAGGTTGGAGCCTGATCAGACGCCGGGTAACCCGGCGTCTGATCTGGCTCCAACCTGTTTGCAATGGAAATAATAGTTTTAGTATATAAATGTGTTTGTTGGGAAAGAATAAAATATCAGTAAAGTTAGCGCAAGGGTCTCGTGCTGCACGAGGATCATGTTATCTCAAGTTGGAAAGTGTACGACTATATAGATCCGATGTTACCCTGTTATCTATTTACCATTATGAACTATTCTGTTCTAAAAATAACTCCGACAGGTCAGAAAAATGGAACAATACCTTCAGCATAATACTAGATAGCGGTGATATCGTCAAAAGCAAAGGTCACCGTATTGAAACAGAGAATATGTTGTAGATTCAATGAATCAAGCAAGCCGTAAATTATAGGGGGTGAAAGGGTAAACTCAGATCTCATTCGAACTTTCAGAGTCTCGGATCATGTTTGAAATCTCGAGTGTTCAATAACTATACACATTTCAGCTTACCTCATTCACCCCTGTAACTTTTAATGGACAGTTCCAATTTCAAAACAAGTCTAGTCCATTATACGTCACGCACATCTGATCTGGGTCCAAACTGTTTGCAAATGTGTGTAAGCCATGCTCAGGGTATTAATGTTCACTCCCTGTAACAACACACAATCTTTAGTCTCCTGTTGTTAACCCATATCTATTACTTAAAGCGACTCGCAACCAGATGGTGCATTAAAAATAGTAATTTGTAAATATGTGTCAAACGCTTATATAAATGGTAAAGAATTAGTTTAGGATAAGAAATTCTGTTTAAAAAAATGTATTTCAATAAAAAAAAATATTGGTCTCTGGTGGGATTCGAACCCGGGGCCCGGCATTGGCGGACAGAAGGCAAAATAGGGGAAACTGCTTAGACCAATGGACCACGGAACTATCCGTTTAACTCGGATCGATTTAACGTATTTCAATGTGTAGCGATCGAAAGTGCATACAACTTTGTAATTCGGCTCGTGTTTATGTCTGAGCCCGTGTAGAGAAGCAACAACAACAACTATACCGTCTACTAGTCGGTATAGAAAAACGATGGAAAATATTTAAAAATCTAAGATTCGGTGACGATTCTTGAGACTTTTTTTGGACTGATCATATTTTTTTAATGTCAGAAGCCAAATAATGCCACAAATTTGCTTTTATTTGAGTATTTTATTTTATTTTGACAAGTACTCCATCCGGTTGCGAGTCCCTTTAAAATATGTGACCACTTTAAGCAGGTTGAAAGTAAAGCAGAATGTGTCTTAAGGCTGCTTTAAGCTACCATCTGCTAGAATATAGAAAATATTTCTTATAATTCATGTTGATGACTGTATAAATTAGAAATACTTTCTTTAGTGGAGGAATACATTAAAGGGGCGTGAAAAGGCGTATTTATGGGGTAATGAATCTTGCCAACTGTAAACAATACTAGTATTCGCTCCAAGGACTCGTGAAATAAATACTTTCATGCAACAAGATTTTTAATATTTTCACAACTTTCGAGACAGACAACAAGCAAGATTTTTTTTATTTATTTATTTAAGTTTTATTTCACTTCCTGTGAACAACAATAACAACTGTAACAAACTATAAACATTAAACAAAATGGGAAACAAAATAATCATCAGCACTTGTTTATCCCTTTACCCCATAGCCTGTTTCTAGTATTGAAGATTGGTGACCACTTAAAGAAGGTTGAAAATAAAGCAGAATGCGCCTTTACCTGATAGAAGTGCCTTTTAGGACATTCAATTTATTCCTCCACTGAAGAAAATAGTTCCAATTTATACAGTCATGAATATATATCATAAAGAATATTTTCTTTATTCTAGCAGGTGGTGACTTAAAGCAGGCTGAAAGTAAAGCAGAATGTGCCTTAAGGCACATACTGCTTTGCTTTCAACCTGCTTTAAGTTAGTAGTCACCTATTTTCAAAATTAGAAACAGGCTATGGGGTAATGGGTTAAGGCGCATTCTGCTTTACTTTCAGCCTAGCTACAATGTACTAGGATATAGAAAATATTTCTTACGGTACATGTTTATGACTGTATAAAATTGGAACGCTTTTCTTCAGTGAAGGAAATTAATTAGATGTGCTAAAAGACACTTCCATGGAGTACAGGGGTAAACCGTAACCCTCACAATGCAGCATTTTCAAATGGACTCTTCCATTATCTGTTAGATGACCCATTGATGTTGGAATGTTGCCTCTCAAACGGTCTGTTTAATTTCAACCTGCTTTAAGTGGTCACATTCTGAACTGGGTCTACACTGTTTGCAAATGATGTCTATACTTGATCATGCACTGTAAGTGTTAAGAGTTTGAGAGTTTACAATTACAAGTCTCAAGACAGTAACAATGACTTAGATATCTGGCTGCAACTAAGGAACAAAATCACACCCTATCCTTCTCAATCCATTACTCCATAGATACACATTTTACATCTCTAATCTATTCCTCCACTGAAGAAACTAGTTTCAATTTATATTTATCAATATGTATCATAAGAAATATCCTAGGAGATGGTAACTGAAAGTAAAGCAGAATGCATTCTGCTTTACTTTCAACATGCATTAAGTCGTCATCTGTCTTCAAAATTATAGGGTAAAGGGGTTAAAGATTCATGCACTCCCTTCTGCATAGGCACCATTCTTTCACATAAACCTTATTTACCCTACTCCGATTATTGCATCCATGTTCAAGCCCAAATTGTTTTTGTAACCCTTTTTGACTCTTGACCCAAAGTTGTGACCTGGTACAGACCTGGATCTTGTGCATGACACATTGTATTCTATAGAAAAATAATCCTGCTTAATATTTTAAGTTCCATCCATGCAGGATGGTGTAAGACCCTGGACACAAACAAGAGCGTGTCCCAGTTACACGAATGCCCCCGATGATACAGGGAGGGGAATCCAGACTATCAAACGTAAAAGTTAGAGAGCTGAAACTGTAGTGGAGCGCCATTTTGAGGACTTCAAGGGCCATTACTCCAAAGGGCCTAGCATAAATTGGTGCCGCTGGTTATCCAAATTGGTCTCCATTTTATGTCAACAAACATTTTCAGAAAGTTTGGTGATGGTCAGATGAAAAGCAATGTGTTTATGAAACACAAATGCCCCCAGCCAGCATCATGTTCTGTAATGTAAAAGTAAAAGTAAAGTACCAGTTAAAGTCTACTTTCAGTCCGAATGACCGCTCAGCCGACTGTACATTTACCCCCTGATCAATGAGCCATCTTGCCTACACAATATTGAGCACTGCTAACATATGGCGCTAAAGCAGCCGCAGTACCGGCTCAGACCCTCACAGGTACCCATTTTAACCCCTGGGTGGAGAGGAGCAATTCGCGGTACATGTCTTGCTCAAGAACATTCCTGTACATCATCAGGGATTCGGAAAAAATCCCCTTGTCAGACCGCTGGTCTAATGTAATGCTTATTTGCAAAAGTAGGTCAAAAGTCATGGTCGTAGGGTAAATGAAACATTGGCATGGTTGGAGAAGTCTTAACACAAGAAACATATAAAGTATGGAAGCTCTAGGCCTACTGGTTCAAATGTTATAGGCGTATAAAGATTTATACAAATAAAGGTCAAAGGTCAAGGTCACAAGGGCAAAAACGAAGGTATGGTTGGAAAGGTCTTGACACAAGAAATATATAAACAAAATATGAAAGCCGTAGGCCTACTGGTGCAAATGTTATAGCCATTTAAAGATTTCAACAAAAGTAGGTCAAATGTCAAAAAGTTTTCTATGGTTAGAAAGGGAAAACACATGTCAAGTATAAAAGGCCAAGGTGCAAAAATGCAAAAGTTATATCCAACGTTAAGGTTTTTGGTTAAAGTCTGATTAAATAGGTCAAAGATCGAGGTCAAGGTCACATGGTCAAAGATGTTGGTATGGTTGGAAAGGTCTTGACACAAGAAATATACATACAAAATATTAAAGCCCTGGGCCAACTGGTGCAAATGTTATAGCCATTTAAAGATTTTTACAAAAGTAGGTCAAATGTCAAGGTCACAAGGTCAAAAAGTTTTGTATGGTTGGAAAGGTCTTGCCATGAAGAATACACATGCCAAGTATAAAAGGCACAGGTTCAAAAATGCAAAAGTTATAGCCAATGTTAAGGTTTTTGGTTAAAGTTTGATTAAATAGGTCAAAGGTGAAGGTGAAGGTCACATGGTCAAAGATATTGGTATGGTAGGAAAGGTATTGACACAAAACATATAGATCTACATAAAAAATATTAAAGCCCTATGCTTAACTGGTGCAAATGTTATAGCAATTTAAATATTTTTACAAAAGAAGGTCAAATGTCAAGGTCAAGGTCAAAAGGTTTTGAATGGTTGGAAATGTCTTGCCATGAGGAATACACATGCCAAGTATAAAATGCCCAGGTCAAAAATTATAGCCAAGGTTAAGGTTTTTGGTTAAAGTTTGATTAAATAGGTCAAAGGTCAAGGTCGCATGGTCAAAGATGTTGGTATGGTTGGAAAGGTCTTGACACAAGAAATATACATACAAAATATGAAAGCCCTGGGCCTACTGGTGCAAATGTTATAGCCATTTAAAGATTTTTACAAAAGTAGGTCAAATTTCAAGGTCAAGGTCGCAAGGTCAAACAGTTTTATATGGTTGGAAAGGTCTTGCCATGAGGAATACACATGCCAAGTATAAAAGGCCCAGGTTTAAAAATGCAAAAGTTATAGCCAAGGTTAAGGTTTTTGGTTAAAGTTTGATTAAATAGGTCAAAGGTCAAGGTCAAGGTCACATGTTCAAAGATGTGTGTATGGTTGGAAAGGTCTTGACAAAAGAAATATACATACACGAGAAACCGCCAGTGTCGGTATGGCCGGATTGTCTGCACTTTTGCTTTGTATATATATATATATATATATAATATAGTTACCCATGGCATGTGATGATGACCTCACTACAACTGCACATGCCAAATTTGGTTGCTGTAGGACTTAAATTTGACTAAAACTTACACTAACAAAAAGGTAAACCAAGACGCAAACGAAAAGGTTAAACAAGAATTCTCTAAGTCATTCGACCTTGAAATCTAGGTCACAGTGACCTAGTTACCCATGGCATGTGATGATGACCTCACTACAACTGTACATGCCAAATTTGGTTGCTGTAGGACTTAAACTTTGACTAAAACTGACACTAACAAAAAGGTAAACCAAGACGCAAACGAAAAGGTTAAACAAGAATTCTCTAAGTCATTCGACCTTGAAATGTAGGTCACAGTGACCTAGTTACCCATGGCATGTGATGATGACCTCACTACAACTGTGCATGCCAAATTTGGTTGCTGTAGGACTTAAACTTTAAAACTGACACTAACAAAAAGGTAAACCAAGACGCAAACGAAAAGGTTAACCAAGGATCCTCCAAGTCATTGGATCGTGAAATCTAGGTCACAGTGACCTTGTTACCCACAGCATGTGATGATGACCTCACTATAACTGTACATGCCAAATTTGGTTGCTGTAAGACTTAAGCTTTGGCTAAAACTGACACTAACAAAAAGGTCAACCAAAGTGAGGACGGACGGACAGACAGACGGACGTGCCACCGAATTGGGTTAAAGGGCCTTTTCTTTTGTTATTTTCTTTTGTTCGAATAACGGGCCACGGCCCCTTAGTGTATTGTTACGGAATGAACTCTATTGTCTTCTTTTGTTATGTTTACCGTTATCTGGCCCTTTAACTCACTTTAGTGGCGCGGACAGACAGACAGACGGCATTATCCAATCTATAGACCGCATTTTCAATCCGGCCAAAAATTTGAAAGCCCTGGGCCTACTGGTGCAAATGTTATGGCCATTTAAAGATTTTTTACAAAAGAAGGTCCAAGGTCAAGGTCACAAGGTCAAAAAGGTTTGTATGGATGGAAAGGTCTTGATACAGGGAAGACACATGCCAAGTATAAAAGGTCCAGGTACAAAAATGCAAGAGTTATAGCCAAGGTTAAGGTTTTTGGCACAGACAGACGGACGGACGGACAGACCAACAGACATGACAAAAACATTCCCCTTTTTGACCATTGACAACAAATTGTAACCTTGACCTTTGAAATCCAGACCTTGATCTTATAAAGTAAAGTATCAATTTAAAGTCTACTTTCAGTCCGAAAGACCGCTCAGCCGACTGTACATTTACTCCCATGATCATTGAGCCATCTTGCCTACAATATTGAGCACTGCTAACATATTATACTTTCTAGAAGACTATTTGTGTCATGTAATTTTAAAATCAAGCCATGCATGATGGAGTTAGATCCAAGGTAACAAATTGTTCCTTTATTTTTATTTATTTTTACCTTTGACACAAAATTGTGACCTTGACCTTTGAGATATGAAATTTCTATAAAGTTTCCTTAACTAGGGCCACCATGGCCCTATATCGTTCACCTGGTATATCATGTAAAGCTTGACCTATAGTGACCTAGATTGTGACCAGACATGACCCGCATTCAAAGTGGGCTAGATTTCAATGAGGTTAAAATTTTGAGCAAGTTCCATTAAGATTAAATGAGATTTATAGCCTCTAGAGTGACATTAATAAGATTTTTCTATAATTTGACCTAGTTTTTGACCGGACATGATCCACATTCGAACTAGACTTAGATTATATGTAAGCAAACATTCTGACTACATTTCATTCAGATTTGAGAATTGTAGCCTCTAGAGGGTGAACACAATTTTTCTATGATTTGACCTAGTGACCTAGTTTTTGACCCGACATGACCCATATTCGAACTTGACCTAGATATCAATGTGGCAAGTATTTTGACCAAGTTGCATAAAAATCCAATGAGATTTGTAGCCTCTACTGTGTTAGCAATTTTTCTCTGATTTGACCTAGTGACCTAGTTTTTGACCGGACATTAACCATATTCAGACTTGACCTAGATATCAATTAGGCAAACATTTTGACCAAGTTTCATGAAGATCAAATGCGATTTGTAGCCTCTAGAGTGTTAACAAGGTTTTGTAAATATTTGACCTAGTGACCTAGTTTTTGAAGGAACATGACCCACATTCAAACTTGACCTAGATTTCTTCAAGACAAACGTTGTCATCAAGTTTCATGAAGATTGGTTTAAATTTGTAGCCGGTACAGTGTTAACCAACTAATTGTGAACGCAGACATACACAGACATAGACAGACGTCCAACGATCCTAACAGCTCAGGTGAGCTAAAAATCCATTTATGCATATAGAAATTACAGAATGGACACAATGTGGGACAGACAGATAGATACTTAAGACACCCAGACAGACACCGAACAGTGCAATAACTATATTCTTAAAATAATTGGGGGGTGTAAAAAGTTGATTCAAGGAAAAGTCTTCCATCTTGCAAATAACACAACAATCAATTAGAGCACAGAAGATTATGTGTTTAACACAATAAACTTTTAACATATTACAGCATACAGGAAAACCTCTCTATTACGTTACACCATACAATAAAACTTCTCTATTACGACCACTTAAAAGAAGGCTAATTGACTGCATGAGAATGAAGTGACAACTTAAGCAAGGTGATCATAAAACAGACAGCCCCTACAGGAGCTGTCTGCTTTATGTTCACCTTGCTTTATGCAGTTATCTGCTTATAACCCTTTGCCCCATAGCCAGTTTCTAGTTTTGAAGACTTCTGTTAAAATATAGAAAATACTTTTGATCATACATATTTATGACTATAAATTGGAACTATTTTTCTTCGTATTTATGGAGTAAGATGGGTTAACACCTGAAAATTAACACAATGCAGTGGTCATAATATAAAGATGTTACTGTATATGTAATAACAAGGTTAATTACACACAACCACGCTGAACTTTTCCATTTTCTGATGAATGACTAGTTAATGTTAAATTGAGCATTTGTCTCCTAAATACTTATACCATACCCCATAGCCTGTTTCTAGTTTGAAAACAGGTGACCACTTAAAGAAGGTTGAAAGTAAAGCAGAATGTGCCTTGAGGCGCATTCTGCTTTACTTTCAGCCTGCTTTAATCTATCATCTGCAATAATTTAGAAAATAATTCCTATGATACTTATTCATGACAGTATTAAGTGGATATATTTTCTTCAGTGGAGGAATAAATTCAAGGTGTAAAAAGGTGAATTTATGAAGAAATGGGTTAAAACAAATAACAATCAGTAAATACCTTATCAGAGGGTTCCTTAGATAAAGGCCTTCACTGTTTACTAAGGATGTATATATTTGATCTCTACTTTCGAAGGATTAACACATAAATGAACCAACAAAACATAAATAAATGAAAATCAATCACTCAGTGTATTTTATCTAAACAATATACTAAGTCTATAACACCAATGTCCATCAAAATAACATAAGAATGAGCAGTTTGTATCATGAAAGCAAAAATCCTAAGATTTCCAAATTTGTATTTTTCAAGTGCAATTTTACGAATCGTACCTTTACCTCATCGCCTGTTTCTAGTTTTGTTGACATGTGGCTGCTTGAAGCAAGCTGGAAGTAAAGCAGAATGCTCTTTACTTTCAGCCTGCTTTAAACTACCATGTACTAGAAAAAAAATCCGAAGATTTAGGAAAAATCCGGATAAATGGCAGACATGAAAGTTTTTCCTCTGTATAATGAAAATTCAAAGGATTGCCATTTACCCTTTCCTGTGCATGAGTACCAAAAATGAATATTTGAGACTTGCCATGTCAAAACTAGACTTATTGCATTACAAACAGTTTAGATCAATGCCAGCAGCCACATCTTTGGACACGGCAGCTGGCACTGATCTACACTGCATCCAAAGCTTTTTTTATTAAGGTAAAGATACGCTGGAAATTGTCCCTGTAATCTGACAGGTGGATGGTGAAAGCAGACTAACAGTGAAGAAGAAAGCTCTTTAAAAAAACTTTCTGCTTTTATTTATGACTGTTTCATAAAAGTAGCCATCAGTAAAAATGCAAGAAAAGCTTATCTTTGGATCTTTAACCCATTACCCCATAAATACGCCTTCACTTAATCCCCCACTAAAGAAAATAATCTCACTTTATGCAGTAATAATATACGCCTTAACAAATATTTTTTTATCCTAGCAGGTGTTAGCTTAAAGCAGGTTGAAATTAAAGCAGAATGCGCATGAAGGCCCATTCTGATTCACTTTCAACTTGCCTTAAGTGGTCACCTATCTTCAATACTACAAACTGGTTATGGGGTAATGGGTTAAGCTAGGACATGGGAAATTGATGCAAAGGCATTTTTTATACAGAATACTTTCATAGGGCTAAGATAGGATAATGTATGGTATGTAAAATTAACGTTTTGCTCCTTTTTGTCAAACTCTAGATATGACAACTCATTAGAATTGTTGCATTGCTTTGTTGGAGGCATATTTATTTTTTTAAGTTTAGTTTAGACTTCGCATCTCAGTCAATGTCTGGAGCTCTGGAAACAGATGTCAACAGGGACTTCTATGGGATATGTTTTTTTATGTTTAAAGGGGGGTAATCAAGTCAGACTTGTTTGGTTTTTCTTATTTCATGTGCTGAGTTCTCTCCCTTTAATTGTCTTTGAATTTCGAAAATCTGAATACCAGCGGTATGAAGGGTAATCATCATGCTTAAGCACGAGGCGGGAACCACAGCCAGTTCAGGGGTGGGCATTCGGTTGTAGTCAGTCTATGAATGAAGAAAGACGCCAATGCTCGCTTAATAACATTTCAATTCCGGACATGTTTGAGATCAGCTTGTCTTTAGTTTAAACATACATGTACATGTATTTATTTCCAGAAGTACATGATTACAATTATACATGCTAACGTTATTATACAATACATGTACTTAGGAAAAGGATTGAAACGAAAGAATAAACTTATTGAGTTTCTCTCCTTGACAAGGAGTCCTTGTCTTTAACATGGACTCATGAGATTGACAGATCCTATATGCTCATTTTTTAATGTCCAATTCTGCCATCTATGCCTATAGAGTAGAGTAGAGCGGATACAAAAATCCTGGGCGCCATGCCCTACTCTTATTATCAACAGAGTAAGTCAGAGTTCTCCGATTCTTTGAGATGCCCAGTTTAAAGCTCTGATACATCCGATCTGGGTTTATAAAGTGTCATCAGAATGAATAATGGTCCGACAGAAGATAAAACTCAGGACCCCCTGGCATCGTAATTGAATGTGCTACCACTGGACCATGTCCGCCGGAAAATGTTGGATTTGTTCAGATTACTCCCCCTTTGCTGGAACCCTGCTTGTAAACACCATCAGCCCATAACTGACATATATGCAAAAACTTTACCCCTAAACGCAACACTTTAACCAAGGTCAGAGGTCAAAGTCAATGGTCAATGTGACCAATGCATACTCATTAAGGTCTATAGGCATGTAAAGTTGGCTATACAGAGTTGAAGTACATGTAGTTTAGTCTGTAACAATTAAAGCGACTCGCAACCAGATGATGTTTTTCAAAAAGAAAAGAAAATGCTCAAATAAAACCAAATGTGTAGCATTATTGTGCATCTGGCATTTGAAAAATATGATCAGTCTAAAACCACCCTCAAGAAAACTGGGAAGTCTTCAAATCTTAGTTTTTTTGGTTTTTTTTTTAGATATTTTCCATTAATTGCTATATCCGTTGCGTCAGCCGACACAGAATTGATCAAGAGTACGGACATAAACCCGGGCAGTTATATGTACTCTCCATTGCTACACCTTTAAAGTACATTAAATCGATCCTAGATATATGAATAGGCGGGTTGGCTCAGGGGGTTAAGGGGTTGTCTTATTTTGCTTTTCTGTCCCCGCATGCTGGGTCCCTGGTTCTAATCCCACCAGAGCTCAATAATTTTTTCTATATTGAAATGCATTTCTTAAATATAATTTCTTATCCTAAACTCTTTCTTACCCGTTTATATAAGCCTTTGACAAATATTTACAAATCACTATTTTTAATGCTAAATCTGGTTGCGAGTCTCTTTAAACGTTAAGACATACGTTCAAACAAGGGTAACACTATATGGCCCGAGCACCACTAAGTGGTGGGACATTAACAAGTTATCTTAACACAAAATGAACTGAATTTTATCCATATTTTGATAAAGAGCATTTTCTTATGTTCTTCTTAATGTTGATTAACAAGTAATGAACCCAGGTGTGAGCCCCTACATTGAAGCTGCAAGCCCACATCTGCTGTGACAGCTATCAGCCACCTTAGGTCACTATTTCTATGGTGAGGGCTTGGTTACCATGGATATGACATCCAGTTCCATGTCTGGATGTTTGCCATAGTGATGTTGAACCACATTTCTCCAATGAACTGCCACAAACTTGCACCAACCACACCTGAATGTTGTCCCACCATTAGCTGTAAGAAATAAGGTTTGGTTAATTGGTTATAATCACACTGCAGCACAGTATACTTAAGAATTAATCTATGTTCTACAGTTGTTAAACGGTATTTTACAACGGTTGGGAGGCGCAGGAATTGACCAGGCAGGCCTCACGACCAACAGTTGTCAAATACTGTTTAACAACAGTAGAACATAGATTTTTTTTATTCTAACATGACCAGATTTCAAGAATTTAATTAGAAAGGAAATCAAATGTTACATACTTAATTCCTCAGCGGATGCAGTTCTCCGACCGAATAACTTTTCCCGCGGCTTTTACAAGAATCTAATACCCAACAGCAAATTTAACCCTTTACCTGATAGCTTGTTTCTAGTATTGAAGATAGATGATAGTTTAAACATATTTTTATTCCCTCAAATATACATGGAATTCGCGTTGGGTCACAAGTTATAACAAGAGCACCGCAGTGCGGCAAAATACGCCCGTCATGGCCGGCGGGTGTCAAAGTCGTCCGGACTCAGGCCGACTGGAAAAAGTCACCCGGAGTGTAGGCCCGACTATCGATCTCAAACAGGAACCAAATATCATTTGAAATCAATTGAATAAAAAAGAAACAAGGGCCACTATGGCCCTAAATCGCTCACCTGGTAACCATGTAACCATGTACACCGTGTGACCTAGTTTTTGACCGGGCATGACCCTCATTCTAACTTGACCTCGATTTCAATGAGACAAACATTTTGTTCAAGTTTCTTGAAGATTCAATGAATTTTGTAGTCTCTAGAGTGTTAACGAGGTTTTTGGATGATTTGACCTAGTGACCTAGTTTTTGACAAGACATTAGCCACATTTGAACTTGACCTATATTTCATTGAGGCAAACCTTTTCATCAAGTTTTATGAAGATCAAATGAAATTTGTAGTCTCTAGAGTGTTAATAAGGTGTTTCGATGATTCGACCTAGTGACCTAGTTTTTGACCGGACATGACCCACATTTTAACTTGACCTAGATTTCATTAAGGCAAACTTTTTGATGAAGTTTCATGAAGATCCAATGAAATTTGTAGTCTCTATAGTGTTAACAAGGTTTTTCGAAGATTTAACCTAGTGACCTAGTTTTTGACCGGACATGACCCACATTCAAACTTGGCCTAGATTTCATTGAGGCAATCATATTGATGAAGTTTCATGAAGATCCAATGAAATTTGTAGCCTCTAGAGTGTTAACAAGGTTTTTCGATAATTTGACCTAGTGACCTAGTTTTTGACCGGACATGACCCACATTCGTACTTGACCTAGATTTCATTAAGGCAAACATTGTGACTAAGTTTCATCAAGATCCAATGAGATTTGAACCTGCTAGAGTGTTAACGAACAATTGTGAACGGACAGACAGACAGACGACGGACATCCAGCGATCCTAAAAGCTGAGGTGAGCTAAAAAGTTCTGTTTTTTTTAAAAAATGCCCATTTTTGACAATAAAGGGGGCATAACTCTGCTAAAAATAGTCGCCAACGTCTGAAATTTAACAGGAACCAAAATTCACAGGTGCCTTCCCTGTATGAGAAAGCTAAATATGAAATTTGATTACAATAGACAAAATATAAGTAAAATTATTATCAGGAAACAATATATTGTTAAAAAAATTATGTGAAGGGGCATAACTCTGAAAATACGGAGTCAAACCAAAAACCCGTAATATATATTAAGTCACTTCATTCACTGTATCACCATATCAAATTTAAAATCAATTGAATAAAAAATAAAAAGTTCTTTTTTTTTTTTTTTTTTAAAAATGCCCATTTTTGACAATAAAGGGGCATAACTCTGCTAAAAATAGTCGCCAACGTCTGAAACGCGAACTCGTCCGAACTATTGTGGTATGAAATATTTGTAGCAAGTTTAATCAAAATCGGTCAATAAATGAAGGTGAGAGAGCGCTAAGAAGAAAAGTTAACGGACGAATTGTGGCTTATTTTAAATTTTAAGTATGTAAAGGGGCATAACTCATAGAAAAATAATTTAACAGGAACCAAAATTCACAGGTGTCTTCCCTGCATGATGAGAAAGATAAATATGAAATTTGGTTACAATAGACAAAATGTAAGTAAAATTATTATCAGGAAACAATATATTGTTAAAAAAATTGTGTGAAGGGGCATAACTCTGAAAATACGGAGTCAAACCAAAAACCCGTAATATATGTTAAGTAACTTCATTCATTGTATCACCATATCAAATTTGAAATCAATTGAATAAAAAAAAAAAGTTTTTTTTTTTTTTAAAAAATGCCCATTTTCGACAATAAAGGGGCATACAGTACTGAACCTTATTAAATTAAATTGATAATCGCAAGCGAATTGCCATCGAATCGCGCGCTTCAAAAAACGAATCCTACGTTTGACTATTTTTACGCGAATTTTCCGAAGTGGTTGTGACAAAAATGGAATCGAAAAGAATAACGCAGGCATATTTGCTAACATTTGTGAGATAAACCGTTCAAGAAAACTAATACCCGAGGGTAAAGTTAGTACTTTGAATCGCAAGCGAATTGCCATCGAATTGCAAGCGAATTGCCATCAAATCGCAAAAATTGTTAATTTAATAAGATTCAGTACTGTAACTCTGCTAAAAATAGCCGCCAACGTCTGAAACGCGAACTTGTTTGAACTATTGTGGTATGGAATATTTGTAGGAAGTTTAATCAAAATCGGTAAATAAATGAAGGTGAGAGAGCGCTAACAAGAAAAGTTAACGGACGGACGTACGGACAGCGCTGGGTATACCATAATACGACCGTCGATGACGGGCATATAACAACATTAGATCCGACCCTCCCCCTAGATGATCACTTAAAGCAGGTTGAAAGAAAAGCAGAATGTGCCTTAAGGCGCATTCTGCTTTACTTTCAGCCTGCTTTAAGCTTCCATGTGCTAGAATATAGAAAATTTTCCCTATGCTATATATTCCTGACTGATTAAATTGGAACTATTTTCTTCAGCGGAAAAATAAATCATATCCGCTAAAAGGCGCTTGTATTGAGAAAGGGTTAAGTACAGCGCAGAACTTGCACACACAAAACATATTTACAGACTCTTCATCTGGCAATAATAGAACAAACATTACATTCTGCTTTACTTCCAACCAGCTACCACCTGCTTAACCCATTACCCAATAAATATGCCTTTTTACACCTTTATTACTCCACTGAAGTAAAAAAGTAAAAAGTTCAAATTAAAACAGCAAAGAATTTGTACCATGAGATATATTTTCTAGATCTTAGCAGATGATAGCAGCGAGTTAAAGCAGGCTGAAAGTAAAGCAGAATGTGCCTTAGGGCACATTCTGCTTTACTTTCAATCTGCTTTAAGTGGTCACATATCTTCAAAACTAGAAACAGGCTATGGGGTAATGGGTTAAGTATATACATGATGTAACATGTAGAAAATAGTATGATATATATTCATAATTGTATAAATTATGGGGTAATGGGTTAACCTTCTAGACAGAAACATGGGATGTGAACACTTTCAAGGTATACACATACGTATGAAATTTTACAAAATTCCATTGAGAAATAAATTTTCCAGAGCAATGACAAAGTGTTTCTAAAACTGATATCTCCTCAAAGTTGGGCTTTCATTGCAAGGGGATAAGAAAAACATTCCTTTGGAAAGTGTGCAGACTCATGCCAGTTGGTTTGTTTGTTAATGTCGGTTTCTCCCATCTATGGCAAAATTGGACGAGTCATGCAGGAGCTGTCTGATCTAGGTCTACATTGTTTTTCAAAAGCATCAATATACGCTTATAAATATCAGGAGGGTGGTAAAAGGCCCGTAGGAACAGGGTTTGGGTCATGGTCCTTTGCTCAGAACAGACTTTAACACAAAACCTTAACATTGACCCTAGAGGTCAAGGACAAAAGTCAAGGTCACCAAACTGTATGGCATCATGGTCAACTCACTGAGGCACATCAGCATATGAAGTTGGGTGACTGCAGGTGCAGTTGTTCGCTCAAGAACAGACCTCAACTCAAAATCTTAAGGTCAAGGTCACCAAACTGTGGTGCATCGTCATCTACTCATCAAGTCGCATCAGTATATGAAGTTGTGACCGTTAGTTGCTCAGAACAGACTTTAATGCAAAACCTTTATGCTGACCCTGGTCAAGGTCACCAAACTGCGGTTCATTGTCGTCTAGACATTGAGGTGCATCAGCTTATAAATGAAGCTTTGTGACTGTTTGTGCAGCCATGTTCTCAGAACAGACATAAAAGCAAAACTTAAACATTGACCCTAGAGGTCAAAGTCAAAGGTCTTAAGGTCGTCAAACTGCAGTGCATCCAGGTCTAATCATTCGTGTATTCATTTGCTCAGAACAGACATTAACACAAATCTTGACGTTGACTTTAGAGATTATCAAAGTAGTCTTCTCATTGAGCCACATCAGAATATGAAATTTTGTGACCATAGGTACAGTTGTTTGCTCATAACAGTCTTTAACACACTAAAACTTTAACATTGTCCCTAGAGTTCAAGATTAAGGCTACCAAACTGTGGTGCATCTTGGTCTACTCATTGAGGCACATCAGCATATGAAGTTTCGTACCATAGGTGCATTTGTTTGCTCAGGACAGACTTTATGATATCTAGTATGTACACCCATGCCACTGCCAGGGGTATAGCATAAGCCTCCCTCACTTTGTGGAGGTAACCAGCGAACATAGTTGAGGGGTAAAGCGCCAGGAGTTCAATCCCCTGTTAGACCATGTCCTTCTGATGAGACTTTATAAACCGAGGTCTGATGTATCAGTGCTTTACACTGGGCATCTAAAAGAGCCAGAGAACTCTTTCAATAATAAGAAACAAAACAACAAACACTTTGTGGAGGTAAGCTAAGCATGCAAAGCGTTAACCCTTTACCCAATAACCCGTTTATAACATTAAATACAGGTGATCACTTAAAGCAGGTTGAAAGTAAAGCAGAATGTGCCTTAAGGCACATTCTGCTTTACTTTCAGCCTGCTTTAAACTACCATCTGCTAGGCTATATAAAATATTTGTTATGGTTATTGTTCATGAAGGTATAAACTGGAACTATTTTCTTCAGCGGAGGAATAAATTAAATACGCTAAAAGTCGCTTCTATGGGGGAAAGGGTTAAAACAGACTACACTGAGCTACATACCTTGCCTTGGGAAGGATACAGCAGTAGGTACTAACACCCATTGCCGTCTCTGGTGGGCATTTTTCTGGTGGACATACAAGTACGGTCTCTTGAACCTTCTTCTACACACTTTACAAGGATATCGACCCTCAGCATCTGGTCTCATCTTTCTCCGCCCAACCTTCCTCTTCCCTTGTTTCCCTGGTTTCGGCTTCCCTTCGTGTTCTTGCTTCACTGGCCTTTGCTGCCGTTTTAAACTTGCTGACAATGTCCTTTCAGCTGTACTATAGGTTGAACTTACATTTCCATGGTCTTTGTTAATGCAGTCATCCTGGGTGATTTTCTTTGACTTGCTGCTGGCAGCTATCTTTGTCTTTCTGTGATCCACCTTCCTTGTTGGACCAGTACTGTCAGCTAGGAGACGGTCATTGCCCTCTTCCTCCTTCATAGAGCTCTTGGATGGTTTCCGTTCTCTTACTGCTTTCTTTATATCAGTATCCACACTACTATCATCTAGGGACTTTGAATATGGACTTCTCGCCTTGTGTGCTGGACTGGTAAATGTTTTGTCTATGCTGGTCTCACCTCGGGCATACGTCCCCTCGTAACTACACCCACTCACGCTGCTCTCACTATCCTCGTCACATCTCCGCTTACGACACTTCATCTTATGGCCTGCCAACAGGTCTAAAGTTCCGAATCTCTTACCACAAACACACTTCACCATCTGACTACCATACTTCTCCACCTCACTTTGATTACACTTGAACTTCTTCTGGTGAGACATTAACATCTTCTTATCTATCAGCATCGCCCCACATGTGCACTTGACCATATCCTCTGGGTGATGTCGCAATTTGTGGTTCCGCAGCGACACCGGGTTGGCAAATCTTTGAATTGTACATTGCTTGAAGTAACAGAGCTGACAGAGGTTGGTGAGACGATGGATCCTCGTCAGGTGCTTCATGAGATCAGCTTTTACAGGAAAACTACTCTCACACACGAGACAGCTGAGGAGCTCTACCGCGGTACTACTGCTACTGTCTGCCAATGTCTGGTCTAAATCAGCTAGTGTCCGGTCTGAAATAAACTAAAATGCTTAACCAACTTTCCTCCATATAAGCACCTTTCAGCGCATTTAATTTATTACTCCACTGAAGGAAACAGGTAAAAAAATTACAGTCATGAAAATGTACCATAAGAAATATTTCACAATTATATTCTAGCAGATAATTATTCAAAATTAGAAACAGGTAAAGGGTTAGGAGAGGTGGTTTCTTAACTATTTATCTCTGATTCTAGTTTTGAAGAGGTGTGACCATTTAAAGCAGGTTGAAAGTAAAGCAGAATGTATCTTATGCCTGCTTTAAGCTACCATCTGCTATCTGGATATAGAAACTATTTCACATATAAAGTTGAACTATTTGCTTCAGTGGAGGAATAAATTGGAAGGTGTAAAATGAGTTACAGCTGGCAAAAAGGCAGAAAGCTACAGTAGGAGTATTTTGTAATAATTTGATCCTGCTCTTGGCAGCTAACAGACAGTCAATGTATGAAAAGTTTCCGCTTATTCATTTGTCCAAGAAGTAAAGGCTAGAAGTAGAACATATCGTTTGCACAGAAATATACAGTAAAACCTCTCTATTGCGACCAAAAAATTGTTTTATTTACACTGCTTAAAGCAACTTGACAGTTTTCTATTTTACTGTCACCTAGCTTTAAGCGGTCACCTGCCTTTTTAACAACCAGTTAGCCTTCTTTTTTTACTGATTATGAGGAATACCTGTACACAGTAAATCTTGTATGTGGTGACCACAAATTGTAGTACAGCCATTCCTCCCTACAACAGCCCTCCTAACAATGATTCCCTCATTACAACGACCCTTGTCGCAGTTTCCTAATCAGGACAATCATGTCTAACGCTTTAACTGCTGCAATATCGTCTGCTTAAAATTGTCGTCTGCAGTTTTTTCCCTCAAAGTTACAAATAAGCTGACATTTCAATAGAATAAATAGAATGTCGCGGTGTCTGATCTGGATTCAAGATGTTGCAAATGTAAGCCAATTCTTAATTTTCCCTCCCTATAACAACGCCCTCCGAGCAACATACACATTCTGTGTCTCCCATTGGATGTCGTTGTAGAGAGGGAGCACTGTAGCTTGGAGATCTAAAGACAAATCGTTGCTTACTGTAGGATAAAAATAATGTAGAAAGTTCCTTTTTATTAAATATGAAAGAAATACCTTAACCCTTTACCTGATAGTCTATTTCTAGAATTGAAGATAGGTGACTACATGTACTAAAAGCAGGTTGAAAGTAAAGCAGAATGCGCCCTAAGGCGCATTCTGTTTTACTATCAGTCTGCTTTTTGCTATCATGTGCTACAATATAGAAAATATTCTCTATAATATAATTATATTCATGACTGATTGAATTGGAACTATTTTCTTTAGCGGAGGAACAACTCATTCCCTAAAAGGTGCTTCTATGGGGGGAAAGGGTTAAGGGACATAGGTGTTACAGGCATTTTTCGAAACCTTAGGGCAGATTTCAAAACCTACACACTGACCCCAAGTTCTAGGTCAAGGTTACTGCGGTCAAACCTTTTGCATGCATGGAAAGGTCTTGTCCATATGTACATGCATACCAAATATGAAAGTATTACCTCAAGGGACATAGGAGTTACTATAAACATTTTACGAAACCTAAATGCAGATTTTGAAACCTAAACATAGGTTGTAAGTTCAATGTCACATTAGGGTCCAACGCAGGGCTTTTTTTACCTTCTATAATAGAGGCCGACTTTCGGTGACTTCCCAATTGCAGAAAGCCTCTTTTTTTCCCAATTTTCGTGGAGAATTTCCCAAACAAGGGCCACCATGGCCCTAAATCGCTCACCTGGTTCACCATGTAAAATTGACGTATAGTGACCTAGATTATGACTGGACATGACCAACAATCAACCTTTAGAGTGTTAACAAGATTTTTCTATAATTTGACCTAGTGACCTAGTTTTTGACCAGACACAATCCACATTTGATTTTGACCTAGATTTGATGTAGGCAAACATTCTGAAAATATTTCATTCAGATCTAACGAGATCTGTAGCCTCTAGAGGGTTAACAGTTTTTCTTTGATTTGGCCTAGTGACCTAGTTTTTGATCCGACATGACCCATATTCAAACTTGACCTAGATATCAATTGGGCAAACATTCTAACTAAGTTGCATTAAAATCCAATAAGATTTGAAGCCTCTAGAGTGTTAAGTTTTTCTAAGATTTGACCTAGTGACCTAGTTTTTGACCGGACATGACCCACATTCAAACTTGACCTAGATTTTATCAAGACAAACATTTTGATCAAGTTTCATAAAGATCCATTGAGAAGTGTAGCCTCTAGAGTGTTAACAAGGTTTTTCTATGATTTGAACTAGTGACCTAGTTTTGGACCAGACATGACCCACATTCCAACTTGACCTATATATCAATGAGGCAAACATTCTGACCAAGTTTCATTTAGATCCATTGAGATTTGTAGCCTCTAGAGTGTTAAGGTATTTCTATGATTTGACCTAGTGACCTAGTTTTTGACTGGACATGACCCACATTCGAACTTGACCTAGATATCAATAACTCAAATATTCTGATTAAGTTTCATAAAGATCCATTGAGATTTGTAGCCTCTAGAGTGTTAACAAGTTTTTCTATGATTTGACCTAGTGACCTAGTTTTTAACCGGACATAACCCACATTCGAACTTGACCTAGTTTTTATCAAGACAAACATTGTCATGAAGTTTTATGAAGATCGGATGAAATTTGTAGGCGCTAGAGTGTTAACGAATAATTGTGAACGGAGGGACGGACATTCAGGATCCTAAAAGCTCACCTTGGCACTTCGTGCCAGGTGAGCTAAAAAGATAAAAAAAAAAAGAAATAGAGGATAACTGTTTTTTTCAGTGTAAGATCGAAATTTAATCCATTGAGTGAACATCAGACGTTATATTTTCACGAGTGGCGAAGCCACGAGTGAAAATATAACAGTCTGATGTTCACGAAATGGATTAAATTCGATCTTACACTGAAAAAACACAGTTATTCTATTTATTTATGCTTTTAAGCCACTTTTTAAACGAAATTGTTTAAAAATTGAAAGCGAACGTACATTATTTATCCCGTGTTGAGCCCCACGTTTTATGTCGAACACATGTGCGTGACAGTTGGCGGTATAATGACGTCACCCGAATGACTTCGTTGCTCCCGAGTTTGGATTCGTGCTCTTCCGGTGAGTAGTTCGCGACAAATCGGACTGCCGGAATTTAACGATAAGACACGATTGACTACGATTCTTGGGGAGCCCTACGGGGAAATTCATAATAAAAGCGATTGGTGATAATCCACTGCAGTGGATTACCAAGTGATCATCCACTGCTATATCGTGGTAATCCACCGAAAAGCATAAATAAAGTTATTTTTTTTTTTTTTACGATTTTGTTCTATTCAATTACCAGTCCCTCTTTAGTGTTAATTAGCTTTATGTTCTGGTTTTAAATTAATGAAACTTTCCATTTCCTGTAAGTAAGTAGACTTCCATTCAGTTTTTATGTGTTTTGGAGTCTACTTTTCCCAATTTGGTCGAAAATCGCGCTTGAATTTCCCAAATGGAAAGGCTAAGGCCCCTTCCCAATTTTTTGAATAAAGGCCCTGCAACGTCTTGTATGCATGCTCAAATATGTATTTAACCTCAAATGCGGCCTTGAACTTTATGTGAATGTACTCGGGGCTCCCCCTGCCATGATTAACTTGCTTTAAGCTTTGGAGACATGTTTGCTTAATGCAGGCTGAAAGTGAAGCAGAAGTATTCTGCTTTACTTTCAGCCTGCTTGAAGCTTCTATCTTCCAGAATATTAAAATAACTAATTCGTTTAATGCATACTCACGACTGTATATCTATTTTTATACAGTTGACTTAACCCTTATCATGCTGAATTGCTGTCTGCTAAAAATATATTCTCTGCAAAGAAAATATTTATCAATTTTGATCTTTTTTAAAACATGAGAGAATATTAATTTAAAGAACCAAACAGCTTGGATCCAGATCAGACGCTGCGTTACGCAGCGTCTGATCTGGATTCAAGCTGTTTGCAAATACCGGTATCAGCAAAGTCATGCTTAGCAGTAGAGGAATAAATTAGAGGCTTAAGGTTTATCCAGACTTCTGTTTAAATTAGAGACTTAAGGTTTGTCCTTACCTGTTATAGCCTTGCTGGTAGGCATGTTGTTGTTATCATCTCTTGCAGTCGTATCACTTTTACAATTCTCATCTTCAGACCTTGCTACAGATCTCTCTATCTGTCCCACTGCGCTAACATTTCCTGACTCGGACTGTTTATTGATAATGGCGTAAACATTTTTCGGCTTTTTAGCTTTATACTTCTTGGCAAACCCTCCCAAGGCTTCTGTGGACCAGTGTGCCGTAACATTTCTGTTATCGTCAACACTACTGTCATCACCTGTAGACTTGATGGCACTGCTGAACGACTGATCATTGTTGTTGTTGTTGTCTGTACCGCTGGAGTCCAGGAAATGAGTAGCGATGAAGTGAGAGCCAAGAGCTTCCATTGAACTGGCAACAAAGTTACAACTGACACAGGCCAGAGAGCCAACAGGCTTCAGGCTACCACCAGTACCATCACCAGAGTCTAGACTAACAGGCCTGTTACTAACAACACCAGTATGTACTGTTTTGCCTGCATTATCCAGTACCGTACTACAGTCTTCACTGAGAATACCTTCAACACATTTGTTATTATTATTATCAACATCCCTTTGAGGAGTCTGTCTAACTCTTTCTACTGGGTTGTTTAGAATTCCTCCATTTGTTCTCTCCATTCTGGGTGTTTCTACACTTGTGGCTCCAGTCAGACTCTGCAATGAATATTATAATAACACCTCTCCAGGGCTCCAGATAAGGGGGAGTAAACTGAACAAATCCAACATTTTCTCACTTATTTCAGCACCAAATCCTATGGTGTTACTACTCATTAGAATTGTCTCTTTGAGACGATTCTAATGAGTAGTGACACCATAGGGTTTACTGCAGCAATAAAGATTTTAATTTTTGAAATGCTCCCCTTATCTGGAGCCCTGCCTCTCTATTACGACCACTAAAACTACATCTAATTGATTGTGTACTGGTGACAGTTAACTCTTGGCACGCGAGCAGCGGATATATCCACCACAGTGATTGCCTTTGCAAACAGTTTGGATCCAGATGAGACGCCGCGTCACGCGGCGTCTCATCAGGATCCAAACTGTTTGCCATTCGGACCCTGAATTTAAAAGAAATTTGAAAATGGTAATTTTAGAACAGTATCAGACCACAAATGATGCAGACGAAAAGAATTATCCAGCATATAAAGAGTTAAAGCTCCTAAAGGCACATTCTGCTTCACTTTCAACCTGCTTTTATTGGTCATTAGCTGCGTTCAAAAGAAGAAACCGGCTAAGGAGGAAAGGGTTAAATAACTCTGGATACATTTAGTTGAGACATAAAGATGGGAAAAGTAGAAAACATTACAGTGCTCCCTCTCTACAACATCCAATGGGAGACAAAGATTGTGTGTGCTGTCAGGGCTCCAGATAAGGGGGGTATTTCAGAAACTAAAATCTTTATTTCTGCTTTTAACCCTATGGTGTTACTACTCATTAGAATCGTCTCTTCGAGACAATTCTAATGAGTAGTGACACCATAGGTTTCGATGCTAAATTAAGTGAGAAACTGTTGGATTTGTTCAGTTTACTCCCTCTTATCTGGAGCCCTGTGCTGTTTCAGAGAAAGTTGTTATAAGGAGGGAAATTGGTTAACATTGGCAAACAGCTTGAATCCAGATCAGACACCACATAACATGGCATCTGATCTTGATTCAAGCTGTTTGTCACTTTTCGATCATTATGTGTTTTTCTGTCAAAATGTCCAATATGTGACATTGAGAAACACAGCAAACAACAATTTTAAGTAGACAATATTGCAGCAGTGAAAGCGTTAGAAATAATTATCTTGTTTGGGGAACAGCGGAAAACATTGTTGTAAGGAGGGAATCATTGTTCAGAGGACTGTTGTAGAGAGGCACTGTATCTTGATCCAAGCTGGTGTCTATTGCAAACAGTTTGGAGCCTGACAAGACACCTGGGTTACTTGGCTCCAAACTGTTTCACATTCCTAAAATCAATCTTCAACGTTTACGAGAAAATTTTGCATTGAGGTTTTTTTGTAAGGTCCTTTTCTCCATGTAACTAAAATTTCAAATTACCTATATCCAACCCATCACAGACACTCCATTAATACACACTTTTAGTTAATTTTACATTTTTATACCTCCAATGAAGGAAATAGTTCCACTTTATACAGTCATATATAGAGTATATTATACAGTCATGAGTATATAAACCAAATAATTACTTTCTATGTTCTAGCAGATTGTAGCTTAAATTAGGCTGAAAGTAAAGCAGAATGTACCTTCAGGCTAAAAGTAAAGCAGAATGTGCCTTAATGTGCATTCTGCTTTACTTTCAACCTGCTTTAAATGATCACCTGTCTTCAAACTTTAGTAGCAGGGTATGGGATGACGGGATACTGCTAAAAGCAGTCAGAAATGGAGTCGGACATTGTGCATGACATTTCCTCCCATCTGACATCAAGCTCTTTCTATATAGGAAATTTAATTTCACTAGCAGCAGCAGAACTGGAGTTCTTTTCAGGACAAAACAAGAGCGTGTCCCAGTTACACGAATGCCCCCGATGATACAGGGAGGGGAATCCAGACTATCAAATGTAAAATGTACGAGTTAGACAGCTGAAACTGTCGTGGAGCGCCATTTTGAGGAATTCAAGGGCCATTACTCCAAAGGGCCTAGCATAAATTGGTGCCGCTGGTTATCCAAATTGGTCTCCATTTTATGTCAACAAACATTTTCAGAAAGTTTGGTGAAGATCAGATGAAAAGCAATGTGTTTGTGAAACACAAATGCCCCCAGCCAGCATCATGTTCTGTAATGTAATGCTTATTTGCAAAAGTAGGTCAAAAGTCATGGTCATAGGGTAAATGAAACATCGGCATGGTTGGAGAAGTCTTAACACAAGAAACATACAAAGTATGGAAGCTCTAGGCCTACTGGTTCAAATGTTATAGGCGTATAAAGATTTATACAAAAGAAGGTCAAAGGTCAAGGTCACAGGGCAAAAACGTAGGTATGGTTGGAAAAGTCTTGACACAAGAAATATATACTGAGCAAAAATAGAAACGTCCCACCCTATTACAGGGACATTTTCTTGAAAGTTATAAGGTTGATGGTAGTAAAACCTATACAGAAAATGAAGTTCATTCATTTTTGAATCCATATCAGTTGACCTCATATTGCTGAGAAAAAAACTTTTCGAGTGATGTAGTGAAGAAGTTGGTAGGGGTCAAAATAAAAAATCTGAATAAATGTTGTTTTTTTTTAAAAATGTTTAGTTGATTACTGAATTCTCATAAAAAGTCCCAAATTTTATTCAGTAAGATTAATATCGTGTACGGCCACCGTTTGCACCAATATACGCTTCATTTCTACAGCGTAACGTAACGTTTAATGAGAACGTCAGACATTCACTCTTGCTGTGAGGTCTGTGTCAAATATTGAATGCTGAATCTTAAATGTAATCAATTTGCGTAGTCTACCATCTGAATTGTTAAGTATGAATCAAGATAAAAAGAACTTGGTACCAGCCAGTTTGCTTCAATTTCAAATGACGTCGTGACGACAGATAATTTAGCCCACGGTGACGTGTCGTCCAAATTTGACCGGATTATGGGCGTCATGCTCTGATTGGTTTAGCGTTGGATTGCAAGCGATTACAAAGGTTTGTGATGACTCACCGTGTTCACCAGCCGTTCCGGTGGCTGGAAAATGACGTAGACGTTAGTGCGTTAACGTGCCGTAGTGATCAGTTCTGACGGAGGAAAAACGGGATGACCAAGGCAAAAACGATTGTGAACAGTCCCAGTCTGATGGTACCGGGTCGCAAACCTCTGTTTGGTTTCTCTATAGCAGCCGAACCAGCGGGCGACGTCAATGGCCGTCATTGCCTGATTTCTTTCAACTTCAGACGAGCGTGGCATGATGCAATAATTGAATTCATATGGGTTTTTTTTCAATTTTTTTATTACCATGTGTCGTGTGTATTTTACGACGGTGACATAATTACTTTATTGAAACGCGTGTACCGTGCACTTGCAAAACGTGCAAATCATCATTCCGTTATGTTAGCAGTTTTTATCTGTGCTATTTTGTGAAAACTTTACACATGTGTAACTCCAACTGACCAGTATCCCATAAGTACATTAACTTGATGTATAACTTAAATAATGTCAGAGATATGTCCGTTCAAAATGTGGGACGTTTCTATTTTTGTTGAGTATATAAACAAAATATGAAAGCCGTATGCCTACTGGTACAAATGTTATAGCCATTTAAAGATTTCAACAAAAGTAGGTCAAATGTCAAGGTCACAAGGTCAAAAAGTTTTGTATGGTTAGAAAGGTCTAGCCACAGGGAAAACACATGCCAGGTATAAAAGGCCCAGGTGCAAAAATGCAAAAGTTATAGCCAAGGTTAAGGTTTTTGGTTAAAGTTTGATTAAATAGGTCAAAGGTCAAGGTCACATGGTCAAAGATGTTGGTATGGTTGAAAAGGTCTTGACACAAGAAATATACATACAAAATATGAATGCCCTGGGCCAACTGGTGCAAATGTTATAGCCATTTAAAGATTTTTACAAAAGTAGGTCAAATGTCAAAGTCAAGGTCAAAAAGTTTTGTATGGTTGGAAAGGTCTTACCATGAGGAATACACATGCCAAGTATAAAAGGTCCAGGTTCAAAAATGCAAAAGTTATAGCCAAGGTTAAGGTTTTTGGTTAAAGTTTGATTATATAGGTCAAAGGTGAAGGTCAAGGTCACATGGTCAAAGATGTTGGTATGGTTGGAAAGGTCTTGACAAAAGAAATATACATACAAAATATGAAAGCCCAGGGCCAACTGGTGCAAATGTTATAGCCATTTAAAGATTTTTACAAAAGTAGGTCAAATGTCAAGGTCAAGGTCACAAAGTTTTGTTTGGTTAGAAAGGTCTTGATACAGGGAAGACACATGCCAAGTATAAAAGGCCCAGGTACAAAAATGCAAAAGTTATAGCCAAGGTTAAGGTTTTTGGCACAGACAGACGGACGGACAAACAAACCAACAGACATGACAAAAACTATATGCCCCCAAAGCGTAGATTCTGGGGGCATAAAAATATGACGAAGGGGAATACTGTAATTTCCAGCTTAAGCCCACGGGCTATCTCATTTTTCAACAGTCAATAAAGTGCCTGCAGGTTATCTCATGGAGCGGGCTATATGACGAATCTTTTTACCCATCGGGATTGCAGAAACAAATCAAATAATACAGCTAGTGTAACGAAGAACCAAATGTTACTGTTTCAAAATTGTAAAACAAGAGCTGCATGCGGCCCTAAATCGCTCACCTGAGGAACCATTGTGAAATACTCAATGCAAAATGAAGTTACTGTTTGAGCAAAAAGGAAAAAAGATGGAAACTATATAAAAAGTCCTAATAAAGGGTGTTTTAAATAATATTCATTCGAAATATTATTGAATTTTGACAATGGTTACAGATTCAGAGTAGAAGATTTTTAAAGGGTTTCCTGTTAAGTCTATGTAAAACTGATAAGCCCAGGGCGTGGCATTTTTTACCCTGAGGTCATGATTTGAACAATCTTGGTAGAGGACCATAAGGCAAAGCTAGATGCCAAATATAAAAGGTCTGGGCCTTACATTTTCAGAGAAGAAGATTTGTAACGGTTTTATATTACTATATAAATCTATGTAAAACTGATAAGTCTCAGGGCAGAGCCATTTTTGAACTGGGGGTCATGATTTGAACAAACTTGGTAGAGGACCATAAGGCAAAGCTACATGCCAAATATAAAAGGTCTAGGCCATACAGTTTCAGAGAAGAAGATTTTTAAAGGTTTTCCTATATAACTCTATGTAAAACTGATAAGCCCCAGGGCGGGGTCATTTTTGACCCGGGGGTTATGTTTTGAACAATCTTGGTAGAGGACCAGAAGGCAAAGCTACATGCCAAATATAAAAGGTCTAGGCCATACAGTTTCAGAGGAGAAGAGTTTTAAAGGTTTTCCTATATAACTCTATGTAAAACTGATAAGCCCCAGGGCGGGGTCATTTTTGACCCGGGGGTCATGATTTGAACAAACTTGGTAAAGGTTCACAACCTGATGCTACATATGAAATTTGGTTGTCCGAGGACTTATGGTTATTGACAAGAAGATTTTTAAAGTTTTGACTTTGGTTGTCAATATTATGTAAATACAGAAAATGACCACGCCCTCTGGCGGCCATGTTTTTTAATGGATCAAAATTCATTGAACAATTTTGAAAGTATATGAATTGAGAAACATTTTGGTGAAAACCAAATTGAAATCGGACCAGTAATTTTTTAGGAGAAGATTTTTTTTTAGATATTGTGCATGGTTGCCATGGCAACAAGACCGATAGCCCCAACCACTTTTTTTCAACAGTTTTTGAAGCTCACAACTACAGTATATATCTGACCAAGTTTGGTTAAAATTGGGCCATTGGTTTCAGAGAAGAAGTTATTTGAAACAAATTGTGAACAGACGACATGGACACCCGACGTACGACAGACGGCGACCGATCACAATAGCTCACCTTGAGCACTTTGTGCTCAGGCGAGCTAAAAATACAGAGGAAATTCAAATACATGTAGTTTGTAATAGCATTACTAAACAACTGTCCCTCACTTTTTAACTAAGGAAATCACATCAGTACGAATGTGAAACGTTTTGGATCTCGTGTAGATGCTGATTTTCTCGGCGGTTAAACAGGGTCAAAACTGTTTGCAGTTTTTACACAACAGAACAGAACAATATTTTATTTCTTTTGGACTTAAACGCTATGTTTATCACAAGTCGTGATTAGCAGGAAAAGGGTTAAATTTAGTGCAATTGGACAAACACCTAAGTTTTCACGGGTTTATCAAACCGCGAATCAGATGAAACTGGTCATACCTGTCAATGTTGACGTATTCAACAAATACAACCATTTGGATCCACACTGTTTTCATAGGTCACTAACATTCTAACTTTTACCTGTGTCAGTACAATTGAGAACCAAATAAAACATAGCATAGAATAATGCTTTAGCACTATCCAGCATATAACTTTGATAATGCTTGGAACTTAGTACATATAACATGTACTCCTTAAGACGTGTAAGTATCACAATATGGCTGCGGGCATATAGACAGTGCGGCTTATTCGCCTAAACTTTTTTCATTTTTATGTTTTCTGCGGGCAATATGCCGGATGCAGGTTATCTAAAGGTGCTTGCGGGCTTATTGCCGGAAATTACGTTGTGACAGACGGACAGACAGTTCTGACAAAAACAACAATTTTCTCTCCTTCATATAAATACAGTCAAACCTCTCTATTACGACCACTAAAACGAAGGCTTACTGATTGTATAAAAAAGACAGGTGGCAGCTTAAAGCAAGGGGACAATAAATCAGAAAGCTCTTTTAAGGAGCTTTGTGTTTTATTGTCACCTTGCTTTAAGTAGTCACCTTTTACGGTCACCTTACTGTTAGTAGTCACTTGCTTTAAGTAGTCACCTTTAGTAAGTACCCAATAATTAAACAATTTAGGTCGTAATAGAGAGGTTTTACTGTATAGAGGGGGAAACATAATACCTTCTTCCCCACTGTCCCCTGTCTTACTCACCAGTGTACCACAACCCTCCCTGTCTGCCTCCTCTTCCTGATGCTGTACCTTGTTTCTAGCATGCCAAATCTTATTGGCTTTTAACGTCTTGAACACCACATGACACCGCCAGCACCAGACTACCTCAGATTTCCTGTGAAGCTGATTGTGTTCATGTAGGTAGGTAAAGAAGTTAGTGGAATAGTTACAACTAGAACACTTGAAAATCCTGGTGTTCACAGGGGAGATTACTGCCGCTCGCTTTACTGGTCTGCTAGGGGAGACTACTGTCCCTCGCTTTATTGGTCTGCTATTAGAGACTATTCTGTCTGGCTTCACTGGTCTGCTAGGGGAGACTATTCTGCCTGGCTTCACAGGTCTGCTCTTTACTGGTTCAATACAAGGCACAGCTGAAAAACATAACAGGGCCCCTGATAGGAAAGAGTAAACTGAACAAATCCAAAATTTTCTCACTTATGTCAGCACTAAATCCTATTGTGTTACTACTCATTAGAATTGTCCTAAGAGACGATTCTAATGAGTAGTGAGACCAAAAGGTTTCATGCAGAAGTGAAGATTTTAAATTTTGAAAATACTCCCCTTATCTGAAGCCCTGATATAAATACAAAGGCCAAACTACCTAATACTCAACTGCATTTCAAGCAATACCCAAGTTACTAAGTTCTAGCTAGGGGTGTGGAAATCCCATGTCCAAATTGTCCGTCTCGACATTTGGGGGCCTGGAAAAGTTGATTTTTTTTTATTTCAATTTTCCACTGACAAATGAAAAGTCGGGATAATTTTGCAATCTTAAATCTGCCTTCAACACTGGTTAGGAACTTGGTTACAGTGGGGCGAGGGTCCTCGCGACAGGTGGTATCGGAGTCCTGACTATACATGTTTCAGAGTCTCGTCGTGAAACAAAACTTGGCACGCTGAAGTGAACGCAAAAGAGGTAATTAAAGGTCAAATTGACATAAACACTGTAAATCGTTATTGTCACCATATAGTTCGATGTTTTACTAAGCGTCGTGCATGCTTAATTCGTTCCATTTATGGAATTTACGCTTGAAATAGTTAATAAAACGACGCGGTAATCAAGGTTTTTGTTCACAACGATCAATTCTTATAAATGATTGCATAATTTCGCCTGCAATCAATGTTTCTGGCAAGATTAATACTTAAATTGCATCTTTGCAAGAGAATCACATTAAAAATATCGTATATCAATGAAATTTTCTGGATTTCAAGTGGTTAATAAGGTTACAGAGTCTAACAGAGAGTGTTACAGGTTCTCTAACAACAGGTTATTAAACATTACAGGTTCTTATCGACATTTTTGTTTTTGTTATAGAGAGAATGGTTCTAAAAAGCATGTATTGCAAGAGGTCCTTTATCTTTTACAATGCTTTAAGCTGTCACCTGTCTTTTATACAATCCATTAGCCTTCGTTTTAGTGGTTGTGAATGAGATTTACTGTAATTATTTCGTATTACTGCGTTCGGTTAAGGCCTACTTGATATTTTATCATATGTAAAGAACCATCGTCGTATTTGATAATTTCGAAATAGTTAACACGATGCAAAAATAATAAAAAGTACTCAATTTCAAAGCTTCTGTTGCTGAATGTATTTCCCAAAATGATAACCAGACTTTTAAAAATTAAATATATAGAGTGATGTCGGGTAATCCCGACAGTCGTCTAATCCCGTCACCCTTTTAAAGACTCTTAAATTCATAGTGTTACCACTCCATATTCAAGGATTACCCGAATTTAATAATGACGTCATATATAAATGTAACGTCATAAAATTGATCGGCGCATTCAAGACGCTTTCTTTCTGAGTATCAATCTCTTTGAATCTGCGACCTCATTTTTGACCCCCAAAAATTGCCACGTTACGTAATTCCATAAGCTAGTCGCCGAAATAAGGCATGCAAAAATATTGTTTTTCACAAACTAGTGGTGTGTATTGGAGTAACAATACCAAAGGTATCTATCTAGCTTCTTTGTAAAAGTCACGAAATGAAGCTTCATAAACTCTGTAAACAGATTTTGGGGGTGTCGGAATTACCCGACAATAAATATGTGTGGAGACTAATTCCGTCACCTTTATGATCTGACCTATATGATTAATTTTAATTCCGTTTTCCTACTTCCTCAACGTCATAAACACCTAGATATATCAACTCATTCATTAGATACTATTTAAAGACGTATCATCTGAAAATATGATAGAGCTAGCCACATATATTATAATTATACTCTCTAGCCGTGATATATTCAAATTAATGAAATTAAACACCAATTAAGACCTGACTGAATTTTAGTCTAATAAAAAAATATTCTATATCTAAAGCTCTTCGAATTGGTCTTTATCTGTACATTTACGTCTTTAAAAGGAAAAGAAAATCAATGCTCAAATTCATAGAAAGTTGGGCACTAATTCATATCTAGCTAAAACATTTAATATAGACGCTTCAGGACAAAGGAATTTAGTACCCTCTTTCAAAAGGTAGATACTGCTGACAATTATCGTGGAATTGGCAGTCATAATATTTTGAAAAGTCCATGTGAGGACTGGAAAACTATTGCCTGGTACTGTACTTGAATATCAAAACATCACAGTGTTTTTACACCTCTCATAGCATTTTGAATCAATTCAGTAACAGCTAATTGGCAGAAAACCCTTCTGTTGTGTCATGTGACTTTTCAGAAAAGAAAAAACTCAAACTGCATGCCTATTTATAGAATATTACGAGGTTGAGAGAGATTTAAATGAGTGAGTGAACAGTTTTACCAACTGGCTTTGTCACTGAACGTCAGTGATAATACCTAAATAAATGATGTCTGCTAAATACGGCATGAGCTAAAATTGAAATTTTGTTTTTAAGTGAATTCCTTATCCTAATTACAAACAGTTAGAAAAGGTGAGACTATAATGTGTTGGCCCCTTATCTGGATTGAAAAGTTTGCAAAAGTTATCACAATTTCACCGTTATACATGTATATTGGAATGGTAAGCGCAGAATCTACGTGTAATTTCTCACTTGTACGAACATTCGCAGATTCAAATAGGTATAGAGATTAAGACGAGTGCGTAAGATGCAGATCATGTCCACAGAAATTACACATTTACTGTGTTGCAGACAGTTAGCCTGTATGTCTGACATATCCGCAGAGAATATAGAACCCTTTTGGCTGCGAAGAGTGCACACATACCTTTGTATATCCTATTTGTTTGATTCAGCTAGAAAATGAAGGGTTTATGTCATTGTTTTTAAAAACTCTGATTGGGTGTCGGGATTACCCGAATGGTGTCGGGGTTACCCGCCAGTAAGTTATACATGAAACAGAAAGTAACACACATATTTAATATAGTTCGGCACAAATCGTATTCATGAATTTCAGGGTAAATGGTGTGTTCGTGTAACTCCGACCTCTACGGTATTTTAGGAACGTTCGGCAAATCTATAAATAATTTTTTCTCTTAAGGTGTCGGAATTACCCGAAATTACTCTACTTGCAAATATCTTTAAAGCGATCACTGAAATAATATAACGTGTAGAACAGCTCCAAAGGCAAAACATAACCGGTACATTTAATAAAAAAGAACCTGCAAAATTATCGTATGGTTATCTCAGTCCATTACATGACTTGTCAACCAAAGCATAGTACTTAATGAAAAAACTGAAAGCCACCTTTAATTTAGACATTATGGTGTGCAAGGTAAATTCTTCCTAATAGGCAAGTCTAATATCTTGCCACAGGCGAACTCTGGTCTCGATTTGCACTATTTGTGCTCTTTTTGAATGCAAATTTTCACAATAAGTTGCTAAATATTGTTACATCCCACACACTGACCTTACTGTGTACTATAAATAGCACAGCATACATCTAGCGACGCTGCGAATGACATATTCGATACCTGGCTCCTGCGCTAGGGAGTAGACTCTTTAGCTTACAGGTTATGGTATTGGACTGTCACGCCAGCGCCGGGTTCAATCCCCGTCCGGGGATTCTATAATATCCGATGTGGATTTTTCTGCTATGTTTCGTTACGGGAGTGTCTCGTAAGATGGTGGCTCGTCCGAAATGAACAATACGATGCCGAAATAGCTTCTAATACGCCGAATTGCCTTAAATGGCGAAGTGGCTTCGCTCGTCATCATAAATGATGACTTTGTTAAGAGGGGGTGTGTTACATCCTACACACTGACCTTACTGTGTACTATAAATAGCACAGCATACATGTAGCGACGCAGCGAATGACATCTTCTGCGCCAGGGAGTAGACTCTTTGGCTCAGAGGTTATGGCATTGGACTGTCACGCCAGCGCCCCGGGTTCGATCCCCGTCCGGGGGTTCTCAATATCCAATGTGACTTTTTCTGCTATGCTTCGTTACGGGAGTATCTCGTAAAAATAGTTTTAAGTTTAATTAATAGCTTTCTAACTATTATTCAGACAAATAAATCATATGTGCAAAATGATCCGTCATATATCAAATATAAGTTTAACCCGTTCACTGCTTTACTCTGACCGTATAAACACAGATAAACAGGTTAGATTCGAACGAGAAGCTGAATAATTATGTGTCTGAATCGGATCAATGCTGTTTGGCTATCTTAGAGATCCTTTTTCGAGATTGATCCTGGTGAGACATCGAGAAAGTTGGCGCGGCACCAGCCTCTTAACTGTTTGCAAATACGACTGTTAGTCTATTAAATGTATAAAACAGAATGCGATATAGATCTTCCACCGAGAATAGGATCGAACCGCACTCGAACCCGTGCATATTATCAACTTTGCAAAAATTAATAAGTAATTCAAATCTCAAGCGTGAGTAAATTTGCATTTTTTCTGGTATCGTCTAAACGACGGCCTACATGAAAATGAGTTCCACAAACAAAGACCAGATTCTTTGGTCCATGTTTGTCTTCGAGATGTTCAATGAGCGAGGCTTTGGTATTGAGTTCTGCTCCGCAAGTGTCACATTCAAAGGCACTCTTTTGCCAAGAATGATAAACATGCCGATGTCTTGCCAGAGTTTTCCGATTATTAAACCGTCCGCTGTATAATTAATAAAGCAGTTTGATTTTGTTGTGATACGCCATTACGTGTTAATTAAAGTCATAGACTGAACTGAAAGATTTATTGCACAAAGTGCAATTTACCGTTCTTTTCGATGAAAATTACCCCTGTGAAAAGTGTTCAGGATTTCTAGAATACCCATGAACGTTAAATAGAATAGTTCTAGGGCTTCAAAAATACTTTACACATTCTACAAAAGGAGTTCAAGAACTTCTGCAATTCTAGAACAATGGTTCTAAAAATATCAAATTCCTAGAATTATTGCAGCATATTCATGAACGTTTAATGGCCACTTCTACTATTTTTCATGAATATTCAAGAAATCATTCTCGAATAGTTCTAGAATAATTCAATACCTTCCCACAGGGGGTAATTTTGTGGCGCTAAAGAGTGCCTGAACTTGTGGTCATGTACTGATATTCTTTACAAAGAATGTACTGATATTCTTTACAAAGAAACTGCTTTTTATCTGCTTTTACGACATTTGCACGGGAGTCCGGCTGCTGGAAGTGCCGCATATATTGTTATTGCCGTTTACTTCAATATCCAGACTAGTATATCGAGTAAACTGAGATATTTTAATGAGATCTCGCCCATTTCGAGATTCGTGAATACTCTGTAACACTGTTAAGAAGAACCTGTAACATTTATCAAACAGTCGTCAGGGACCTGTAACCTCTACATCACATTGATAGGTAACACCAAACTTATGATAACATTAAAAATCGGACATATTTCTTTAAAAAATGCTTCAATATTAGAAAAACACAAACAAATAGATTATCTTATTGTGTTAAATGCGGCAAGTTCTTAAGTAAATTTAACTTATAACAAAAATATGTGCATATTCATGTAGGCAGTGGGGACCACTTGCTTTTATTTCCTCTATTTACCTGAATTCTAACGCAGGCGACGTTAAGTATCGTCTTAAAAAGAAGCCAAAAGCTCTTACCACGTTTTAATGAAGAATCATTGTCATGAGGCTGTGTAAACTCGCTGAACAATTATGTGTTTACATATACACGCGAGAAAGAGTCGTGACTCTGAAACATTTTTCGAAACGACCCCTATACCACCTGTCGCGAGGACCCTTGCCCCACTGTAACCAAGTTCCTAACCAGTGTTCAAGTGAAGCCAAAAAGTACTATACAATTAAAAGAAATTGAGATTATCATCGCCTTCTATCATTTATTTACCACTGAGATAATGTTTCATATAACAAGTACCTGATGATGCTGGTTATCAACTAGATTGATCACAAGCTTTTTCTATTATGGTTAATAGTGTTCACACTAGCTTTTTCTTAGATTCGACATAGTGACCTATATGTTGACCCCATATTAATTTACCCATATTCACGGATGCACAACAAACACACTTCCAAACCGGATTCCGCACAATCACAATGGCTCACCGGGCACTACATCTTTAGGTGAGCTTAAACATAAACTGATAGGTACTGTGAATATAAGACTAAATTGAAGCGAATTCTTCAGCAACACTGGTTTACAGAGTACCCAATGGGTATGTGAAGAAAACCAAGTCGTATTCTGTCTTGTCTGTATCGAATGGATATGTGAAGAAAACCAAGTCGTATTCTGTCTTGTCTGGCCTGTCTGTATCGAATGGATATGTGAAGAAAACCAAGTCGTATTCTGTCTTGTCTGGCCTGTCTGTATCGAATGGATATGTGAAGAAAACCAAGTCGTATTCTGTCTTGTCTGGCCTGTCTGTATTGAATGGATATGTGAAGAAAACCAAGTCGTATTCTGTCTTGTCTGGCCTGTCTGTATCCCTACGTCGCTGATACTACTTCAATACAGGGTTCCAGATAAGAGGGAGTAAACTGAACAAATTCAACATTTCTCACTCACTTTAGCATAAAATCCTATGGTGTTACTACTCATAAGAATCGTCTCGAAGAGACGATTCTAATGAGTAGTGACACCTTAGGGTTTTATGCAGAAATAAAGATTTTAGTTTTTGAAATACTCCACTTATCTGGAGTCCTCAGTGCTTCAATAAAGTATCTTTATAAATTAAAGCTGTTGAAAGGCAAAATACATTAGTTACTCAATGGTTTTGTAAATGATATTGCATGAATGTCAAAATTTGAAAACATATACTGTGATTTTGCCTTAGAAAGTATCAGATCTGCGATTCTCAGGAAGTAGGTCCTGCACTATAACCCCTACATCATAGACAGTGCTCAATGATACTAAAAAGATGCATACAAGAGGCCCATGCAGCCCTTAAGTGCTCACCTGGAAATCAATCACGGGCAGGGTCATTTTTACCCTTGAGGAAAATAATTTGTTAACTCCAAAGAGGAGCTGTGGATTTTCCTTTATAAATTTAGACAAGAAATGTTTTGAAGTTTTCATTGAAAAGATCTATCTTTAGGTTCTGTGACCTAGATAGGTAACAGACTGAAACAAAATCATTTCAGAGAGGAAGATGTTTGAAGATTTCACTATATAACTCAGATCAACTCCGGGTAGGAGTGATTTTGGCAAAAATAGAAACTTTACATGGGATTCAAATGCGTATAATTCTGTTTACAAACACAATTTTGAAGGAAGCTTATTCTTATTTAAAACTTTGGATCATTATGTCTGCAAGTTCTCGACAATTGTGATAACCAGAGCCATCGCAAGATGGACGACTATTTCAGGGTTTTTTCATTATTGGAAATTTGATAATTTTTAATTTCTTAAGTATAAAATTTCTAATTTAATATATAAGGTAATTTCTAAGTCCATCAAGGGCCATAACTCACACTAAATGCAAACTAGAATTACCTGCCTTGATTGACTGCACTAGTGGCAAGGTTGTGGTGAAGTTATAATCCCATACAAGCAGCAGTTGCAGAGATATAAGCTTATTTGTAGGTTGCACAAAAAACCTTAACCAAAATATCTAAGTCCATCAAGGGCCACAACTCACACTAAATGCACACTTGAGATATCTGCCTTGATTGACTGCACTAGTGGCAAGGTTGTGGTGAAGTTATAATCCCATACAAGCAGCAGTTGCAGAGATATAAGCTTATTTGTAGATTGCACAAAAAACCTTAACCAAAATATCTAAGTCCACCAAGGGCCACAACTCTAACTAAATGCAAACTCGAGTTACCTGCCTTGATTGATTGCACTAGTGGCAAGGTTGTGGTGTAGTTATAATCCCATACAAGCAGCAGTTGCAGAGATATAAGCTTATTTCTAGGTTGCACAAAAAACCTTATCCAAAATTTCAAAGTCCATCAAGGGCCATAACTCACACTAAATGCAAACTAGAGTTACCTGCCTTGATTGACTGCACTAGTGGCAATGTTGTGGTGAAGTTATAATCCCATTCAAGCAGCAGCTGCAGAGATATAAGCTTATTTCTAGGTTGCACAAAAACTTTAACCAAAATTTTCTAAGTCCATCAAGGGCCATAACTCACACAAAATCCAAACCAGAGTTACCAGCCATAATTTGCTGCAGTAGTGGGGAGGCTGTGGTGAAGTTGTAATGCAATACAAGTATTGGATGTAGAAATACAAGCTTATTTGTAGGTTGCACAAAAAACCTTAACCAGTGCAACGGCGACGCCGACGCCAGGGCGACTGTAATAGCCCTCCATATTCTTCGAATAGTCGAGCAAAAAATCATCCATAAAGCCACTTCGTAATTTGACGTCAAAATGCATAGGGGTCGATTTCAAAATTAACAGAGATGTGAACGTGTACGCAAGATGTGTTTAATTAATCTTCCGGTTTCATTTTAAGTGACTTTTTTGCATAAAGTCACTTCAGTAGCGTACATGCTCACCGTCACGCCTAGTGCAAGCAACATTCCGTTTCTGATGTACTGTCTAATGACGTCATCTGGGATGACATGTCATTTTCGTAATAGAGCATGTCTGAGATCATTGGTCGTGTCAATCTGGCAATTATTCCGCATCCGTCGTCAAGTTAACCCTATACATGCTCTATTGGTTTTAGATCTGGTGATACCGAAGGCCAGGGCATGACATTGACGTTATTCTTGGCCTTGTGCATGCAGTTAAGATCTGCCAGGTATACGGTCTACGGGTACTGTTAGGACCGTGACATTGCATCAGACAATTCCATATTGTCTCGGCAGGGATCCCAAATCGCCGAGCAGTAACCGTTGCTGTCATGAAACGGTTACGTTGGTACGTTAATGTAAGCGTGCGGTCTTCTCTACGTGGCGTCATCGATCTCAGGCGATCCTGGACTTACCCCGTAACTCTGTAACGAGTAGTCAGGATATGAACTGTCTACCGTATGCGTCCAAAATGACGCGCAACATCATTTACTGACGCGCCCGCCGTAACCATGCCAAATGGCCTGAATTCTTTGATTTTCAGAAAGCTGTGGCATCTCAGTTTTGAAACGCAGATATTTTACAAATTTCCTATAAAGTATGTAAAGTTTCTATTTTTGTTAAGTATAGTTAGGACAATCTAGACAGATGACCTGTAGATAGTTATAATAATTTGTAAAATTTAGTTTTCATTGAAAAATTGTTTTTTAGTTTCCTGTGACCTAGATATGCCATGGACCTGAGCACTTTCAACAATATTGGTAAAGCATCTCTAGAAGTGTCACCATGCAAAATATCAAAGCTCTGGGTCCAAGGTTATAAAACTTTTGAGTCGAGTCATAAGTCATTCCTAGGCATCTGATTGGTCAGAATTGAGCTTAGGCTCAAATCTGACCAATCAAATGCTTGAGAACAGACTCAGACTCAGCTCAAATGCTTTATAACCTTTGACCCAGACCATAATAGTTTCAGGGACAAAGTTTGAATAGTCTTGATAGAGAACCTTAAGATGCTTTGTGCCAAATAGCTAAGCTAAGGGTACTGTGGTTTCCGATAAGATTTTTTAAGTTTTCATTGAAACAATCTATTTTAGCTGCTGTGACCTAAATAAGCAATAGACTGAAACCATGGTGCAACTTTGAGACAGAAAGAGAATCATATCAGGATCCATCCTGCTGAGTTTGGTAAATATCCAACTAGTGCTTTATTTAAAGGAGATGTCATTTTAAGAAATTGTTGACGATGAACAAACTACATCCCCTGGTGGACAAAGCGGCCACTGTATACATGTATCATGTTCAAGACTGCTTTTTACACAATACATAGATACACCTTTTTATGCATTTAATTTAATCCTTCACTGAAGAAAATAGAATACTGACCAGTCAGAAAGGGCCCCACAAAAGGAGTCAGGAGGAGAAAGGCACAAGATAAAACTGCAAATTTTATACTAATAAACATTTTCAGCAAGTTTTGTAAACATCCAATATAAAATGTTTGTGTTAAGAGAGCGGACAGGGCTTAAACAGCTATCTTTTAATAATTGAAGGGCAATAACTCTGATGTGCCATATGTGATTTGGGTAATTATCGAACTTGACCTAGATTATATACCAATAAACATTTTCAGTCAGTTTGATGAATATCCAATACAAAGTGTCTGTGTTAGAAAGTGGACAAGGCTGAAACAACCATTTTTTAATAATTCAAGGGGTATAACTCCAACATGCCTTATGCAATTTGGACAATTATCGAACTTGGCCTAGATTTTATAACAATACACACTTTCATAAGGTTTGGTGAAGATTGGATAAAAACTACTCAAATTAGAGAGCGGACAAGGCTGAAATAGCCATTTTTTAATAATTCAAGGGCAATAACTCCAACATGCCTTATGCCATTTGGATAATTATCGAACTTGGCCTAGATTTTATAATAATACATATTTTCATGAAGTTTGGTGAAGATTGAATAAAAACTACTCGAATTAGAGAGCGGACAAGGCTGAAACATCAATTTTTTAATAATTCAAGGGCAATAACTCCAACATGCCTAATGCGATTTGGATAATTATCGAACTTGGTCTAGATTTTATACCAATACACATTTTCATGAAGTTTGGTGAAGATTGGATACAAACTACTTGAGTTAGAGAGCGGACAAGGCTGAAACAGCCATTTTTTAATAATCCAAGGGCAATAACTCCAACATGCCTTATGCGATTTGGGTAATTATCGAACTTGGCCTAGATTTTATACTAATACACATTCTCAGCAAGTTTGGTGAAGATTGAATAAAAATTACTCAAGTTAAGAGAGCGGACAAGAAAAAGTGTGACAGACTGACGGACTGACGTACTGGGCGATTACTATAGGGCACCCACCTCTCGGTGGGGCCCTAAATAGGTTTACTTTAAACAATCATGAATATGCATCATAAGAAATATTTTCTTTATCCCAGAAGATGGTAGGTTAAGGTAGACTGAAGGTAAAGCAGAATGCACATAAGTTCTCCTGACGATCTTTTGATCACAACACCTTGCCAGACAATTTCCTTGCAAAAAGCATGGGTCTTGTGGACATGTTGATAGCGAAGAACCATTGAATCATCTCAATGCGACTTAAGGAATTCCAAGACTGAAGATCGCCTTTTCCCTTGTTATCTCGGCATTTTCCATGTTTAACGGAATATACTGAACACTCCCATATAAAAGCTGGACGATAATGTTAGAATTTATCCGAACGTAGTCCGAAATGTTGCAAATCTCGTCTTGTAAATTTGCTTGACCTTCCCCGCACGGGTTTGAATCCCGACCGAGCTGAATATATTCTTCTTTGAAATATATATCTTCTTATAACAAAACCTTGTCCTAAACCAATGATTAGATGTTTATAAATGCGCCTGACATTAACTTGCAAAAATATTTTTTTATAAGCCAAACTTATTGTTCAGTCTTTATAAAGTATTCAAGGTCTCCAACACTTTTTCGAAGACAAAATTATATTTTTCCAGTTAAGTTTTGTATGAAAAAATAAGCAAGTGGTTTGCTTTGCCCAAGTTATCATTTTTGTACAAACATACAACCTTTTAAGTCATATAATGTAAAATCGTATGGAAAATATTGCATATTTTTAAGGGGACAGTTCAGATTTTTAGCTCACCTGAGCCAAAGGCTCAAGGTGAGCTATTGGGATGGCCCTGTGTCCGGCGTCCGTATGTGCGTCGTCGTTAACAATTGCTTCAAATGACATCTCCTCCTATACCGCTTGACAGAATTCAACCAAACTTTACAGAAATGTTCCTTGGGTCAAGCTCTTTCAAATTTCTTCAAAGAATTAATAACAATGGCAACCAAAGTGAAAAAATAAGGAAATCTTAAACAAGGGCCACTATGGCCCTAAATCGCTCACCTGGTAACCATGTACACCGTGTGACCTAGTTTTTGACCGGGCATGACCCTCATTCCAACTTGACCTCGATTTCAATGAGACAAACATTTTGTTCAAGTTTCATGAAGATTCAATGAATTTTGTAGTCTCTATAGAGTGTTAACAAGGTTTTTCGATGATTTGACCTAGTGACCTAGTTTTTGACCGGACATGACCACATTCAAACTTGGCCTAGATTTCATTGAGGCAATCATATTGATGAAATTTCATGAAGATCAAATGAAATTTGTAGCCTCTAGAGTGTTAACAAGGTTTTTCGATAATTTGACCTTGTGACCTAGTTTTTGACCAGACATGACCCACATTCGAACTTGACCTAGATTTCATTGAGGCAAACATTTTGATGAAGTTTCATGAAGATCCAATGAAATTTGTAGTCTCTAGAGTGTTAACAAGGTTTTTCTAAGATTTGACCTAGTGACCTAGTTTTTGACCGGACATGATCCACATTCGAACTTGGCCTAGATTTCATTGGGGCAATCATATTGATGAGGTTTCATGAAGATCCAATGAAATTTGTAGCCTCTAGAGTGTTAAGGTTTTTCGATAATTTGACCTAGTGACCTAGTTTTTGACCGGACATGACCCACATTCGAACTTGACCTAGATTTCATTGAGGCAAACATTGTGACCAAGTTTCATCAAGATCCAATGAGATCTGAACCTGGTAGAGTGTTAACGAACAATTGTGGACGGACGGACGGACATCCAGCGATCCTAAAAGCTCACCTTGGCACAGGTGAGCTAAAAATCTTCTTGTCAAAAACTGCAAGGGCCAGAGCTTAGATATTTGGCACATAGCATCGCCTACATGTCCTCTATCAAGTTTGTTCAAATTATGCGCTTGGGGTCAAAATTGGCCCCGCCCCAGGGGTCACAGTTTTACATAGTTATATTGTGAAAATTTCAAATGTCTTCTTCTCTGAAACTAATATGGCCAGAGCATTGATATTTGGCATGGGGACACTTCTAGATGTCCTATACCAAAATTGTTCAAATGGTTCTAGTTGGTTGCATAACTAGGTCATAGAAGCTAAAAATAGATTTTTTTCAATGAAAACTTAAAAAACCTTCTTGTCTGAAACTACAAAGGCCATACTTAGATATGTGGCACATAGCATCGCCTACAGGTCCTCTATCAAGTTTGTTCAAATAATGCCCCTGGGGTCAAAATTGGCCCCGCCCCGGGGGTCACAGTTTTACCAAGAGTTAAATAGAGAAAATTTCAAAAGTCTTCTTCTCTGACACTAATATGGCCAGAGCTTTTATATTTGGTATGGTGACACTTTTAAATATCCTTTACATATTTTGTTCAAATGGTTCCGGTCTGTTGCATATCTAGGTAAGTCCTGGACATAAATCATTTTCTCCATTTTTTCAGCTATTCTCAGGTGAGAGATATATGCCCCATGGGGCTCTTGTTTAATTGTTCACATCATATGATGCAAATATTGGTACAATAACTTTTATTTTGTGATGTTCACGTCTTCTGGCATAGGCATGACACACAAAAATATCAGTATATTTTGTTAGAAAAGGTAAAAATCACCTTTCAGGAATATTTGTCTTTTAATTTTCTCGCATATTTTCCTACCTGTAAGGCTATATACAATATTTCAAATATTTTGGAGAAGAGATGGCGAAAAGCCTTCATATCTCACACAAGACACGGGAATTACATGTATCTATTCATAAAATCATTTTCACATTACAATTACCCTACCTTCAGTGTTGGAATACCTTAAGGCGCATTCTGCTTTACTTTCGGTCGGCTTTAAGCTATCTGCTAGAATATCAACTGTATTTCTTATGGTGCATATCTATAACTGTATGAAATTGAAATATTTTCTTCAATGGAAGAATAAATTAAAGGCGTAAAAAGGTGAACTTATAAGGGAATGGGTTAAGGAGCACTCTGGTTTACTATCAGCCTACTTTAAGCAACAATCTGTCTTCAACACTGAAAACAAGCTATTGGAGAGGGTTAACAAGAGTTTTCAGAGGAACCAACAAAGCCTGCCGGTGTCACATTTCATACCTTAAAAGCAAAGTCAAGGTCACTTAGGTCCAAATTTTTGTGTGCATGCATAAGGCCATTTTCCATATACACATGCATGACAAAATGAAAGCAATACCTCAAGGGACATATGAGTTAGCATTCCAAACTTTAACACAGATTTCAACACCTAAATACAGGCCCTAAGATAAAGGTCAAGGTCACTTGGGTCTAAATTTTAGCGTGCTTGGAAGGGCTTTGTCCACATACACATGCATATCAAATATTAAAGCAATACCTCAAAGGACATCATAGTTACATGTATAAGCATTTTTAGAAACTTAAATGCAGATTTTGTAACCTAAATATGTGCACCAAGTTTAACCCTTTGAACCCTAGTCCCGCATATAGGCGTGCTTTTCAAACAGTGTACATGTGAATAGTACATATGTCCTATGCAAACAGTGAGGACCCAGATCAGAGGGCTCTGAAAGGAGCCCTCTGATCAGGGTCTTCACTGTTTGTCATAATTCCAAAAACTGACAAAAACAACCCTTAAAAGTCGGAAATGGACTAGACTAAAATCGAAACTGGATTTGTCCATTTAAAGTTTCAGGGAGGAAAGAGTTAAGATCAAGGTTACTGGGATCAAACATTCTAAGTGCATGGAAAGATCTTTTCCATAAGCACATGCATACCAAATAACAAAGCAATACCTCAAGGGACATAAGAGTTACAAGCATTTTTCGAAACCTAAACACATTTTTCGGAAACCTAAATATGGACCCTAAGTTAAAGGTCAAGGTTGCTTGGATCAAACTTCTTAACTGCATGGAAAAGTCTTGTTCATATACACATGCATATCAAATATGATAATGAAAGCAATACCTCAAAGGACATAGAGGTTATAAGCATTTTTTCCAAAGTTAAACACACATTTTGAAACTTAAATGCAGTGGCTGAGGTAGGTCAAAGTCACAGGGGGTAAAAATGTTACATGGTTGGAAAGGTCTTGCTCCAAGGTATGTGTGGTGCAAGTATGAAAGATGCAGGTGAAAAGGCATAGAAGTTGTGAACACTTTCTTGAAACTGCCACAGTGAACAGTGAACAGCCATGTCAATGCCAATGACCTGGGGCCCGTTTTACTAAACTACTTACGCAAAAATTTTGCGTAAGTCAAAATTGTTCAACTCTTATTTTCGATCATAAACTTTTTCAAACAGCAAATAGCCAGATCAGAGGACGTGCTACAAGCGCATCCTCTGATCTGGCTATTTGCTGTTTGTAGCAAGTGATAATAAAAAATATAAATTAAATTTTAAAATTTTGACTTACGCAAAAAATTTGCGTAAGTAGTTTAGTAAAACGGGCCCCTGGTGACAACATAATTAAGCTCTCCTGGACATTGGTCTGGTGTGCTTAAAAGTATTCATGGTTCTATCTTTTGATTTAAGGGGCATGATTTCAACAGAATTTGGAGCACTAGAAACTGCAATATCCAAACTAACAAAGCATTGGTACTGCGAGTTTGGAGCATTATTTTGTATTTAACTGCATGAAACTGTTAGGCTTAACCCATTACCCAATAGCCAGTGTCTAGTTTTGCATATAAGTGACCACTTAAAGCAGGTTGAAAGCAAAGCAGAATGCGCCTTAAGGCTTTACTTTCAGCCTGCTTAAAGCTACCCTTTGATAGGATAAAGAATATTTTTCTTATGCTGCATTTTCATGACTGTATGAATTGGAACTATTTTCTTCAGCGGATGAAAAAATTGAATGTGCTAAAAGGCGCTTCTATTGGGAAAAGGGTTAATAAGGACATGAACAGACATTCCAAATGCTCAAAGGGCCATTTACCTCTGTTTTGCTTGTCATATCTTTGTTGTTTGTCACCATATCTTTGTTCCTTGCCATGTCTCTGTTGTTTGACACCATATCTTTGTTGTTTGACACCATGTCTTTGTTGTTTGACACCATGTCTTTGTTCCTTGCCATATCTCTGTTGCTTGACACCATGTCTTTGTTGCTTGACACCATGTCTTTGTTGTTTGCCACCACACATCTGCTTGCCATATCTCTGTTGTTTAAAGCTGTATTTTTGTTGTTTGACAACATGTCTTTGTTGTTTGTTACCATATATTAGTTGCTTCCCATCATATCTTTGTTGTGTGAAACATATCTGTTGCTTGCCACCACATATTTGTTGCATGTCACCATAGTTTTGTTGCTTGGCACCATAGCTTTGTTGCTTGGCAATATAGCTTTGTTCCTTGCCTCCATATTTTTGTTCCTTGCCACCACATATTTCTTTCTTGCCTCCGTAAGCTGTCAGCTGTTTATTCTTTCTATGCCATTTTCTCACATGTCCATTTTGTTCATGAATACTTTGGTGTTTGTAGAGGTAAGGCCTGCCATATTCTATCCCACAGTATTTACAAGGAATCTTTTTCGCACTACCCTGGATCAACTCTCCACATAGCCTCCTTTTTCTCCCAATCTTTTCTCTTGCATCCTTTCGACTGGCTTCTCTTTTACGTTCCGCTGATTTGCCTTCATTGATTACAAATTTACAGCCATGTTTGTCTTCAGTCTGTACAGGTATTAGATCTGTATATGTTGAGACCTCATCTCTATCTAGCTCAACTACTGGAATACTGTCATGAGAACAGTGTGTAGAATGTGCACCCTTACTAGTCTTGTCACAAAGCCCACATCTTGTATTCACTACAGTCTCTTGGTGAGGCTTACCTTGTACATGTAGTTTGTTTAAGCCTCCAAAACCTTCTATTCTACTCCTCATTAAGCATTGTCTAGTACCAGTTGCTGGACCAGCCGTTGTAGTCTCATTACAACATCGACTTGTCTTCTTCTTCTCCACTAACAACTCCCTGCGAAACTCTACTAGTGGTTCATGTAAGCCATCAGAACTTTTTTTAGTTTCTATACTAGACCTCTTTACACCTCTTCTAATTCTACTAGCTTGGACTACCCGCACAGATTTGTTACAATACCTGGACTTATTCTCCACTTTAACCGATTCCTTTTGTATCTCTACTAGCTGCTTGTGCAAAACATCTGAACCTTCTTTTTTAGTCCTCTTTAATCCTTTTCTAGCACTACTAGCTGGAACCACCTGTGTAGTTTCATAACACCGCACAGATTTATACTTCACTACTAATTCCCTTTGAATGTTTACTAGTCGCTTATCTAAGCCACCCAAACCTTCAACTCTACGCCTCTTTAAGCCTCCCCTAGTACCAGTAGATGGACCAGCATGTGCTGTCTTCAACCCTCTCCTTATTGAGGTAGGAGTTGGCATCAAACTTTTCCAATTGTCTCCCATAGGTTTCTGGTTTCTCATGACTAGGGACACTCCCAGTTGTTTGTTGTTCACTGGCTTGTCTGTGTTTCTGATCTTGTTTTCAGTTGTCTCATCTATTTCATCTTCATGAGAATATCCTGAACTAGATGCGCATGAACCCGACGTGTCAACTGAAAACCCTTTTGGAATTTCTGTAGACACTGCACATTCATACTCTTCTGAATCATTTTGTATGTTTTCATTCTCATCTGAATCATCCCTTACGTTTTCATGTGCATTTAACTCATCTGTTATGTTTTCATGCATATCTGAACTATCTGGCATATTTACATTCTCATCTGTACTATCAGGTATGTTTTCAAGCTCATCTGAATAACTTGGTTTGTTTGGCAAGGCAAACTTTATACCAATATCCTTCAAACTCTCTCTAAATGAAATGTCTTTACTCTCTCTGCCTTGACTGCTCACACTATTCTGTTTCGAGTACCTCTTTGTTGTCATTAACTGATAGTTTAGCCTTGGCCTTGCTGCCAATCTCTCACTAGCTCTTCTAGTCTCACTTTTTCTCTTAGCTATTGGAATTGTCTGTTTTATTGCATCTTTTTCCCTATTCCCGATAAATTCTGCTGCTTCTTTCATCAACAAGTTACTGTGCTTTGACTTTTTCCTTCTTAATTTCGATTTCTTTTCAGATCTTAGAACTTTACCACTAATAAAGTCAATATTTGTCTTTTTCTTACCAACTCTTGTATTTGTTCTTTTCATAATGTTCTGTAAATGTTGCTGTACTGCCATTACCTGTTTGTTATCCAGACTTTTATACTGGCCTATTTGTGACGTAGTCTCCGAGCTGATATAGCTGCTACTGGCTTGCCTGCTGTGTTCAGGACTGTTGGCAATTTGTTCATCTGTTACTTGCTGAAATAATTGGGTGTGCCATCTTCTTGCTGTGTCATTTTGTTGCTTGCAAAGAGCTTTTGAATGTGAAATGTTCTCTTTTGCATCTGCTACATTCTGCCATACACTTGTCCCTTGTTTTGCAATACCTTGTTGCTTGCAGATAGTTTTTGATTGTGCCACTTCTTCTACGTATTGTTCTCCATTGGGAGTGATACCATTGTCACTTGCCTGTCTGTGAACAGTTACAACTGTTGTTTCCTTTGTCTCATCAACAACAAACTTTCCTTCAAACTCACACAGTCTTCGACCACTGGAAGTAATGCTTGTTGAATTAATGCTCATTGAATTACCTTGGCACTCCATTAAGTTTTCAGCGTCAAAGAGGATTTTCCGAACATGATTAGGTTTGTTGTGGTTTATTTCTGCTCTGCTTTCAGAATTATGTACTTTGTTTGAGCCAATCTCTTGGTATTCAGTATCTGACAGAATAACATAGTCATAATTGCTTTCATTTTCAAAGTTTAATTCCTCAAAACTTTCAATATCAAATGACTGACTGCTGGAACTGTTGTTACTTAAAAGCCTGAAATTGGTTTCATCATCACTGTCATGGCTATAGAAATGAAGTCCAGGGGCCAAACAGTTTAGATCCTGATCTGTTCCCATGTTAAATGGTGCATGATGTGGATCTAAACTGTTGCCAAATGTGAAAGACTTCAGAGCAGGTTTACAGGATTGCAATGGCTTCAAGACAGAGTCTGTGACACAGTTCTCACATGCTTGCTGTGAAGTGCACTCTGGTTGTTCAATAGAATATGCAAAGTCACAGTTCTCCTGAGTGCTAGTTGAACTTTTCCCTCTTGTAACGGCCAGTTCCAGATCTGTAAGCGTCTTCAGTTCTCCAGTCTCTAGGCTTGAGCCTTCATTATCATTGTTCAAATGCAAAACCTCTGCTACACAATCATCTGATGAATACAGTTCTTCATCAGAGAGCCAAACATAGGAGTATGGTTTTAATTCTTCAATGTCCGAATCATCTAGATTTTCAATAATATCTTCCTCCGTGTCAGCACAGCTTCCTGTGAGGTGTGAGGTATCATCAACAGCTGAATTCATATCTGGATGTTTTGTCTGCCTTGTTATTACCTATCTTGATTACTAATACAAAAAGTATATTTGTGAGGCAAACGCATGCACATTTTTCACTGTACACTATGTTTAAACCATAGAACTGAGTGGCAATTACACTGGAGATGATGTTAATAAAGTTACGGTATTAGTTGAAACAAGTTTTAGTGCATACCAACACCAAGAGCAAGAAGGTACTCATACACACCTTCTCTGTTGCGTCAGCGATTCTAATGTAGTAAATAAACAACTGGCTGGCTAGCAAGACAATGAACTCTTCTTTTTTTTTTTTATCTTTTCTCTGGACATGCATTGGTGATGTCTTCTCTCTGTCCCTATAAAACAATGCAAAAACATTACAACCACTGAACAGAACACAATTGATGGCATATTATAGACAACATTGCATGAGACAACTCTTTGCATGCTGGGTAATATTTTCATCAAATTAGAATTTTCAAAATTTCTTTTCAAAACAGGGTCAGAGTGTCAAATTCTGAGGATCCTGAAGAGACCCACAGCAATTTGCACAACAGATGCCACGTTATGGCGTCTTATCAGTATCCAAACTGTTTTCAAAGGTTATCATGATATCACCACTGGCATGCACAGAGTAAACCCATTACCCTATCTAAACACAGTTTTCAGCCTTTGAATTTATTCCCCCACTAAAGCAAACAGTTCCACTTTATACAGCCATGCCATAAGCAAAACCTCAAGGGACATTAATATAGGAGTTCAACATTTTTCAAAAGCTATATGCATATAACAAAACCTAAGCGCTAGCCAAGTTTAAGATGATTCTTTTTAGGTAATTGCCATTATTGGGTTCAATAATTTTGGATGGAAACCTACAGTTCAAGGTCAAAGTCACAGGGGCCAAAATGTTTGCATGCATGGAAAGGTCTTGTCCATATATCCCTTTACCACCATTATTCGAACGCAACAAAAAATCGAACACCTAAATCATTTCACGTGATATCTATGGTTACTAACAGTTTTGCATAACCGCGCGTGACATTTTGACACCAACATCTGTAGAAACGTCAAGAACACAAGATCGGCAAGAATTATCAGTAAACAGGTAAAAGGGCATTTGTTGAACTTCACTGACTATAAATATTGCATTTACACCTAATCCCAAATTTCCCAATGCATAAATATGCCTTAGACTACATTTTCTGCGAACAAAAATGACTAGTGATGTGTCGGCTGCATAACTTTTACATTTACCAAATTCCTAGTGGTCCGGACAAATTATATTTAGGGTTCAGACCACTAAATCTGATCAAATCTCGAACTAGGGTCCTTATCAATTTTTTTCACTTTTTTATATCCTAAACAGTGTTTCATATAAAAAGTAACAAGAAATAAATAATACAAAAAATATTTTGACAGGTTCGAGTTTACTAAATATTTAGAAAAATCTATTTAACAACTTTTAGAAATTTCTTCTTGATGGCTGTGTGCACTTTAAAGTGTGCAGCTCTGCCAGGGTACTTACAAGGGGAGGTCCCTTCTGCTGCCCTGCCTGTAGCCATTAATGATTGATATGTCTAAACTACTGTAAGTTATATGAAAAAAGTTGACTTTTACTTTTTATGAGGCTTTAGACTCTTGTTTTATGTTTTTTCTGACATTATATGAACAAACACCAACCCTACTGGACTATAAATAGTAAATATTTCGTGGTATCAAACCTACTGTTCGAATTTAGGTTGGGATCCCTCTGAGAATGAAGTAAGTGGGCCACCATGCTTTGTTTACATTGTTAGAGAACCGATTTGAGTTGCAACAACTTACCCATCGTATTTTAAGTTGAAAACGCCCAGTATATCCAGTATTCATGTAAAAAATAACTTTTATTCACATAACAATTTGAAATTGACTAGAAGATGCTTAGGTGTTCGAATAATGGTTACAGGTACCGGGATACATATCTGTCCAGTCCTCCAAAGTCAGACTTTTCGCTGACGACACAGCTATCTGCCTCTCACTTTCTGTAGCATCTCACTCCAGCTTCTTACAAGTCATGACCTCACCCAGCTCGAACTATGGGAGTCTAAATGGGACATGGCTTTCAATCCTTCTAAATGCCAAGTACTTCACATCACAAAACGCAAAACACCCATTCCCACAAAAATACACCCTGCATAACATAACTTTAGACTCTGTCAACACCGCCAAATACCTGGGTGTAACCATCTCAAATGACCTTTCATGGCACTCACATATAAATAGCATTACTACAAAGGCAAACCAGGAGAAACTCTCGAATTTTTACGCAGAAACATCAAGGTACACTCAGAAGATCTAAAATCTATGGCATATAAGACACTGGTGAGGCCGCAGCTGGAGTATTGTTCGTCTGTCTGGTCTCCTCACTGCGGAACTCTCATAGACCAGATAGAGTCAGTACAGAGGAGGGCCGCCCGCTGGGCCAAAAGGGACTACGGGCGCACCTCCTCTGTCACTGACATGCTAACTTCTGTAAACTGGAGACGGCTAGACCTTAGACGCATAGATCAGCGCCTGGTCATGTTCCATAACATCCTTCATGACCAGGTTGCCATTCCCCTTCCCAAATATATGTGACCCGTCCCCAACAACTCTCACACTCCTCTCATCCTCAGGCATTCCAAATTATTCAAACAACAAGAGGCCCATGTGGGCCTAAATATCGCTCACCTTGAAAAACCAACACAAGGGTCACATAACCCCTGGTATGGGATCACTTTTCACCCCAGAGACATAATTTTCATTGAAAAAATATATTTTTAGCTCCTGTGACCTAGATATGCAACGGACCGGAACCATATTTACAATATTGGTTAAGGGCTTCTAGAAGTGTCATCATGCCAAATATCAAAGCTCTGACCATATTAGTTTCAGAGGTAAAGATGTTTGAAGATTTTACTATATAACTCTATGTAAAATTACGACCTCCCAGGGCGTGGTAATTTTTTACCCCAGGGACATAATTTGAACAATCTTGATAGAGGACCTGTAGATGATGCTTTGTGCCAAATATCTAAGCTCAAGGTACTGTGGTTTCAGACAAGATTTTTTAAGATTTCATTGAAAACATCTATTTTTAGCTCCTGTGACCTAGATATGCAACTGACCAGAACCATATTAATAATATTGGTTAAGGGCTTCTAGAACAATCACCATGCCAAATATCAAAGCTCTGGCCATATTAGTTTCAGAGAAAAAGATGTTTGAAGATTTCACTATATAACTCTATGTAAATTTACGAACCCCGGGGCGGGGTAATTTTTTACCCCAGGGACATAATTTGAACAATCTTGATAGAGGACCTGAAGACGATGCTTTGTGGCAAATATCTAAGCTCAGGGTACTGTGGTTTCAGACAAGAAGATTTTTTAAGTTTTCATTGAAAAAATCTATTTTTAGCTCCTGTGACCTAGATATGCAACAGACCGGAAATGTTTGAACAAGTTTGAAAGAGGACCATATAAGGATCATTCAGGCCAAGTTTGGTAAAAATCTATCCAGTAGTTTGGGAGGAGATGTCGTTTAAAGAAATTGTTGACAACGAACGGACGGACGGATGGACGAACGAACGAACGAACGATGACGGACGATCAAAATAGCTCACCTTGGCACTACGTGCCAGGTGAGCTAAAAACAGATTATCATAAATTCTCCTTCTTCCCTAGAACAGTGGTCCATTGGAATGTCCTGCCAGCAGACATTATTATGTCACCCTGTCTGGTCCCCAGTTCAATCAGGCTGTAAGCCAGATTGAACACATCTCCCCTTAAACACACCTGCCCTGTTTTTAACACATTTTCTTCTTTCTTTTATTCTTAATATTTTACTCTTTTAACAGTCTTGGCGGTTGACGCGCAACAGTTTAAGTCCCTGCAAAGGGTTCAACTGAAAAGGAAGATAGATGGATAGATAGATGCATACCAAATGTGAAAGCAATAACTCTCAAGGGAAAAAGACGGTATAAGCATTTTTCTAAACCTAAAGGAAGGTTTTGAAACCTAAACATGGGCCTTGAGTTCAAGGTCAAGAGTCAACTTTTTTTTTTATTGCATGGAAAGGTTCTGTCCATATACAAATGCATTCCAAATATGACAGAAATACCTCAAGGGACATACAGGAGCAATTTCCAAAATAAAATGCACATTTCCAAAAATAAACAAAGTGGTTGAAGTCAACGTTAAGGTAACAGGGTCCAAAATGTCACATTGGCATTAAGATCTTGCCCCATTAGGCCTGTGTTATGCAAGTAAGTACATGTAATGAAAGATGTTGATGAACGTTGTAAAAACTTCAAACAGGATCACCAACGACCGGGTGACAACATAAGCTCTCCTGGACATTAAAATATTTTCCAGCGACCTAAAAACTGCACTCGGTCAAGGTCACTTGGGTCAATAATTTTGCGAGCATGGAAAAGACTTGTCATGTAAATGTAAATAGGGGGAAAACATTATTTTCCACTTTTTTGTCTCTCACGATACACTGGCACCAGTAGCATGTTCAGTAAAGAAGTCGATGGCCATCGATTGCCAGTTGGCTATCGGTCTGAAATACAGTGGAGAAAATGTAATTATTTCGTTCAAACCCAAACGAAACGCAATGAAATACAGAAAATGACAAGATTTTGACAATTCAGACTTCCAGTTTTAATCTGTCGGTGGCAAACAGTTTGGGGCCTGATCAGACGTCGGGTTTACTGGCGTCTGATCTGGCTCCAAACTGTTTGCAATGAAAACTAGAGCTATCACTAAAGGTGATTGATACCCCTACTCCAAATTGACCTGTCACAAACAGCACAATGACATGTAGAAAGAATAATACATGCATATTAAGGAACTAAATTTCAAGTTGAAAAGGGGCATAATTCTGTCAAATGTAATGCAAGAGTTGTCACACTTGAAGAAAAGTCTCACAATACAACACTACTAATGTGTATACCACGTTTGAAGACAATATCATGAATAGTTTTCAAGAAAATGGCATGAATGTTCCAAGAAATTAGAACAAAATTTCTAGTTATAAAGGGGCATAATTTTGTCAAATTTTGTGCAAGAGTTGTCAAACTTCATGAAAAGTCTCACAATTCAACACTTATAATGTGTGCTAAGTTTGAAGACAATATCATGAATAGTTTTCAAGAAAATGGCATGTTCAAAGAAAAAACTCTCAAAAATCAAGTTAAAAAGGGTCATAATTCTGTCAAATTAGGTGCAAGAGTTATGAAACTTGTCAATAAGTGTCCCCAAATAACATTAATAATGTATGCCAAGTTTGAAGATGGTATCAGAAACAGTTTTTATGAAAAAGGCAAATGTCCCGGAAAAACGCAGTTTGTGCCCCGTGACCGTGTGTAGCGTGCAGAGTACAGCAGAGAAAACATTTTTGTAAACGCTTAAAATATTATTTTCATTGCAAACAGTTTGGAGCCAGATCAGACACTGTGTAACCCGCCATCTGATCAGGCTCCAAACTGTTTGCAACTCAGATTATAAGTGGTACAGTAGTCAGAATTGTCAAAAAGTTGTCATTTTATATATTTTGCATTTGAGGGGAAGAATAACGTTTTCTCTACTGTATTAGACTGGCAGTCAACTTGCAATCGAAGGCCAACGCTTTCTTTACTGAACTCACCACTGTTCAGTCTGTTCGATTGTTTGCCAACATAGTGAGTGTATCAAGCATTAGGAAGTTTTTTGAGGCAGGTCTTGCTTAAGGTAACCCCTATGTGTGCTTTATGTGGTACACTTTGACCAAATAGCACTGTACCCTTTGCAGTGGTACGCTTTGACCATAAACCTCCAACAGTCTGAACGGGTCTATGACAAAACGTCGACAGACAAAACGCCGACACGACAAAATGCCGACAGGACAAAACGCCGACGCGACATAACACCGATACGACAAAACAACGACTTGTCGTGTCGATCTTTTGTCGCATTTTTACAGGTACGTGTAACTATATTTTACAGGTATTCTTCCTGTAATTTTGAAGCTTTTCGTTGAGTGTTTATAAATACTTGGTAATTACTTTTGGTTAAAATAATGAATCTAACCTCGTTTAGTTCATTTAGTTCAAAGGCAAGTACCACGCTATAAAATATGTTGTTAACCTTATTAACAAGACAGATGTCTTGGTTTTTTAATTGCCCTGACTAAAATACACACTGTTAACTTAGTTTTATCCACTTGACACTTGTGCAAGAAACTTTGTATGAATATTCATTAGACCAAGAAAGCATGATGTTTAAAACCAATAGAAATGTTATAATAGAACAAATCTATTTATTCCATGAAAAATGTGACATTTCATCAATTCCTTAAAACGCCAAGTGATTACGCGTAACCTCTAAAATGTTCAGGGATTACTCCTAATCCCTGATTACACTTAATCCCTGTAACATATATACATGTATATTCAAAGATGAGTTTCAGGTAAATAAACTTTGTCGATGTTTGTCGGTCTTTTTGTCGATCTTTTTTGTCGATGTTTTGTCACGTCGGCGTTTTGTCTTGTCGATGATATGTCGTGTCGGCGTTTTGTCTGTCGACGTTTTGTCGCGCTCCCGTCTGAACAATGTATTCGGCTATCCCACCCACTCGCCTCCAGCCATCAAACATCAATTTATGCCAATCGAAATATGAGTTTGACAATTTTTCGTTTACTTTCATAAAAGTTAAATAAATACAGCTTTCATACCTGTTTCACAGACCAAAAGGAATTTGAGAGAGCGCAATTATCAAAATTTTTAGTGATTGCCCTTCGTGATGGATATATTGGTATTGAATCTGCACGTGCTGCTTGGCGCATTCGTGACGTCATTCAGCAATTTACTATTGCGGGTGCAAATTCCGTACTGCACTATATGTACCCTGAGCCCAAGATGTATACCTGTATAAAACAAGAGTTATCAGAGAGACAACAAAGCTCGCCATCGGCACATTTAGAAACTTAAAAGCACACTTAAGGTCACCGAGGTCAAACTTTTTGCCTGCATGGAAAGGTCTTGTCCATATAGACATGAAAATCAAATATGAAGTTACACCTCAAGGACATAGGAAATGTAAGCATTTTTGAAACCTAAACACAGATTTCGAAACCTTAACCCTGGATCTAAGTTCAAGGTCAAGGCACGAATTAATTAATTCGTGGTCAATGTCACAGGGGTCCAAATTTGTCTGTGCATGGAAAGGTCTTGGCCATATACACACACATACCAACTATGATAGCAATACCTCAAGGGACATAGAAGTAATAGGCATTTTCCAAACCTAAACACAGATTTTGAAACCTAAACGCGGGCCCTAAGTTCAAGTTCAAGGTCACAGGGGTCCAAATTTTTCTGTGCATGGAAAGGTCTTGTCCATATACACACACATACCAACTATGAAAGCAATACCTCAAGGGACATAGAAGTTATAGGCATTTTTCAAAACCTAAACACAGATTTGGAAACCTAAACGCGGGCCTTAAGTTCAAGGTCAAGGTCAAGGTCACAGGGGTCAAAATTTTCCTGTGCATGGAAAGGTCTTGTCCATATACTCACACATACCAACTATGAAAGCAATACCTCAAGGGACATAGAAGTTATAGGCATTTTTCGAAACCTAAACACAGATTTCGAAACCTAAATGCGGGCCCTCAGTTCAAGGTCAAGGTCACAGGGGTCCAAATTTTTCTGTGCATGGAATGGTCTTGTCCATATACACACACATACCAACTATGAAAGAAATACCTCAAGGGACATAGAAGTTATAGACATACTACACCGGGGGTATTGCAATAGCTCGTCATGTACTTCGTACAGGCGAGCTAAAAACAAACCCCCAAAAAGAGAATAGGACATGTCACGGAGTAAAAACAGAGCTGTTATTACTCCGTGGACATGTGTACTCTTCACAGTTATACCGTACGCTATTTATGTACATATGTTTATGCTCGACTAGTGTTCAAATGGGTGATTTTGCACCTTTTGAAATAATTGTCTCTAGATCTAGAGTTTAATAAAATCAGCAACATTAAAAACATATTTTTCTATGTGATGTTTGAAACTTGATGAAAAGTGTGTGAACTGGTCACAATTTATGTAACAAAGGTAGTTTTACTAGGGGAATAAATCCGTCATCCCTAAGTTTATGAGTGGCAAACAGTTTGATCTGGGTCCAAACTGAAAATGTAAGCCAGGTCGAGCTTAGCATGATAACGGGGATAAAAAATACAAATTCTTATGTTCAAGGGTACATGCTTATATTCAATATGAAGCATTTGCAATGAGTCTTAGGTCGTTCTCTTGATCGTTTGATTGGTCAGATTTGACCAATCAAACGCTTGAGAACAATCTAAGACTCAACGTACTCAAAGGCTAAATTATATAATATAAGAACTATGACTCAACTGAAAGACTTTACCTAAGCATGGACTCGTAGTCGGGATTTCTCTCTCGCTCCTGTCGAGAAGTGCTCGTTTCGGGAGAGACAGGGGTTCAATCCACGGCGCTAAAGGTCGTGACAGGCCTACAGCCAATGGCCTAACCCATGACCAACGTAGGCGGATGTGGCCGTAAAACGCAATTGAAAAATGTTCACCTCCAAGAGTCGACCTTTCCTTTTTGTACAATTGGCAATTTGGATACAGCGAAACAACGTAGAAAAAAAATCAGCAATGGAGTTCACCCTCATACGGAATTCAACTCTAGCTACCATTTGGTTTTCATTTCTTTTCAGTGTATTTGGATCGTTTGAAATACACATGTTGTGTGTCTTGTTAGTTTAAACATATTTTATTTCCAAAGTAATTTACAAACATTCATTCTTCACTTAACATAGAAATAAAGGGAAAAGGGTTAGGTCACAAGTTCTAACAACATTAAATAAGACCTTCCCCCAGTAAAGAAAAGTTTCATATGCTAGATGGTAGTAGACAATTTAGTATTTTTAAGATATGGAAATAGTTTTAGAACGTAAGCAGCAAATGATTGTGATATTGGTAAGTACCCATTTATGAGTAAGTTGTGTATTGCTTCCTTTGATAATTTATCGAATTAGATACCGTTGCAGCTATGTCATATTCCTGTGACTAACAGTGCAGATCCAGATCAGAAGGTTCCTGTATGAGCTCTCTGACTAGAATCAACACTGTTAGTCATTAAACTGTAATGTAAACTTTCTCAAAACGGGTTATGAATGATATGGCAAAGTTAAGAAATTCTTTCGACCCTTTGATGCACAGCTTAAGTAATTAATTAACCAACTTTTAAGTAGAATCAGTCATAGTTAGACCCATATGAAATTTCGATTACCAAAGTCCTTGAAAGTAGAGACATTACCACCCAGTATTAATAACGGAGATAAAGATAACTTGATTCATAACTTAATCTAAGTTTTCAAATCTACGACATTTTAGTAGACAACTTTTGGTGTGCGTCAAAGGGCTATGCAAAATTAACATTTATCACTTGCTTTAGCCACTTAATACATATATACAAGAAAACAGAAATAGTAAACAGGCGAAAGTAAAAAAAAAAACAAGCAAAAAAAACAAACAACAAAAAAGGTTCTTATAAATGTAAACATTCAGTGATTAATGAAATGGTTAATGATTGATGTCTTGTCCAGATTACCTTATATTTGTTATATAAATATGCTTATATAGAATTTTTTAAGTCTTTGTGAATACATTAAGCAATTCTTTTTGTCGCTTTTATTTCGTCAAACGTTAATGTCGGTTTGCCGTAAAGAAGAATTTGACAATTAAGCGGATGAAAAGTGCGAAGTTTGCGGAACAGGTCAAGTCGTTGAACAGTAAATAAAGGACATTCAAAGAAGTAATGCTCTACACTTTCAACTTGATATCCGCATGAACAGCTTTCTGTGATGGATAAATGGTTTCTAAATAGGTGCGAATTCAAGTTGCTGCATTTGTTGCGCAACCGAGCATGCAATATTGATATTTTCCTATCACCAGTCAATAAGTATTTAGAAACATGGTTTGTATTCGATAATACATTACGTATTGCTAGTTTAAAACCACACAGGGTATTACTATTACGAATCTCCAGTGGTAGATCATTCCACAGACTAGTAGCAGAAGGAATAAAAGATTGTGCATATATTTGGGTTCTTCTAGTAGAAATTACATAATCATCTGAGTTCCTCAGATTATAGTTTGTATTTGAGCCAACAATATTAGGCATTAAGTTTTGTAAGTAATCAGGACAGTCGCCGTTGTGTATTCGATACATATAAACAAGCTTCAAATAACGACGACGGTCTGATAACGATAACCAATCAACTTCACAATATAGGTCGTAAAGAGAAACAGATCTTGTTAGGCCGGACACTATTCTTGCTGCTTCATGTTGGATCTTATCGAGAGTCATTTTTTCACCTAATGTACAGCCATCCCAGACAACAGATGCATATTCCATAATAGGTCTTAAGTATGAAACATAAATTTGGTTAAGTGTTTGTACTTTAACTGAAAATTTTAATTTCCTCATGATACCTAGTAACTTAGCTGCAGATTTAGTTATGTTTTCAATGTGTTCGTGCCATTTGCCGTCTGAGCTCAGAGTTAATCCAAGATGCTTATGATTTCTTACAAAATTAACAGGAGTATTATTAAAGAAAATATTGGGATTTACAATATTTGAGTTAGACGTAAAAAGTACAATGTATAGCCTCTGTCTTGTTTGGTTTGAAATCTACTAACCACTTTCTAGACCAGGAATGAATAAGTGCAAGGTCATGATTGAGTATCCCTTCCGAATCATTAATATTTGACGTTGTACAAGATAAAGAAGTATCATCTGCAAATAGTCGCGAAATACTCAAGAGTTGATTAACAATATCGTTAACATAAACTAGAAAGAACAGTGGACCAAGGACAGAGCCTTGAGGTACACCAGCAGTTATAGATACTTCTTCTGAGAAAGAAGAACCCACAAAAAACTTTCTGTGTTCTGTTTCCTAGATAACTTCGAATCCAATCCAGTAATTTTCCGTCAAAACCGTTCTGTTTTAGTTTAAATAAAAGCCCTTTATGCCAAACGCGGTCAAACGCCTTAGATATATCACAAAATACAATACATGTAAAAAAATTATTGTCAAATGACTTGGCTACTTGATCATATATGTCAATCAGCTGAGAAACCGTCGAGTGACCCCTTAGAAACCCAGACTGTTTAGCATAAATTAAGTTGTTGAAAATTAAGTGGTTATAAAAATGTTTATAAACAATCCTTTTCATAACTTTGCCGATACAACTTAAGAGTGATATTGGGCGATAATTAGAGGAAAGACAGGTGTCATCCTTTTTAAAAAGGGGCATAACAATGGCTGACTTCCAACTCATTGGAAATGTAGATTCATGTAAAGACTTATTAAAGAGTGCAGTAAGAGGTTTCGATATAGTGTTGCATGTCTTTTTAAGAACAATGTGACTTGTTAAGTCCTCCCCTACAGCCTTATTTGTAATTAAGTTACTTATAATATCAATTGTCTCTAATTCGGTAATGTGAATAAGATCAATTATAGTATGAGTCAGTGAACGAAAGTTTGGAAGTTTAACTGAACTATCATCCACTTTCGATACAGAAGCAAAGTATTTATTAAGACAGTTAGCTTTTTCTACATCAGATATATGAAAAGTTTCATTGTTGTCGTGATCGACAGTTTTCAATGGTGGTATAACTTCAGAATATGATTTAGTTTTAATAAGTTGCTTTAATAACTTCCAATATTGTTTTTGGTTGTTACTATAACAATTCTGAATATTATGTTCTAAGTTTCCATAGAATTGTTCCTTAGCATGTTTTTTCATATTGTTAACTTTATTTCTGAGGCTTTTGTATTTAATCCAATGATTTAAGGATTTGGAGTTCATTGCAATAGATTTTTGACGATCTCGCTTACGGGAAACACTTCTAATAGCGAAATCGTACCATGGTTTATCATAGGGTCTAATTGTAACTTGTTTATGAGGAATACATAATTTAATTAAATCAAACATTTTTTTCGTGAACTCCGTAGCAGCCTCATGAACGTTACGAGTTTCAATAAAATTCCAATTTTCTTGCTCTATCATATTATTTAGTTTTTCAAAATCCCCTTGTTTATATAGCCAAACATGTCTTTTGCTATTATTTCCATAAAATAATGGTATTTTCATGGTTACACTTGTAGAACAATGATCACTGATGTTTGCCGGAACAGTGTCTATATCAGCATGTAAGGTTATCATTGAGTCAGATACAATAATAGGATCGATTAGTGTTGAAGAGTACTGGTTTAGTTATAATATTTTTCAAATTGTATAAGAGTAAAGTTTGCTTCAAGTGAGTGTTATGTTGGAGTTGGTATTCATTTATATCGCCTACAATTACAATGTTAGGGTTTGTGTCTAAAGCTCTATCTATCATATTTTCAAAGTCCTCCCAAAAAGAAATTAGAGTGTTAGGTGGCCTATAAATACAACATGATAACAATTTCATTTTCCCTGTGTTAATTTCAGCCCATATTGCGTGAATAGTATTATTTTCAAGCTCAAAGATTCGACGTGACACTAAGTTATTAGAGACGTACATTAATAAACCACTAGAATGTGCAGTAAAATCTTTACGGTACATGGACTTTTCATAGCCTTCTAAGATTAGTTCTGTGTCATCAATAACATTGGTCAAGTGTGTTTCTGTAAAACAGATAATATCAAAATCTAAGCAAGTGTCTTTCACATAATCAAGTTTATGGCGAATAGATCGCATATTAATTAAGGTGAAAAAGAGATAGATAATCAGTATCAGCAGGACCTGGGCTCATTTCCACGTCACCAGCTAAAATCAAAATAGCGCATGAAAAATTTGCAAAATTGTAAGTTACAAAATGTAGACAATACCATGAGTGTCAGAAACTTGATTATACCAGATATGTGTTTAACAAAACTAAAAACAAGGTTCGCGACATTGAATTCAAAGTTATGATAATATTTGCATTTCAAGCGACAGGAATGTGTTTTAGCATAGAATAAGCCCACTGCCGCTCGATATGCAACTATGTCATTACCTATTTGGGAACAGTACTACATCCATTAGTACAGTATAGGGCAGTGGGCAGACGTAATAGTATTCAAAATGCCATTGTGTTAGTGTAACTCTGGACAAGACAATCGAACAAGATGAAAAAAAATGGGAGAACAAAAAACCAATAGGTAGAAATAGAATGAAATAAATCATAGAAACATGACAATAGGGTTATACTAAGTTAAACGCTGTTAATTGATAATAGATGCACTTCAAACATGTTAATGGTAATAGCTACACTTTACGATTCAATCGTGTATATATACGACCATGTACTGGACAAGTAATCCAAACCGATGTTTTGTCTCTCATGTAGTTCATGTTCGACATTTATGAAAAAGGCTTAGTCCTGATTGGGAGAACAATGTGAAACTTGATAAATTACTTGATTGATATTACTGGAGCACATAGATTAATTGTATACAACAATTGTACGTATTACTTAAGTTTTTGGATACCTCTACTAATGTAACAATTTAACATGTACAATTGAAGAAGTTTAGTAAAAATTAAAATTCAAAGTAATAACCAATATAAAATTAGGACTAATTAATTGATATTTAAGTGACCTCTAGTTGCCCTTGACCTTGATAGACATTAGCCTGTTAGGTTAATTATACACAAGTGTTCTCCAAGTGCCAATCTAGAAGAAGATACAGGTAAATATTTGATTTGAACAAAAACACTTAAATACTTATCAGATGATGCCATAAACTTACATATATATGTTTCCGAATAGACAAAGGTTAACAAACTTAATGTATTTTATTATTATATGGTGTAAAGTAAAAAACTATAAGGGAGGCAACTCAGCACGTACACTTAGAACAGTTAAATAAAGAAGCGGGAGTTGTCTCCCCATCTTCTACCCTAAATTCAAGATTCAAGATTCACAGGCTTAATTAAGTGATGTAAACATAGATAATATAATGCACGAGACGTAGTATTCCTATTCAAGAACTGATATGCAGATGATATATAGTAATACCACTAAAAACGACCTATCATTCAACATGATCATGATAAAGATAAATATAAATGAAGAACTAAAGTAGAACCAGAGCAACACAGAACGTTCTTACAGAAGCCCTCTGCATTACTTTCGTCCCACAGTACGCCTTCATCTGGTTCAACTGAGGCATACCGGTATTTTGACAGTCGCTCATGACGAATAATACTGTAACATTTATAGATAATATAATGCATGGAAAACAGTTCTCATAGACACGAAATGAACATACAGTAACACCTCTCTATATTACGACCACTAAGTTGTATCAGATATTAGTCGTTTAAGACAGGTGTCTGCCTAAAGCAATGAGAAAGTGAAACAGAAAGCTCCTACAGGAGCCTTCTGTTTCACATTCACACCGCTTCAAGCCGTCACATGTCCTGTATATGGACAATTAGCCTTCTTTTTAGCGGCAGCAAACGAGGGGTTCCACTGTACATATATTATATAGCAGACCCAATCAACAGCGACTAATCGACGTTCGTTCAATATGATCTGGATCACAAACGTGTGACCGCGTACTGCAGGACCAGAGCAACACAGACAGTTCATACAGAAGCCCTCTGCATTACTTTCGTCCTACACTACACTGTTATACTGTAACATCCATATATAATATATCATGCATGAGACATAATGTTTGTATACTACAACCGAAAGCTTGTATAGTGCGAAACCTTTTAAAACACATCCTATCATTCAAGATTTTTAGGATTATAGAGAAAATAAAATAAAGACAAAGAACCAAGAACAACACGTTACAGTCCAAAGCGGGACCAGAGCAACACAGAAAGTTTCTACAGAAGCCCGCTGCATTGCTCTAGTCTCACAGTAGTGACAGTACACTGTCATTTGATTCCAATGAGGCATGGTTTTTTGCGTCGCTCAAGACGTAGCTTTCAAACCCGAATATATGCAGCTGATGTAATGCATGAGATATAATGTTCTTACACAAGAACCGATATGTAGATGGTATACAGTTCTACCCCTCAGCAACGACTGATAGTTCAACATGAACTAGGATCATAAACACGTGACAGCCTTATGCAGATTCAAAGCAATACAGAAATTTCCTACAAAAGCCTTCTGTACTACATTCGTTCTACAGTACGCCTCAATCCGATTCAAATGAGGCATATTTTGAGTGTCGCTCATGACCAAAAGTACTGTAACATTTGTAGATAATATTATGCATGAAACATGATGCTCTTACACAAGAACTGAAAGAAATATAAAAAATATATATAGTATACAGCAGACCCCCACGACAAAGACAGATCGTGTGTCTTGTTTAGGTTTTGTTGTACCGGTTTTGTTTGTTTCGCTTTTGGTACATTTTGTCTAGTTTGATTTACTTTTGGAGTGGATGTGTGTTTTGGAGATGGCAATTTGTTTATAGATCTGTTGGTTCTTTCTGTGTCTACAAATGGTTCCTCTTGGTGTTCGGAGGATGCGCGAAGAACAAGAAACTGTTTGAATCAGCAAGACTGTCAAGCTATTCTAATATTGACATGGAATAGTTTTGGAGGCCGCAACGTAAGCATGACCATCAATAATTTATATGAAACAACTCTGTGAACTTGAACTGTATTTTGATAACTCGATCTCGCTCAAGGCGAACATACCCGTATTTCAAAGTTAAAATGTGGCTACGCCACGTTTTGACATTTAAATATGGATATGTTCGAACTAACGCGAGTTCGAAGTATCGAGTTTACAAATTACTATTTTAATGCTAAATCCGGTTGCGAGCCTCTTTAAAGGAAAATTCAAGTCCACTGTCATTTAAAGAGACTCGCAACCAGATATAGCATTAAAAAAAGTAATTTGTAAATATGTGACAAACGCTTATATAAACGGGTAAGAATTAATTTAGGATAAGAAATTCTGTTTAAAAAATGCATTTCAATAAAAAAAATATTGAGCTCTGGTGGGAATCGAACCCGTGACCCGGCATGGGCGGACATAAGTCAAAATGAGGATACAGCTTGACCCCCTGGGCCACGGAACTATTCATATAGATAGATAGATAGTTTATTTCTGCAATAGACTTAATAGTCCATGAGCATATATACATGTAATATACAAAATATACATTCAATACCAAATCCGGTTATGGCTACATATTTCTGTTATTCAGTGATAAATTATTTTATTATTATTATATTGAACTCATCGGCAAATAGCGTTTAGCCTCACCTGGCACCGGGTTGTCCAGCATCTGGCCAGGCTCCAGGCTATTTGCATTGAAAATAATTGCTTCGGCTAACAAGCTAATATAAGGAGAATAACGTGTTCTTCTCTGTATATAATTTTGATATTTAGATTCATTATGGGAGAAAAGTGTTCTTAACTATCCAATTCATTATGGCAAGTTTTGTGCAGAAAATATTGATCTATTGATGTCAGCTAATTAGCCAACTAATATGTACAGAGCAAGCAGCGCTGTTTACTGCATACATATATGAATCGACTAATTACCTCCCTTTATCACATATTATTCCTATTAATTTCAGTTATTATATAACTTTATGTACATCATGTTAATCATCAAAATAATAAATGAATATAAAAGGGGATACGAGTATGTTAACATTTTTCCAGACAAGTATCGGCGATATTTAACTACACCAAAAAGTTGGTTTGACATCATATGTTATTGATAAAGTTAATAAACTGGGTTGCCATTTATACTTCCAATAATAATTACAATATCCCGTGAGTATTATACATTTATCTATTTAAAGTATCAAACAGATTTGAGCCAAATTAAACGCCGAGAAGCTCGGCGTCTGACGAGGCTCCGAACTGTTTGCCACTTTTATTTCTAGAAAGAATAATATCCCAATGTTTAATGCATTTATATATACAGTATCAATGTTACAGTCACTTAAAGCAGTTTTTGTGACGGTGAAACGAAACAACTTAAGAGACTGAGACCAAATTAAATAACAATAGTACATGAATGAGTCCCTATTATTTCAATGTGTTTCCTAGACATCGGAATGAAACACATAGACAAAAAGGGATGCACATCAAATGTTACTGAGTAACCGATGAATTGTATTAAACCATTTCCCGACATAGGCGGCAATAGTTGTCTTTACTAACAGTTTGGATCCTAAAAAATGACGTCGCGTCGCACGGCGTTTGTTATGGATTCGAACTGTCAGCGAAGCAATAATTGGTATGTTTACCGGTCCATTTGAAACTTAAGTCAATGTTTCACGCAGGTTGGATCCTGATCAGACGTCGTGCCACGCGCCGTCTGATCCGGATTGGAACTGATTGAAATTGGTATCAGTATTTCATCGTTACTCTACCCGTTTTGAAAATACATGTACATGTAATAATATATACAGTCTTCAAAGCATATAACAAAAATGTTAATTGGATAGTTGAATTTTACTAACAATTTGCACTCTGATAAGACGTCGATTCGTACGGCCTTTACTTTGGACTTTAACCATCAGCGACGGAATTCTCTGTTTGAGGTCGGCTTTGCACACAGTTCGGGTCCTGATCAGACGTCACGGTTCACGGCATCTGATCTGGATTTGAACTGCTTGCAGCTCTTATCGGTATTTCATCGCTTCGCTACCTGCTTTGAAAACAGTAGTTTAGGTAACAATTGTTTTCAAAGCAGATAGCAGAACAATTGACGGCATACGAATTAGTCATAATAAATGGTGAGTCAACTTTTCAAAAACAACAATATTACTTTATAAACTTTATCTGGAGAAAAACATTTCATCTCTTTTTTTCATACTATGATATATGTATATCGACAGGTTTCGTGCTTCTTTAACGTTATTAGATTTCATTAGTTCTATAAATTTTGGGATATTTGGTCTGTTCCAGTAATACCTTTTTAAGTATTTTGATCTAAGTTCATGGTAAAGAGGGCATTCTATAATGAAATGAAATTCGTCTTCCAGACTGTTACAGAACTGACACTTACGTTCTGATCTTGGTGTAATATTAGGTTTCGTCCAGCGACCTGTTTCTATTTCTAATCTATGACTAGATGTTCTAAGTCTAGTTAATGCATATCTATATTTAACAGTCATTATGGCATCTAGATATTTACTAAATTTAAAATCAGCAAAAAGAATGTAGGTAGTTGCCCTTGTGGAATTGCTTAACTCGTCATGTCATGTCTGGGTAAAATTGTCTTTTACACGCTGTTTAAAAATATTTAAAAACATTTTTCTGTTACCTACACCTTGATTAAGCCAAACTTCATTAAATCCAAAATTTTCCAAAATTTGTTTGACATAGACAGCCCAATTATTTTTGTTTGGGTGGTTTTGTAGATCATGAATCATTAAGTTGTAAACTATTCTAGCATATTTTCTTCTGTCTAAAGAAATAATCTTAAGCCAGTAGCGAATAATGCTAATAAATCTATAGGTTTGTAATGGATATCTACCAAGTTCGCCATAAATGAAATTATTCTGAGTCTGTGGTCGTACTCCGAGTAACTGTTTCATGTATTGTAGATGTATTGTTTCTAGTTTCTTGGCTTCTAAATAGCCCCATACTTCGGACCCATAGCTGAGAATAGGTACTATAAATTTTTCAAATATATCTAGTCTATGACTAATTGATAATGTCGGAAATTTATGCAACATTGCTTTCAATTTAAATAAACACTTAAGTGATTGACCGCTTAGTGCGTCGATAGTTAAACTAAAGCGCCACCTTTCTTAAATATCATGATTTTTGTTTTCTTAACGTTAACTTGTAGTTTCCATTTATCGCAATAATTAGATAGCGTGTGTAACCCGTTCTGTAGACCTATCTCTGTTTCAGCGAAAATAACAATATCGTCCGCATATAGCAACAAAAATAACTTAAGCATTCCAATAGCAATACCTTCACAACCATTAACTCATTGAGCCCTAGTGACGCATATATGCGTCTTTTACCAGATATGTACCTGTGAAGAATATGCTTGTCCTATGCAAACAGTGAAGTCCCTGATCAGAGGGCTCCTACAGGAGCCCTCTGATCTGGGACTTCACTGTTTGGCATTTTGCAACATATTACAAAAAAAACAACCCTAGATAGTCTAAAATGGACCAGCCTTTATTGCAAACTGGAATTTTCCATTAGAAGTCCCAGGGGATAATGAGTTAAGCTTCCAGATCGTTAACATAAAGAGCAAAAATTAGAGGTGATAAACAGTCCCCCTGGAATACTCCAAGATGACATTCAAAGGGTTCGCTCAGTGTGTTATTATATTTCACTCTTGTTTTTATATTAGTATAAAGTGATCTAATTATGTTTAAAATCTTACCCCGTACTCCATACTGTACAAGCTTATAACATATGTTTTCTCTGACGAGATAGTCGAATGCTTTAGTATATGTATATGGGGTCGATTTAACGTATTTTAGTGGGAAGCGATGAAGAGTACATACAACTGCATAATTCGGCTCGGGTTTATGTCTTAGCCCGTGATCAATTTCTATAGCAACTGTAGACGCTATGGATAAAACGATGGAAAATAACTTAAAAACTAAGATTTGAAGACATTTCTAGAGGGTGTTTTTAGACTGGTCATATTTTTCCAATGCCAGATGCACGATAATGCTACCCTTTTGGTTATATTTCTATTTTCTTTTATTTTTGCAAATGCACCATCTGGTTGCGAGTCGCTTTAAAGACCACCTTTGACTCTTTGGTTGTAACAGCGCTCCCTCTCTACAAAAACACCCACTGGCAGACAAAAATTGTGTGCGTTGTTCGGAGGGAGTCGTTATTGGGAGGGACATTGGATTTCATTTGCAAACAGCTTAAATCCAGATCAGACGCCGCGTCACGCATCGGCGCTATTCTTGACTGACGGGTCAATAAAAACGGAAAATACATGGTTCAAGTGTTGTGGACTACTTGATAACAAATGTTAATAATTTTAATATGTTAAAAAGCTTTGAAATTTTAGATTTGAATGAATACTCGGATCACTGTCCTATTACGTATAGTTTTGAATATTCCTATAATTCGAGAAGTGAAAATATAGAAGGAACGCCTCTTAAGGAGAAAATAGTTTGGGATAGGAGCAAGGCAGAATCCTTTAATCAATATTTAAATGATAAACGAGAGCAGTTTGTTGATATTGTTAACATGTTAGAAATTGAAGATTGTAATATAGATCAGATTATTCAAAAGTTATCGGATACAATTTATGATATAACGAAAGAAAACTTTGGTAAGAAAACATACGGGACGAGAAATTGTAATAAAAAAGAACAGAAGGTTCCCTGGTTCAATGATGAATGCAGGCAAGCTAAATCGGAATTTTATAAGTGTAAAAGACTGTATAAGGGTAATAAATGTAACTTTAATTTACGTAAGTTTATGGAAAGTAGGAATAATTACGTTTATGTAAAAAGAAGAAATAAAAATAATTATTTTAGAAAAGAAAAAATAAAATTAAGTGACATGAGTATGAAAAATCCTAGTAAATTTTGGAAATTCATAAATAAGTATAAAAATAATAAAAACAAAGAAAATTTAATAGATTCTGAAACCTTTAAGAATCACTTTGCCAAATTATCTAATGGAGTTGATGCACAGTATATATATGATGAAACGTTACCATTACCTGATACAGATATAAACATTGAACAGCTTGATAAATTGTTTGATTGTGACGAAATTAACAAAACTATTGCATCCTTAAAGAGGAATAAAAGCCCTGGTATCGACAACATTGCTGCCGATTTCTTTATTGATGCAAGAGATTTTATATCACCATTTCTAGTACCTATTTTCAATAAAATATTTAATAGTGGAAAGTATCCTTCATCTTGGACGACCGGTATTATTATACCTTTGTTCAAGAAGGGTGATAAGGAAAATCCAAATAATTACAGAGGTATTACCTTGATAAGCTCTCTGGCAAAAATTTTCTCTTTGTGTCTTAGAAATAGATTGAATAAATGGTGTGAAAATGAGCAGTTACTGAACTGTTCGCAATTCGGTTTCAGAGATAATAGGGGTACTGTTGATTGTGTTTTTATATTACATTGTATTATCCAAAAAATACTGTCTAGATCTAGTAACAGTAAATTGTATTGTGCTTTTATTGATTATGAAAAATGTTTTGATACAATCATAAGAGACGCTCTTTGGATTAAACTTGTGCAAACAGGTATTAGCTGTAAATTTTTAAGTATGCTTAAATCTATTTACAAAGATGTGTCAGCATGCGTGAAAGTGTCTGATTATGAAGATTTATCCGCTCTGTTCAATATAACGGTTGGGTTGAAACAAGGGGAGCCACTCTCACCGATCCTATTCATTCTTTTTGTGAACGATGTAAGCGATAATCTAGATCTTAATAAATTGACTGAAAAGGATCTCACACAGCTTTCTATATATTTACTTCTTTTTGCAGATGATATCGCAGTCTTCACGACAGATAAAAATAGCCTGCAGGCACAACTTGATAGTTTATATTTGTATTCGACTAAATGGGGTCTTAAAATAAATGTAGCGAAAACAAAGATTTGTGTTTTTGAAAAAAGACGATCAGCATTAACTTTTGAGTGGTTCATAAACAACGAGAAAATAGAAGTTGTTGATAATTTTTGTTATTTGGGTGTAAAATTTATGAAAACTGGAAATCTAGTCTATGCTTTTAAAGCATTAAAAGACCAGGCCACGAAAGCAATGTATAGTCTTTTATATTTATTTCGGAAAATAGAATTAGATGTACGTACCAAACTTCTACTTTTTGACAGGATGGTTGTTCCTATCATTACGTATGCATCTGAGGTTTGGGGTATATACAATTTCAAGGAGATAGATAAACTTCATATAAAATTTTGTAAAATCATACTTGGTGTACGATCTCAGTCTGTAAATTATGCAGTTCTGGGAGAATTAGGTAGATTTCCGCTTTCTGTTATATGCATAGAAAGATCGTTAAAATACTGGTTGAAAATCAAGAAATATGGTGATAATATGAGTACTGTTTATAATATCTATAGAGAGCATTGTATAACTTTGATGGGAAACAATAAGAGTTGGGGTAGTCATATAAAAAGAAAATTGGATAGTTTGGGTTACACGTTTATTTGGGATAACTTGGATACTACTGCCAATTACTTTCCTGCTATACAGAGGAGAATAAGGGACAATTTTATCCAGGAATGGCGAACATCAATAACAAACTCACCAAAACTAAAATACTATGTATTGTTCAAGGAATCATTTGAAATGGAATCTTACCTACAAAATATAACTAACAATTCTTTACGCATGCATCTTACAAGATTTCGTATTTCCTCGCATAACTTGGCTATAGAAGCTGGAAGATATACTAATATTGATCGTAGAAATAGAGTCTGTATCTTTTGTAATCAAAATGCTATTGAATCAGAATATCACTTTTTATTAATATGTCAAAAATATAAACAAGAAAGAGTTGAAATTTTAAAACATATTTCATGGTCCTCTCTAAATAAGTTCATAAAATTGCTTTCTTCAAAGAACAAAAAAGTTCAATTAAACGTAGCAAAATATATCAAGGTTGCAATGAATATACGAAATAATGTAGTTGCAGATTGATAATATCAATAATATACTATAATAGTGTATATACAAGTTATAATATTTTCAGTTGAATGTTTTGTACTTGTAAAATTGAGTTGTTAAGTTGAGTTGTGTTTATGTAAATGTCATGGTCATATTTCACGTTAATTGATCTATTGTACATGGCCAATGGCGCTTTTATGTTGCCGATTGCCAATAAAATTGAGTTGAGTTGAGTTGAGTTGGTAAAACAGTTTTAAATCGATTGGGACTCGAACTCGGAGCCCTTGGAATGTAAGTCATTCGCTCTGACGTAACGTCAAAAGCTCATGACCCACAGCGTTACACATGACGTTGAAATACAGTTCTACTAGATCTACCAGGCTAATGAACTAGGTCGCCTATACATGTATATGTACCATCTATCGTGTTTTTTTTCACTGATGACGTTTATATACAAATAATGGTGACGTCTATTATGACATCACTTTCTCCATTAAAAATCAATATTGGCTATATTGGTACGGTTGGGTTTTCCCCACGACCAGAGGTAGGTACACCTGTCAAAGTTGATGTTTTAAGCAGTGGAAAATGAAAAGACTGTCGAGACTTTGAAGAAATAAAAGAGCAAAGCAGAATTTGGTATGTTGACTGTAAGCAATTGTGCATACAGCAAATGAGTCCATCTATTTAGAGTACAATTTGACAATCAGTGTAGACTCAGATCAGCATCTGTATGAAAATTCGGCGTCTTACCAAGGTCTGCATTGTTTACTATTCATGGGTACGCGCCATGTTTTCTGGACCCATGCAGACCAATATCAGTTGCGGCATTATCAGTGGTAAAGTATTTATGTTTACACTGTTTGCTACGTTTTATGATTCGAAATTCACTCGAAGTTGGGTCTAGAGAGCTAGTCAATAAAAAAAGCTGTAGTTATTTATATTCTATACACGCGTTTTTTCTGATGTTCATTATGCGGTTGTGCTTATGTAGAGACACGGTGATGTTCTTTTCTTTTACAAATATACCAATTTGATTCTTTTTCAATTAACATGGAAGTTTCGTTTTTATATCTGCAAAGTCCCCTTTAGATATATACAAACACAAACAAAAACAAACCCGAAAAATGTTTAAACGTTATCTATAAGTTACACATAAACTAGCGTCTGGGACATTTCTTAGGGACAATTTGTTTGGTTAATTACAAAATTAGTAAATTGAAAAGTACAATAATTTATATATCAAAATAATCGCAAGAAAAAGTGTATTTTTCCTATCTGACTATTTTTGGGCTAAAACTCATTATTATTTTAATAAAATAGCGCTAGTTTTTCGGAATAAGTAAATATGACGTTGATTTCTTACTTTGGGACATTTGAATGGACAATCCATTTCACGGATTACAGAAATATCTGAAGCGCTTTTGGTAAAACGACACCATATTTCGAAACAGGACAAAAAGTGTATTTTGCCAACAAAAATTATTGAACTAATATAAATTCTTTATATGTCAGATATTTGATTAAAAACAGTGCATACAATTTTTTTGGCGCATGGGACAAATTCTCTTACTTTAGTAAGTCAGATTTTAAAAGTCTCAATTATTTTTTATTTCTCCATCTATTTCTGTCTTGTGATATTTTTTTGGAATCGTCTGGAAAAGACGATTCCAAAGAGATGTCACAAGACAGGATTAGATAGAGAAATAAGAAATTAAATGTATTTTAAAGTTTTGACTTACGATCGTTTTTGTCATACGAAGTTTTATGAAACGGGCCCCTGGTGGGACAAAATAGCGTCTATGCCCTGTAAAAGATCTCAGTTCATCATCAAATGGTCGATAAATGGAAGGTAAAATTAAACAAAATTTAAATACAAGACATGATGTACAGAACATAATTTTATTTATAGATTTGTACAAAGAACGTGGACGTTTTTAACTAATAACACATTCAACCATAGTGATACATATAGTCGTCATAAACAAACAATGTACGTGCAAAGAATACACTTGTCCTTTTGCAATCCGTGCATACCCTAGTCAGAGAGCTGTATCACAGTCCTCTGATCAGGATCAGGTGCCCGTTTCATAAAACTTCGTACGACACAATGGCCGTAAGTCAAAACTTTGAAATATATTTAAATTCTGATTTCTCCATCTTATCCTGTCTTGTGATATCTCTTTGGAATCATCTTTTCAAGACGATTCCAAAGAGAAGTCACAAGACAGGATTAGATGGAGAAATAAATAATAATTGAGACTTTATCTGACTTACGACAACATTGTCGTACGAAGATTATGAAACGGGCCCCTGTAATAGTAATTTACAAACAGTTTTGCTCCTGATCAGACGCCGCGTTACGCGGCGTCTGATCAGGAACAAAACTGTTAAGCACTCATTCCGAAAATACGTTGGTCTTCAATTTAAGCAGACGACAATAGAAGACGACAATTGTTTAAAGTAGATGACGTCATGGCCGTGAAGGGGTTAATGGGCAATTTATATTTTCCATTAACAACTTCATGGGTGAATGAATTAACAAGCTCTTTAACACATTGAACCCTTGCTACAAGTATACTCGTCATTTACAATCAGTGTACCTGTGTGGATTACACTTCTCCTATACAAACAGTGTAGACCAGGAGTCATATGATCAGGGTCAACACTGTTGGTCATTTTGGAATACAATTATTGTTAAAATCAACCTTAAATAGTAAACGACGGACTAGACTTATTTTGAAATTGGAATTGTTCATTAAACGTTTCAGGGGTAATGAGTAAAACATCGGCACACTACTCGTTTCAAGAGCGCTAACTGTGAAACTGTGATTACATTTGCAAACATTTTGTATTCTGATGATATGCCTAATACGTTGGTGTCTTATCAGGACCCAAACGTTTTGACATTAGAATATTTTAAGTTTAGAACAGAACAGAACAGAACAGATCTGTTTCAGGTGACACTTATTGCAGACTAAAATACTTAGCGTTCAATGAGTTAATTACTTACCTCACACTATTCTTTTTGAAGAATTATTAGTTTCAATCACCTTTATATCTGAGCTTCTCTGAAATAAAATCGGGCAACTGATATTTAAGAAATGAATTGATTTTTTTCGGCGTTCTAGCGAAATGAACGACAGAAAATTATCGGCAAATACCATGAATTGCGGCAGTCGAACGACGAAAAAAATCTGTTCATTTCTTATATTTACAATGTATTTGCTGTAATTTCTAATATTAGATTAACCCTTAGCCCGCCAAATAAATTGTCGTCTGCTATATTTCTCGTCTGCTTCAAGTTTCAAAGTGCTTCAAAGTTGCTCAAAATTGCTGAAAATGTTGTCCGAGTGTCAAACAGCTTGGATCCGGATGAGACGCCGAGTTACTCGGCGTCTCATCCACATCCAAGCTGTTTGCATATGGAGCTATAGTCGTGAGTGGCAGGCTAAGGGTTAAGATTTTGTAAGTATGCATATATAGGATATTACATGAGTGCTCATAATTTATTGGATTTATTAAACGAGTATTTTAGAAAACGATAAAAACGAGGCCTTGCCGAGATTTTATCGTTTTCTAAAACGACGAGTTTGATAAATCCAATAAATTATTAACACGAATGTTATATTCTTTTTATAACATAATCTAGAAAAGTTATTTATCGCAGCCTTTGAGGTCAAGTGAATGCTTAGCGCGATATAAGTAGATCTATACAGGAAAAAAAGTTGTTCCAAATTAACCCCGTTCACTAGCATAATGTTTATATTATTGTATGTATTAGTAAACACTTTCATGTAGATATAGTATTGCTTAATTACACCAAAATCTATAAATTGAATCTACATGATGGAATGAAGACGTTGGAAATTGAACGCATGGAACGCATTTTAATGACGTCACAAGTAAACGACGTCATTCAACGCTCACGCCGTCTGTTATGTTATAAGTATATGTTTAATCCATATTAGAAGTTGATAACACGAATAATGTGTACCCCATCAGGAACAGCCATAACCAAATTACTGACGCTGCGTACATTCGAAAGCAAACAAATAATTTCCATTGTTTACATTCTGACGTCAACAACTTTGACAGGTTGGCACGAAAATGATGATTTGACGCCATTTAGAAGTGACGTCATTATTTTGTAGGATAAAAATATCGTTTTTAGACATAACTACGGTTGAATTTGAGAAAAAAAATTCTTTAAATTATCTCGTGCGCACGACTTAATTTGAAAGGAAACAAAAAATTCTTTTAAATTTATCTCGTGCGCACGACTTAATTTGAAGGGGAAAAAAAAAAAAGGAAATTGAAGTCGTGCGCACGAGATAAAAAAGTTTTTTTTTTTTTTTTTTCAAATTAAGACGTGCGCACGAGATAAATTTAAAAGAATTTTTTTTTTCAAACTAAGTCGTGCGCACGAGTTAAATTTAAAGAATTTTTTTTTCAAATTAAGTCGTGCGCACGAGATAAAAAGTGAAGATTTTTTTCCCCCTTCAAATTAAGTCGTGCGCACGAGATAAAAAGTAAAGATTTTTTTTTTAACAAATTAAGTCGTGCGCACGAGATAAAAAGTAAAAAAAAAAAAAAAAGTTTGCATGTCACCTCAGTGCCACCGTACATAACAGAGGAATGCAAACAGTTCCTGTTTGTAAGGTATGTCAATTTTCTTGCAGTTTATCTCATTAATAAAGAAGAAGTTTAGTCGGGAATCGTGGTTTCCACTAATAGGAAGGCATAGATCGGTTAAGAACATGCTTTGAAAAAATCCGCTAAATGTTTGCTGTCCAAGTTCCAAAGATTAATTCGCGAATGAAAACTGCATATGCCCCGCCTCCCCTTCGAAACTTATCAACAAGTGCCGCCCTCTCGGAAAGTGGTGTTTATACGAAATGAACACCCTTTTTGTCAATAGAATTGAATGGGGCGAAACGATTTTTTCCAAATGACCCAATAGAATACCCACGTAAATTAACTAATACAGGTGGTTGCTTAATGCAGGATAATCGAGTTCCAACCGAGAGTAAAAGTACTAGTATTCATATAAAGGCCACTGGAATACTGATTTTTACAATTGCATTTCTGCACAGACAAGAATGACCTCTCAAAGGAAAATACATATACATGGTATTGACCCATTACCCCATAGTCTGTATTTAGTTTTGACGATAGGTTACAAATTAAAGCAGGTTGAAAGTAAAGCAGAATGCGCCTTAAGGCGCATTCTGCTTTACATTCAGCCTGCTTTAAGCTACCATCTGCTAGAATAAACAAACTATTTCTTTTGAACCATATTTATCACTGTATAAATTACAACTATTTTCCTTAGTGGAGAAATAAATAAAAGGCGTAAAATGGCGTATTTATGGGGTAATGCGTTAAAAAAAGGACGGAAGCTCAGAGCTGGATGAACGTATAACAGGAAACTCATTTAGCAAATCGTTTCATTGGTTATGTTTGATTGGTTAACTAGATAATCGTTTTTGTGCAAAATCAACATCAATCATAACATCGATTGCTATTCGACTATCAACGACAATCGGAATAACACCCAAGTAACACAAACATTCAAGAACCTGGCGCAGCGCTTATAAAGCGTTTGAGTTGAGTTTGTGCTCGTTCTCAAGCATTTGATTGGTCAGATTTGAGCTGAGGCTCAAATCTGACAAATCAAATGGTTGAGAATGATTTAAGACTCAATTCAAACGCTTTATAAGCATGGACCCTGGCAAAATCTTGCAGATCAGCAATGACTGAGTGAAATGGGTAAATACAAAGCTGGACTCTCACGGAATAAACTTGTTTCAATTCTGATCTGTTGAATTACAATTTTCACAGTCTCTCCGGTAGCACACATAACCTTTAAAAAAATTATCATAATCTTGATAATAGTCAACAGCTTGAGCCAAATAACACCTTTTTGTTATATAATTAAATCGAATATAATCACATGTTTCGAATATATGTGAATATTCTACGCAAAAAGACTTACACATTGCAAGGGTTGTACTAGGTATACGTTGCAGTTCAATCCACGAAAACGAACAATTACTTTTACGATTTTGAAAAGTGTCACTGTATTCTTTCGGACACGATGCAACACATGCACTATTACAGCGGTCGTAAGAGAGTCCTGACTTACACCAACACCTGCCGTGTGTACATTCAGACTCTGTGTCAATACACTGTGTGTTTGTGTCACATAATTCACGTACATGGGATCCACATGTAGGGAACTGGCTCCAGCTTCCATTGAAACACCTGACAGTATCTGGACCTTTCATTACAATGCCTCTTCTGCATGCCACGGAAACAGCGGTGCTCTCGTAAAGTGGCGTGGTTACGTTATCTATGGAGCCAAAACTCATCACTCCCTCTGACGTGCTTACGTTTATTTGATTCACAACAATACTTCGGCCGCTCAGTTCCAGTATGTTGCATACTTTTCTGCACGTTCCATGTTCAGACCATTGGCCGCCCTCAGTGCATTCTATACTAGATTGTCCATCGATAAGGTATCCACGTGTACAAACAATGACCCTTTTTGATCCTATATTGTAAGTATTTCCCAAATATCTGTTGTTGTTTGCCTTTGTGTCTGTGCAATTACTTGAGCTATTCACAGAACAATACTGTCCACGTGGGGATAGTTTGGAGAACGTAGTACTAGTATTTGATATGCCGAATAAAGTATACCCTGGACATTTATCGCCGTTGATGTCTGGCTTGGACTCAAACAGTTCACATAGAGTCATCTTGCCATTGTACCTGATATACTGACACCATTCTATGCAGTCACATCTCTGGAAACACGTTAACAACGACTCTCCATGAAGATGAAGAAGTGACTGATCAAGTACGCAAACATCGTATGAGATAAAAGCTACAGCGCTCAGAGCAAGACTCAGTAATAATCCGAAACCGTTGTAAAGCTCCATCTTGATCTAGGGAAAATGAAACCAACACTGTCTTTCTTTTCCAGGCACTGCTTGGATTGTAACAAATTAAATCGTTGACATGGGTTCATGTTACAGACTTTCTTAAGTGCTCCCCGACAGATACCTGGACATCATTCAATTAGACGTTTGACACATTTGGCAGGTATCTTAAAATGCCTTGTAATGACTGTGGCAATCGATATCTCCGACTGTCATCTCACATGTACATGGTGAATATATTACTTTCCCAAAACCCGCATTTGTTTTTAAATATTGACATCCGTTGCAGACAGTTTGAAGCCAGATAAGACGCCGAGATACGCGGTGCCTGGTCCAAACTGTTTCCCACTTGTGTCTAAACAGATACTATCCTTGACGAGCTTTGTAAAAATCTCCGGCGAAGAGCGACGATTAGATAAAAATCTGAGTCCAAGGTTATAAAGCTTTTGAGTTGAGTCTCAAATCATTCTCACGCATTTGATTGGTCGGTTTTGAGTCTTCTGTATTTGTTATATTTAATTTCACAAAACGCCAACAACACATGTAGACCTTTAAATTATTTGAATTCAAAAGAACAATCAAACAATTTGGTATCCCTATCTGATGTGGTGTAGCAAATATGTTTCTGTCAAACTTATTCTGTAATTGAAATTAAAAACAACAAAAAACCCAAAACACAAGAACAACCAAAACAATAAAAATAAAATGAAAACATAAAATAGTGTTAGCGCCCCCCCCCCCCCCCCCCCTCTGATCTGGGTCTTCACTGTTTGCATATGGCAAGTGTACTATTCACATGTGCACTGTTTGAAAAGGACGTCTATATGCGGGACTAGGGTTCAAAGGGTTAATACAGATTTGACTGTAACATTGTAAGAACTGTGTGACAAATTAAATGAGAATCGTAAAATGTTGACCTCGACATACAGATATTGGTACTGAATGTCATTTATTCATTAGGGCTCTCTAGACAGCACGTCAGTCTACCCAATAAAACGAAGGGCTAATTCTGATTTCATATTCTGACAACCTCTTGTCAAACCTAATATATAATAGATCTAGCCCACTTAGCCCACATGAATTGTAGATTACCAAACATTCTTGGGTTAACTAGTCTTCACTACTTGTCCGGTCATTTTTATGTTAGTCTACAATTATAGCTGTCTAGTCATTCTTGTATTTGTCGTCACTGTGTGTCCAGTAATTTTGTGTTAGTCTGCAATAGTTGTCCAGTCATTCTTGTATTAGTTTCACTATTTGTCCAGTCATTTTGTGTTATTCTACAATAGTTGTCCAGTCATTCTTGTACATGTATTTGTATTCACTATTTGTTCAGTAATTCTTTTGTTAGTCTACAATAGTATTCCAGTCATTCTTGTTTTTAGTCTTCACTATTTATCCAGTCATTCTTTGTGTTAGTCTGCAATAGTTGTGTTGTCATTCATGTGTTAGTCTTCACTATTTGTCCGGTCATTTTTAATGTTAGTCTACAATAGTTGTCCAGTCATTCTTGTTTTGGTCTTCACTATTTGTCCAGTCATTTTTGTGTTAGTCTGCAATAGTTGTCCAGTCATTCTTGTATTAGTTTCACTATTTGTCCAGTCATTTTGTGTTAGTCTACAATAGTTGTCCAGTCATTCTTGTACATGTATTTGTCTTCACTATTTGTACAGTCATTCTTTTGTTAGTCTACAATAGTTTCCCAATCATTCTTGTTTTTAGTCTTCACTATTTATCCAGTCATTCTTTGTGTTAGTCTGAAATAGTTGTCCAGTCATTCATGTGTTAGTCTTCACTATTTGTCCAGTAATTTTTAATTTTAATCTACAATAGTTATCCAGTCATTCTTGTTTTAGTCTTCACTATTTGTCCAGTCATTCTTTGTGTTTGTCTGCAATAGTTGTCCAGTCATTCTTGTATTAGTCTTCACTATTTGTCTAGTCATTCTTGTGTTAGTCTACAGTAGTTGTCCAGTCATTATTGTACTATTCATCACTAGTTATCCAGTCATTCTTGTGTTTGTCTGCATTAGGAGTCCAGTCATTCTTGTATTAGTCTTCACTATTTGTCTAGTCATTCTTGTGTTAGTCTACATTAGTTGTCCAGTCATTCTTGTACTATCCTTCACTATTTGTCTAGTCATTCTTGTGTTAGTCTACAGTAGTTGTCCAGTCATTCTTGTAGTATTCTTCACTATTTGTCTAGTCATTTTTGTTTTAGCCTACAGTAGTTTTCCAGTCATTCTTGTACTATTCTTCACTGTTTGTCCAGTCATTCTTGTGTTAGTCTACAGTAGTTGTCCAGTCATTCTTGTACTATCCTTCACTATTTGTCCAGTCATTATTGCGTTAGTCTACAGTAGTTGTACAGTCATTCTTGTACTATCCTTCACTATTTGTCCATTCATTATTGTGTGATTCTACAATAGTTGTCCAGTTATTCTTCTATTAGTCTTCACTATTTGTCCAGTCATTATTGTGTTAGTCTACAATAGTTGTCCAGTTATTCTTCAATTAGTCTTCACTATTTACCCAGTCATTTTTGTGTTAGTCTACAATAGTTGTCGAATCATCATTATATTAGTCTTCACTATTTGTCCAGTCATTCTTGTGTTAGTCTACAGTAGTTGTCCAGTCATTTTTGTACTATCCTTCACTATTTGCCCAGTCATACTTGTGTTAGTCTACAGTAGTTGTCCAGTCCTTTTTGTACTATCCTTCACTATTTGTCCAGTCATTATTGTGTTAGTCTACAGTAATTGTCCAGTCATTCTTGTATTATCCTTCACTATTTGTCCAGTCATACTTGTGTTAGTCTGCAATAGTTGTCCAGTCATTCTTGTACTATCCTTCACTATTTGTCCAGTCATTCTTGTGTTAGTCTGCAATAGTTGTCCAGTCATTCTTGTACATGTATTTGTCTTCACTATTTGTACAGTCATTCTTTTGTTAGTCTACAATAGTTTTCCAATCATTCTTGTTTTTAGTCTTCACTATTTATCCAGTCATTCTTTGTGTTAGTCTGCAATAGTTGTCCAGTCATTCATCATTCATGTGTTGGTCTTCACTATTTGTCCAGTAATTTTTAATTTTAATCTACAATAGTTATCCAGTCATTCTTGTTTTAATCTTCACTATTTGTCCAGTCATTTTTGTGTTTGTCTGCAATAGTTGTCCAGTCATTCTTGTATTAGTTTCACTATTTGTCTAGTCATTCTTGTGTTAGTCTACAGTAGTTGTCCAGTCATTCTTGTACTATCCATCACTATTTATCCAGTCATTCTTGTGTTTGTCTGCATTAGGTGTCCAGTCATTCTTGTATTAGTCTTCACTATTTGTCTAGTCATTCTTGTGTTAGTCTACATTAGGTGTCCAGTCATTCTTGTACTATCCTTCACTATTTGTCTAGTCATTCTTGTGTTAGTCTACAGTAGTTGTCCAGTCATTCTTGTACTATCCTTCACTATTTGTCTAGTCATTTTTGTTTTAGTCTACAGTAGTTTTCCAGTCATTCTTGTACTATCCTTCACTGTTTGTCCAGTCATTCTTGTGTTAGTCTACAGTAGTTGTCCAGACATTCTTGTACTATCCTTCACTATTTGTCCAGTCATTATTGCGTTAGTCTACAGTAGTTGTACAGTCATTCTTGTACTATCCTTCACTATTTGTCCATTCATTATTGTGTGATTCTACAATAGTTGTCCAGTTATTCTTCTATTAGTCTTCACTATTTGTCCAGTCATTATTGTGTAAGTCTACAATAGTTGTCCAGCTATTCTTCAATTAGTCTTCACTATTTACCCAGTCATTTTTGTGTTAGTCTACAATAGTTGTCGAATCATCATTCTATTAGTCTTCACTATTTGTCCAGTCATTCTTGTGTTAGTCTACAGTAGTTGTCCAGTCATTTTTGTACTATCCTTCACTATTTGCCCAGTCATACTTGTGTTAGTCTACAGTAGTTGTCCAGTCATTCTTGTACTATCCTTCACTATTTGTCAAGTCATTATTGTGTTAGTCTACAGTAGTTGTCCAGTCATTCTTGTATTATCCTTCACTATTTGTCCAGTCATACTTGTGTTAGTCTGCAATAGTTGTCCAGTCATTCTTGTACTATCCTTCACTATTTGTCCAGTCATTCTTGTGTTAGTCTGCAATAGTTGTCCAGTCATTCTTGTACTATCCTTCACTATTTGTCCAGTCATTATTGTGTTAGTCTACAGTAGTTGTCCAGTCATTCTTGTACTATTCTTCACTGTTTGTCTAGTCATTATTGTGTTAGTCTACAGTAGTTGTCCAGTCATTCTTGTACTATCCTTCACTGTTTGTCTAGTCATTCTTGTGTAAGTCTACAGTAGTTGTCCAGTCATTCTTGTACTATCCTTCACTATTTGTCTAGTCATTCTTGTGTTAGTCTACAGTAGTTGTCCAGTCATTCTTGTACTATCCTTCACTATTTGTCTAGTCATTCTTGTGTAAGTCTACAGTAGTTGTCCAGTTATTCTTGTACTATCCTTCACTATTTGTCCAGTCATTCTTGTGTTAGCCTACAGTAGTTGTCCAGTGATTCTTGTACTATCCTTCACTGTTTGTCCATTCATTATTGTGTTAGTCTACAATAGTTGTCCAGTTATTCTTCTATTAGTCTTCACTATTTGTCCAGTCATTATATTGTATTAGTCTACAGTAGTTGTCCAGTCATTCTTGTACTATCCTTCACTGTTTGTCCAGTCATTATTGTGTTTGTCTACAATAGTTGTCCAGTCATTCTTGTACTATCCTTCACTATTTGTCTGGTCATTATTGTGTTAGTCTACAGTAGTTGTCCAGTCATTCTTGTACTATCCTTCACTATTTGTCTAGTCATTCTTGTGTTAGTCTACAGTAGTTGTCCAGTCATTCTTGTACTATCATTCACTATTTGTCCAGTCATTCTTCTGTTAGTCTACAGTAGTTGTCCAGTCATTCTTGTACTATCCTTCACTGTTTGTCCAGTCATTTTTGTGTTAGTCTACTTCCAGTCATACTTGTACTATCCTTCACTATTTGTCCATTCATTCTTGTGTTAGTCTACAATAGTTGTCCAGTTATTCTTCTATTAGTCTTCACTATTTGTCCATTCATTATTGTGTTAGCCTACAGTAGTTGTTCAGACAATCCTGTGTTAGCCTAGCTCAGTTGTCCTATCATAGTTGTCCAGATATTCTTGCGTTAGCCTACTATAGTTGTCCAGTCATATTGTGTAAGCCTACATTAGTTGTCCAGTCATTCTTGTATTAGCCTACTATAGTTGTCCAGTCATATTGTGTAAGCCTACATGAGTTGTCCAGACATTCTTGTATTAGCCTACTATAGTTGTCCAGTCATATTGTGTAAGCCTACATTAGTTGTCCAGACATTCTTGTATTAGCCTACTGTAGTTGTCCAGTCATATTGTGTAAGCCTACATGAGTTGTCCAGTCATTCTTGTATTAGCCTACTATAGTTGTCCAGTCATATTGTGTAAGGCTACATAAGTTGTCCAGTCATTCTTGTATTAGCCTACTATAGTTGTCCAGTCATATTGTGTAAGTCTACATTAGTTGCCAAGTGTTTCTCATGTGGGTTTTCACTACGACAGCCCTCGTAGTTGTTCAGTTGGTTTCTTGTGTTGTCTAGACGGTTTCTTGTGTAAGCCTACCTTGGTTACCCAGTCATTCTTATGTTGGTCTTCACTACTTGTTATGTCGATTCTTGTGTGAGCCTACTTTAGTTACCGAGTCAATCTTATGGTAAATGGTGACTATCTGAAGGATCATAAAAGTGACCGCCTAATGAAAGCATCGTTTGACTTATATTTAAAAACAGTTTTGGTCAGATGACGCGTTATGTCGTGTCAGGGAAACTACTGGATAACGATAATACGTTTTTTGTATTTGGTATCCTCGATACACGTTTTTCAAAATTCCTGTGCCAGAGTAATGCTACCCAACTCTTCCTCCACTTAAGAAAATAGATATTATTTATAATATTAATCATAGAACATATTTTTTACTCTAGCAGATGGTAGCTAAAAGCAGGCGGAATAATGGTAGCTTAAAGCAGACTGAAAGTAAAGCAGAATGCGCATTGATGCGCAATTTGCTTTACTTTCAACCTGCTTAAAGTGGTAGTACTTCGCGTGGCAGTAAATTGTTTGAACTGAAAAACTATATCAACTTATGTACATTAAAACATCTCTGTTACGACCACTAGATTAATGCTAATTAATTTTGTAAAAGACAGATGACAGATTAAAGCAAGATGAGAAAGTAAAACGGTAAGCTTCTACAGGACACTTCTGCATTACTTTTACATTGCTTTAAGCAGTAACCTGTCACAGAAAGCTAATAAATAACACAATTTAGTGATAGCAATTGAGAGATGCTATTGTAATATTCGTCTGCACATATTTCATTTTCAAACAACCAGGGCTGCCATTTATCCGGATTTTTCCTAAATCTCCGGATTTATTCTGGTACATGGTAGCTTAAAGCAGGCTGAAAGTAAAACAGAATGCGCCTTTAAGGCGCATTCTGCTTTACTTTCAGTCTGCTTTAAGTTGTCACATGTCAACAAAGCTACAAACAGGCTATTTGGTAAAGGTACATTTCGTAAAATCGCACTTGAAAAATACACATTTGTAAATCTTAGGACTTTTAGTGTCAACTTATGGCAGTCCTGTGAGTGCAAGAAAATATCATAAACGGTGTTAAACTGTTTGGACCCGGTCCAAGGTTGTAAAGCTTTTCAGTTGATGTACAAATTCGTTCTCAAGCATTTGATTGGTCATAATTGAGCCTCATAACTGACCAATCAAATGCTTGAGAACAAACTCAAACTCAACTCAAACGCTTTATAACCTTGGAACTTCTGTTGAGACGCCAAACTGTTTGCAACAGTTATCAGAAATTCACAGGTAGCTTGTAGACTTTTAAATATCTAATGTACAGGTATGCTACATCGCTACTTGGTTATTCATGTTGATAGGTACTTGTTTGTACTTGTCAAAATGTTCTGTCAATTATCTTTCTTCATGCTAAATGTCATATACCCATGCTCAATAAGCGTCAAGTTGTGCAACTTTCCTTCAGTGCCTGCAGCTAGTTTCAGTGGGAGAGACGTTGTCTTTATGTATTAGTGTTTTCTTCTGACCTGTCAGAGTTTTTTTTAGATTGGAACATTCTAAAACTTTAAAAGGGATGAGTTTTCTCTGCATCCAGTTAGAGATGCGGATAGCTGTAATTTTTGTGCGTAAGTAATAGATACACTACTGGTTTCGCTTCAAAAGTGTCCTATAACAACTGTTAGAAGATTGTTTCGCGAGGATGGACAACAAGATGTCCAAGGCGAAGCCGAGGACATCTTTGTTGTCCGTCCGAGCGAACAATCTTCTAACAGTTGTTATAGGACACTTTTGAAGCGAATCCAGTTGTGTATCTGACTTATACGAAGATTTGTTATAAATTTCTAACACCGAGTCCATTACGATTTTGTCAATTTAATATAGCAAATTAATCTTACCATTTCTTAGATAATGAAATACACGTAAACCAACTATATTTTTTCATTGGCCCTTTTTCTAACTTGCACGAGCATACCCGTGCAGCTTGTGTACTGGACCATGCCCTAAAATAACTTTTCCCTATAGATTCTCTATTTATCAGTTTAGGCGACATTTTATTTTTCAGCAATTTTGCATTAAGGTCAATTAACATTTGAATCTTATCATTTTAGCTAGATATAGTTCCTTATCCGTTTTTTTATAATCAAACCAAGAACCAGAGACCCCCACCCCCGACACCGCCCCGAAGAGGCACAATAATATATCGCGCTGTTTACCCTTTCACTGTCATATTGTCGTCTGCTTTGAAATTGCCGTCTGCATTTACTTTCAAAAGCAAAGTTTCGGGATTTGACTGCATGAATGTTGATACATGTACAAGCGTTATCAGCTTGGATCCTATTCAAACGCTGGGTTACTATGTGTTTGATATTGGATCCACACTGTTTGTAACTATTCGTTATCCCTTATCATGCTGAATTGCCGTCTGCTTCAAATATATTATATTTGAGAAACTCAAAATCTTTCTTATGCTTTTCAAGTTGAATACAAATTGAATATGAGTGCAAAACAATTTTGATCCAGATCACATGCCGCGTTACGCGGCGTTTTCTCTGGATCCAAACTGTTTGCAAATGTTAGCCAAGCGGTATTTAGCATAACAAGGGTTACCTCGTCCAATCCCGGGCAGTGCAAGAGTTAAACAGGTGACAGCATGTTCACCACGTGCATCACGCCCGTAAAAAGTATACAATAACAAAAAGTAAGACTGTCCGGTAAAAGAAAAAAGTGTCCGGTATCAGATGTAAGAGGACACTTTTTGAATAGCTCTGCGGGGGTATCTGCTCTGCGGGGGGTATCTGCGTATAATGAACGGAGCGTAGACAAACAAATACGTAGTTATTTTAGGCATGACCCAGCACACAGGCTGCACGGTATGCCCGCGCAAGTTAGACAAATGAAAAATATAGTTGGTTTACGTGTATTTCAATATTTTAGAAGTTATATTTTAAATTACTATATTAAATTCATTTTAATTGACCACAATCATTATTGACTCGGTGTAAAATATTTATTAAAATCTTCGTATAAGTCAGATACCGATACTCGTTCGCTTTAAAAGAGTCCGCTAACAAGGGTAAAAGTATTGTTTCGCTCGGACGAACAACAAAGATGTCCTCGGCTTCGTCTCGGACACCTTGTTGTTCATCCTCGCGAAACAATACTCTTACCCTTGTTAGCGGACTCTTTTAAAGCGAAACTCGAACGGTATCTATTACGTAGAGGATACATTATTCTTTCCCGTTTAAACGCACACGCAATTGACTAAACTGTGGAAATTTACTTTTAGAAATTTTAACTATATTTTTAATATGAGTAGCAAACATGTTGGAGCCTGATCAGACGCCGGGTTACCCGGCGTCTGATCTGGCTCCAACCTATTTGCAGTGGAAATAATAGTTTTGGCATATAAATGCGTTTATTGGGAAAGAATAAAATATCAGTAAAGTTAGCGCAGCGGTCTCGTGCTGCACGAGGATCATACTTATCTCAAGTAGGACAGTGTACGATTACATATTCGATGTTACCTTGCTTACCTATTTACCATTATTAACTATTCTGTTCTAAAAATAACTGAGACAGGTCAGAAAAATCTGACAATACTAAACGCGATTATTCTAAAAATAATAATGTCTATTGCAAATAGTTTGGAGCCAGATCAGACGCCGAGTAACTCGGTGTCTGATCAGACTTTCTGTGTCTCTTAGATTTTATTACTAAACCTTGCAATCACTTGTACTATTCTTCAGTTCATTTTATAACGTTTGTGTTAGTTTTTTGTTTGAATCATTACCCTTTAGGTTCTTTCTAGTTTCGACAACAGGTTACCTCTTAAAGCCAATTGAAAGAAAATCAGATGGCGCATTCTGCTTTAATTTTAGTCTGCTTTAAGCTATCATCTGATAGGATATAACATATATTTCTTTTGATTCTTATCCAAAACTATTTAAAGTCGAACTATTTCTTAAGTTGAGGAATACATTTAACCCATTTACGCCCAGTGGTTTCTTCCATGTTTATATATTGGATTAGTCCATTTTTATCAAAGGGATGCCTGGTAAAAAATTCATTTTCATTTTGTTTTATATTGAAATTACTATCAGCAAACAGTGTAGACTCTGATCAGACGCCGCATAATGCATACACTGTTTGCCTATGTCCCATATATGGGATCATGGGCACAAATGGGTTAAGTATAAAGCGTATGTAATGGAAATGGGTTGAACTTTAAAGAACAACTTCTGTCTGTACAATGTCCAGGAATTTGTTACCACATCTAGGAGACACTTGTTTCTATGTTCACAGTCTTTTGACGGATAGTTATGGATCCTTTTAGTTACCACAACATGAACCAGTCTACTTGGAATTCTGGGGCCCGTTTCATAAAACTTCATAAAACTTCGTACGACAAATGTTGTCGTTAGTCAGATAATAAAAGTCTCAATTATTATTTATTTCTCCATCTAATCCTGTCTTGTGACATCTTTTTGGAATCGTCTTGAAAAGACGATTCCACAAAGATGTCACAAGACAGGATTAGATAGAGAAATCAGAAATGAAATGTATTTTAAAGTTCTGACTTACGACAACATTGGTCGTAAGAAGTTTTATGAAACGGGCCCCTAGATAGTTAACTGACTACTGTTCTAAATTAGCAAACAGAGTAGACCCTGATCAGAGGGCTCCTACATAGCCCTCTGTTCTTGGTCTAAATTGTTTTCATATGTATTGAGTATATTTTAAACAGGTATATGGTGTTGAAAGAGTTAAACATATGTAATGTCCATTCACATAGGAAAAGAACGGCAGTGTTCAATACAACTATAGAGGATGGAACCTTTCGTTGGTTTCGGACTGTTTCTGTCGTGTTTGTTGTTGGAGTTGCGTAGTGTTGCCTTTGTCCAATATGATATGTGCATACAAGACAATCCAATCCTTGTTCTCCACGGGGAGTTGTTACAGTGGAGAAAACGATATTATTTCCCGTTTAAACGAAACGAAACGCAAACGCAAAACACTACAACGTTGAAAAGTGCAACTTTTGGGCAATTCTGATAATCCATGTTTATCTTGGTGGCAAACAGTTTGGATCCCTGATCTTACCCGGCGTCTGATCTGGCTCCAAACTGTTTGCAATAGAAGTAATAGTTTTAGCGTAAACGCGTTTATTGGGAAATAATAACGTTTTATCCACTGTATCATTCATCATGTGGCCATAGATGTAACTGCATGTACAGGTGCCAGTATATCAGCTACCATCAACAGATGGCACTCTGTGGGCTCTTTGACAAACAACCTGAGGTCGGCCACAAGATATGCTCAGGATATTCCGTCATGGAGATATCGAGTGTTACAACATTTCCTAGCCAGAAACATCAGCGCAATGTTACAGGAATGAAACGAGTGTCTGTCCTGATATAAATGAAAATCACACAAAGTATTTGGGAAACGCTAACTATATAGGCTCCAAAAGATCCGTTGTTTGTGTAAATGGGTATGCAGTAGACGGCGATACTACTACAACATGTACAGTTGCAAGTAAATGGTCCGCACATGGAACATGTAAACAAGTGTGCAAGAACCTTGATGTGATAGGCAGGGACATAGCTGTAACACAAATAAAGGTGAACACGTCTTCAGGAGAGATTTCATATGACTGTCGCTGATATGAACATTCCGTATTTTGAGAGTACCACTGTTACCTTAAAATGTACAAACGGCGTTGTACTGAACGACCAAGATACAGTAAGGTGTTTCAATGGAAGCTGGAACAAGTTTCCATCCTGTGGGTCCAAAATACGTATTGTAAGGCAGACAGCGAATGTATCGACACGGGTACCGAATGTAGAAACGGCACATGTTGGTGTAAGGCAGGGCTCGCGCATGATACCTGTAATTCTACCTGTGTTGACACGTGTCCATGACATTATGGTGTCACATTTCATGAAAAATCGTGCAACGTGCAAAACAGGTTTTTTAATGAGTTATTATCCATCAAACATCATGGAGAAAGGACCTTTCTCCATGCAAACATACACAACTGCAAACAATTATGTCTAAATAATATTAAAACCTGCAAATCAGCATTCTTTGACCCTTCTAGAATTAAATGTAGGCTATCCGAGTCTAACGCTTTGTCACGTTTTGGTCCTCAAAAAGGCATATACATGCAAAGAGACTGTGCCACATGTGACTTAAGGTGGTTCGACAGTGGGCGGCCCGCATCTCGAGTTCCGGAAATGCTGATGACTTTCACCTGATCTATGCGGCACGTGCTTATAGTACAAAATTTAGATAAAGAAAAGTTTGATCTAATTCAGTGTCTTCTCCGTTAGCGCAGTTGGTACGGTCATTGACTTGCAATCTAAAGGTTCTAGGTTCGATTCCCACTCGGTTCAAAACTCTTTTTTTTAACAAATTGTCCGATTTTAGTGACTAGTCAATTCATAACGCAGTGATTAAAGGACAGGGTATGTTTAGTCACGTAATAATGAATAATATCAGATGCAAGTAAAGTCAAGTGACAGCTAAATTTGTGAGGATTTATAGCCTATATGACAGATGGCAGCTTAACACAGGACAAAAATAATGCTAAACGATAGATCCTAAAGGAGCTTTTATGGATTACTTTTGTTATGCATTAAGCAGTCACTTACCTTTAAAGATCTACAGGCTACCGTATTCCATGGCCCCTTATTACAGGTTTGACTTATTGTATTATTTAGAGCTGATGGCATTTTAAGGTTAGACTCAAGGGTGTCAGAATTTTAGGAAATCATGTATAAAATGTAAATTCTACTGTAGATTTTCATTAAATTTTTGTGACTAGTAGAATTAAGTTATATCTATCTAATAAGAGTAAAATTAGTGTATGTTAAACAGCTAGATTTTTTTGTAATTTGAGATTTTCAGAATTTGACTTTTTTAAAATATTGATATTTCCAGAAAATATGTCATGAAATACTTTTGTTTGCTCAACATCTTATAGTCTATGTACAGTTTACTTGAATGTACAGAAATTAGTGAGTTATATCATTTTATAAAGAAAATATTCCTGTTTATTAAAAAAGGATCTTTTCTCGACAAAAGGTCATGTCAGAAAAAAACGGCACTGTAACTTTTTTATTTTAACGATTTTTCACTCTCCATATGGTATACATATGTATTTCAATTTAATCAAGGTTTCCAAGAATTCTGACACAGAATAAGCTGAACCGCGAACCACCTTAACTAGCCTGTAGCACGGTATGTTCGTGTTATATGTAAATTTGTATTCTGCAACACTTTCCGCAGTTGATTTATCTGCATTGCCTTTCAGACAGTATTATCAGAGTGTCAAACAGTTTTGAATAAAATGAGACGCCGAATAACTCGGCTTCTCATTTGGATCCAAAATGTTTGCAACAGTTATTACATAATGGATGGTAGCGTGCAGAACGTTAATGGAATTTTATATCGACTAGCTGTATTAAAATAAATCACCAGCGCCATATATAGATGAATATCGTTCATAGAATTCAGGGGCCAAAGTTATAAAGCTTTTGAACCGAGTCTATAGTAGTTCTCAAGCATTTGATTTGTCAGATTTGAGCCTAGGCTCAAATCTGACCAATCAAATGCTTGAGAACAATATCACACTGAACTCAGACACTTTATAACCTTGGACCCTGGTATATGCAAATGGGCCATCCAAATCATTGTATAATGGGAAGTGAGTTAATATATATACATGTAGCACAACAAACACCTGTTATTGTGACCTTATGCTTTGCAAACTGCCATCTAATATTTATTTAATTACACCGAGCTTTTCAACCCTGGCTGTGGAATCGTCTCGTCCGTTTTTTTTATATATAAAAAAAGGTTGTGTATAACAATTGAGCGCCGCCGTGAACGTACGCGGGACACGACGTCGATGACGTCACATTGTTTATATCGGCGGAGCCTCGTGTTTCTAAAATATCTTCAAACCTCGGGTGGGATATCCTTATATGGCACTAACGGTGGTGTTAGATTCACTATATCTGTCCTAATAGATTTTCTGCGACATTTACATAGCGAAAAGAATATCACATAGAGTGACAGTATTTTTTTGATTGATATTAAAGACATGCAAAATGTTTCACTGTGGTCTATTGGAAATTAACATTGTAACTGAAAGCGATGTGTAATACTATTAAATAACATTCTATTAATTATTGAAGAAAAAGTATTTTTTCAGAATTAAAGAAGTTAACCTAATATATAAGTAAGTTGATTTTTATCCAATCCAATTTGACCTTCAATATTTGTAAGCTCTGCAGAAAGTCACGTGATACAGATGGCTGTCCGAGAAGAATTTTACGTTTTATGTCACCGATAAGGGAATTATCACTTTAAATACGACCTAGATTAGTGTCAAATGAATGAGGAGTGTGTATGAAAGCGAGTTGTGGTATATTTTGCGCCGTTATATGATAAAGCCGAAGGGCAATGCCTTTCGACGCCGATTTTTAAGGCATTTTTTGTCCGGGTTTAACTACATCGCTTGAATTCTGGTGTAGTTTTGTTGATTATTCTAGTTCTATAAATGTCTTTAAAATGACTACATGTACACAAGTTATAAACCGTTGGAAAGATAAATCATTGCTGAGTTGGTAGCCAACAATATACATAATATACGGTTTGTAGAGGTGTAACATGTGTATGAGCAGTACAGTTTTTACAGGACGATTTACATTAGGCCGTTGCATACCTTCTGCTTATTAAACATAAACAGAAGGAACACCCCCCCCCCCCCAAAAAAAAAAAAAACCCCACAAAAAACAAACAAAAACAAAACAACAACAACAAAAAACAACAACAAAAAACCAGAAACAAAAAACAAAAAAACAACAACACCCCCTCCCAAAAAACAACAACAACAACAAAAGAACAAACAAAACAAACAAAAAACCCTCAACAACAACAGATTTTGTTGTTGTTGTTGAATTAGATATATAATACATACACCTGTGGGTCAATCAACTAGTCACCAAACTTTAAGTTGGAGTTTTAATTACACCAGTAGGACTGTATTTTATTATCTTTATCAAACAGTATCCGTATGTACATGTAATACAGTAGTCAAACACGCACGTTCAGGTTACACTTGATATCGCTAGCTTTTCTTTTCTTCCCAATCCCTGAATCAGTTAGCTCAGCACATTATTACATTTTTTTGGGTGAATCATGCACTTAGTGATACAAGCATCAAACTTGGCACACTTGCACTTCTATCTGTAGTATTTCGTAAAAGCCCGTTAGCCACTTGAAAAAATCAAAATGGCGGCCATTTTTCAAGATGGCCGCCATTACAGGTTCGAAAATACTGTTTTGTTGCTAATATTTGACATATATGGCCGTTCTTTACAGTTTTGGTGTCTAAATATATGTTTTAAAGTATACGGAAACAAATTAAGTCAATTTCAAAGTGTTTTGAAACTTACTTTATCATGTAATGGCCAATTTGTGACAAAAATACATAGTTTTTTCGAAGATGGCCACTAATTTTGGTTCAAATTTACGATTCTCTTTCTTACATTTGACGTACATTGCCATGATTTTACACTTTTTGAGTCAAAATATATTTTTACAGCAGAAGGAAGCTAATTTTGTCAGCATCAGACTGCTGTGTTTGCACAATAACACATTTTTGACAAAAGACAGTCTATTTTTAAAAAATTACTTAACTGCGTAATGACAAATTTGTTGAGTTTGTTTGCATATGTTTGCCAAAATTGTCTCTAATGTAGAATATCTTTTCTTACATCTGGCTTATATGACGAATTGTCATATTTTTTGGTGTCAAAGAATGTTTTAAACAGGATTAGATATATTTTTTACTCCGTATCTGACCAAAGCTTGTTGTATGTTGTTATGTGACTGCTTATGCTGAATGTAGGTGCTGTTTTCTCACATTTACAATTTCATTTATCTGAACAATGATTGCCCAAACTATACTACTTTCTCTGACACTGCAATTACTTTACCATACAATATTCTACCTTTCAAGTAAACTGTAAAGTATTGAATGTGTTTCTTTTTTCTCAATTTAAATATAATTGCATTTAGAAAACAAACAATTCCTTAATTATCTAACATAACAATTAATCCCTGTACCAACAACAAACATCATGCTGATTCTGAAGATCTTTTAACCACTTTGTAACTTCTTACCAGAAAAAAGTACATGTATATGTAAGACGCACGTACATGTATCTGCATTCCGGCACATGTTATAAATGTGTCCAAAATTTAATACAGTCTAGCATATCCCAATAGTCATTATTATATTTAAATCAAACAATGTGCCTACAGAGTTGATGCCCATTATGACTCATGTCCATAGTAATAGTGACTAGATAATTCATGGATACCATTTATCTTACTACTGCATGAGCGTGTAAGTAATCATGTGAACAAGGGAGCATCTGATAAATTGATTAATATCGTTCAAAATTCAGACGAGTAATCGGACGAAAAACCAGGGTTTCTTATATGTTTTGAAGAAAATCAAAATTTCGAAGTAAAAGATTTGGTGGTGGAATTTGAAAAAAAAAATGAATGTACTCAACACCTAAATTACTGATTATTTCTTGCAGAAATTACTGATGGGGCTTGGTGGCTCATGCATTATAGTATCATGACACTGGTTAAACTGTTTTTCACAACAGAGAAAGGGGCCATTTTACACCAATAAATATGGATTAAGCGTCTATTGCATGAAACAGAAATACATTTGCTTATATGTTTTAGATATTTGTCTGTATAGTAGGTAAAAGTAAAAAAAATTGATCCTTTAATGTCTCATCTTGGACAGCTTGAATTTTTGCACAAATAACATCTTCATTAAGTTTGGTATATGTACACCAGATGTTCACTGTTAATAAAAGAAAGACTGCGCCATGATAAAAGTTGAAGGCAGTGTGGACTCCTTTCAATAAAATCTGATTTAAGCAATGTTAAGAAATATACTTTACACGAAAAGTCAAAGTCTTGTCTCTTCTCCAAAGTAATACATGCAACCATTTGAGAGTATGACCCTTAAAACTCCGCATGAATCTTTTTAAAGAATTTCCATTCCTGAGTTTGGTGTAAAAGTTGTAACAGTTCTGTTCTGTATACATAGGGGCGGATGTATAGTCTACCTACTCTGACAACAGACTTTTAAAAGCGATGTGATGCGATACATAGTCAAAGATAGTATACGTTTTCTTGTGGTACAATTGCATAAAGACAGAACGTTTCAGCTGTTTGCTAAAGCTATTTGATGTGGACACATAATACTGCTAATATCATATTTGAGATTGATCCATGTGTAATCTTCAACAGCATTTTAAGAAATGATACAATGTTAACATGAAGAAGTGTGTGCACAAATGTTCATGCATGAAATGAAAGCCATAACCGGAGACCACAACACTCCCATGTTACAAGCTAATGACAAAAAAGTTCATGTCGATGTGAATTTCAAATGCCAATTCAAACTATCTTGTTCTACAGAAAGTGCTGGTTGCAATTGGTCAACGGTCAAACATGAGCTAGTTTCACGCCAAATGTATACGAAAGAGAAAAGGTTGCATAGAATACATAAACTGAAAGATATGGTGCATGTGCAAAGTCCAGTCTATAATCATAAATCATAATGTACAAGCAATAAAATCTGGAAATCATTGCATCAATTATGCCAAGTCATGGGATAAGATTATTGTGTTTGATTGGACATGTTAGCTTGATGGTATAGATCTTAAGGTGCAGTTCCTAAAGGTCAAGTCCCTCTGTTTGAACATGCCAAATGTTCTGTATACCAAATACATGTAGCTTGTGTCATGATGGAAATATCTCATAGAGTTGGAATGAATGAAACACTGCTGATACATTGGACAACCCTGTTACCTAGTGATATGATTGCAAATACCCGATTAAACATAGATACTAAAGTAAACTGTTTGCAGGGACAGATGCAAGTACATGTATTTACGATGTGGCCTTCCTTGTTCAGACTAATATACCGATATTTGGAAATGTGAAAATGAACACCTACATAAGTATAAGCGATTATACACCAACTCCAGCATGTACACTAAGCAATTACTGCTAAAATAGTCATAAACCTCATATATGCCATTTAAATAAGTCATTACCCAAAAGAACAAGATTCTTAATAAAGTAAATGATCACAATATTCGCTTTCTGTGCTCTTATCATAATGCTTTGACACCAAAAGTATGACAAGTGGCCAGAAGTATATAGAAAAGATCAGAAAGGATATTAATCACTATTGTAAAAAGTAACGATCATATGTGAGCAAAAAACACTTATTTTGTCTAGATTGGTAATTGTGCAATAAAATTAGTTTCAATTCAGAAAGAAGTTGTCTGAATTAGCTTCTTTATACTTTATGACATCTATGTTGACACAAAAAACATAAATGTTGATCAAATTTAAGAAATGATTTTGCTTATACCAATATAAAATGGTGGCCATTTTAAAAACAAACGATGTAGCTTTGCCATTTTGCATTAAAGTAAACTTAAGTTCAGCTTGAGGTCGACTGAATTGGCTTCCTTATGCTTAAAATCAATTTTTTGGTGAAATTTGGTCAAACATGTCAAATGTTAGAAAAGAATTGGTCAACGATCATAGTCGATTATAAAAGCTCTTCAGAGCTTATGTTACTTGTATATGTATTGCCGACTCAAAAATAAACCTTATCATAATTATGTTATCTTAACGAGAACCAAAAATGGCAGCCATCTTGAAAAAATGGAGGCCACTTTGAAATTTTACGTGGCTAACGACTTTTGTTTAAAGTAGGGTCATACCAGTATACATACCAAATTTGATGCTTGTATCACCAAGTTCGTGATTTTGTTTTGGCACTGATGTGTACAGATTTATGTAGTTGTAATGTGCAAAATAGCATCTTCAGACAAAAGCAATTGAAAACAATATCATTAAATAACATGACAGGAGGTAAAGTGAGTGTATAATCTATAAAAAACCCTGTGAATTTGGTTTTTACCTTGACACACACTTCGTTTTTGTATAGTTTTGCTTATAATACGATTAAATTAACTTCTTACAAGTCAATGGATCACATAAATAGCTTATATATGCTTGAAAACATATAATTAGACACCAAAAGTTTGAAAATCGGTCAAATATATCCGATTTTAGAGATAAAACTGTATAATAGAACCGGAAATGGCGGCCATCTTGAAAAATGGCCGCCATTTCGAATTTTGACGTGGCTAACGGGCTTTTTGTTGAAAGTAGGGGCATACCAGTATACATACCAAATTTGATGCTTGTATCACCAAGTGCATGATTTTTGTAATAATGTGCCCAGCTAAGTAAAGAAATCAAATCTTTAGTGACAGCGCCGATGTATGACTAAATGACGCAGGATCACGCAAGAATTTACCCAAGTAGACAGGTTCTGGTTTCTAATGTCAGGATAAAACCATGTATGGGTTTCGTTTTCAGACAAGACGAGAACGGTAGGTATTTCGTTGATATTTGTTGTAGCCGAGTTGGGTTTGAGTTGCATTAACACATTGTACCCCAGTAACAAGTACAGTGCTCCCTCTCTTAAACGACACCGAATGGGAGACACTGAGAGTGTGTGTTGTTCGGAGGGAGTCGTTATAGCGAGGGAAAATTAAGATTTTGCTTACATTTGCAAACGGCTTTGGCGTCTGATTTAGATTCAAGCTGTTTTTTACTCATTATTATATAAAAATGCCGAGGTATATGAAATTTTGAGAAAAATAGCAGGCGAGAAATTTAAGCAGACGATATTGCAGCAGCAAAAGTGTTAGACATAAATGTTGTAAAGAGTGAGTCGTTGTTGGGAGGGAGCAATGTATACCCATCCTTTGCAAAGAATGTACCTGTGAGGAGTACATACTAATATACAGTGGAGAATCTGTTATTCTTTCCCGTTTAAACGCAAACGTACGCAAACGCAAAGCGCTAAAACGTAGAAAAGAACAACTTTTGGACAATTCTGATATTTCATGTTTATCTTGGTGGCAAACAGTTTGGAGCCTGATCAGACGCCGGGTGACCCGGCGTCTGATCTGGCTCCAAACTGTTTGCACTGCAAATAATAGTTTTAGCGTAAACGCGTTTATTGGGAAAGAATAACAGATTCTCCACTGTATAGGCCCTCTGGTCATTGTCCACACTGCTTGTCGTTTTCCAATATGTCGAATAAACGACCCCAAAAGTAAAATAATGGACTTTATATACACACTTAATTGGGAACTCGAATTGTCTATTAAAAGTTCTAGGGCCTATGAATTAAACACTTGTCACTGAACTTTAAGGCGTTTGTTATCAGTCTTGGCGGATAAATAAGATAGTTATTCATTGGTTTGAACCTTCTTTTAAAACCTTAGAACAACGAAAAGAAAATTTGTCAAATATTACTTGTTTAGCAGAAGACAGTTTGAGGCAAAGTGATAAAGCAGAATACAGGATGCAATGAAATTTGAGACCGAGGTGAAAAAACCCCACCTTAAATCAAGCAGTCAGTCTCCAATTTAGTTGAAATTTAACACTGGGATGGCGCAGCGGGCGTTTGTTGTTTCGTTTTTATTTTGAGTTTGACTAGTATCTTATGTGTTTTTGTTTGTTTAAGACAGTTGGCTGCTTAACCCTTTCATGATCATATTTATCGTGAGATGTTTACCCCTTCACCGCCATAGTGTCGTCTGCTTCAATATTGTTGTCTGCAATATCGTTTTAAAGTTAAATTAAGGCCGTATGACTGAAGAAATTTCAAAACTAGTGTCAAACAGTTTGGATCCTGATCAGACGCCGCGTTTGTAAACGCGGCGTCTGATCAGGACCAAAACTGTTTGTAAACGCGGCGTCTGATCAGGACCAAAACTGTTTGTAAACGCGGCGTCTGATCAGGACCAAAACTGTTTGTAAACGCGTCTTATAGCGTCATTGAGAGTGAAAGGGTTAATGTGCATTGAAAGTAAATTGGCTGAAAGCTCCCTTGTGAGCTTTTTGCTTTACTTTAACTATTTCCTCCCTGAAACCTCAAATGGACAATTCTAGTATTCAATTTAGTGCAGTCTATTTTTGACTTTTTAGGGTTGAATTTTACAATATATGATAATATGTCAAAATGACAAACAATGTAGACCCTGATCAGAGGGCTCCTTTAGCAGCCCTCTGATCAAGATCTTCACTGTTTGCATAGGAAAAGTCTACTCTGTCTGACTCCTCACACGTACACTGTTTGAAAATGACGCATAGATGCGTGACTAGGGTTCAAAGAGTTAATCCTGTTTTATGTTTTCATCTGTATTTAAAAAAACATCAATGAGTTTTAGTTGCAGTGGACTTAACATAGCGAGATTTATTATTAATATTAGTATCATTATTATACCAGATTTATATGGCACTCTTTTCACACAGGAGTTGTGCGTTAAAAAGCGCTTCACATAAAATTATATAAATGTACAAAGTGAGAAAAGACAACTACTATGTAGCTATATTTACAATCAAGTAAAAACAAACATAATATTAACTTATGGTTTAACATGGAAATAAATCTTGAATAAATGAAATTCTTTCAAATATAATAATTTTTATTATTAGTTTATGAATAGATTTTAAAATGAGTCATACATTTAAAAGATTAATGGCATGATTAAAAACAGTGATTTAAAAGTCATTATTGTTCCAACCACCGCCCCCAACGAGACCTACATAATTCATGGCTGAATAACACCCTTATCTATATAGTAAGCTGCCCAAGAATTGTACCACAAACCCACAGCCGGCTGATTTCAAAGCATGAGAGTCATCATTACTACCATCAAGATCCACCAGACAGACACTGGATTAACGGTACAACTCTGGAATTACCATTTAGACCCACAACATCTACATAAAAAACACAGGCTAGAGGTAGCAGTCATCCATTCCTCCCTCCAACCGGGCCCTACATAACCCATGGCTAAAATTACACCATTGATTTATATAAAAAGCTGTTTAGGAATTGTATCATAAACCCATTAGTCAACTGGTTTCAAAGAGGTCAGTGCATTCCCACACTCAAGAACATCCAGGCAACAGGCACGTGGTCAACGGTACAACGAAACTTCGTACGACAAAAAAGGTCGTAAGTCAAAACTTTAAAACACATATAATGTCTGATTTCTCGATCTAATCCAGTCTTGTGACATCTCTTTGGAATCGTCTTTTCAAGACGATTCCAAAGAGATATCACAAGACAGGATTAGATGGAGAAATAAATCATAATTGAGCATTTTATAATCTGACTTACGACAATATTTGTCGTACGACGTTTCGTAAGACAGGCCCCAGAACTCCCATTTAAACCCACACCATCTACAATAAGAACACAGTCCAGAGGTAACAATAATTTATTTCCTACTTTGATATTTGCTCTACTAATTTTAAAGAAGTGTGTGTCTCAGACATTTATAGAAGACTGCAACTGAGCTCGCATAGCTGATGTCTGATGGAAGAGTGTTCCAGAGTATTGGGTTTGCAAGCATGAAACTTCTATCTCCATACTTCATCAAACGGCTTCTCAGTACAAATAGGGGCCCGTTTCATAAAACTACGTTCGACAAATGAGGTCAGATAATAAAAGTCTCAATTATTGTTTATTTCTCTCTCTAATCCTGTCTTGTGACATCTCTTTGGAATCGTCTTTTCAAGACAGGATAAGATAGAGAAATTAGAAATTATATGTATTTTAATGATTTCACTTACGACCGTTTTTGTCGTACGAAGTTTTATTAAACAGGCCCCTGTTTTACTCGCACACCTAAACTCTCTTCGAGGTCTATACACGTGTTGTAAAACTGGAGTTGACCCGACATGCTTGAGCAGATTTCTGCTCAGATAGCAAATTGCTTATTTTGATTCTTTAGACCTGTAGACCAAATATAGTTGTAATTTTGGTCACGGTAGCTGCGAGATATGTCTCCGCAACTACCGGTGTATATATTTTAGGTTGATATTGCATTTTTAGTGTTTTAATAGAGATTTTCTATCTTGGCCATTTTCTACTATATAACCATATAGAGGAAATTGGCTCAGGTCTGAAATCTTATTAAATAAACATAAATTCAGTAGAAACTCAGCCTGATTAGGCATTTATACTTTATTTCTACCTTTTCTAATAGTTTTTGGTGGATGACATTGTTTGGATCCTGAGTTACCTGCTCAAATGTAGATCTGTCTACATTTGGCAGGTGGCCCAGATCTGTCATTCAGACTCTAATAAGTGCAATATCTTCTTGTACAGTGATATTTTTCACACATTTAAAAGCCTACTATGTAGACTTTTGTTGTCTTAAGGTTTTTCACATGTTCATTTGTATGAATAGGGCCAGGTAATCCTGTAATTTAGATACATTGTATTAGGGAGCTAGACCTTTGGTAAAGATAGGCATTCAAAATGGCCGCCAGCTGAAAAAGCAATGATTTGCTCTTACAATTGGGGCTGTAACTCTGTCAATAAATTACTATAAATTCTAGATTTATACTCATAATGTGTCTAAAGGTTTGAAGTTTATGATAGATATATTTAGGGAACTTGATAAATTAGTATTTTTGTGTATTTGCTGATTTTCGGCTGATATCTGGGTCCAGAAATTCTAGACCCTTCACTGCTCATATTTTTAAACATCACTTATATATTGTATTTGGCCACTCTGAATATAGATTTGATAGTTTTGATTTAATAGCTGTTATTTGAGCTACTTTTTAGTAATTTAGAATGTGTCTTTATAATAAGTAATTATTTTGTATTTAGCCCTAAAAACAGGAAGGGATATTATTTGCCCTCAGCCAATCAGAAGGCTTGATTAGGGTCATGTGATTAAGGCTCTCACTCTAAGCTATAAATTCAGAGAGAGAAGCTCAATCACACACACTAACTCAGACCAGCAACTAGAAAGATGCATTCTACCCTGCCTTACACTGGCAGGTTAGATTTTGTTCTTCTAGGTGGAACTTATTTATTGCTTAAATACACTTAGGAACATTTTCTGCTTTATTTAACTTTACATTTCTAAATTGAGTGTGTCACTTTTAAAGCCATTTAACTAAGCACCATTTTTGGTCTTTACTTCTCACTTTGAGCATTTTGGCTGTTTGCTATTTAGATCTTTTTGCTAAATTATTGTTTACTTTTAAAGCAACACATCTTAAGCTTTTATCTGGCTTTAGTCATTTGTGTAAATAATGCTTTTATTCTTTAGTTTAGATTAGATTAGAACTGTTTGATAAAATACAAGTGATTAACACTGATTTTATTCTTTTGTTTTACTTATTTAGTTTTTTCTGACCATTTGGTCAGTGGTGTCCATCCTGACAACTGTTTACCTCGTTAATGTTATGTTTCAGTTTTGCGTAACATTGGCAAGGTAAACAAACTTAGTTAAAACCCAGCTTTTGGGTTGCCTTCCGCTCGTTAAAACCCGTTCCTTTTTAAAAACCCAGCCATTTAACACACGTGACAATGTGCTTAATATGAACAAAGTGACTTCTAAGTTTCGCAAATATCAATGTTCTAGCCATAACGTATCGTCTAATTGCCTACAACAATATACAGTAGAGAACATGTTATTCTCTCACGTTTATAGACAGATGCAGAAATAAAAATGTAGAAAAGATTAATTTTAGAAATTTCTAACGAATCAATTCAGGTGGAGGGGCAAACAATATACACGAGAAAGGTGTCAAACGAGGACATTGAAACCAAACAATGAAAAATGTATATACGAAGGTAAAGATAACGTATTTTTTTACCCAAAGTATACATGTGAAGAGTACATTGTCCCACGCAAACAGTGAAGTCCCTGATCTGAGGGCTCCTGCAGGAGCCCTCTGATCAGGGTCCTCATTGTTTGTCATTTTGCAAAATGTTATAAAAACAACCCTAAATAGTCTAAAATGGACCAGCCTTTATTGCAAACTGGAATTGTTCATTGGAAGTTTCAGGGGATAATGAGTTAAAAGATATATCTAAAACATTTCACCATTCAACAGTTTTTATTATTACCTGACTCTCTATTTAAGTGAATATTAAGCATTTTTGACTGTTTTCCGAAATATTTACCAGACTGAGACCAGCAGGCAACAGTTGACTGTTACATAGTACTGTTACATGCGCGAAAATGGTGCGCAAAACTTTTCTGCATCGCGGGACCAAATAAGGCGTATTTATGAATTGATACAGATTTTTGTTTAAGGATCTAGCCTTTTGCGGAGTTGATCGATTCATTTTTTCTCTCCCGAATAATCCCCTTAAAAGGCTATATAGTTCTAGACCTAAAATTAAGAGTAACTCCGAATAAAAGCGACAAACCGCTTGCAGATCTAACGTCTTCCTTTTTTTTAAACACATTTTGACGTTACAAAAATAATGACGTCATATTATACATGACGTAATTTCCACAAAGTGTCAATCAATTTCAGTCAATAAGAAACAATAATAATTCAATCGTTATTGAAAATATGAATACATGTATATTAGACATCCTTTTTACAAAACAGTGATGTTCACATTCAGTTGTTGTATTGAATTGAATTAAGATTAAATATACACGTAAGATCATCTCTAGAATTTATAAATACGTGTTGTTCAAATTTTGTATAGATAGATCTAGATCTAGCCATTCATTCAGCCTGGCTTAAATAGAGAGTCAGGTAATAAATCATTTGTTTGATAGTTACTTCGGGAACAGTCAAACCATTGTCCCTCGGTAGCAGGGAAGACCTTGAGAACTGTTGCCCTCGGCCGTTGGCCTCGGGCAACAGTTCTCAAGGTCTTCCCTGCTACCTCGGGTCAATGAGTTGACTGTTCCCTCAGTACCTATGAAACAAATGTATACTGTGGACACACTATTAACATTTTGTTTCGTACACTGGACGTTATTTTTCCCTCCCAATAAACGCGTGTGTGCGAAACCCATTATGTCCATTGCAAACAGGTTGGCGCCGGGTAACCCGGGCATACACACTGCGCAGAAAATCGTCATTTTAGCCTATATGATTGCTTGTATCTAACGAATTAAAAAAGGATTGGGCTATGAAACGTTACAGATATCTTTACTAGTAGTAGATGTAGGAGTACATTAATCATTAAGATCTAAAATTAAGCTTAACTGTTCGTCCGTCTGTACGAACGAGAAATGTTACGAAAATATGAGGCAATATCTTCTCACTATTGATGGTAAGTATTTGACAAAATAACCAAGTTTGACACAAAACACCCATATTATATTGGCATACTAAATGTTATAAGCATTATAAAACTGCTTATTCTGAATACAGTACTCCCTCCCTACAACGGCCCTCCGAACAACGACCCCCTCCTTACAACAACGCTCGCCGCTGTTCCCCAAACAAGACAATTTTGTCCAACCTTTTCACTGCTGCAATATCGACTGCTTAAAATTGTCGACTGCTGTTTTTCTCAAATATACATATTTGATACTTTGACAGAAAAAAACTTAATGACAAGTGACAAACAGCTTGAATCCAGATCAGACGCCGCGTTACGCGGCGTCTGATCTGGATTCAAGCTGTTTGCAAATGTAAGCCGATGTCCCTCCATATAACGACTCCATCCGAACAACGAATACAATTGTTGTCTCCCATTGGGTTTCGTTGTAGAGAGGGAGCGCTGTATTTTGAACCGTCTGTCTGTGCGCACAGGTCCAGTCAATTTAAAATGGATTTTTTATGAACATTCTCTCTTTTTCACATAATTCAACTATTTATATATCTGACACCAGAGATACTGATTTAAACTATACATCGTATAGAAGATAAGACACATAAAGGACAACTACTAATGTGTTTTGGTGCATCTGTCATTCTGTGTGTCTGTTATTTAGTGCAAACATACCCACCTTTAATTTAGTATCAGTATTAAAACTATGGTTATAATTATTATTATTATTATTATACCAGCTTTATATAGCGCTCTTTTCACACAGGGATTGTGCGTTCAAAAGCGCTTTACATGAAATAACACATATGTACCTATAAATTGAGAAAAGACAAAATAACTACAATTAGATCTGAAATAAAACATGAATAAACATATAAAAGACAGTCCCCTAAAACGGCGATCACATTACCCCCATCAATCAGCAATGAACCGACCGGCTAAGTATGGGTATATTGAACTCATAAATTTTTGAATTTTTCAAAGAATATAAAAACCTTGGTTTTGTTTTGAAGAGTTATTTAAGATGGATGGAAAAATAATAAAAATATATATATTGGTGTACAATTTTGGCTTTACGACCATTTCTAAAAGGTGTGTCAGATTAGGATTTGATTTTTCTTATTTTGTCCTTTTCAAAGAACTCGCTTCTTCAATAAAACCTATTTCAAATAAAAACAAACATGGTAATTTGAATTTGGAATATTTATTCCATGTCTATGGTAGTATTTTCTCATAGAAAAACTTATTTAAGACAAAACAGGCACCAAATGTGAATTTTATGAAGCTCTAAATATAATCGATATGGTACTATTTTGTAAATTTTTTAAAGGGTTATAACTCCTTTTTCTTTAATAATTAAAAATTGTCAACACTAACCTATCAATCTATTTTGATATTTTGAATTGCCTTTGTATGGGCTTTTATATGGTACAATATAAGACAAAGTAATGACTATTAAAATCTTTTTTCTTTTTTTTCCCCAAAAATATCCCATGTAAACAATGTTGCTGATTCAGAGATTCATATTTCTCAAATCTGGTGTCTCTTTGGTCTTGATTTAGTTTCTTCATGTAAAAAAACTTCCATAGACATGATATGTATAATAAAAAACAAAATTACCATGTTTATTTAATTTTGAATAGATTTTATTGAAGCTTGTATTTTAAATTTGACAAAATTTGAGAAAAAAGAATTTGACACATCTTTCCCAAATTGCCGTAGTGCAAAAAAAAGAAGCGCACAACAACATGAATTATTTTCTAATTTTTCATGTATGATAAACAGCTGTTTCAAAATAAACATGAAAGAAAAAAAGTTAGATACTTTGAAAAATTCACGTAAGGGGTCAATACACCCTTAACGATTGCTGAATAAATACATGTACTCATTCTAGTTAAAATTATATATCTAGGGCTTTCTGGTCAACGTTTTGGGAAACAACCCGCTACCCCTGCAGGTGGGAATTGAAAAGAATTCAATGAATGGTTCAATACATCTTATATCAGGAACATACAGATATGCATAGTGGTCCTGATAAGACTACTCCATGATTTGTGCCATGTTTTACAAAGATGGCTTAACCCAGTTGTGCCCAGTGGATTCTCCCATGCTTATATATTGGATTAGTCCATTTTTAACCTAAGGGGTGCCTGGTCAAATTTTTCATTTTCATTTTGTTTTATATTGAAATCCCTATTAGCAAACAGTATAGACTCTGATCAGACGCCGCGTCTGATCAGTGTCTTCACTGTTTGTCCATGTCCCATACATTGGATCGTGGGCATAACTGGCTTAAGACGTTTCATTTCTTCTAGCAATTGATTTTTTCGCTCAAAACTTTTGAAACTATACATTTTGCCATTGGGAACCTGGCATTATTAGGACTATGAAATCGGTCGAATAGATCCTGAAATCATTGTTTTACTAGCAAATGTACCTGAAAGTTACTCCTAAATATGTGATGTATATACCATAAGTCCGTTTGTCTGTAAGAGCCTTTTTAATGAATCATACTTTCTCAAATAACTACCCCTGTTTTCTATAGCAATCAACGATCACGATTATACTTGTCTCCAACATGACTGTGGATCACTTTTGATGACGTCACTATATAACGTCACTATTTATAAAGGCGTTTTGGCGTCACCGGGATTCCAAAAATTGCCGATTGCTTTAAAAATAAGCTTAAAATCGTTAATTATGTGAGAAATAGAATCTGTCACTCGTCGATGTTTAAGACAAGTTGATATCAAACTCGTCTAAATAGATACGTTATTAAGCTCGCCAAGGCTCTCTTAAATACATTTCAATTCTAGACTCGTTTGAGATCAGCTTATCTTAGACATAGACTCATGACAGATCCTATATATATATTTCATCAAAATATTACCATATACGATACAGTCAATGAAGTCATACAGTCAATGTATATTGTATCATTTTTGAACAAGGTTTACATCGTTTTCATGCATGAGAGTATATAATGTATTATATTCATGTCTACGCTACAGTTTAAAACCAAAAATATGTGGAATGCGCCTTTCCATCTGTCTGTACGGGCCTGCACACCTCCTTAAGACCCATATTGTCATTTGAAGCACTTATACCGTCCTTTTGGACACTTTTAATGACGCATATCTATATACTCTCTCTCTCTATGTATGCATGTTCGTCCGTCCGTATGTCCGTCTGTCTGTCTGTCTCCCCATCTTGCTATCTCTATCATACACAATATTCCAACAAATAAACATACCATATAAAAGAAACAATTTCAGCATATTTTGAATACACATAACACTTTTACAGTAGACTAAAATGTCTCTTATGTCATCGCAAAGACATTAGTCAGTGCAAATTCACGTTAATCAAAGGTTCACATACGTGTCTTGTCTTTATGTCGCCTTTTCATTTGCAACATTGTATAGCACGACAATATTATCATTACCTTCATCATCATTTAGCTTTAGTATATTTTCCTTGTCTTTATTTGTGGAGATATTTCAATAAAAAGACTAACAAAAGTGTTGTTGTCTTTTTATATGGCGTGCATTGTAAATGTTAAACCATGCACTAATACTGAAGTTTCAAATACGTGTACACTATAACATGAACACATCGTTTACCATAAAGCTTCTTTTAAGTTATGAAACTAAGTGACTGCTTAATCTTAGCTTAATCCTTTCATGATAAAATTATTCGGGAGAGTTTTACCCCTTTATCAGAAACAGAACAGAACAGAACATACTTTATTCAACTTGTACACACTCAGGTACCTCGTTAAATTACATACAATCATACAATACAAAACATACATGGTCAATGTGGAAACAGTATAGGTCTTCTAACCAAATTTACTTGGAAATTACAAAGAAAGCACTGTAGGATGCACTGCACTGTATGGAGCGCTGTGCATTCTACTTGTACTTTAATTATGTATTTTTCTTATATAAATTTTTAACAAAGTTATTGTAAAATTTTACATTCTAGTGTAGGAGAATGAACTATGCAATTGTAATTAATGTGGATAAATACAACAATTAATAAATTCAAGGTTGTGACGTAAAGTTTCTGACTCATGAATTTGGCAATACAGTTACATACAAACACACATTCCTTAACCCTTTCCCATATAAGCACATTTTAGTACATTCGCGTTATTCTTCCGCAGAGAATTATGTTTAATTACATCTGTACTATGCAAGTACCCCTAAGACGTGCCGCGTTTATAGAGGGCGTCTTAGATTACAGTGTGCAGTAGGGCTCACATGTACAGACATATTTCCGCTGTCATGGTAATAGGATGCTGGTTTTAATGGTAGTGTAACGGGCCGCCGGTCGATCTCAATGTAAATTCCTCGAATTAAATAATTTAATTCGAGGACAGGTGATCGTTCATTTATGTCAGGATATCACCTGGGTTTAACTTTTTAACTTGGGGAAATTGAAGGAAAACAAGTCGAGATTAAATTTAAATCTGACGAGCAAAGTTTATTATTTAGACCAATAATTTTATCAATTGGTCTAAATGTCTATCAAATTACAAAATTCTAATAAAACTATATCTAGGGCTAGATCCGGACTTCAACTAGATCTAGATCTCTTAGATCTAAATCTATTAACATGTATTCTACAACTCTCGTCAATTGAATTCACGGGCTACACCAACATAGACCCGACCAGTCTAAAACAGAGTCCACTCAGAAGTCCCAGAGTGTGGAGCTCAAGGGCCTTATATACCCACTCGGGATCTACCAGCAATCCGCTGGCACCAGCGGATGGCTGGCGCCAGCAAGCCGCTGGTGCTGGTGTTACCAAGCAACACCAGCAAGAATAGAACGAAATCCGCTGGTGTGCCTAAGCAACACCAGCAAGAAAAGAATGAAAATAAACAACTGTTAGAATGACGTCATCAAGTTCGATATCGACGAGAGTTGTTTACAAAAATAGAACGTGGCTTATTCCCACCAATATTACATTTGATTGAAGAGATCAGATTAATAATATTAACTTTAAATGATTTCCGTCTGTACTCTCTTTAAGGGTTGCAACTTTTACAACGTAGTGAATATTACGAAACACAGGAAATAATGAAATAGTAAATATTGCCACTTAGTTCAAAGTTAAAACGTGTTTGGATCCAAAATAAACGACTCCAAGCCAGTTTAAACTTCTCACATCAGCTTATGGTGAGTACTTAATCTGACCTTTATGCTATTTAAGCATGACATAGTGTATTATAGAAATTACAAAGACAAAATCGATCACATGTGCTACCCCACCCACTAGTCTAATATGACAAGTAGATTGGGTTTAGATGCTGAGAAGCCCCAAGTGTTACACTACACCCCTTCCCTCAAAGCGAATGTCCCCATGAGCAATAACATCACTCAAAATTACAAGTAATTTTGCTATAACATAGAAGTTTATAAACAATCTTTATCAAATCACAACTATTAATTGGCAATTAAGATTCTATCTGAGATTTCATACTTTATGAAACAACAAATGGCTGCCAATTAATTGTAATTGGAAATATACAATATACACTTTTGCAAAACTAGACGACTTTGTCTTTGTATTACATTGTTATTTTATATTCAAATGAAATATATTAATTCATATTTCTTCTAAAGGTAGTATTTGAATAAATTTTACAAATATTCCTAACAAATATCATACTTAATATTTATCAAGTATGTGCTTTATGTCATCTCTTAATAGTAATATTAAGGGATAACATAAAAACAATCTTGACATACAACATGCGTAAATAAATGCTTTTAACGTTAAGAAAATACAGTAAATGAATTATCTGAACATTAAAATACTGTCTAACAAGTTTAACTTAAATTAACTGTGTCCAAATATTAACAAACCAAACTAATTTAATATTTCCTCTTCTTTGTAGGTCACGTAGACGGCGAGGAAAAGTCCCTTCTAGTTCAACGAAATATTCTATGGGCTGAAAGGAGGGGTGGTCGCATTCAATCTGCTGCCTCTGTTGATGTCTGGGTATCTGTCGGTTGGGTTCTGTTGAGATGGATGGGTATCATGGTGTTGACTACTTTTGGTCTGTTCATATGGAGGAATGCTATTCATGGGATATGGTCTATTCTCCCAGTTCCTTGGACAGTCACTTCGATAATGGCCATACTTTCGGCAGGCAAAACATTGCACATTGGCAGTGGATTTCTGTGGGCTTGAATAAGTACTGTTGAAGTTCCTGGGTCCCTGCATCCGCAGGAGCTCGTCAAGCTTTTCAATGACAGCTTGATTTAATCTTTCTTCGGTGGTCTCTGGTTTCTGTATTTTCCTTGTCGGCTTACTCTGTAGCTTGTCTGAAAATTTCACGCTTCGTATAGGCCTTCTATCCATGGTTATACTATCGTCATCACTTTCTTCATCTGAACTGTTTTCTTTGAAGCGAACTGACTGGTGGACGGTGCTTTTTCTTGATCTTGATTTTGGATCTTGGTGAAAAATGTTCTGTCGAGCCTCAATGTATGTGACTACGTGGTGTATGGCATCTTCTATGCAATTTGGATCTTTCGAATACTCAACAGTGAAACGGAGTTCGTCATCCTTTAAACCATTCAGAAAGCGTTGTAATAAAAGCTGTCTTCTCAATTCAATGTTTCTCTCTGGATAGGCTTTATCATAAAGTCTTTTAAGTTCTGCTGCAAAGTCTTCTGGTGATTCATCTTCCTTCTGCATCCTGTTGTTGAATTGAGTTCGGTACATCTTGTATGTGTCGATGTTCGAGAATCTGCTGTTGATCTCATTTATTAGACGGTTGTAACTGTTCAGACAGTCTGGTGGACATTCGTCGAACACATAGTTTGCAGCATTACCATCAAGCCGTTGCAGTACTTCATGAAGTTTTGTCTTTTCATCCCAGCCATTGAGTTCTGAGATAGCACTGAATCTTCTGTGCCAGACCTTCCAGGAATCAGTAGCATTGCCTTTAAAGGCTGGTATGGTGATATGTTGCCTGGATCTACTATAATCGTTGACTCTTGATGATCTAAATGTAGATGCATTGTTGTTTTCTGTTGAGTATGATCTACCCTGTGGCATGCATTGTGCATTAGATGGCAAAAAATGTCTGTTGACAGGATTTTCAGAAATTTGAGCAGCATGGCTGGTTCTACACTGTGCATCTGGATTTGACATTATACCAGTAGATCTATTGCCATCTGAAGTTTTATCAAGCTGATGTCTTGTTGATGGATGTGATGATATGTGTAGATCTGTGTCATGTCTATCTGTATATCTACTTGAAGGGTCTGTGTTTCTATGACAAAATGCAGACTGTGATGTTGGATTTGTGGGCCTCTGAGTTTCTTTCTGTGGCTGTGAAGTTGTTGATGTGAGATGTAGATTCTCCATTAAATAAGTCATTTGGCTGGTTAGTTTAGTGATCTGACTTGCCATTTCTTTCATACATGCAAACAAGCAATTATCTCTTGCTTGTGAAGAGAGCTGTGATCTTTCTCTGGATATGTGTGTGGGGATATTATCTTCTTTGTCTTGTGCAAGTTGAAAGGCTGATCTCGATCTGTTAGGTGTGAAAACGCTGAAATCAGGTCTAGATCTACATTCTGTTCTGACTGCATTGTTGGTAGAAATTTCCGAAGATTCAACAGTCTTCTGGTTGTTGTGGGTCTTTTCTAAATCATAAGTTGGGTTGTACTGCTTTTTAACAACGAACGGGTAGCTTTTTGTTGAATAGTCGCTCTCATTTCCGCTAATATCGACGGAGTGACAAAGTACATCAGCACCGGGACGAATCGGCACAGCCTTGGTAACGGCGACGCCATTTTGTGAAACAACCGTTTCGCCAGAACTAGATCGAACACCCTCTGAATCCGTGGACTCGTCACCCTGTAACAAACTAGCTGAAGGCTTTGAACTAGACCTTTGTAAACGCCTTCTACCCATGGTTTAAATAAAATGGACTTCTGAGCAAAATAAACAAAAACACGACTCTGACTTTGTTTTTCTCTTCCAAAAAAAAATGCCTCGAATCTAGCCCTAATTCTAACGGATTCGCTCAAACACTTCTGACACCAAAAATGTAACGGGCCGCCGGTCGATCTCAATGTAAATTCCTCGAATTAAATAATTTAATTCGAGGACAGGTGATCGTTCATTTATGTCAGGATATCACCTGGGTTTAACTTTTTAACTTGGGGAAATTGAAGGAAAACAAGTCGAGATTAAATTTAAATCTGACGAGCAAAGTTTATTATTTAGACCAATAATTTTATCAATTGGTCTAAATGTCTATCAAATTACAAAATTCTAATAAAACTATATCTAGGGCTAGATCCGGACTTCAACTAGATCTAGATCTCTTAGATCTAAATCTATTAACATGTATTCTACAACTCTCGTCAATTGAATTCACGGGCTACACCAACATAGACCCGACCAGTCTAAAACAGAGTCCACTCAGAAGTCCCAGAGTGTGGAGCTCAAGGGCCTTATATACCCACTCGGGATCTACCAGCAATCCGCTGGCACCAGCGGATGGCTGGCGCCAGCAAGCCGCTGGTACTGGTGTTACCAAGCAACACCAGCAAGAATAGAACGAAATCCGCTGGTGTGCCTAAGCAACACCAGCAAGAAAAGAATGAAAATAAACAACTGTTAGAATGACGTCATCAAGTTCGATATCGACGAGAGTTGTTTACAAAAATAGAACGTGGCTTATTCCCACCAATATTACATTTGATTGAAGAGATCAGATTAATAATATTAACTTTAAATGATTTCCGTCTGTACTCTCTTTAAGGGTTGCAACTTTTACAACGTAGTGAATATTACGAAACACAGGAAATAATGAAATAGTAAATATTGCCACTTAGTTCAAAGTTAAAACGTGTTTGGATCCAAAATAAACGACTCCAAGCCAGTTTAAACTTCTCACATCAGCTTATGGTGAGTACTTAATCTGACCTTTATGCTATTTAAGCATGACATAGTGTATTATAGAAATTACAAAGACAAAATCGATCACATGTGCTACCCCACCCACTAGTCTAATATGACAAGTAGATTGGGTTTAGATGCTGAGAAGCCCCAAGTGTTACACTAGCATAAAGGTGAGTATATTCGCCATACAGGACGTTGGGACGTCAGAACATACAACACTTCATCTATAAGCCTGAGAGTAAATCTTTTCTTACACTATTGGCTTGTACTATATATTTACACAAATTTATCAGTGCGACTTTGCTTTTTGTCTTAAGTAATTCTGTAAATTTATGCATACTTGGGCGTTGGTAGAAATGACGTTTTATTAATTTGCTACGAAGATCATTATATGCTGAACACTTTAAAACAAAATGAAACTCATCTTCTAAATCATTGCTTTCGCATAACTGACATATTCTTTCGTGTCTTTCCAAACGGTTTCGTCCATATCTTCCAAACTCGATGCGTAATTTATGTGCAGATACACGCAATCGTGTTAATGCAAATCTTGATGATTTGTATTTCAAAGCGTTCAGATAATCTTCAATACCAAACTCTTCTTTTATATACAGATACAAGTGACTTAAGACATTATTGTTTTGTAAATCAGCGTGCCATTGTTGCTTGAAACAATCTATAACCCTTTGTTTAAATACTGGTATAAAGCGTTTGAAATCAATATTTTCTGGATAGTCCCAAACGTCGGTAAAACCAAAATGGTTGAGTAAATCTTTAACTTTTGAAGCCCAATTAGTTGCCCCCTTTTTACATCTTTCTCGAACATCATTGTATACATTTTTTAAAATTATATTGTCAGTATTTAACAAATTACACCAGTATTTAATTATTTGAACATATCTGTTGATATACAGGGGATACCTTCCCAATTCACCATAAACAGCTGCATTACTTGTGCTTTGTTTAACGCCCAGTATAGACTTACAGTATCTTAGGTGCACACGCTCGATATCTTTAGACTTTGAAAATCCCCAGACAGGGCTAGCATAATTTAAAATAGAGCCGACAAACGAATCAAATAATTGTAATTCTATCGAAGGGCTAATTTCATATTTGTAAATATTACACAATAACGTATTAACCGCTTTAATAGCCTTACCAACAATATACTGGTTATTTAGTACAAATGAACCCGTGTAATTAAAAACGACGCCTAGGTAATTGAAATCGTTGACGATTTCTAAAGGCTCATTATTATAATACCAACGTTCATCTTGTTTTACTGGCCCTCTTTTGCGGAAAACCACAACTTTCGTTTTACTTGTGTTCACCTCCAGGCCCCAATATTGGCAGTATTCATACAGCTTATTCAAGCTATCCTGTAAATCTTGGACTGAATTGCCAATTAGAACCATATCATCAGCAAACAAAAGAATTATTATACAAATATCATAAAAAGATAACCCAGAAGTGTTATTATTCTGTAAAAATAGTTCTAAGTCTTCCAAAAATAGGGCAAACATAGCAGGGGAATTATTCAGTCCCTGACGTAATCCGACTGATATATTGAAGAAATCAGAGTGAGAGTTACAGTGTTTAACACACGATTTTACCACAGAATACATAGCTTTGAACATTATAAGAAGCTTACTATCTAAACCCATGTTATATAGTTTAAACCACAATGCATTGCGGTACACAGAATCAAACGCCTTTTTTAGGTCGACAAATGCACATGGTAATCTTAAGTTTTGCGTTAATACGTGTTCAATTAGATTGTGTAAAACAAATATTGCATCGACTGTACTACAGCCTTTTCTGAAGCCAAATTGAGCGTCTGATAGAAAGTTGTGATCGCTGAACCATTTTTCAACCCGTGCAGTAAGTATGCCCGTGAAAAGCTTGCCGAGATTGCTCAGCAGCGTAATACCCCTGTAATTGTTAGGTGAATTCTTGTCGCCCTTTTTATGTATAGGTACAATAAAACCTTGTGCCCATATCTCAGGAAAATAACCAGAATTAAAAACTTTATTAAAAATATCAGTTATATGACCGCCTAAGATATCAGCTGACTCTATAAAGTACTCATTAAGAAGATCATCACTCGGACATGGGGACTTATTCCTTTTAAGACGTTTAATAGCGGAAATTACCTCATCTTGTGAAATGGGAATATTAAGTTCATCAAATGTTGGGTCATTTATATTAAAATCACTATTGTTATTAAAATTTTCTACATTCTCAATATTCGTAGCTCTGATATCACTGAACAACTCTGAAAAATATGTCTGGAATTCTTTTACTGAGATATCACATCCAGATTGTTTATTCTTCTGTTTAAAATGCCTCCAAAAATCACGGGGTTTACGCTTTCTAAGTTCGCTGATCTCCGCCGCCTGTTTAATCTTGTATGCACGCTTTTTTTTGCGAACAGTATACTTAAACTGCTGTTTTTTGTTACACAGTGATATTCTGCTTGTTGTAGATTTGCAACTATTAAATTGGTGCATTGCATTTTTATACGCCTTTTTATCACTTAATTGTCGTCTGCTTCAGTATTGTTGTCTGCAAAATATGCTTCAAAGTAAGATTTAAGGTTGTTTGACTTAATAGATATCGATCGTAAGAGTGTCAAACAGTTTGGGTCCTGATCTGACGCCATTGAGAGGGAAAAGGGTTAAACAGACATCTGGGGCCTGTCTTACGAAATGGCGTACAACAAATATTGTCGTAAGTCAGATTATATCATTTTCAATTATTATTTATTTCTCCATCTAATCCTGTCTTGTGACATCTCTTTGGAATCGTCTTGAAAAGACAATTCCAAAGAGATGTCACAAGACAGGATTAGATAGAGAAATCAGAAATCAAATGTATTTTAAAGTTTTGACTTACGACCATTTTTGTCGTACGAAGTTTAGTAAGACGGGCCCCTGAGACGGCAAGCGCCCTGGAGCCTGTTCATAGCCTGCTGGTTCTGACGAATATGGATTGCCTCCAGCACTTGGTTGATTCTTTTGTTACTATACCTACAAGGAGTATCGACTCGTCTCAAGCAATCACGTGGTTATTTTGCATAACATGATCGGGTAATGCACATTTGTGCAACTCTGTCTCTGATTGCCTCCTGGCAGCCCTTGTGAACGCCATGTTGCCTAGACCAGGGACCAGGGGCCCGTTTTACTAAACTACTTACGCAAAATTTTTGCGTAAGTCAAAATCGTTTAACTCTTATTTTTCTATCATAAACGTTTGCAAACAGCAAATAGCCAGATCAGAGGACGCGCTAAAAGCGCGTCCTCTGATCTCGCTATTTGCTGTTTGTAGCAAGTGAAAATAAAAAAATATTTTGACTTACGCAAATAATTTGCGTAAGTTGTTTAGTAAAACGTGGTTATTTTGCATAACATGATCGGGTAATGCACATTTGTGCAACTCTGTCTCTGATTGCCTCCTGGCAGCCCTTGTGAACGCCATGTTGCCTAGACCAGGGACCAGGGGCCCGTTTTACTAAACTACTTACGCAAAATGTTTGCGTAAGTCAAAATCGTTTAACATTTATTTTTCGATCATAAACGTTTGCAAACAGCAAATAGCCAGATCAGAGGACGCGCTAAAAGCGCGTCCTCTGATCTCGCTATTTGCTGTTTGTAGCAAGTGAAAATAAAAAAATATAAATTAAAATTTAAAATTTTGACTTACGCAAATAATTTGCGTAAGTTGTTTAGTAAAACGGACCACAGGGGACCTACCGTCACATACATTTCTTACAGTGATATACATGCTGTAAAAAGCGCTATGGTCGTCTGCATATATATGAGCAGTGTCACGCCAAAACCTGCCTTAACCCTTTGAACCCTAGTTCCGCATATAGGCGTCCTTTTCAAACAGTGTACATGTGAATAGTACATTTGTCCTATACAAACAGTGAAGACCCAGATCAGAGGGCTCCGAAAGGAGCCTTCTGATCAGGGTCTTCACAGTTTGTCATAATGCCAAACATTGACAAAAACAACTCTTAAAAGTCAGAAATGGACTAGACTAAATTGGAAACTGGAATTGTTTATTTAAAGTTTCAGGGAGGAAAGAGTTAATGCCTTGTAAACAGTGCAGATCAATGCACGCGGCGGCTAGTCTTGGTCTACTCCGTTTGACACCCACGATAATCTAAAGCATTGCATTTAGCAGTATAAATTAATCAACGGAATTTGGCAGCTTCGACAATCCCTGATGCAGAACCTTTGATTACAACGGTGCTTGGTTCGTGCAATGTAAAATTGCAATCAGGCAGGTTTTGTCATCGCACGAACCATATCTATTTGGCCAATCGTTTTTAGACAGTATTGTCCACTTCCAGGGCACGAACTAATAAAAAAAATCGAGCTTGAAATCGATCCCAAGCCTTTGATAAGTCATATTTCCACAATTACATGTACCACGAGTCTACTTTGTGGATGAGAGATAACTTGGTCTCTGATGACGTCTGTCGGCTTAGAAGAACATCTAATGTTTACAACATTTTGTTACAAATCGAATATAACTACAGTAGAACCTCCCTATTACGACCATTAAATTTTGCTAAATATCATGTATTTAAGGCAGGTGACTGCTTGAAGCAAGTTAACAGTGAAACAGAAAGCTCCTTCAGGAGCTTTCTGTTTCACTGTCACCTTGCTTTAAGCTGTCGCCTGTCTTTATTCAATCAATAAGCCTTCGTGGTAGCGGTCGTAATAGAGAGGTTCTACTGTATCATAACAACATCAGAAGTTGACATCCCTGTGTATTTTAGCACATTCTTACTGATGTAGAAAATATTGTTAGAGGCAAAAGTTGTGTATATTGCCATTTATAAACGTTTTCATCTGACCAGAGTAGCATGCGAGTCCCTTCGTCTACAAAACAATGACAACCATTGTCCAATATCTGTTACCCGAGAACATCTACAACCCGCTTACTATGTGACCAAGTTCCGCCCCTGTACCCCTAAGACGTGTCGCATATATAGAGGGCGTCTTAGGTTTCACTGTACAGTTGGGCTCACATAATAAGTATGTTAGAATGTTAATACTAAGTAAGTACAATAGAGAATGAAGGATGTACGAATGGTATTTAGGGAAGGAGAATAGTAACGTTTTGTAAGGTAAGGATAAAATTAATTACCTCTAATAAACATTAGTTTTGGAAAGATTTAGATAATAAAACATGTTGAATTCTGTATTTAAAATACTTATATAAGATTCTTTTTGTTTATTATTTTACAAACATAATTAACCCTCTTGATATAAAAGCCTGGTAGATGTATTTAGCTATTTTGATTAGTGTGCATCATGTTGACTGTTAGTAAACTGTATAACATGTCAATGTTAGGCCACTGGCAATTATAATTTATTGAGCACTGTAGCCGTAGTTCTCTGTAATAAGGGCAAACAAGCAAAAAAGGATATTCATTTTCAGGAACATTCATCAAGCATTGATTACAATTTCTTTTTTCACGCGGTAATGTCTGTATCTGCTTTCTTCAATTAATACTTTGTGAGATGAGCATCTAAAACGTGTTAATGCAATTCTTTTTCAAATTGTGTTTTGAATATACAGTTTCAGGGCTGCCATTTCTCCGGATTTTTCCTAAATCTCCGGATTTTTTCCCAGTACATGGTAGCTTAAAGCAGGCTGAAAATAAAGCAGAATGTACCCTAAGGCGCATTCTGCTTTACTTTCAGTCTGCTGTAAGTACTCGCATGTCAACAAAACAAGAAAAAGGCTACGGGGTAAAGGTACGATTCGTAAAATCTAACTTGAAAAATGCAAATTTGGAAATCTTAGGATTTTTCATGTCAACTTATGGCAGCCCTGCGGTTTGTATCAAATTTAGGGATATTCCTTCGATCTGAAAACCATTTTTAACATTGATTAAGAACAAATCCTATCAACTCTTTTAGTACTAATACAAATTATTGGATGTTGATGAAATACGAATGAAAAGCCTAATTGATCAACCGGTTGCGTAAGTTGTTTTGACCACTCGTTTATTAAGCGCCATTTGTATCACACATAAACAACAATTTGTATTGAATAGAAGCAGGAAATTGTGATGTCTAAACCAGCATTTAAGAATTTTTGTTTGTCTTACAATATACATAGGAACCTTCACAGTTCCCCATAAATTACTGAACTAGTAGTGTTTTGTTTTATTCTTAACGATTATTTCATGAATTTCAAATGACCCCTTTCTACATGTATATCTGCTGCCTTATCGAATTTCCATACACATGCACTACAATTCAAAATAGTTGAAATCGTTTAATCAAATAGTTTAAGTTTTTCTTCAATATCTAATGGAACTATGTTTAATAATGGGTTAAGCGAAAATAAAGCTCGAATTGCTTGCTGCGATAATGCTTTTTGTGCCTGATAAAAGCGCCCATTAGCCGATAGCTTTATTCCAAGGTAAGCATTTGCTTTTACTAATTTCAGACCAATGTTATTAAAATAGATTTCTATTTTTCTGGCGTGTTATTACTTGCTTTAAAATACACAAAAACTGTTTTATCTATATTTACGTCAATGTCCCACGTTTTGCAGTAGGTGTTTAGTTAATTAAGCAAACATTGAACATCATCTTGTGTGTATGAAAATTACGCCGTGTCATCTGCAACCAACAAAAGAAACATTTGTAGCTCATCGACTGTAAAAGTTCTACACCTGGGACTTAAAGCTCATCATATAAACCATTTACAAAAATCAGCAATATGGCGGGATAACGGTTAACATTGTTTGCCACCTGGCCTACTTTTTAAGAAATTCGACCACTCACCGTTTACTCTAACACATAAACTAACTTTCTCATACATTTTGCAACAATTTTGTAAATTTGGTTGATACTCAAGATTTCAGTAATTTAAACCATGTGCCAGTCATATTTACTAAGATAAAGGATTGCCTAAAATCCACAAAAGTACAATATGGCAAACGTTTTTATATCTCTGAAAATTACTTGTAAGTATTATTCCACGGTAATAATTGAGATCCCCTCATTTTAGAATACTGTCCAATTGATTGCCACTTTTATTTCGTTTCGAAAAGAGGAAAACCCAATATTGAACAGTGTCCATATAAAAATAATATATATATATATATATATATAGAGAGAGAGAGATAGATAAAGTGAACAGACTACACAGTCAGACATACACATATATATATAATTATAATGTTTTGGCAATATAATTTGTGAATTTATTGTGTTGTTTAAGTGTTTATTCATGTATACCAAGATAACCCTCTTTGGAAAAACATACATAGATAAACACCGTTTATTGCCCGTAATATGTATATTGCCCATACTGAATTTGACGTTTAATATCTTCAAAATTGGTACACCCTACACCTGATATACTACTTCTATGATATGTTAATATGAATGAAATATGGTGTTTATCATCTTCTTCGAAAAACAATTAGCGTTCCATTCACTCGATATTATGATATAAGTATCATGTTCCAAAAAAGTGTAACAATAATACCACACACCCTTAACAAATACTGTCGTTTTCCAGACAGAGTTCGGCATTATGTACTGTGGTTCAAGTGGCTTAATGTATATATCATGTGCTTTGTCGCTGATGTTGCCTGCAAATAGTAGGACTTGTGCATATTATTTGAATAAAACTTGAAACTTGAGAACAGGGATAATAACACCGGAGGCCTTACATGCAGGATATATACAGTTTTCATACACGTAATAAGCTGGAAAACTGACCAAGTCAGAAATGGTCCCACAAAAGGTGGTCGGAGGAGTAAGGCACAGAAAGAAAACTACAAAGTTCAACACATAGTATCACTGAGGATAAATATCAATAAAAATGAATGCTAAACCTTCAAGGGGAAACGAAAATATCGAATGGTCACTTATGACCTTATAACCAACATGACGAAGATGTTACAAATGAAAACATGGCAGAAAATGTGGCTAAAATCGGATGACACTGTTTGAGTTACAAAGCATAAAATAGACTATTTTTAGTATTTCAAGGGGTATAATCATGACAAGTCTTGTGAGGATTAGCTGATAATCAAACTTGGCCGCGATTTTAAGGTAGCTTTATAGTTTCGATACTGCAAGCGGATTTTTCTTATTTATCATCATGATTTATAATTTATTCCCCCATTTTATAGCTGAATGGTTTAAGTGGTACACATGTCACCACAAAATGTCTTTTTTAAAAAAATATTTTATTTTTTTACGATTTTATAAGACAAATTTAAAAAAAATTCAAACAGCGATTTCAAAGCCGTCTTAATTTGTAACGCCTTTAAAATTGCCCATAATACACTTCAGTAACATATCTAGGGATCCGTGTCTCAGATTTTTAAAATTCCCCTTCCAACTATTATTAAGTAACATCAAAGTTATTTTACCGTTTAAAGTCGATTTCTATTACGTAATGCTTTGCTGTAAACAGCTGGAGAACCTCATCAACATTCTGAGACAAGGTTCACTAGAGAAGATAATACCCTTTCATCTGCTTTAAACCGCATGAAAATCGGACCCCTACCGCGAACACAATCGTTGTCCAAAGATGCGGCGTGTTTGAAAATAAGGAGGTGCCGAAAACGTCAATTAACTGATAAGCGTGTCATTTTGACTGTCTGACACAGTGCGAATACCCCCGGGGTTCAACTATGTCCTTTTTGTTTCAACCAATAAGAAGACACATATTTCATAAGCGATTTTCCTTAGCTCCACCCTTCATAAAATATACCAATCATAATTCAATAATGATTTTAACATGCGAGACCCATAAATCACGCAACAGCAGCTGGAGAACGCCTCTAGGTGGTCACGTGGCTGGACTAAGGAGTGCTTAATGAGGTGTGATTTTATTGATCAGATAGCCGTGTAATGCGTTTGGTTTGGTTTTTGAGATTTTGGTAAAATGTAGAACAGAATGTCGGCTATCAAAATCGGAAAAAGGTTAAAAACACAATTTTTGCAGTTTTAAAGCTATAAAGACACCTTAAACCCACTAACATTTTCAGAAAATTTCGCGAAGATTGGATGAAATGTATTGGAGTTAGAGAGTGGACAATGTTAAAAATGACAATTTCTGGTAATTCAAGGGACATGATCATGTCACGTCTTGTGCGATTTAGCTGATTATCAAACTTAGCCAAAAATGTACATCTATTATCATATTCAGAAAATGTGTACAAAGTTGGATAAAAACTACATGTATTTAAGTCAGAGAATTGACAAGGCCGAAAAGCGATTACCTAATAAATCCATGACCATTAGTCTGACATGTCTTAAGGTAGCTCGTGGGTGAGCTTAGTTTCTATGAAAGGTGTTATGAAACTTTGCTTGAAGAATGATAATAGCCTAAGAAACAATGAGTGCAAATATAAGCAAAATTTACCGTTTGGTTTGTCTTTAAGGTCTCTTTTTTGACAAAAACCTGGAATTTTAATGATTTTATTTTTCTTAAAAATAAATAAAGCTAATAACTATTAGTCGCGCGCAATTAGTAGTCCACAACATTCATTACTAGACAACCTAAAAACATTTGTAATAAAAGTGTTCAGAAAGATGTTATCAGCTATTTGAATTTTGCAAAAGGCTAAAAAATTGGATTACAAAAAACTGACTCATTAAATGCATTTTTTCAGTTTATTCAGAGGTATGGTTGGTGAAATAGTTGGTCAGAAAAATTAGAAAATAGCACAGTCAGGATTTGTTGTAATAACAATTTTCTTATCAAAATGTGGGAAATTTGAAGTTGAGATACAGTTACCTACCTGAAAATTGAAATTCTGCCAGTAAAATGCATTATATTTTATTCATGGACTTGCATACAAGGTTAAAGTCCCATTGTGTTTTCAAACCTTTTCTTAATGTCTGAATTACAATAACGATTAATAATAATGTTTGAACATTCTTATGGGCCAAACTGATCTATAAAATGATGAAGACGGACCTAATTCACCAAAAAGGGCGATTTAAAATCATAACAAACCGAAAATAGAACGTCTGACATAAACATTACCACACGGCTTAGTATCACGTGATACAGCCGGAATCAACTTCACAGTGTTATGGAGTTATGGTTCTTCAATTTTTATAATTTTGCCATTTTATCCTTATTTTTGCCCTGTCCACTCTGTAAAAGGACCAGTTTTTATTCTATTTTCGCCAAATATTTGGTCAATGGTTGCATGTGCTTCATCTTAGCCGTGTTGGTAATAAGTTAAGTAATAAATGACAACTCCATTTCTCCTTTACCTCTTGAAGGATTGTCATACAACTGTATTCGATTTTTTTCTTGACCTAGATTTAATACCAGTACATATTGTCAGCAAGTTTGGTGAAGATCCAATAAAAAGTGTTTGTGTTAGAGAGCAGAAAATGCTGAAACAGTCATTTTTTAATTATTCAAGGGCAATAACTCAGACATGCCTCTTGCGATTTTGCTAGTTATTGAATCTGACCTAGATTCTATAATAATAAACATTTGTAGCAAGTTTGGTGAAGATCCAAAAAGAAGTGTTTGAGTTAGAGAGCGGACAAGGCTGAAACAGTCATTTTCAGCAAGCTTGGTAAAGATTCTCCGGTTTTTTTTATACGCTTACCCTACGTGAAATAATATTTACACGTTGTGACTGGATCTCATTGTTTAACCCTGTGCCTACTGGTCGTTATTTTACGGAGTTTACAAACTGTTTGAATCTAGAAAGACGCCGCGTAACGCGGCGTCTCATCTGGATACAAACTGTTTGACACTCGTCTTAGGGTTTGTTTAATTAAAACAATGCATAAATCTAAACTGAACAAATTTTACAGACGACAATGTCAAAGCAGACGTCTGTGCAGCAGAATAAGGGTTAACCGCTTCATTTTCAGCGCTCCAGGTAAGCGGGAGTAATCTGAACTAATCCAATTTTCTCACTCATTTCAGCACCGAATGCTATGATGTTACTGGATATTGAAATTTCGAGTTGGGTTGTTCTTTTTATGCTTGCTATAAATTGTAATATGTATATCAAGTAGTTTGGATCTTCATGGGACGCCGAATTTTTCGTCGTCCCATCAGGATCCAAACTGTTTGCATATGTGATGCGGATTCACCCGCTACAGACTGCAACAGTATACAGGTAGTAGAATTAATGCGTTACTGTATATTTTGCACTTTGAAAGTTAGCGACTGAGCACTCGGCGTATTGGACAGAGTATGCAATCTTTAAAGCGTGCGAAGTTGATTTAAACTTTGGGTTGTTCTTTTTAATATGTGATTAATTGTACTTCGTATATTAAGCAGTTTGGATCTTCATAGGACGCCGAATTTCTCATTGTCCCGTCAGGATCGAAACTGTTTGCATACGTAATTCACCTGCTACAGACTGCAGACTATGAGATAAGCAGCGTGTAAATTTAAGCATAGTTGAATTAATGCTTTACTGTATATTTTGTACTTTAATAGTATATATTTGATGCTCCGTGACTCTTGAATGAATATGTATATATATGATATATGTGCGTGTCATGCTCTTCTCGAGCTTGGTTGTGACCGCCTGATTGTAGAGGCGATGGACTATGTTGTCTGTGCCAATAAAGAATATTTGACTTGACTTGACTATGCTGTTAATACTGATTAAACCGTCTCTTCGAGACAATTTAAATGAGTATGACACCAGTGGGTTTAAAAGCAGAAATAAAGATTTTAGTTTTCGAAATACTTCCGATAACTGGAGCCCTGTATTTACAGAGTTGTCCTTCTTTCCATTCACAAGGGAGGCTCTTTAAATTGTGCCGCACAAAAGAATTATAAATAAAAATTAAAAAGCGAATTTCTTAGGTAAAGCCGGTTTTTGTGAATGAATCACGTCACACATAGTTCAAATGGGACCCCAAACAACCGTTTTATGCCGGTTTCTCAAAAACACAATGCTGCTTTAATTATATTATTTTAACTTTATAACGGGCAATATCGATCTTGAAAAGGTTGACGTATTAATCAGCGTCAATGTGTTGCCTTATAGTTCGATCAAATCTTATAAACCGTTTTAACTGATTTGTTAATCATAAAACTAAAACGTGTATGTAAGTGGACTTAGAGCATAACTTAAAAGGTCCGTTACATAAAGAAACTAGAAATAGCTTTTATATGAAATTATCGGAAAGCAATGCCTCTTTCACAACGTTTTGACTCTGAGAAATTTGAATTTATTCTGTCAAATGCTGACATTGTTAATTGTACTTCCCAAACCTGCCATGATATCTTAATGTAAATATGACAACAGTTATATCAATAATTCAGTGATGATGTATATTGTTAACATGTATTTTGAAACTTTCAGAATTCTGTGATGAACGTTTAATTGATTATAGTATTTTATAAGCGTACGTGAGTTGCATGATTTTAGGTTTGTAAATCTAATTAATTGTCTTGTTCTAAGATTTACACTGTATCTCTTAACTCATATTTGAGTGGTTCTGTAAAATTTACTTATTCGTGTTTGTATATGTTATCATGTTCATGTATAGAAGTGAGACACAAATGAATATCTGTCTATACCATAGATGTGCATGTGAAAGGATTTTCATCTGCTTTAATTGTTCACGAAATTACTATCAATTGAACTTTAATAGTCAAATTTTGCCGGCGGGGTACAATATTTGCCTCACAGACAAAGCCATCTCTCTAGTTGTTAACTAAATATCACAATATTCACGTGATTTAACTCGTCTTTACTGCCGTTCAGTTGGTTTTAAGGCGTAGTAGCAACTAATATTGTTATAAAACAGGAATTGTAATCATTATTAAAAATCTGTTTATATTAGAATTGCGGTTGACAAAGTCAAGAAGAAATGTAATAAAATTACTATTGTTATAAGCGTTTGACAAATGCATTGGACCAAATTCACGTTTATGTGGACACACCCTGCAACTCTATAATTAATTAAACATCGAAAATTTGATTTACATCTTTCAAAAATCGACTAGGGGCAATTTATTAAAAACCTGTTGTGACCCTTAATCTAACTATGATGACATGTAGTGATTGAACATCGTGTAAGTGTGTATGTGTGTTATTACTCGAGATGTATTTTTCCATCCTTTGTTCCAGTAAATTATTGGAACACCCGTTGTCCTGTAACAATTCCAGGTCACTCTAACCTCGACCTTTGACCTCAACCATATGAAAAAGGTTGTCGTATAAAATATCTTATACAACACCAGCTAGAGGACAGAATGGGGCGTGTGTGTACTTAAGAAATGAACTGATATTTTCGGCGTTCAAGCGCAATAAACGACAGAAAATTATCGACAAATACCATGAACTGCGCTAGCGATTCATGGTAAATTTGACGATAATTTTCTGTCGTTTATTTCCCTCGAAAGCCGAAAAAAAATTGATTTCTTATATTTACAATATTTGCTGTAATTTCTAATATTAAATTAACATTTTGTTAGTACGCATGTAAGTTTAATCCATATTAGAGGTGGAAGTGACGTCATATTTGAAGTAGGATAAATATATCGATGTTTTTGTCATAAAGAAATGCAGACAGCTGCTGTTTATAAGGTATATCATTTTTCGTGCAATTTAGCTCATTAATAAACTAGAATTTTAGTCGGGAATCATGGTTTCCGCTAATAGGAAGGCATAGATCTGTAAAAAACAAAAATTTGAAAAATCCGCCAAACGTTTGCTGGCGGAGTTCCAAAGATTAATTCGCGAATGAAAAATGCATATGTCCCGCCTCCTCTTTGAAACTTTTCCACAAGTTCACCCCTCTATAGAAATAGCGTTTACACGAATTGAACGGCAATGTTTTCAATGGATTTGAATGGGGCGAATGTAAATATTTATTATTATGTAGTCTTAATGAGGTCGTGGTTATAACAACAAAGGGAATCACCGATACATTGTTGCCGGATACAAGTGAAAATACTTTGAACAGCGATACATATATTATGGTGGCATATATTCGTGTAAACATTTCACATAACAGTTGCGCGACCCCCCCCCCCCCCCCCCACACACACTACTATTATGTGATGCGACAGTGCCAAGAAGGGGTCCGTTTCATAAAACTTCGTACGACAGAAACGGTCGTAAGTCAAAACTCTAAAATATATTCAATTTCTGATATCTCTATCTAATCCTGTCTTGTGGCATCTCTTTGAAATCGTCTTGAAAAGATGATTCCTAAGAGATGTCACAAGACAGGATTCGATGGAGAAATAAATAAATAATAATTGAGAATTTTATAATCTGACTTACAACATTTGACGTACGAAGTTTTATGAAACGGGCCAAGCAGTGTCACTACAATAACCCGATCTAATTAAATCAAAAAAAATTCTAAAACACATTCGCGAACTTAAAACCGATTCTTGAACAGCCTCGAAACTCATCAGACGTCGGGTAACCGGCGTCTTATCAGGCTCCAAACTGTTGTCACTCAGAGAAAAATAATCTAGTAGAAGATATGTTTTTCCAAAATATAGTCAAAGTTTACTTTCTGTAGATACAGGCATCCAGCCAATAATACAAACAAAACAGTACATATTTAAAGAGAGTGACTTCCACAGCTATACTATCAACATTTTACAATTTATCGATTTTTTTTAACTCATTGAACCATAACCACGAGTTTACTCATCCTATACGAAAATGCATACTACATGCAAAAAGTACACTTGTCTAGAGCAAACAGTGAAGACCCATTCCAGAGGGTTCCGAGAAAGGTACCCCCTGGCCTGGATTCACAATGTTTGTCATTCAAGCATTCAACTAGTTACAGCAGATTTCATTGAACCATAGTGACGAGCGAAGAGTATACTTGCGTACTTCAAACAGTGAAGACCCATGCCAGAGAGCTCCTAGAATGAGCCCCCTGGCCTGGAACTTCTCCGTTTGTAATGCATACAAAATACATTTTGCATTTAACTTATTGAACCCTACAGACGATCTAACTCGTTCGATATAAAGATGAACATGAACGTGCGTAGAGTGCTCTTGCATAGTCCAAACAGTAAAGACCCATGTAAGAGAGCTCCCAGAAAGGAGATACCCGGCCTGGTTCTTCATACATTATATATTTTACAGTTAACTTAATGAATCATAGAGACACTCTTATTCGTCCTATACAAAAATGAACATATACAAGTTTGTATGCGAAGAATGCCCTTGCTTAGTTCAATCAGTGAAGAACCATGCCAGAGAGCCCAAATAATAGAGCCCCCCCTGGTATGGATCTTCTCCGTCTGCAATTTATACATAAAACATTTAACAGTTCAGTCATTGAACCCTAGAGACGATATTACTCGTCCTAAACAAATATGAGCATGTGAAGAGTACATTTGCCTAGTTCAAACAGTGAAGAACCAAGACAGAGAGCTCCCTGAAAGGAGCCCCCTGGTATGGATCTTCTCCGTATGCAATTCATACATAATGAATTTTTAAGTTTACACATTGAATCATAGAGACGATATTACTCGTCCAGTATATAAATGTACATGTGAAGAGTACACTTGCCTAGTTCAAACAGTGAAGACCCATGTCAGAGAGTTCCCTAATACATTTTGCAGTTAAGTTATTGAACATTTGAGACGATCTTACTCGTCCTATACATATATGAAAATGCGACGAGTACGTATGTCTAGGTTAAACAGTGAAGACCCATGCCAATACTTCAGTTTACGGTTTAACTCAATGAATCCTATCGACGAGATAACTCGTTCTATATAGAGAATGTGCATGCAGAGAGTACATTTATCTAGTACAAACGGTGAGGACTAGGCCAGAGGGCTCCTAGAAAGAGCCACCTGGTCCAGATCCACTCTGTCTGTCATTCATACATTATGCAGTTAACATTTTCACATTGACCCCTAGCGACAAGCTTACTCGTCCTATACAGAAAATGAACATGTAAAGAATATAAGTGTCCAGTACTACCATTGAACACTTAAATCTAGATCGTAATTTAAAGGCTTTATGTAAAATATTGGCAAGCTTACAGATAAGGGTTACATCTGTGCTTGACATTATTCGTGTAAAAGAGTTCAGATCTTTCCTACCAAGACACACAGCACCAAATATATTCAGTTGTAACGTTTCGTATAAATCACATTCAAATAAAAAAAATGTAGATTCTAATTCACTTTCAATAACATCTATGTTATAACATCTATATAAAATATTTGCATTTCACTAAACTGCGCTTACGCTTAGTTTCATTAAAAACTTTCGGTGCCAAATTATTCATGAGGTTTTAACCCCCACCACTGTAGCGTCCTCTGCTGCAATAGTGCTGTTTGCAAGATCGTGTAAAAGTTAGATTTGGTGTAGTATGACTTAAGAAATGTTGACACGAGTGTCAAACAGTTTGGATACTGATCAGACTCCACGTTACGTGGCGTCTGATCATGATCCAAGCTGCATGCAAAGTCGACTTTATGTAACTCGTCGGCGCCGGTAGGTTGAATCGGAAATTATATGGTTTTTCCCCTGTGTGATGTTAAATGAGCATGTATCATTACGGCAATCAACTAGGTCGCATTTAGAACATCTTGGAACGTTTCACGTTTCAACGAGTGTCACGTTTCATTTTAACCCTTTCCCTTATAGAAGCGACTTTTAGCACATTCATTTTATTCATCCGCCAAAGAAAATAGTACCATTTTATACTGTCATGAATATGTACTATAAGAAACATGTTCTATATACTAGCATATATATATATACTATATAACTTAAAGTAGGCTGAAAGTAAAGCAGAATGTGCCCTAGGGCACATTCTGCTTTACTTTCAGCCTGCTTTATTAGGTCACATATCTTAACTACTAGAAACAGGCTATGGGTTAAAGGGTTAAAACGTTGTGTATGTGTACAGTGCTCCGTCTCTGCAACAAAAGACGCAGACTGTGTCTTGTTCGGAGGGAGTTATAATTCGGAGGGAAATTTGCTTACATTTGCAAACAGCTTAAACCCAGATCAGACGCCGCGTAACAAGCGTCTGATCTGGATTCAAGCTGTTGGCAAATGTAAGCCAAGTCCTAATTTTCCCTCCCTATAACTACTCCATCCAAACAGCACACGCAATATTTGTCGCATTGAGTGTTGTTGTAGAGAGGTAAAAACTTTATATACCCTTTTCACGTTGATATGGCTGCATGCATAAATTTTGTTTCTCCATGTTGAAAGTATCGGGAAATAACGATATAATGAGAACTGTACCTTTCCCCCTAAAATCAAATGTAAATTAGTTTATCTTTGCCAAAGATGAGCTCCGCACTGCCAGGTGAAAAACAAGCTGTTTATCTCCTTACATATAATCATACAACAATAATTTAATATTGTTTGTTTTCATTTTGGTTAGCTTTGATTTGCTATAATTTTATTTAGATCTACATAACACAATGAATTTTTTTTAATTAGGCCACGCCTTGTCGGGAGTACTTTCTCTTAGTCCAACTGGTCCCAAGGTAATAAAACTTAAAACGAACTCTGTGCTCGAAACTAAGAATTTTTCTCAGCTCTTAGCACTAGCGCTAAACATTTTATTTATAACTAGTATTTGCATACATAATTCTACTGTGAAAATGTATCTAAATATGGTTACTAAAATCAAAGAAAGCGTGTTTTGTAAACACCAGCTACTGTGATTGAGTTTTGAGCACAGAGTTTCGTCTTACGTTTAACCTCGGGCACTGCTCTCCACATGCGCTGCATAAAGCAGGACACCAAATGACGTAATTTACGACGACGTTATTACAAAACAACGTCGCGTTTTGGCGGAAAATATATGTGGCGAAGGGACTACAATGTGTCCAGGATTTTTCATACCCCCATGAATACAATAAATATTCGAATTATTTAAGGAATAATTCGAACATTTAGTGTAGTCATGGAGGTATGGGAAACACCTGTAAGAAAAAGTAGTCTCGACAAGGCGTGGCCTGATGTTTTTTCTTCATTGGGTTACAGCCAATCACAGCTAACCAAAAGTTATGAAAACAACCAATATTAAATTATTCCTCAAATAAAACACTTTCAGTATCAATAAACGCTTCTTGGGCATATATCACTTACTGCACATGTACGTAAGTTCTTGTTGTGTTTTATTTTTCAGAACTCTAGTTGAAGAAGTTATATGACCAGTCTAAGCAAGCATCACACAGTTGATCTGCCCTGGTATGAAGAGAATGTCTCCGGAAGAAAGTGCGTTATTCACAGCTAGAGACTGTATCAATAACACTGCCCACATGGCAATCTGCACAATTGAAACGTTTACAGAGTGGATAAGGAGGATAATTATAAAGCCACAGTTTAATAGCTCATAACTTATTGACAATTACCGTTTACAAAGATGACAGGTATGTGTAAGACCACCAGGCTGAAGCTTTTTATTTGCGGTCGTATTGCAATGTTCCGGGTTCTAGTATTTCTATTACTGTTTACTGTGCTTATGGTGTATTACATGTACCTGGTCGGATCATCAACTTCAGCTTTAGTTATCACAAATAAAATTAAGCATATATCTACTACAATCTCACATTCTGTCGAAACAAACCATACCACAACACATGTGCATAAAAAACTTATTAATTCAACTTTGGACTCTGAAACACAATTAATTGGTATAGATGGGACTAACAAAGGTAATCCGAATGATTCGAGAAAGGATTTTTGCGCACTGTGCTTCAACCATGATTTTAATTATATATACGACAACGAGGCCATTTGCAAGAAGTCATCAGATAAACAAGTCATCAAAATAATTATATTTATTATGACTGTGCATAAAAATATTAAAAAAAGAAATGCTATACGTAACACCTGGTTGACCTATTCGAGAAACAATACTGGTGAAGTGAGGTACGGATTTCTTCTTGGCGAAATTAAAACTGTATCTTTACAGCGGGCTATAGACGAGGAAAACAAAGTTTATCATGATATTATAAAGGAAGATTTTGTTGATACATATGGAAACCTTACATACAAGACAATAATGGCGCTCAAATGGGCTACAACTAAATGTGCGCATGCGCAGTATATAATGAAGACTGACGATGATATGTATGTGAACGTACTAAATTTATTAAACCTCACATCGCAATATCCGAATAACATGCATAAGGGTATAGTGGGAGCTTGCCGACTAAAAGCCGGCCCTATAAGAGACAAGAGATCTAAATGGTTTGCATCAGTAAAAAGTTACCCGGAAACTACCTACCCAGGCTACTGCTCTGGTACTGGTTATGTTACTTCAATGGACGTTGCACGGAAAGTGTACAAAATATCCCCTTTCATTCCGTTCTTTCATCTTGAAGATGTTTACGTTTCCTTGTGTATACGTAAATTGGGGTTAAAACTAACACCGACACGCGGATTCAATGCAGGCAGACCGCGCCTTGATCCTTGCAAGTACAAAAATAATGGTTTAATCACGTCACATGGTTTTTCTGAAAAAGATTTATTATTCATTTGGAACTCTGAATGTAAGCGGCAGAATGTTAGCTCAGCAACCCCCCGAAACTTTTAATGTACAGTCGAACTTCCATATCTCGAACTCGCTTAAGGCCTTTGGCTACCGGAAGTCGGTCTTGCGGGCGAGCGGATATGCGTCTTGACGACACAGACTGTTTTCGTACGTGTTTATACTAGAAAATTTATATAAAGGAAATGTTGATACGAATTAGTATAATCCTTCATAGCGCAGTTAGTATAGTGGTTGACTAGCAATCAAAAGGTCATAGGTTCGAGACCCATCCGATCCAAATATTTTTTTTAGTGTCCGATTTATTGACTTGTCAATCCATAACGCAGTAATCAAGAGACATGTTATGTTTAGTCTTCGTTGATTAGAACTAGTGATGTTTACGGTCCAAGTATATGTCCACTTACCTGTACGTTTTAGTTTAATGACTTACAAGTCAATTAAATCGGTATACATGTAAACGATTTGATCGAACTATAAAGCCACACATTGAAGCTTATCAATACGCTAACCTTTTCAAGATCGATATTGCCCATTATAATTATGTTAAAACAATATAATAAACCTTGTATGCAAGTCCATGAATAAATAATAATGCATTTTAATGACAAAGTTTTAATTCTAAGGTAGGTAACTGTATTTAAACAACAAATATCCCATATTTTAATAAGAAAATATGTTATTACAACCAATCCTGACTGTAATATTTTCTAATTTTTTCAGACTGACTAGTTCATCAACTATATATTTGAATAAAATTAAAACAAATATACATTGAATGAGTCAGTTTTTTGTAATTCAATTTTTTAGCATTTTGCAAAATTTAAATAGCTGATAACATCTTTCTGAACACCTTTATTCAAAATGTGTTTAGCTTTTCTTGTAATGAATGTTGTGGACTACTTATTGGGTGAGAATTATAGTCATTAGCTTTATTCATTTTTAAGAAAAATAAAATCATCAAAATTCTAGGTTTTTGTCAGAAAAAAGACCTTAAAGACAAACCACACGATAAATTTTGCCTATATTTACACACATTGTTTCTTAGGCTATTATCATTCTTCATGAAAAGTTTCATAACAATCGTATGGAAACTACGCGCATATGCGAAGTACCTTAACTCAAACTATCCGATAGTTCGACACATGAACTGCATTGTTTCATGCTCGGTTAGGTCGAACATACCCATATTTCAAAGTTAAAACGTGGCTAAGCCACGTTTTAACTTTGAAATACGAGTATGTTCGATTTTTATTTCTAGTTTTCAATTTAGACTTAACCATTTATGACTTATCACTTATTAGTGGTGTTTTCTTAAATACATATGCGAACTAACAAACTGTGCAGATCCTGATTTGAGGTGCCCTCTGATCTGGGTATTTACTGTTTGCATAAGACGTATACTCTTTATTTTACACTGGTTTTGAAAGACGCACACACGTGCTTCTAGGGGATCAATTACCAATTTGATATTGACGTGAATAACGCAAAAACAAAATGCACGGTGTTTAGAAAACGAATTGATTTGCGTGAAGATGAAAAATGGAATTACAGTTGTTTGCCTATCAAAAATGTAGATACATTCAACTACAGCGCTCCCTCTCTACAACGACACCCATTGGGAGACACATAGTGTGTGTGTTGTTCGGAGGGAGTCGTTATAGGGAGGGAAAATTAAGAATTGGCTAACATTTGCAAACAGCTTAAATCCAACGTCTGACGCGGCGTCTGATCCGGATTCAAGCTGTTTGTCACTCATTATTATATCTCTTCTATACTTATATGTAATTTTTAAGAAAAATCAGCAGACGACAATGTTAAGCAGACGATATTGCAACATTAAAACGTTAGACATTATTGTCCTATTAAGGGAACTGCGATAATGGTCGTTGTTAGGAGGGAGTCGTTGTTGTGAGGGCCGTTGTAGAGAGGGAACACTGCATCTAGGAACTGTCTTAAAGTACAACGGTAACTTTGGTGCTTATAGTGAGTTTGTTAATGGTAAAGCATTAAAGGCACGGTATACCTTATTAGTATAGTGTAATAAAGTGTACGCATTGCCAATTATATGACTCGTTTGAGGATTCCATTTTGAATTACTCTTCAGAAATTTGGGGATTTACCAAATCAAAAGATATAGAGAGGGTTCATCTGAAGTTTTGCAAGCACATTCTAAAATGTCTAATAGATATTAATGCAAGCACCATGGGCGTGTATGGGAAACGATGTCGCTATCCACATTTTATTACCCGTTTTTATAAAGTAAGGTAACCCAAACAGACAACATAATTTTAAATAGATTGTACAACTTGGGAGATCGATAATATGGCAATTCACTTAGTCATGTTATGTGGCAATAAAGAATACATTAGGCATGACATGTGGAAAGCTCTACACTCATGTTAAGGAGGCGTACAGTTTTTGAAAAGGGTTTCATCATCAGTAAAAGAACAAATGATGCAGCTATTTGCAGGCTTTCCTCTTTAATATATCGATGATTCAACCAGAGTGAAAGGTTTGAAAAAAGCGTGAAATTCATCCATTTTCTATCCCGGAAAATACTATATGTGTTAACTGAATGTGTGTATTGAACTATAATACCTAGGTTAGCCAATATCTGTATATTTGAAAATTAAAATCTATATTGTTGGTTTTGTGCAGAGGGAACACAGTGTGACATATAATTCATTAATCCTTTCCCCCATAGAAGCGCCTTTTAGCAAATATGATTTTTTCCTCATCTGAAGAAAATAGTTCCAATTTAATCAGTCATGAGTATATATTATAGAGAATATTTTCCGTATTCTAGCACACGATAGCTTAAAGCAGGCTGAAAGTAAAGCAGAATGCGCATTAAGCCGCATTTGCATTACTTTCAACCTGTTTTAAGTAGTTACCTATCTTCAATACTAGAAATAGGATATCAGGTAAAGGGAGTAGCTCATGTACTTGTGCGCTTTCTAAAAGGCACCGACATTATAGTCATATACGTTCATCTCAATTTTCAACGTGCATAAACATGCGTATAAACGTCAACATGCATAATCTGTCTTGGTGACCAATAACATATAATTTATCACATACTTAACATGTATAAATATATTGATGATAACGATGATGATATTGATTGTATGCATAATATGTCACAGTTATGAATAACCTAGTGCCATTGTTTTATATTTATATTCTATAAGTATACTGAGATACATTGATGATGAAGATAATGGTGGTGATTATATGCATAATCTGTCATATTTATTAATAGATGTTGTTATGATGATGATTATTATTATTATAATGAAGGCGATTATATACATGATCTGTCACAATTATGAAGTCAAATTATTATGTACTATCAGCGATTATTTTAACTGTACATCCCGAGTCCTATACTCATTAAATTTGCCAGGGACTCATTATATAACAAGTTGTGAGTCCCATTGACCCATAGCTTTTCTGGCCATTATTAACTTATTACCCATAAGCAAATAGTAGCTTAAAGCAGGTTGAAGCTAAAGCAGAATGTGCTTTAAGTGGTCACCTGTCTTCAAAACTAGAAATAAGTTATTGGATATTGGGTTACTTTTTCACCTCAAGGACTCAATGTTTGTCTCAATGACTCATTGTTTTACCGAATGTGCATCCCGAGGACTCATTAATCTGGTTTCTAAAATTATCACTGGTAACTATACATATGTACGAGGGTTGTCCCAAATTAACGTAATTGTCGTCAACGTGACCATGTATGCATAACAAGTTTAAAGAGTCAGTTAATAAACAGTGATCGAATCGGTCGTGAATCTTTTATCTATATAGTTAATGTCTATCCGACACCCTCTTTTCAGATCATTTCTCTTCTGACTTCTTTACTCATGGTGACTATATGAATAATATGTCACAGCTATCTATAACATAATGCCATTGTATTGGATATCAAATATTTACAATCGCCCCATTCAATTCCATTGACAATAATGCTGTTCATTTCTTATAAACACCATTTTTCGAGAGGGCGGGGCTTGTGGAAAAGTTTCGAAGAGGAGGTGGGGCATATGCAGTTTTCATTCGCGAACTAATCTTTGGAACTTGGACAGCATACATTTGGCGGATTTTTTCAAAATTCTATGCCTTCCTATTAGTGGAAACCATGATTCCCGACTAAATTTTTCTGTATTAGTGAGATAAACTGCAAGAAAATTGACATACCTTGTAAACAGCAGCTTTCTGCATTCCTTTATGCCGAAAAAACCCGAGGTATTTATCCTACTTAAAAAATGACGTCACTTCTAAATGACGTCAAATGGTCATTTTCGCGCCAAATTGTCAAAGTTGTTGATCTCAGAATGTAAACAATGGGACTTATTTTTTCTTGCTTCCGAATGTACGCAGATTTTTTCGAACAGTAAGTCGGTCATGGCTGTTCCTTATAGGGTACATATTATTCGTTTTATCAAGCTCTAATATGGATTAAACATACATACATACTTACAAAATATTAATTATATATTAGAAATTACAATAAATACATTGTAAATATAAGAAATGAACAGATTTGTATCGGCGTTCAAGCGAAATGATCGACAGAAAATTATCGGCAAATTTACCATGAATCGCTAGCGCGATTCATAGTATTTGCCGATAATTTTCTGTCGTTCATTTCGCTTGAACGCCGAAAAAATCAATTCATTTCTTAAAGGGACTCGCAACCGGATGGTGAACTTGTCAAAATAAAATAAAATACTCAAATAAAAGCAAATTTGTGGCATTATTTGGCTTCTGACATAAAAAAAAATATGATCAGTCCAGAACAGTCTCAAGAATCGTCACCGAATCTTAGTTTTTTTTGTTCTGTTTTTTAGATATTTCCCATCGTTTTTCTATAGCGTTAGTAGACGGTATAGTTGTTGTTGTTGCTTCTCTACACGGGCTCAGACATAACCCGAGCCGAATAATGTACTATCAATCGCTACCAGTGAAGTATGTTAATTCGCAACCATATAGATAGAGAGCGCCAGTAGCCGCGTGGGTAAAGGCGTCTCCTTTTTTCATGTTTGTCTCCGCATGGAGGGTCACGGGTTCGAATCCCACCAGAGCTTCCTCTTTCTTTTTTTTGAAATGCATTTTTAACAGAATTTATTATCCTAAACTAAATCTTACCCATTTATATAAGCATTTGACATATATTTACAAATTACTATTTTTAATGCTAAATCCGGTTGCGAGCCTCTTTAAGTAAACAAAATGCGCTTTACGGCGCATTACTTCTACTTCTAATATTCTACTTCTAATATATAGTGACCAGCTTCAACTAGTTGCAGTTTCTGTCATTGGTGGTGTATGCACAACATAATGATGTGCTCAAAAATGTAAATAACAGTTTAAAACTATGTATGTACAATAGATCATTTGTTTATGGGCTATATGTTTTGATGGCAATTTTGAAGGAGTCAATGGGTGCTTTCATTGCCATGACCGGAATGATGTTATTCCAGTTTCTAACTGTCCGAGGGAAAAAAGAGTGTTGTCTGATTTGAGTTCTACAAGATGGAATTTGATAACCTAGTAAGTGGGTGTTTCGATATATGTCCCATATATGGGTTCGTGTGCACAAATGGGTTAATGGGGCCATCTGTCTTAAACTCAGAAAAGAGGCTATGGGGTATACTGTAAAAGAATCTTGACGGACGCCGTCGACGGACGATCCTAATATCTCACCTTAAAGACATCTCCTGACGACCTTTCGATCATAACGCCTTGCCAGACAATTTCCTTGCAAAAAGCATGGATCTTATGAACATGTGGGTAGCAAAAGAACCATTGAAGCTTCTTGTGTGAAACCCGACCTTTATATTTGATAGTTTGGTTAGAAATAACCATTGAAAATCACTAGAGCATGAGTATAATATGAGCCTCACCAGGTAAATTGGCATGTGATGCATGCTTTGACAGTTAAAATTCACACCTATCAAGACAATGGGGGGGAAGTCCATCAAAGGACTGATGAAAAGTCTTTAAGCCTTCGACTCAGGTGTGCTTAACAGCTTGTTAGGTAGATATTTTCTATACATAATAAGGTAGGGATACCAAAAAATCGTGGGGTGGCGGAATATTCCATAATATTTTAGGTTACTATGACATTGACCTTGACATTAAAATACAAATACTTGTCCAGGGTATATTTTCTACGAAACGTGCACGAGCATACAGTCGAACTTTGATATCTCGAACTCGATTAAGTCGAACATACGCGTATTTCAAAGTTAAAACGCGGCTGGGCCGCGTTTTAACTTTGAAACACGGGTATGTTCTCATAAACGGAACTTAAAATAAGGCAATTCATGTTTCGAAATATCGGATAGTTCGAGTAAAGCTAGTTCGAGATATCGAAGTTCGACTGTAGTTGGATACGTTATTTCCTTTGACTAGAATGTCGTATCGCTCTACAAACAGTTCTAGTACTTGGGTTGAATGTCCTTCAAGATCATCATCGACCTTTTATGGTGGGTACGACCAACTTATAACAGGTGAAGGATGATAAATGAAGCCCTTTATATACTTTCTCAGGTACAAATCGTCAACTGAATAGAACCACTGACCTTCGATGGCTTTCCAACATGAAAAATCCACAATGCACAGACCGGGATTCGAACCCGCAGCGGTGAGGAGTTTACTGATTGAAAGTCATGGTGACTGTAACCACTAGGCCACGGAGACCCCTTCCTGGCCGACATGGATAGGCCCTAAAGTTATAAAGCGTTTGAGTCGGGTAAGATTTGAGCAAATTTAGCCCAAATCAGACCAACCAAATGCTTGAAAACGATCTCAGACTCAACTTATACGTTTATAAACTTGGCTTCGACCCTACTCATTAGAGACGTTTAACCTTAAAGACATTTCCTTGAAGTCCTTTGATGGACTACCACCCCATTGTCCTCGATAGGCTTGAAAGTAACTAAAAGCATGCAGCATAATCCTTACCAATCTCAGTTTACCTGGTGATGCCCGGACATACTCATACTCTAGAGTTTCTTCAATGGTTTATGTCCACAAGACCCATGAGTATTGCATGGGATCTACCTGGATACGTGATATCACCGAAAGTGGGTCAGGAAATGTCTTTAACTTCTTTTACTGCCTTACCCCGAATACATTACAGTCGAACTTCGATATCTCGAACTCGGTTAAGACGAACATACCAATATTTCAAAGTTAAAACGTGGCTTAGCCACGTTTTAACTTTGAAATACGGGTATATACGGGTATATTCGACATAACCGAGCATGAAATAATGAAGTTCATGTGTCGACATATCGGATAGTTCGAGTTAAGCGAGTTCGAGATATCGAAGTTCGACTGTTATTTACTTACAGTTTGGATCAAGATCAGATGACACTCATTTCAATATTTCTAAAGTCAGAGTATCTAAAATTTAAATTTGAAAAATAACATTGTGCATGTGCATTGTTAAAAGGAACTTCTCTTGCGTAGAGCAAAACAATTAACGTTCTAAAAAGTGACGTTGACGTCACTGGCAAAAACTGATTGTTCAGCCACTATATTCTAATTTATTTATGCTTTTCGGTGGATTACCGGAAAATAGCAGTGGATTATCACTTGGTAATCCACTGCAGTGGATTATCACCAATCGCCGTTTTCCCCGTAGGGCTCCCCAAAAATCGTAGTCAATCGTGTCTTATCGTTAAATTCCGGCAGTCCGATTTGTCGCGAACCACTCAACGGAAGAACACGAATCCAAAATCGGGAGCAACGACGTAATTCGGATGACGTCAAATCAATAAATAAGTGACGTAATCGTACGGGAAACTGTTTCGTTAATGTGTTGGATGTAAACTTGGGGCTCAACACGGGGTAAATCATGTCCTTCGCTTTCACAATTTCGTTTATAAAGTGGCTTAAAAGCATAAATAAATAGAATAATTGTATTTTTTCAGTATAAGATCGAATTTAATCCATTTCGCCACTCGTGAAAATATAACGTCTGATGTTCACTCAATGGATTAAATTTCTATCTTATACTGAAAAAACCCAATTATCCTCTATTTCTTCATGTGTACATGGCTAACAAATAAATATGAACATATTCTAGCCTAATCGCTACATTAGCTACTACTGTAGAGCATAAGAAGAAGAAATGTTATCCGCGCTCTACACGTTGACGTCTAGAGCCGTTACGTTTTGTCAATGTAACATTCGTTAAAATGTAAGGTTCATTTAGTAATATCCTGGTTTAACAATTCTGCTACTTTTGATTTTGACCCTACCTTGATTGCATTGAAACTAAATGAACAGTATCGGGTCGAATTTATCGCATATGCAACCATCATTTAGGGGAAAGGTTGATGGAACTATTGATACCGGAAAAGTCATATTTCTTCAATATGCCGTGAATGGCGTGAAATACGCATGCACAGTTTCTTTTGCGTTTGAGTATATATAGTAGTATGTAAATTATAGAAGTAATATAACATTTAGTAGTAGTAGAAGATGTAGTAGTAGATCTATTACCAGTATATGTAGTACATGTAGTAGATAAAGTAGTAGTATTTGTTGTTGTAGTAGTAGTAGTATATAGAGGCATATGGAGTAGAAATAGTATATGTAGCAGTAATAGTATATGTGGTGTATGTAGTAGTAGTATATGTAGTAGTAGTATATGTAGTAGTAGTAGTAGTAGTAGTAGTAGTAGTAGTAGAAGAAGTAGTAGTAGTAGTCTACTTAATAGGAGTGTTTATTATTATCAAAACTATTGATTTTATTTATCATCATTAATATTATCATTATCATCATTATAATAAGAATTATGATTATTATTATTTGTATTTAGAAGTAGTATTATTATAACTATCATAATTAACACTGGTATTTATAATTAGCAAAATAAAAACAAAACAGAAAACAATACTAGTCATCTGATTTATCATTAACCCTTTAACACCAGTTACACCACTATATTACCTGCTGATCGTGACTTTACTGATTGTTGCAAACAGTTTGGATACAGATCAGACGCCGCGTGACGCGGCGTCTGATCTGGATCTAAACTGTTTGGCATTCGTCTTAAGTTTTCTTTAATTCAAAAGTGTATTAATCTAAATTTAACAAATTTTGCAGACGACAATTTCGAAGCAGACGATATCACCGCAGGATAAGGGTTAAGAAGGAAGACGGAAGGAAGGTCATCATAATAGTAAGATACAAGAATCACCTTTGATTTCCACGACTGACCTTTATTTCTCACGGACAAACAAGTAGTAGTCAGATACATGTACAGTGGACACTGTATAAAACGACCACTAAAAGACGATAAATTTGTTATAGTAATGATAGGCGAATGCTTAACTCATTGAGCCCTAGTGACGCATATATGCGTCCTCTACCAAAAGCGAACCTGTGAAGAGTACATTTGTCTAATGCAAACAGTGAAGTCCCTGATCAGAGGGCTCCTGCAGGAGCCCTCTAATCAGGGACTTAACTGTTTGTCATTTTGCAATATATTATAATAATAAAAAAAAACCCCCTAAATAGTCGGAAATGGACTAGCCTTTATTGCGAACTGGAATTGTCCATGGGTAGTCTCAGGGGATATTGAGTTAATGCAGGGCTCCTATAACCTTCTACTTGGCTTTTGCCCTGCATTAACCCTTTTGCTCTTTTTTTTTCTCGTGAGATTGTTTACCACTTCACCGTTTCATTGTCGTCTGCTTCAATTGTGTTGTCTGTGATATCGTTTCAAAGTTAAAAATTAGGGCAGTATGACTGAAGAAATTTCATCACGTGTGTCAAACAGATCGGATACTGATCAGACGCCGCGAAACGCGGCGTCTGATCAGGATCCAAACTGTTTGCAAACGCGCTTTTAAGCGTCATTGAGAGTGAAAGGGTTAAGCGGTCTACCGTTTTTAAATGTTTCTCTGCATCTCCGTTCAGTGGTCGCTGAACACAGGTTTGACTGTAAACAATTGACGCTCTTTATGAGCCGTCAAAATTGGTACTCAAATTGGAATTTTTAAAACCCTTTCAATCCTCCAGCCCTCTGTAGAGCTTACTGATTACATATGCAAACAGTGTAGACCCTGATCAGAGGGCTCCTATAGGAGCCCTCTGATCAGTGTCTGCACTGTTTGATATTTTCATTAGTTTGTGTTGTCATGCCAAAATTTAACAGTAGACTGGTTCAAAATGCATGTACAAGAAGAGTCCAAAAGGATTATAAATACCCACAAGAGAAATCTAGGGTTGAAAGGGTTAAAACACAAAATACAGACGAAACTTTTAAACAAGGCTGTCATTAAGCAGGGCTAGTTTAAACGAACAGGAACATTATAATTCTACCACACAGAAATAGGTCAGAAAACAATGAAATATTTTACCAATCATTCTCAATATAAACCTTTACAGTATAAACAATTAAACATCATTTACATAAAGTGTAGACCCGGATCAGAGGGACAATTTCGGAAGATCTTTGATCAGAGCATGGTCTGCACTGTTTGTTACTGAAAAATATTTTTGGGACAACCCCTTAACCCCCTAAAAATAATGTAACTTGTTATTTATTAGCAAATGAAAGAGTCGATTTGTCAGTTCGGCAGAGAAAGGGTTAAAGCATCTCGTGCTCTATCAATTGTCTCGACATCTGGGCGTTTGTGATATTATTTCATAAGTTTCAAGATGGCGCTCCTGAATATTGCTGTTATTTGGAGTTCAATATACTTGGCTGGTAATTTTATGCATTTAGCTTTCAGTCATTTCTCAAACTGCATTTATCATATCTATCTAGAATCACACCATTTATTTATCTGTTTAACAATAACTATTATATACTTTTAAAATGAATTGGTTCAATTAACATAATAATAATAATAATAAGTAGTAGTAGTAGTAGTAGTAGTAGTAGTAGTAGAAGTAGTAGGTGTAGTAGTAGTAGTAGTAGTAGAAGAAGTATTAGTAGTAGTAGTAGAAGTAGTAGAATTAGTAGTTGTAGTAGTAGTAGTAACATTATAAGTATTATTTTTTTTCTTATTCTTATTATTTCTATCATTTTTATTACCAATTCTATTACATACGTTACTACTAGTGGTAGTAGTAGTGGTTTTAGTATTCGTATTGATGTTGTTGATTTCTTTTTCTTATTGTTTATATTGTTCGTATTATTATTACTAATTATTAGTTTTTCTTTATTATAATCATCAATATTATTATTACAACTATTATTATTATTGTAAAATACACCGAAGTATTAACGATAAAGTTACAATAATTATTTATGTCTGAATGCGTGACTTACCTCTTCTTTTTCATTTTTTTTCATCATTTTCCTTCACTTTAGTGTTTAAATAGCGACGTAATGTTGGTCTCAAATTTAGACGGAATCCCTCTTTTTTGGCGGGATGCGGTTTAAATTGGATTGTTTACTTTTTCATTTCGATTATTTTTTCATCATGTGATGACTACACATGCTACACTAACAAAATAAACCTTTTGAATTCGACATTAAATGTCATATTGACTATGCCTATGTGGAAATATATTTTTATTCTTGACTAGACAGAATTATTTTTGTTTTATATAACTGCCAATATGTCATCTTTATCTGTAGTTATGTCTGTTTTAATGTTTTTTTTATTATAACGCAATGATTATGCTTTAAACTGTAGGTTCTTATGAAATGTTTATTTTAATTGTTACTCTCATTTCATGTTTTATTTGTGTTTTTATAATTGTAAAGTACTTTTGAACGTATGAGTATGTATGAAAAAGGTGCTATATAAATATGGTATATAATAATAATAATAATAATAATAATTAAACCACACACTTCCTTGTCGCGAGTAAAATGTCATTTGCAAAGAGTTTGGGTCCTGATCAGGCCGGCGTCTGATCAGGATCCGAACTGTTTGGCATTCGTATCGATGCCTCTGAAGTCAAATGCCTGAAATCTGAATTTGTGAAATAAAAGCAGACGACAAAACAAATTGTTTTAACATGATGACGTCACGGCAGTTAACGGGTTAATAGTTGCCCGACTGTGAAATATTTAGTCGAGGTCAGATACTCCTTGTCAACTATGTTACAATATTTACTATAAGACTACATCAGCACGTGCCGCCCTCTATAGATTGGTATACGGATCTATTCATCTGGCAATTGCTCAAAAGAAAAAATTGACGCAGCTTAACTATAGGCGGGCCAGTTCGCTTTATTATAAAGTGAACTGATCTGCATAGTTAATATGTATATTGTATCATCTAATAATAACCTGATATTTATTTCTATTTATTGTGTCCATACCATTTAGTCAAGTATTATATATAATATTTTTCCACCTTCCCCCTCCATCGCAGAAATATGACTGATCTATACCATCTTAATTCAGTATTCGACCACCAAATGTCCTACTAACCCAATAGTTTTTGATCATGTTATAATTCACATGTAATTACAAAACATATGTTTTGTTTTCTGTGACAAATAAAGGATTGTTCTGTTCTGTTCTGTTCATAGTGTAGAAGTTAATTAGCTTAATCCATTACCCCATAGCCTGATTCTAGTTTTGAAAATAGGTGACCACTTAAAGCAGGTTAAAAGTAAAGCAGAATGCGCCTTAAGGCGCATTCTGCTTTCCTTGAATCCTGCTTTAAAGCCAGAATGTCACCCAAATCTATGTTTAAATCGCGTAATTTCTTATATAAGAACATTTTCTATGTATTAAAACTAAGCGAAATCCGTTGTCAGAAGCCTGAAACATGCCCCCCTTTCTTAAAGAACCATACATAAATGTGCCGATTTCTTATCGAGATGGTTGGGAAAATAAGCTTTTTGTTTACATAACAAATCTTCGTGTCGGCTTCCGAGAATTTCCGCATGGTCGAATAAGAGTCACGTGATCGATCCGATTTTTCTGACTTGTCTGTGTTACTTTAGAACAGAATAGTTAATAATGGTAAATAGGTAACAGTGGAGAAAACGTTATTCTTTCCCGTTTAAAACGCAAACGAAACGCAAACTCATCACAATAAAACGCATAAAAGCACAACCTTTAGACAATTATGACCATTCATGTTAGTCTGAGTTGCAAACAGTTTGGGGTCTGATCTGCTCCAAGCTGTTTGCAATTGAAATCATGGTTTTAGCGTAAGCGCGTTTATTGGGAAAGAATAATATATCCTCCACTGTAAGGAAGGTAACATCGAATACATAGTCGTACACATTCCTACTTGAGATAAGTATGATCATCGTTCAGCACGAGAACGCTGCGCTAACTTTACTGATATTTTATTCTTTAAAATTAAACGCATTTATAAATAAACAAAACGATTATTACCATTGCAAACATGTTGGAGCCAGATCAGACACCGCGTAACCCGGCGTCTGATCAGGCTCCAACCTGTTTGCTACTCAGATTAAAAAAATAGTTAAAATTTCTAAAAGTAAATTTCCACAGTGTAGAGAATTGCGTTTGCGTTTAAACCGGAAAGAAAAATGTATTCTCTACTGTATATTGCGCACAATAAACACAGCTATCAATGTCTCTTGCTGAATGTAGGGAATACTCATCCCTTTTAAAGTTTTAGAATGTTCCAATCTAAAAATAACTCTGCCAAGTCAGAAGAAAACACTATGAAAACATCTTTACCGGGCGCAAGCCGAACGAACTCGGAAAATCTCCGCCGTTGATCGGATGTCAACAAACCGATTTAAAAATCGACTTCTTTTCACCAAATTCATGGGTTTGTAAGCAATGTTGCCTCCATATACATAGCGGATTACTTCTTTTTATATGTTTAGATTATGTATGTGCCTGGATGCTCAGGTTTGAAAAATGCGCTATGTTGACTTACATACTGCCTTTAAGCTACCATCTGCTAGAATATGAAAAGTGTTCTTTATCATACATATCTATTACTGTATAAATTGAAGCTCTTTTCCTCAGTGGAGGAATAAATTAAAGGCAAAAAGGCGTATTTATGGGGTATTGGGTTAATCAGATTATACCATGTTGGCGATAAGGGATCATTATGCATTCGAATTTCGAAAAGTTGAAGTCACTTAAATCGAACTTACTCGTATTTCAAAGTTAAAATGAGGGTAACCCACGTTTTAACTTTGCAAAATAGACCACCAATCGACTTTCGAATGTAGAGAACATTCTATTTCGACTTAACCCCTTAGCCTACTCAGTAGACAAGCCTTTTTGCATTAAATTAATTTCCTCTACTGAAAAAATAGTTCCGCATTTTACAGTCATGACTTTCCAGAGATGTTTTCTGCCTCCCAGCAGACAGTAGCTCAATTTAAACATAAAGCAAAGCAGCATGTGGCTTAATGCGCATTCTGCTTTTAATTTCAACTTGCTTAAATTATTCTAGGGATCTATACCCCTTCACCGCTTTATTGTCGTCTGCTTCATTATTGTTGCCTGAAAGACACGTATCAAAGTTAGATTTAAGGTTGTATGACTTAATAAATATCGAAAAGCGTGTCAAACAGTTTGGGTCCTGATCAGATACCGCGTTACGCGGCGTCTGATCAGAACCCAAACTGTTTGCAAACGCGCTCTATGACGTCATTGAGAGTGAAAGGGTCACCTGTCTTCAATACTCTGGATCTGGATATATACACTGCAGAGCTTTTTATGCATATGCGCAGCGGAATAGAGAGCGTTGGAAGTACACTAGTCGTACTTCAAAGCTGTCTTAAAGGGACTCGCAACCGGATGGTGTACTTGTCAAAATAAAATAAAATACTCAAATAAAAGCAAATTTGTGGCATTATTTGGCTTCTGACATTACAAAAATATGATCAGTCCAAAAAAAGTCTCAAAAATCGTCACCGAATCTTAGATTTTTAGATATTTTCCATCGTTTTTCTATACCGACTAGTAGACGGTATAGTTGTTGTTGTTGCTTCCCTACACGGGCTCAGACATAAACCCGAGCCGAATTGTGAAGTTGTATGCACTTTCGATCGCTACACATTGAAATACGTTAAATCGATCCGAGATAAACGGATAGTTCCGTGGTCCATTGGTCTAAGCGGTTTCCCCTATTTTGCCTTCTGTCCGCCAATGCCGGGCCCCGGGTTCGAATCCCACCAGAGACCAATATTTTTTTTTTATTGAAATACATTTTTTTAAACAGAATTTCTTATCCTAAACTAATTCTTTACCATTTATATAAGCGTTTGACACATATTTACAAATTACTATTTTTAATGCACCATCTGGTTGCGAGTCGCTTTAAAGCTCTGCACTGTATTTGCGCACACAACTTCCCCTGGTAGATTGTTCCACTCAATAACTGTTCTTGGGAAGAATGAGTTTTTAAGATTAGCACTTTTACACTGAAATGTCATGAAGCACTTTTGGTGGTTTATAGCATGGTTTGTTAAAATGTTTTTACTCACACAATCTTCAAATTTTCTAGGCCTAATAAGTCGCCTACCACGAATAGGGGTTAGATAGGTATCTATACTGCAAACAGGCTATGGAGTACATGGTTTAATCGAGTTGGCGTTATTCAAGACTGAGATTTATTTGTAGGTTTAACAGTTGTCTCAACACAGTGCCCTGATGGGTGGCTTGACCTAGGCTCTCCAGGCAAATGTTACCTTTTTGTGAAACAGCAACGAGACTGGATCAGTGCATTGTTGAACTGTCAGCAACTTTCAGCCAAATTACTGGAGCCGGGGCGAACTGGGCGTGATGTTGAGCATATCATTGGTAATACTCAAATGTCAAAATACAAACTAAACTGGCCAATTTGAAATCGCTTATAGGTCGAACATACAAGTTTGTATTCTAAAGATTAGATAAAACATGGCTTATCCACGCTTTAACTTAGTAATAAGAGTAAATTCAACCTATTGAGATCGACATTTAACTACAGAAATACGGGTTGTTCGAGTTAAGCGAGTTTTAATTGTCGAGTTCCAACGTTATATTAGATTTTCAAAAACGCGTTGTAATTAAAATTTGCCGACTTCAAAAATAAAAAGGAATTTCTATCTAAATTATTCATTGATAAAGTTTTGAAAAAAGAGATAGTTATTTACTGAATTATATAATTGTCGTTGTTGCTATAATTTATTACAATTATCATTATTTTTGTTATTATTACTATTGATGTTGATGTTAGCATGCTCGTCCTCGTGTTCCTGCTAAATGTTATATTGTATACAACTTGCAAAAGCAGGGCTGCCATAAGTTGACATGAAAAATCCTAAGATTTCCAAATTTGCATTTTTCAAGTGTGATTTACGAATGGTACCTTTATCCACATCGCATGTTTCTAGTTTTTCTGACACGTGGCTGCTTAAAGCAGAATGGAAGTAAAGCAGAATGCGCCTTAAGGCGCATTCTGCTTTACTTTCAGCCTGCTTTAAGCTACCATATACTAGAAAAAAATCCGAAGATTTAGGAAAAATCCGGAGAAATGGCAGCCCTGCAAAAGTTGTAAAGTTTTCTGATACGCCGCATCTTCAACGACGTGTCTGATTTTGATCTACAGTAGAACCTCTCTATTACGACCACTAAATCGTGCCAAATATATGTCGTTTAAGACAGGTGACTGCTTAAAGCAATGTGAAAGTGAAACAGAAAGCTCCTACAGGAGCTTTCTGTTTCACTTTTACATTACTTTTAGCTGTCACCTGTAAATACAGACAATTAGCCTTCTTTTTAATGGTCGTAATAGAGAGGTTCTACTGTATTCTCTTTCTCCATGAAGCAATTTACTCTTTCAGTGTCAAATTTATCGTGTTTTTTAAGAGCATTTCAAAGTTAGATAAAAGGTAGTGTGACTTAAGATATTAATGTGAGTATCAAACAGTTTTGACCCTGATCAGACGCCTTACGCGGTGTCGGATCGGGATCCAAACTGTTTGTACCGTTGGCTGTATGCGACTTCAGTGCCGAAAGGATTAAATCATGGTCTCATGTTTTCTGTTAGAAACTGAAATTGGATTTTACTTAACCCCTTCACTGCCTTACCCGGAGTGCACTAGTTATTTGCAAACAGTTTGGATCCTGATCAGACGCCGCGTAACGCGCCGTCTGATCAGGATCCAAACTGTTTGACACTCATTTCAATATTTCTTAAATCAAAATACCTAAAAATTAAATTTGAGGAACAAAAGCAGACGACAAAATGTTTAAAATTGATGATTTCACGGCTGTGAAGGGGTTAATTGTATGACTGATTAACCCTTTTTAACCTCTTTTAAACTGCATTACCCGCGAGTACAAAAGTTATTTACAAACAGTATATAGCGTGTTACGTGGCGTCCGATCAGGGTTCAAACTGCTTGCACTCATTTCAATATGTCTTAAAGAGGCTCGCAACCAGATTTAGGATTAAAAATAGTAATTTGTAATATATGTCAAATGCTTATATAAATGGGTAAGATTTAGTTTAGGATAATAAATTCTATTAAAAATGCATTTCAAAAAAAAAAGAGAAGAAGCTCTGGTGGGATTCGAACCCGTGACCCTCCATGCGGAGACAAACATGAAAAATGAGAAACGCCTTTACCCCCTCGGCTACCAGCGCTCTCTATATATGTGGTAGCGAATTAACGTACTCCACTAGTAGCGATTGATAGTACTTTATTCGGCTCGGGTGTATGCCTGAGCCCGTGTAGAGAAGCAACAACAACAACTATACCGTCAGCTGACGCTATAGAAAAACGATGGAAAATATCTTAAAAAAACTAAGATTCGGTGACGATTCTTGAGACTGATCATATTTTTTTAATGTCAGAAGCCAAATAATGCCACAAATTTGCTTTTATTTGAGTATTTTATTTTATTTTGACAAGTACACCATCCGGTTGCGAGTCCATTTAAGTCAAAATTCCTAAAAAAAATTTTTTTGAGAAAATAGATAGAATATATCTGTCAAAAATGATGACGTCAGCTCATGTCAGACCTATTGTTACAGCAGGTCTTCTCGCACACGGGCACTTGCTGAACTACAACATTGCGTGGGTCGGGGCGAGGCTGGAGGACGATGGCGTACTCAGGTGGCTTGACGGACACGAAATAGGCAGACCGAGAACCTTCAAGAAAGGTTAAAATGGAGACAATCTATTCTGAACCTTTCGATTACGTTTGTAATTAATTCCAGCCCTTCGTATCCCCGTGTCTGCCTTTTCTGTCTGGCAGTTCCTCCGAGAACCTGTCTCTACTGCCATATACCGGAATATTTATATATGTAATGAAACCCCTCTAAACCGGACATTTGTGGAGAGAACGAAAATGCCCGGTTTAGAGGGGTTTCCTGTTTAGAGGGGTTTTGACTTGTTTCTAGTATGAAAGATAGCTGACCACTTAAAGCAGGTTGAAAGTAAAGAAGAATGCGCTTTAAGGCGCATTCTGCTTTACTTCCAACCTGCTTAAAGCTATCATCTGCTAGAATGTACAAACTTTTTTTTTCAGTGTTTGAATTTACCAAAGACGGGACCAAAGTTTTTGTCCGGTTTAGAGAGAATTCCGGTATTTAGAGGTTCCGGTTTGGAGGGGTTTCACTGTATTTGTATGCACATCCGCTGTCCTTCTGACTGTCTGCCTGGCGTTACATCGAGTATAAAATTATGTTTGCCTCTCTCGTTAATCAATTCATCCGTCAATCAAGATATCCCTCTATCTTGTTATATGTACATAATCCCCACTACCCACCTACCTAACTTACATGTATACCTACATGCCCAGTAAGCACACCCATATCTAAAATGGTGCCGGTCAGATGTCGTTTTGCACATCGTTTTCTGGTTGGATTGATATCGTTCAACGTTGTCGGATTGATATCGGCCCGCCATTGAACAAATATCGGACCGATATTGAACAAGATATCAGCTTGATATCAAACCGATATAATGTCATCTGATGATAGGATTGTCAAAGGGTTTGTCATCAAAATACTGATCAAATATCGACATCCGTCCGATGATCCATTTATATTGGCTTGTCATCAAAAAACCCTGATCAAATGCAGACATTATTGAATGATCTGATTGATATCGGATTGTTACCTAAAATTACAGATCAAAGCCGATATCCATCCGATATTTGTGTGCTAACTGGGTGCCTACCTGCCTACCGTGTACCTAGATAAACCTACAATGAGCACTAACATATCTTTAATAACCCCTTTACTGCCTTACTCCGAGGACAATACTTATTTGCAAACAGTTTTAATAATCATTTCCTTATTTTAAAGACTAAATACATACACTTTGAATTTAAGAAATAAAGCAGACGCAACTGTTTAAAATTGGTGACGTATAGCAGTAAAAGGTTCAATTGTCGCAATGCGTCCCAAGTCAGTGATTATGAACAGATATTTGTCTCCACTGTGGCTCTTTTGATTAACCCTTTAACCCATAGCCTATTTCTAGTAGTTAAGATATGTGACCTATTAAAGCAGGCTGAAAGTAAAGCAGAATGTGCCCTAGGGCACATTCTGCTTTACTTTTAGCCTACTTTAAGTTACTATCTGCTAGTATATAGAAAATATTTCTTATAATACATATTCATGATAGTATAAAATGGAACTATTTTCTTTGGCGAATGAATAAAATGAATGCGCTAAAAGTCGCTTCTATAAGGGAAAGGGTTAAACTCTTCCACTGCCAAGTTTTATCGTCTGCGTTAACCCTCTTACCGCCAAAATATCGTCTGAAATGATACAGTGGAGAAAACGTTATTCTTTCCCAATAAACGCGTTTACGCTAAAACTATTATTTCTATTACAAACAGTTTGGAGCCAAATCAGACGCCGGGTAACCCGGCGTCTGATCAGGCTCCTAACTGTTTGCCACCAAAGTAAACATGAATAGTCAGAATTGTCCAAAAGTTTCTACGTTTTAGTGCTTTGCGTTTGCGTACGTTTGCGTTTAAACGGGAAAGAATAACGTTTTCTCCACTGTATAGGACCGTCTGAAATATTTTTTCAAGTCAGATTTAGGAAATTGTTTTGACTGAAGAAATGTCTATAAGAATGCCAAACTGTATGCAAAGTCGCGTTTTGGCGCCATTTGCAGTGAAAGAGTTAATCAATTCAGTATGCAGAGTTTTATCGTACTTTACAGGACTTTTGTGCGGGGCTGTAGACCTTGAAGGTCCTTTAGTTCGGTCCTGTGACATAAAGCTGCCATCTGTGTGTGAAAAAGACCTAGGTAAGGCCCCTTTATAGTTATACAGTAAAACTCCTCTATTGCGACCACTAAAAACGAGAGTGAAAGGTAAAAATAAAGACAAGTGGAGGCTGAAAACAAGATGAAAGTAAAGCAGAAAGCTCCTATAGGAGTCTGCTTTAATTTTATCTTGCTTTAAACATTTATCTGCATTAAAACTCCTTTATGAGCTTCCTGCATTATATTTACCCTGCATTTAGCACAGCCTGTGTCAGACATTGCCCATACGTCTTCTTTTAAATGCAAGTTTGACTATAATCGGAGCACTTTGAACAGTAATAATTGTTTTGTTTCAAGTCATTTAAACACAGTGCTCCCACCCTACAACAACCCTCTAAACAACCATTCCCTAGTACAAAACAATAATACCTGTCGCTATTTCCCAAGAGAATTTTATCTAACCGTTTCACTGTTGCAATATCGTCTGCTTCAAATTGTCGTCAGCTGCTTTTTCTCAAAGAAACAAATTGGATATTTTGACAAAAACTCAAAATGACGAGTGCCAAACAGCTTGAATCCAGATCAGACGCCGCTTCACGCGGCGTCTAATCTGGATTCAGGCTGTTTGTAAATGTAAGTCAAGTCGTGCTCAACACTCTAAGGATATTATTTCCCTCCCTATAACAACTCGCTCCAATGTATAACATGTTCATAACTTGATTGCATTTGGAGAGGACTCACATAGGCGTTGCCTGTTGTCCTATCCCTTTCTTCTAAATAAAATAGTGTTTAAACTAACTCGCTCCAAACAGCATACGCACAATCTTTGCTACTATTTGGTGTTGTTGTAGAAAGGAGGCCGATTAAGTCGGATACCGAATGTTCCTTTATATCGATTGTCGTTATAAAGAGGGTTGGTTGCATTTCTCATTGTCATAGATCTTTCAGTGGAAACGACTGTGCCCACGACTGTGCCCACGACTGTAACCACGATGATGCCTACGACTAAAACCAGTCGTACCCACCTTTACACTGAAGAGTCTAAGGAAACATATAAAACAGCACAAGACTCGGCCTTTGAAGGTAATGTACAGTGCTCCCTCCCTACAACGACCCTCCCAACAACGACTCCCTGCTTATAACGACCCTTGTCGCAGTTCCCTAAACCTCTAACGCTTTTACTGCTGCAATATCGTCTGCTTTTAAAAAATTGTCGTCTGCTATTGTTCTCAAAGTTTGACATTTTGAAGGAAATTGTTTTAATGATAAGTGACAAACAGCGCCTGATCTGGATTCAAGTTGTTGCAAATGTAAGCCAATGTCCCTCCCTATAAACTTAGAGTCTTATCTGGATCAAAACTGCCTGACACTCTGGTGATATATTCTTGGTTTCCGGCACACATCCTTTAGGGTCTTCTCCGTCAGACTCGTTAGTTGCACTAATTATGATTTTACTTCCGGTTTGGTTTTTATACAGTGGAGAAAATGTTATTCTTTCCAGTTTAAACGCAAACGAAACGCAAACGCATGGCAATTAAATGTATAAAATGACAACTTTTTGACAATTCTGAATATTCACTTTAATATGAGTGGCAAACAGTTTGGAGTCTGATCAGGTTCCAAACTGTTTGCAATGGAAATAATAGCTTTAGCGTAAACGCTTTTTTTGGGAAAGAATAGCATCTTCTCCACTGTATGCAATATCTCTCTTCTACAGTGGAGAATGTGTTATTCTTTCCCAATAAACGCGTTTACGCTAAAACTATTATTTGCAGTGCAAACAGTTTGGAGCCAGATCAGTCGCCGGGTAACCCGGCGTCTAATCAGGCTCCGAACTGTTTGTCACCAAGATAAACATGAATTATCAGAATTGTCCAAAAGTTGTTCTTTTCTACGTTTTAGCGCTTTGCGTTTGCCTACGTTTGCGTTTAAACGGGAAAGAATAACAGATTATCCACTGTAGTTGTATTTACATCTTTAGATTTCCTGATTATCCATGTATTTTTCAAGGCGATTTAAATGAATTTGGAGAATTGTTGCAGACGACAAATAATGCTGACGACAATGTGTAAATGCCTTACCGGTAATTAACATTGTACCCATTTATCTGTTACTGATTTTGAAAATAGGCGACCACATACAGCAGGCTAAAAGTAAAGCAGAATTCACTACAAGGCGCATTCTGCTTTACTTTCAGACTGTTTTAAGTTATCCTCTGCTAGTATATAGAAGTTATTTCCTATGGTGCATGAATTAATGAAAGGCGTAAAACGGCGTACTAATGAGGTAATGAATAATGGTAATGTGATTTTACAATAATCTGGTGACCTCAGCTAAAGGAGGTAAACCCTATAAGTCATTCACAACACTCAGATTAGAATTAATCGTCAATGTTTTTACAACAGTCGTTTACATTGCGTTTTGTCCTATTCACACCGGACTGCGACCGACCCACAACCGCCTAAAAACAAAGTTCGCATGCAAAAGCTTTGTAATCTTTCTCCGAAATTCTTGTCATGGAGTGGTTGGCGACCGACCTTGAGATCAGTTTGCACATTGTTGATGACCGACTCATGGATCTGGGGCCCGTCTTACGAAACGTCGTACGACAATTATTGTCGTATATCAGATTCTAAAACTCTCAATTATTATTCGTTTCTCCATCTAAACCTGTCTAGTGACATCTTTATGTAATTGTCTTTTTGTTCGTTTTGTTTGTTAACGTCCGTTTCTGCCCTCTATGAGGCAATTGGACGCCTAGGAGAAAGGGGCGGATACAGAGAACCCGGGCGCGATGCCCTACTCTTATTATCGAAAGCGCCGGTATTTTCAAGACGATTCCAAAGATATGTCACAAGACATGATAACATGAAGAAATAAGACATTAAATCTATTTTAAAGTGTTGACATGACCGTTTTGTCGTACAATGTTTCGTAAGACGAACCCCTGGTTTTCATAAACAGCATGTATTTCATGAACAATACTTATTGAAGTATGGTCGAAGTTGAATCATTTGCTGAACGTTAAACGCAAAAACCAGTTTAAAACCAATGAAAAATCGTACGACCGAATACGAACACTGCGATTGGTTGGCGACTAGCTATCGCATATGCCGTTCGCAAGACGGTCGCAAGCCTGTTCAGACTAGGACCTTTGGGAAGAATTATGTTTCCTCAGTACTAACGTTTGCTCACTTTATTCACGTCTAGATTTCACTGGAACGCATGCAGCAACAACTGAGAGAAATGGCAGCAGTGAAGAACCAACAACTAACACTATGCCTGAAGGCAAGACAACTGTTTATTATGAGAGAGGTGCCAAGGCTAGCCGAATAAGAGCAGATAACAATGATGGTGCTTACCTTGCACGTTCAACAGATGAACCTATCAGCTCTGAGCCGACCAGTACAGAGAATGGCGTGCTTGTTAATGTGGTCGTCGGGCTAGGGGTTGCTGTGGCCATGCTTGTGGTCGGGCTTATAGTATGGTAATTGTAATACATTATATTAGATCTACATTTTCGATTTTCCTTTTTCTGTGTTGCAACATACACAACAGTGGAGAACAACTTTATAGTAAAATAATTATTTCAAATTCAAAACAGTTTGAGATCAGACTACAAGTAGAACCTCTCTATTACGACCACAAAGTTGTGTCAAAAAGTAATCGTTTAAGACAGGTGACTGCTTAAAGCAATGTGAAAGTGAAACAGAAAGTTCCTACAGGAGCTTTCTGTTTAACTTTCATATTACTTTAAGCAGTCACCTGTCCTTTATACAGACAATTAGCCTTCCATTTAGTGGTCGTAAGAGAGGGGTTCTACTGTACAAACTGTTTGCAACTGGGATAAAAAAAACAACAAGAGTTGACAGAGAGACAACAAAGCTCGCCACCGGCACCTTAAGAAACTTAAATGCACACTCAAGGTCTCCGAGGTCAACCTTTATGTCTGCATGGAAAGGTATTGTCCATATACACATGCTAATCAAATATGAAAGTAACACCTTAAGGGACATATGAATTATAAACGTTTTTGAAACCTAAACGCAGATTTCGAATCCTAAACCTGGGACCTAAGTTAAAATGTTTTGCATGCATGGAATGGTCTTGTCCATATACACATGCATGCCAAATATGAAAGAAATATCCCAATGGATATATGAGTTATATAAATTTTGAGAAACCTAAACGCAGATTTTGCAACCTAAACCACCGGGTCCTAAGTTCAAGGTAAAGGTCACTGGGGTCAAACTTTTTGCATGCAAGGAAAGATCTTGTCCATATACACATGCACACTGAATATGAAAGGAATATCTCAATGGACATATGGGTCATAGAAGTTTTGAGAAACCTAAACGCAGATTTCGAAACCTAAACATGGGTCCTAAGTTCAAGGTGAAGGTCACTGGGGTCAAAATTTTTGCATGCAATGAAAGATCTTGTCCATATACACATGCACACTGAATATGAAAGGAATATCTTAATGGATATAGGAGTTATAGAAATTTTGAGAAACCGAAACAAAGATTTCGAAACCTAAACGCAGGCCCTAAGTTCATGGTCACAGGGGTCAAGATTTGTCTGTGCATGGAAAAAATGTCCATATACACAAACATACCAACTATGAAAGCAATACCTCAAGGGACATAGAAGTAATGGTCATTTTTCGAAACCTAAACACAGATTTTCAAACCTGAACACGGGCCCTAAGTTCAATGTCAAGGTCACAGGGGTCCAATTGTTTCTGTGCATGGTAAGGTCTTGCCCATATACACACACATACCAACTATGAAAGCAATACGTCAAGGGACATAGAAGTTAAAGGCATTTTTCGAAAACTAAACGCAAATTTCGAAACCTAAACGTGAGCCTTAAGTTCAAGGTCAAGGTCACAGGGGTCCAAATTTTTCTGTGCATGGGAAGGTCTTGTACATATGCACACACATACTAACTATGAAAGCAATACCTCAAGGGACAAAGAAGTTATAAACATTTTCATAATATTGTTTACGCCGTTCGAAACCTAAACACGGGCCCTAAGTTCAAGGTCAAGGTCATAGGGGGTCCAATTTTTTCTGTGCATGGAAAGGTCTTGTCCATATGCACACACATACTCACTATGAAAGCAATACCTCAAGGGACATAGAAGTTATAGACATTTTCTTAAAATTGTTTACCCCGTTCAAAACCTAAACATGGGCCCTAAATTCAAGGTCAAGGTCACTGGGGTCTAATTTTTTCTGTACATGGAAAGGTCTTGTCCATATGCACACACATACCTACTAAGAAAGCAATACCTCAAGGGACATAGAAGTTATAGTCATTTTCTTAAAATTATTTACGCTGTTGGAAACCTAAACGTGGGCCCTAAGTTCAAGGTCAAGGTCACAGGGGTCCAATATTTTCTGTGCGTCGAAAGATCTTGTCCATATGCACACGCATACCAATTATGAAAGCAATACCTCAAGGGACATACAAGTTATCGGCATTTTTAGCAATCTATACACATATTTCGAAACCTAAACGCGGGCCCTATGTTCAAGGTCAAGGTCACAGGGTCCCATTTTTTTCTGTGCATGGAAAGGTCTTGTACTTATGCACACACATACCAACTATGAAAGCAATACCTCAAGGGACATACAAGTTATAGGCATTTTTATAAAATTGTTTACGCCATTCGAAACCTAAACGCGGGCCCTAAGTTCAATGTCAAGGTCACAGGGTCCCATTTTTTTTTGTTCATGGAAAGGTCTTGTCCATATGCACACACATACCTTAAAGTTGTTTACGCCGTTCGAAACCTAAACCGGGGCCCTAAGCTCAAGGTCACAGGGGTCCAATTTTTTCTGTGCATGGAAAGGTCTTGTCCATATGCTAACACATACAAACTATGACAGCAATACCTCAAGGGACATGGAAGTTATAGACATTTTCATAATATTGTTTACGCCGTTCGAAACCTAAACGCGGGCCCTAAGTTCAAGGTCACAGGGGTCCAATTTTTTCTCTGCCTGGAAAGGTCTTGTCCATATGCACACACATACTAACTATGAAAGCAATACCTCAAGGGACATAGAAGTTATAGACATTTTCTTAAAATTGTTTACCCCGTTCGAAACCTAAACGTGGGCCCTAAATTCAAGGTCAATGGCACAGGTGTCTAATTTTTTCTGTGCATGGAAAGGTCTTGTCCATATGCACACACATACCAATTAAGAAAGCAATACCTCAAGGGACATAAAAGTTATGGTCATTTTCTTAAAATTATTTACGCCGTTTGAAACCTAAACGCGGGCCCTAAGTTCAAGGTCAAGGTCACAGGGGTCCAATATTTTCTGTGCATGGAAAGGTCTTGTCCATATGCACACACATACTAATTATGAAAGCAATACCTCAAGGGACATACAAGTTATCGGCATTTTTAGCAACCTAAACACAGATTTCGAAACCTTAACGCGGGCCCTATGTTCAAGGTCAAGGTCACAGGGGTCCAATTTTTTCTGTGCATGGAAAGGTCTTGTCCTTATGCACACACATACCAACTATGAAAGCAATACCTCAAGGGACATAAAAGTTATAGGCATTTTCATAAAATTGTTTACGCCATTCGAAACCTAAACGCTGGCCCTAAGTTCAATGTCAAGGTCACAGGGTCCCATTTTTTCTGTGCATGGAAAGGTCTTGTACTTATGCACACACATACCAACTATGAAAGCAATACCTCAAGGGACATAGAAGTTATAGACATTTTCATAATATTGTTTACTCCATTCGAAACCTAAACGCGGGCCCTAAGTTCAATGTCAAGGTCACAGGGTCCCATTTTTTCTGTGCATGGAAAGGTCTTGTCCATATGCACACACATACCAACTATGAAAGCAATACCTCAAGGGACATAGAAGTTATAGACATTTTCAGAAAATTGTTAACGCCTTTACGACGACGCCGAAGACAACGACGACGACGACTACACCGGGGTAATTGCAATAGCTCGTTTTGTACTTCGTACAGGCGAGCTAAAAACCAACAATAATGGTAAGAAATTGAAAAAAAGTTAAAATCTACATTTTATTATATTGCGTTTTGTTTACATTTAAACGGGAAAGAAGATATTCTAACCTTGCTGCATATATGCTTTAACTCTTTGAACCCTAGTCACGAATATATACGTCATTTGCAAACAGTGTACCTGTGAGTAGTACACTTGTCCTATGCAAACAATGTAGACCCTGATGAGAGGGTTTCTTAAGGAGCCCTCTGATCAGGATCTACACGGTTTGTCATTTTGACATATATTGTAAAAATCATCCCTAAAAAGGTAAAAAATGGACTTGGAATTGGATTCTAGAATTGTCATTTGAGGTTTCAGGAAGGAAAGGGTTCAGGTTGATGACCAAAATCGGCACTATACGTCCAGCAATCAACAATCCTCGTCAACTGCCGACCTGTTTCGAACCATGTCTTAGCATGGTTCGGAACAGGGGCCCGTTTCATAAAACTTCGTACGACAAAAACGGTCGTAAGTCAAAACATTAAAATACATTTAATTTCTGATTTCTCTATCTACTCCTGTCTTGTGACATCTCTTTGGAATCGACTTTTCAAGACGATTCCAAAGAGATGTCACAAGACTGGATTAAATGGAGAAATAAATAAAAAATTATACTTTTATTATCTGACTTATGACAACATTTGTGTATTTAAATATTTATGAAACGGGCCCTAGGTTGGCAGTTAACGAATATGGTTGATCGCTCTCCTCACAGCTCTAATATTGGCCAACATTGGCCCGATCTCCTTTGAAGTCCTCAACCTTTGTTTTCTTTACAGCTCATTCCACAAGTGCCGACGTAAAAAATATAGAGCGAGTGCATTGACAGAAGCGATGACGAAGAATAGTGTGGACAATATTTACGAATATATTGATGACAACACATTGTTTGGCAAGGGAGACAACAAGCCTAACCGGAAAGACGTGGATACATATGACACTGGCATGATACAGTCAACAACTAAGATAATTGAAGACATGGTCGCGGAATCAACTTATGACGAGCCTGAATGTGTTTCAAGCGAGCAGGTGTCCCAATCAAAAGATGCCAAAGTAGTTTCTACTGACATAAAGCCGCCATGCTCCGCTAGAGGAAGAAGAAGGTACGTGTATATAGACGCGGGTGGTAAAAACGTCCATGCACCTGGTACGGGAAAGACTGACCAGTTGAATGATGCTTATGCTGGTTATATAGACATGGCGCAATCACCGACAATCAGACCTCACAGAAGATCCGGATCAACGCCGTATGAAAATGCTCTGAGCGGTGCTAGTGGCGATATGACAGAGTACGAGAGGCCGATAGGACAATCTGATGGCGATGCTAGTAGTGATATGGCAGTGTATGAGAGGCCTGTAGAGCCAGCTGATGACGGTGCTATGACACGGGTACCAGAGTTGACACAGCTGAATGGTGGCTATATGGACATGGCGATGACAGCTGCCGATACAAGGAATGGCAAATACCAGGGAGAAAGCTGCAACAAGGCCAGGCCGATGGTGAATGAAAATACGTACCAGTCGAACAGTTTTTCCATAGTTATTCAGGGGAAACAGTAATGCAAGTGCGATGGCGTTATTCTTTCCAAACAAACGTGTTTGTATTCAAACAATGATGTCCGCTAGGGCCAGATCTGGGGCCCGTTTCATAAAACTTTTACGACAAATGTTGTCGTAAGTTGGATTATAAAAGTCTCAATTATTACTTATTTCTCTATCTAATCCTGTCTTGTGACACTTCTTTGTAATCGTCTTGAAAAGACGATTCCAAGGAGGTGTCACAAGACAGGATTAGATAGAGAAATCAGAAATTAAATGTATTTTTAATATTAGACTTACGATCGTTTTTGTCGTAAGATGTTTAATGAAACGGGCACCTGATGTCAGGTAACTCGGTGGGGCGTCTGATCTGGTTCCAAGGTGGTTGCCGCCCCAACTAAAGTAAATCATTTATATTTTCTAATAGCCTAAATTTTATGCATTTTAATGCATTGCGTTTCTGTTTATATACTGAGCCAAAAAAGAAAGTACCCATCGTATATTTATGTCTATATACTAGGAACTGAAATATTTTCTGACTATTTCTTTGATCTGGATTGAAGATCAATTCCTTAGTGACATTCTTTGAAAAATTGAAGTCGACGCGATATTTATTTTATTATAAAATATTGAGCAGAATGACATAGGGGTCGATTTAAAAAAGTACACTTTCTTTGATAAGACTGGGTTCACCAACAAGAAAGGTTTAACTTCATTTTGAATGTGGTATAAGCAACAAAAATGGGCTGAAAGTAATGAATTTGGAGTCATTATCTCATGTGCCCACCACTTTCTCAAATGCATGTCGTGAATCGGCGGCACATGCTGTTGACGTAACGCTGTAGTAACGTTGTAATAACGGCGCAGGCAAATTGTTCCATTCAACTTGTAACGCTGCTGCCAAGTCATTTACCGTTTTAATTGCGTGATTTGTTCGAACACGACGTCCTAACTCGTCCCACATGTGTTCTATAGGATTTAAATCGGGACAATTCGCAGGCCAGTCTAATATACTCAGCCAAAAAGGAAGTTGCCCACTTGTTACAAGTAAATTTTCAAGTTCCATATCTTTTAAAGCACTTTATCAACTCCAGTTTTGTTTGAGGTTATAAAGGCCCATACGATCACCAATGTATTCCAATAAAAACATTCAGATTAAACGATACAGGCAACGAAACTGAAACACTTAAAATTTGTTCTTATTTCAATTCAAAGGGAGGTAATTTGATACTACATGTATAAGACTGTCTAGTCTCAATAACGCCGTGAATATTGTCATGAATGAAGGTCTAATGTGATTTTATTTTCTTTAAGAAAAATGTCTAGCTGCTGAATATGTGTACAATTGTTTTTCTTCTATGGAAAGGAAATTCTAAGCAAAAATGCTGTTTTTAGAATAAAGAGTTATGCCCCTTTTATTTTCAATACAATGTGCCAGTTATTAGCCACAATGATTTCATGTCGTCTGCTACTTTCTATAAAATAAAATTTAAATACAGTTTATGTATGAGACGCTGATAATTTAGAATACAAAAGTGGGTACATGTACTTTCTTTTTTGGCTGAGTATAGTAAAAACAACCACCGTAGCTCTTGTTTAACCTAATACCCCCTAATAGCCTGTTTCTAGTTTTGTAGACAGGTGACCACTTAAAGCATGTTAAAAGCAAAACAGAATGCGCCTGAATGCACATTTTGTTTTACTTTTCACCTGGTTCAAGCTACCATCTGCTAGGATACAGAAAATAATTCTTTAGATATGACTGTATCAATTGGAACTATTTTTCAGCGGATGAATAAATTAGATACGCTATATAAATGGCGCTTCTGTGCTGTAATGGGTTAAAGCTCGTTATCATTTCCCGTGTAAATGAAACTCGACGCAAATACAATGCAATAAAATGTATAAATAACAGGTTCTTAAAATTGCTACTTATTGGAATCTGAGCGGCAAACAATATGGAGCCTGATCAGACGCCGAGTTACTCTAAACTGTTAACCCTTTCACTCTCAATTTTCCGTGAGATTTTACCCCTTCACCGTTTCATTGTCGTTTGCTTCAATTTCTTTGTCTGCAATGTCGTTATAAAGTAAAAAAAAAATAAGGCAGTATGACTGAAGAAATTTCAAAACGAGTGGCAAACAGTTTTGATCCTGATCAGACGCCACGTTACGCGGCGTCTGATCAGGATCCAAATTGTTCGCAAACACGCTTTTTCAGCGTCATTGAGAGCCAGAGGTTTAAAGCAATGTGCATCAGTTTTAGCGCAAGTGTGCGAGAAAAAAATCTCCCCCTTTGTAGCAGACAGCTTGAAAATGTACATGAACTTATGATAAAAGACTACATGTACTCATCAAAATGAGATTCGCATTTATAATGTGTTTATTCACAGTGTAAACTGAATATCGTGCTTAAAGACTTTTCCTCAGTCCATTGAGGGACCACCACCCCATTGTTCTGGAGGTGTCAGCACAATCTCAGTTTAACTGGTGAGGTCAAGATTATACTCATGCTCTAGTGATTTTCAATGGTTATTTCTAACCAAACAATCAAATTTAAAGGTAGAGTCTCACACGAGAAGCTTCAATGGTTCTTTGTTAGTGACATGTCCATAAGATCCATGATTATTGCAAGGAAATTGTCTGGCAAGGCGTGATGATCGAAAGGTCATTTTGGGAATTCTTTAATTGATCATAGTGTACAATATTAGTTATACAGTTTATTCACAGTGGATATGAGGATTTCTTCCCGGCTGAGGTAAATCATGTTGCCCGAGGCGTTAGGCGAGGGTTACATGATTTTACCAGCCGGGAAGAAATCCTCATGAACACTGTGAAGAAACTGTATAACGAATTTATTATACTGCAAAGTATTCACGAAATATTTCGGAAATCGCGCCAAAGCAGATAACGTTGAACGTAGGTGACGTCATGTTTCTGACGTTGTTATTCATAAGAACAGGGAGATTAGATTAACATATTCGGCGTCAAACTTTCCCAGAAATAATGCTACTATTGATTTTCAAGATCCAAACACCGATTGGTTCTTAGCCGAAATGGGCTTAAAACGGAGGATGCACGATTGAATGCACCCAATCATGTCGAGAAATCGGCCATCTTATTTTCTGCAAAGCAAGAGTCAGGGATCTGTCAGCCAATGAAAACAGCTGCATTTACATGTGCCCTGTCAGCTCACAGGGTACATGGGATCACGTCTAGGGCTCGTTGACCAATGAAAAGAAAGGAATTGTTTTTGCAGTATAATAAAAATCATTGATTCTGTTCCATCAAAACATTAATCCATTAATACCCAGATATTCGCCGTAAACTCTCCCTATGCATGTGCTTGCTGGAAGATTTCATTATGTAGATATACAAGGGTGATCGAAATACACTGCAGCATTTGTCCATACAGCAGAACAAATCATGTGAAAAGGAAGTCAGCGCAGACCCCGATTATATAGACGCCTAGCTATACTCATAAATATCTTAAACTTTTTATGGAAAATTTTAGGTACCAAGAAAACCTAATCTATTTTATGACTTTCAGCGCCGATTTCGCATTAGATTAGGGTGACTTTGCAAACAGGTTTGATCCAGATCAGACCCCGCGAAACGCGGCGTCTGATCATGATCCAAACTGTTGGACACACATACTAATGTTTATTAAGTCATACTTCTTTTAAATCTAACTTTGAAATGATCTTGCAGACGACGATATTGATTTGATTTAATTTGATTTGTTTTGATTTTACGTCGCTTTCAACAGTATTTCAGTCATATCGCGACGTCCAGCTAATTATAGGTGGAGGAAGACCCCAGAAGCCCTTTATGCACTGTTTCAGGCACAAATCGGCAACTGGGTAGAACCACCGACCTTCCGCAAGCCAGCTGGAAGGCTTCCCCACATGAAAAATCCGAACGACCCTACTGGGATTCGAACTCACAGCGGTGAGGAGCTTAGTGATGGACGACGATATTGAAGGACACGACAAAATAGCGGTAAGGGGTAAAACACTCAATATTAATTTGGTGGCGAAACGATTAAATATTAAGGTTTTTTTTTTTTTTTTTACAGTATATTGCAAAATAACAAACTGTACAGACTCCAGATGACCAGAGGGCTTGTTTAGGGTCTACACTGATTGCATAGGACAAGAGTACTCTTCACGGATACACTGTTTATCATTGATGTGTATATACTCGTCGCTAGGGTTGAATGTGGTCAAACTGGTAATTAAATGACTCTTCGCTCACACGGATGATTTTGAATGCAGCTATAGACAAGAGCCTCATGGGGCATATTTTTCTCACCTGAGAAAATAGCTGAAAAAATGGCGATAATAATTTAGGTCCAGGACTGACCTAGATATGCAACAGACCCGAACAATTTGAACAAATTATGTAAAGTATATTTAAAAGTGTCACCATACCGAATATAAAAGCTCTGGCCATATTAGTGTCAGAGAAGAAGACGTTTCAAATTTTCTCTATATAACTCTATGTAAAACTGTGACCCCAGGGGTGGGGCCAATTTTGACCCCAGGTGCATAATTTGAACAAACTTGATAGAGGACCTGAAGGCGATGGTATGTGCCAAATATCAAAGCTATGTAGTTTTTAGAAAAGAAGATTTTTTAAGTTTTCATTGAAAAAAATCTATTTTTAGCTCCTGTGACCTAGTTATGCAACCGACCAGAACCATTTGAACAATTTTGGTTTAGGACATCTAGAAGTGTCACCATACAAAATATCAAAGCTCTGGCCATATTAGTTTCAGAGAAGAAGACGTTTGAAAATTTCACTATATAACTCTATGTAAAACTGTGACCCCCGGGGCGGGGCCAATTTCCACCCAGGGGCATAATTTGAACAAACTTGATAGAGGACCTGTAGGCGATGCTATGTGCCAAATATCTAAGCTCAGGCCCTTGTAGTTTCAGACAAGAAGATTTTTTAAGTTCTCAATGAAAAAAATCTATTTTTAGCTCCTGTGACCTAGTTATGCAACTGACCAGAACCATTTGAACAATTTTCGTATAGGACATCTAGAAGTGTCACTATGCCAAATATCAATGCTCTGGCCACATTAGTTTCAGAGAAGAAGACGTTTGAAAATTTCACTATATAACTCTTATGTAAATCTGTGACCCCCGGGGCGGGGCCAATTTTGACCCCAGGGGCATAATTTGAACAAACTTGATAGAGGACCAGTAGATAATGCTATGTGCCAAATATGTAAGCTCTGGCCCTTCCAGTTTTTGACAAGAAGATTTTTTAAGATTTCCTTATTTTTTCACTTTGGTTGCCATGGCAACCAGAGTTCTGCATTGTTTTTAATTCTTTGAACAAATTTGAAAGAGCTTGACCCAAGGAACATTTCTGTAAAGTTTGGTTGAATTCTGTCAAGCCGTATAGGAGGAGATGTCATTTGAAGCAATTGTTAACGACGACGCACGACTAACGACGCACGACGGACGACGACGGACGCCGGACACAGGGCCATCCCAATAGCTCACCTTGAGCCTTTGGCTCAGGTGAGCTAAAAAGGCTACGCAGTGTACATATACAATAAAACAAAACATATGTAAATATAAACAGGTAGTATATTAGATGTATGATACACATTCATTATCTAAACAATAAAGTTCCTCGTGTAATCTAAAGTCTACATTGCAAACATTTCGGATCCAGATCAGACGCCGCGCTGCGCGTTGTAAATAACAATTTGCACTCGGCGTAAGCCACTTAATGCCTTTCATGATCAAATTATTCGGGAGATATTTACCCCTTCACAGCTTTCTTGTCGTCTGCTTCAGTATTGTTGTCTGCAACTTGCCAAGACACGTTTCAAAGTTAGATTTTATATTGTACCACTTAATAAATATCGATAAGAGCGTCAAACAGCAGGGCTCCAGATAAGAGGGAGTAAACTGAACAAATCCATTTTCTCGCTCATTTCAGCTCCAAATCCTTTGGTGTTACTACTCATTAGAATCGTCTCTTCGAGACGATTCTAATGAGTAGTGACACCATAGGGTTTAATGCAGAAATAAAGATTTTAGTTTTTGTAATACCCCCCTTATCTGGAGCTCTGAAACAGTTTGGGTTACGCGGCGTCTGATCAGGAACCAAACTGTTTGCAAACGCGCTTTTAAACGTCATTGAGAGTGAAAGGGTTAACTTTGATTGACAAAATGAGGACCACACCACCGGGCCAGAGGTGTGTCAGATAGAACCAGTTCGTATAACAGTGCAGACCATGATCAGACAGCTCCTGACAGAGCTGTCTGGTCAGAGTCTTTAATTATTGTTTCAAATATTGTCACTGCTTTTACTGTCAACTAAGGCACCGTCTTTCCACTGAAATTCAAATACACGTAGACTGCAACTTTAGCACATATGTAAAACCTAGCATATAACAATTACTACACTATGTCTTTCTTCATTTTTCTGACACCTTTGCATATCCCATTGAAACAAGCACTCTATTAATGCATAGATCCTTATCACCCGATTTGTCTACAAGCCTAGCACTGATTATGCCCGTGTTTTTGTGGAGTATACTAAAAGTGGTAAATTAAACTGCAAATTAATGAAGTAATGAGTTATGTCTTTCCTAATCCCTTTGTTGTACTCGTATCAAAGTGATGATTCTAATGAATAGTCAGTCAAAACATTGGGTTTGGTGCAGATATAAGGCAGAGGTGCCATAACTTCATCATGAAAAATCCTTAGATTCCCAAATTTTCTATTTTTCAAGTGCATTTACTTAAAGCAGGTTGAAAGTAAAGCAGACTGTGTCTTAAGGCTAATTCTGCTTTACTTTGAACCTGGCCCAGCTCTTATGAAGCGTTCAAGTTGAGCCTGAGTGCATTCTCAAGCATATGAATGGGTCAGATTTTAACGTAGGATCTATTCTGACCAATCAAATGCTTATACGAATTCAGACTCAACTCAAACGCTTAATAAGCATGGGCCCTGCATTAAGCTACCATCTGCTAGGAGAAAAATCTGAAGATTTACGAACAATCCGGAGAAATTGAGGCCCTGCTATGGCTCTTAGTCGTTCACCTGGTACACCATGTAAAACTTCATATATAATTACCTAGATTATGACCCTATATGATCCATACTCAACCATGGCCTAGAAATCAATAAGGCAAACATTTTGAGCAAGTTTCATTTAGATCAAATGAGACTTGTAGTTTCTAGAGTCTTAACAAGGTATTTTTATAATTTGACCTAGTGACCTAGTTTTTGCCCCGAACCAATATTGAAACCTGACATAGATATCAATGAAGCAAACATTTGGATCAATATTCATTAAGATCAAGTGAAATTTTTGGCCTATACATTATTAATATATGTCTATGATTTGACCTAGTGCCCTAGTTTCTAATGGCTGGAAACCCATATTCAAACTTAACCTAAATTCCTTCCCGGGCAATATTCAAACTAATTCATTTACAGATAAAGTGCAAAATGTTGTCTCTAGAGTGTTTTTCTATGATTTGACCTAGTGATATAGTTTTTAAACTGACATGACCCATATATAACCTTGACGTATATTACAAACACCTTGACCAAGTTTCATTAAGATTTAATCAGATGTGTAGCCTCTATAGAGTGTAAACAAGATTTTTCTATAATGACCTAGTTTTTGACCGGTTTTGTTCAACTTTTGAATTTGAACTTGACCTAGATTTTATGTAGGAAAACATTCTGACTATATTTCATTCAGATCTAATGAGATGTGTAGCCCTTAAAGGGTTAACACCGTTTTGCCTTGATTTGACCTAGTGACCTAGTTGTTGATCCAACATAAATCATTTTCAAGCCTCAGCTAGATATTAATGAGGCAAACATTTTGAGCAAGAATCATGAAAATCAGGTGAGAATTGTAGCCTCTAGAATGTTAACAAGGTTTTTCTATGATTTGTCCTAGTGACTTAGTTTTTGACCCAACATAACCCATGTTCGAAATTGACCTAGATATTAATGAAGCAAACATTCCGACCAAGTTGCATTACAATTCATTGAGCTTTATAGCCTCTAGAGTGTAAACAAGGTTTTTCGATGATTTGATCTAGTGACCTAGTTTTTGTCCTGACATGACCTACATTTAAACTTGATCTAAACATCAATGAGGCAAACATTTTGACAAAGTTTCATGAAGATCTCCCATGAGATTTGTAGTCTCTAGAGTGTTAAAGAGACTCGCAACCAGATATAGCATTAAAAATAGTAATTTGTAAATATGTGACAAACGCTTATATAAACGGGTAAGAATTAGTTTAGGATAAGAAATTCTGTTTAAAAATGCATTTCAATAAAAAAAAACATTGAGCTTTGGTGGGAATCGAACACGTGACCCGGCATGGGAGGACATAAGTCAAAATGAGGACACCGCTTGACCCACTGGGCCACGGATCTATTCATATATCTGGGATCGATTTAACATATCTGAGTGGAAAGCGATGAAGAGTACATACAACTGCATAATTCGGCTCGGGTTTATGTCTTAGCCCGTGATCAATTTCTATAGCAACTGTCGACGCTTTAGATAAAACGATGGAAAATATCTAAAAAAAACTTTGATTTGAAGACATTTCTAGAGGGTGTTTTTAGACTGGTCATATTTTTCCAATGCCAGATGCACGATAATGCTACCCTTTTTGTTATATTTGAGTATTTTTTTTATTTTTGCAAATGCACCATCTGGTTGCTTAAAGACTTTTCCTCAGTCCTTTCATGGACCACCAGTCTATTGCATTCGATAGGCGAGAAAAAAACGTGATTCACAAGCTTTCATCTGGTTTACCAGTCTCAGTTGGTGTGAAATTACAGGTAACTTATCTGAAGTTGTCTAGAGAGGCCCTCACATACTCACACTCAAGGGTTTTTCCATGGGTTTTACTAACCAATCTAAAACATCTAAGGTGCGGGCCACACATGAAACGCTTGGGTGAGTAAATATCCCTAGACAAGATAGCAGTAAAGGACAAAACTTGCATGTGGCTGCATGCTTTGAATTGAATTGATAGCTGGTTAGGTGTTATGACCGAAAGGTCGTCAGGAGATATCTTTAAGAAGGTTTTCTATTATTCGACCTTGTGACCTACATGTAGTTTTCACCCGACATGACCCACATTCCAACTTGGCCTAGATTTTTTCAAGACAAACATTGCCATCAAGTTTCATGAAGATCAGATGAAATTTGAAACTGTTAGGAGTTTTAACGAACCAATTGTGGATGGGCGGACGGACGTACCCAAACTATTTAACTATAACAATTTTATAATCTTGGTAATAATATTGAAAGAATATCTATGTTTCCATGTAACTGTTTCTTGTGAATGTAGTTATTTGTCTTTTCTCGCTTTGTAGGTACATTTATATAATTTCATGTGAAGCGCCTTTGAACGCACAACTCTTGTGTGAAAAGAGCGCTATATAAATCGGGTGTAATGAATAAATACCCACAACCTTTATGTTATCACGAATGAATATTCATTCGTGATGTTATGTGGCTATTTCCTTTGTTCTCTTTTAATGTGGCTAACCTTATAACCGAAATTTCTCTTGGCTCTAACTTAAAAATAAAAGAGTCTGGAAGCTAGTCCTAACACAAACCCTATTACCACTCATGGCCAGGTTAATGTCAAAAGAAGCTGCCAGGTTTCACTTATGTGGCTAGTTGTTTTAGGCATGAAACAATCGATTTATGAGCGCGAACAGACGACGGGCATCCAGCGATCCTAATAGCTAGCTTTGGCACTTTGTGTCAGGTAAACCAGGAACGTAGATTATCTAATATACGTTAAAGCTTATCTGAACTGGAGCCATATTAATAGTGCTGCATTACTCTTAACCCTTTACCTGATAGCATTGTTTTAGTATTGAAGATATGTGATTACTTAAAGCAGGTTGAAAGTAAAGCAGAATGCGCCCTAAGGCGCATTCTGCTTTACTTTCAGCCTGCTTTAAGCTATTAACTGCTAGAATAAGGAAAGTATTAAATATGACACATATTCATTACGGTATAATTTAGAACTATTTTCTTCAGCGGATGAATAAAATGAATGTGCTAAAAGTCGCTTCTATAAGGGAAAGGGTTAAAAGTAAATGCAATGCAATAAAATTAATTTTGACGTTTAGTCTTTATCTGTGTGACAAAAGCTCCAAACTGTTTGCAAGGGACGTAATTGTTTCAGCACAAAATTATTCTTTGGGAAAAAACAATAATAAAATATTATGATACAGTAAATCATCTCTATTACGACTACTAAAAATAAGGCTATAAGTACATGTATTTTTTTTTATATAAAAGACAGATGACAGCTTAAAGCAAGGCGACAGTAAAACAGAAAGCTCCTACAACTTTCTGTTTTACTGTCACCTTGCTTTAAGCAGTCACCTGTTCTTAACCCCAAATAAGTAACACAATTTAGTGGTTGTAATAAATTAACGGCCATACAAGGAAGCTTACAGAACTGATTGTAGAGCGGCTGTATGTCTTCTAACGATATAACATCATACCCTCCTGGGTCCACAAAATATAGGCCTACCATCTGTAAACAGAGCATACACAGAAGTGACACCATGTGGTTTGATGCAGACAAAGAGGGGAATTGTTGGGTTCCCTTTTAGGTCCTTCTTATCTAGAGTTCTGGGGCCCGTTTCATAAAACTTCCTACTCTCCATCGCTACACACTGAAGTACATTAAAGCGATAACATAGTCCTTAGTTTAGTGGTCTAAGGGGTTTCCTTATTTTGCGTGTCTGTCCCCGCATGGAGGGTCACGGGTTCGAATCCCACCAGATCTTTTTTTTTTTTAAATGCATTTTTTGACAGAATTTCTTATCCTAAACTAATTCTAACCCATTTATATAAGCATTTGACATATATTGACAAATTACTATTTTTAATGGTTCATCCGGTTGCGTGAGCCTCTTTAAAGAAAGATGATCACTTAAAGCAGGTTGAAAGTATTAAAGCAGAATGCGCCTTTAGGCACATTCTGCTTTACTTAAAGAGTGCCTTAAGCTATAATCATCTAGGATATAGAAAATATTTCGTATGGGTCATGAACAAGCATGACTTTTGTTATAGCCTGTACCCCTTTCCGCTCGAGGGAATTCCGCACGTATTTGTGACGTCAGCGGAACTACTTCGATTGACAGGTTCATGAATGAGGATACACCATCGTGCAAAGGCAAACGTGACAGGATTCAAACATGTGCGACCACGTTATATTACAGAGCGGATATCACCACCCTGTTCTGAGATCATGGCAGACAACCAATACATCGATCACAGCAGACAATTTGATTTATCCCATATTTGTTACGTAAGTATTTCGCGAGATAGTTTTCGGAGTATGTTATAGAAAGTGGGTGGGGTGAATGTTTACATTTCCATCTCACATCTGGAAGGACATTTTATAACAATTGTGTCACAGTGTGTGTGACTAACTGTCGTTTAATTTACCAGTTTCGATTTTTGAATCTGGCATATTGTTCTCATATTCACAATGACAATGTCACATTAAATGTTCTTATCATAAATGTTGTTTGTAGCTTGTAGTTGTACACAGCTTTACGGTTGACCATAAAGTTAAAGTTGTTGCATAAGCACTTGAATAACGAAATTTTTAAGTTGTACCAATCTCACATGATTCCTTTTGCTGGACATGTAACCAGAGCAACTGCTCGAAATTACCCGTGAGGGTGTGAAGCAGAAACCACGAGATAGACATCTGATCGGGCTCCGAACTGTTTAACACCAAGATAAATATGAATTGTTAGACAATTGTCCAAAAGTTGTACTCTATATCCATGCTTCTTGTCAATTCGCCACCTAAGCAAAACTTAGAATTCTGCCACGAGCAGGCTACCGAGGATGTCCGAAAATTACAGAGGATATTCGAATGCTAGGACAGTTTCACTTAGGAAGATTTGATTTTCAAGCGCCGAAAATGCGAAAGAAACAGGTAAAATAGCAATAATTCACAAAAAGTTTCAAATCAAAGGACATGTTGGTAATTTTAACTCTACATGCACGTTGTTACTTTTTTATTGTAAAGTTGTAAAATTATTATTTACTTTTAGAAAATTAAATACATGTATTTCAAAATCATTAAAAAATGTTCAAATTTCATGAAACAAACTTAATAACATAGGGTACCCTACTGACAGAGCCTACATTGACCTAATTATCGAACAACCAATCAGAGGTGGCGAATTGACAAGAAAGCATCCCGGTGATCCAGAGCAATGACCTCGTTCGAAAACGGTACAGTTATTTACATTTGTATTTATTTCACAAGTTTTATTTGTATATATTCGTGTTTTTGAAGGTTCAGTTCAGAATTGGATCCGTGAACAAGTAAGAAATGTTACATCAGAAAGCGCATGCGCAAAAAATATAGCTAAGGGTGGCGAAAACACAGGTAATCAGGCTATTTGTTTTATAGTCCAAATAATGAGGGCACATGATGAATCTATTATCTAGCGTCCAATTTCCAAATTCACTTGCTCAAATCGCGATAGCACAGAAACAGAATATCCCGTTGAGCACTAACAAGGTTAGTCTATTCGACTAAAGTTCTATTATAAGGTAAAAAACATTTTAAAAAAGCATTCTGCACAATTAAAAAATAACTCCCTACCCTTTTTCTGCTTTAATTCACAACTTTCCCCAGTTAAGCGGGAGAAAACTGAGAAAAAAACAGGAGAATCTTCAACTTTCGGTGGAAAAACATCAACTTCCAGTGAAAGGAATAAAAAGAATAAAAATATAAACGAAACCAAAAATTACAATGGACTTGGATCATTCCAAACTGGAAACCAAATTTGATAATTATCGTTTTTACATGACCTTATAGGGGTGTAAGTTGTAACAATATGGGGGAAACCGTATTGCAACACTGTTACACAAAGGAACTGCATTGCAATATGTTGTAGCAACTTGTAAGTTCATGTACAAAATTGGATTGAAATAAGTATTAATAACTTGTGTATAGCATTGAAAGAATAAAAGCAATGCTTTAAGTACAAGGGACAGTCCAAACTAACATAGGCATTTGCTTTGAATGTTATTATTGTCACAGTATAACATTCAAAATAACAGGGCAACCCCTCTTGTAATAATTGTGCTCAAATGATATACATGTACATGTTTAGAATTTTGGCTTGCATGACGGAAAGACCGTATTGTAATACGTATTGCCAAGGGGCTTTTTGCAATTTTATTATTATCATTATTATACCAGATTTATGTATTAAACTTGTGTAATATATTGCCGTATTACACCCCTATTACCTTACACGACTTTTGTTCTAAAACACAACAACAACAATGGCTGATAGTTACAGAAAATGTGTAGTGTTCTGATTTAAACAATCAATGGAATAAGATGCTACGGTAGTTGTCATTTTATTTTTTGTCAAAGTTATTGAATAAAAAGGCATGTCGAAATGATGACCACATTACATTTACAAAATGTGTGCATACGGTGTTCAAATTAAGAGAACAACTTGTCTGCACTCTGCAGTCCCACCTCAATATTGCGGTGAAACGTGCTATTGGAAAAATATATGTTTGTCAGGGGCGTTGCTTGGCCGAAATGAAAGTGTAGGCATATCTTTTCTAGGGGGGTCCGGGGGCATGCTCCCCGGGAAAATTTTGAGTTCTACAACACTGTAGACGCATTTAAGGAGGGTCTGGGGAGACATTTATATGAAGAATTAATGAAATGAAAAGCTTCAAACAACAGACAATTTTAATTTTTTGCAAAGGAATATGTCTGCATATTTTCTTGAAAAAAACTCACCAAAAAACAACCCCACGTCAATTAGTATATCATAGGGTCTGATACCGTAATTTTTTTATTAACATACTCGCTACTTGAAATTATTTGGATGTAATTTAACTTTCTTTTCGGGACAAATTGATCGAGCACACTACAGGCCCGTATGAAATCCAAAGTAACTATACCAATGTATAAACTCACTCTTATAAGGAGGGGATTGGGGAGGGTTGATTCCTAGATAGCCTCTGGCTTGTTCTGAGGGCGTTTTTGTGCGTCCAAGACAGGTAAAATTCTTCCATAAATATATGTAAAAACTCGGCTGAAAATGACATAAATTTTCTGTTCCAGGTTATCATAATGTAATTGTTGACAGGTTGTCTTCAAGTAATCTCTAAGTTAGACTCTAACACCACCCTATTCCTATTTCATTGGCCTTTTTACTTTTTGAATTGTCGCAAGTATGAGGACAGTGTATACGCGGTAGCGCGTGTTTTGCATAAGGCAGTTACATGTACAATTGTACATGCGTGCCAACAGGGCGATTAGACCAAGTAATAAGTGTACGCTTTCTTACTAGGGGGGTCCGGGGGTATGCTCCCCCGGAATTTTGTTATTCCTAGATAGTCTCTAGGTGCGTTCTGAGGTCTTTTCCCGCGTTTGATAATGGCAATATACTAACATGAATCTATGTAAAAATAATTGGGGTTCACCTCTAACCCCCCTTAGATGTCAATTTTATTGCTTTTTCTGCATTTTTAGCCTTTTTGATTTTTTGGACTTCTGAAAAAAAGTGTAGGCACGTGCCTACTTGCCTAATAGGAAGCTACGCCAATGTTTGTGAAAGACCCTGGTTGAGCTGAAACTGAAAAATATCAACATGATAAAAAGTGAAATTGTATTGTTGGACTTAACCGAGCATAAAGTAATGCAGTTAATTTGTTGAACTATCGAATAGGTTGAGTTTAAGGGAGTACGAGATATCGAAGTTCAATGGTATTTTCTTCAATGGAGAAATTAAGTTTGTAAATAGGTGTATCTATGGAGTAAGGGGTTAAAGCAAGATTAAAGAAAATCAGAAATCTCTGTAGGAGTAGCGGCTCAACATGAAGTCCTGAACATATAAACCCAAAAGCCATTTCCAGTTTCTTTCAGGTGCTAGCTGAAATAGGCTAAAAGTAAAGCAAAATTTATGATATTCATAATTGACATAAGGAGCATTCTGCTTAACTTTCAGCCTGCTTTAAGCAGCCATCTGTAGAGCTATAGGTAAGCTGCTTTTAATTGGGGTATACATCTACCCTAATAATTTAGGTAAAAAACTAAATAGTAGGGAGTCTAATTGCAAGGTTTCAATTTAATGCAGGACAAAAGTAATATTATGTAATCTGCATTACTTGTCCTGTACTACAGTGGAGAATCTGTTATTCTTTCCCGTTTAAACGCAAACGTACGCAAACGCAAAGCACTATAACGTAGAAAAGTACAACTTTTGGACAATTCTGATATTTCATGTTTATCTTGGTGGCAAACAGTTTGGAGCCTGATCAGACGCCGGGTTACCCGGCGCCTGATCTGGCTCCAAACTGTTTGCACTGCAAATAATAGTTTTAGCGTAAACGCGTTTATTGGGAAAGAATAACAGATTCTCCACTGTAAGTACATGTATTCACTGTGTTGTTTAGAGAAAGCTTACCGGCTAAGAGCATAATGCAATAATACAATCACATTAGAGCTACAATTAGATGTTATCAATTTATACCGAAGTTTAGAAATCAATTCAAGATCACCAGTAGATCTTTAATTGATAAGTAACATACAGTGAAACCTCTCTATTATGACCACAAATTTGTGTAAATTATTAGGTGTTTAGTTACTGTTTACGGAAAATGACTCTGTAAAGCAAGGTGACAGTAAAATAGAAAGCTCCTTTAGGAGCTGTCTATTTTACTGTCACCTTGCTTTATGCTGTCTTCTGTCTTTTATACATGTACAGTCAATAAGCCATGATCATTTTAGTGGTCGTAATAGAGAGGTTTTACTGTATTTATTTTGACATATTGTGAGTGATTACATATTCTATGAAGATTTTCTTGATGTGTAATACTACATATATGGTAGCCAAAGGCAAGACATTAACTAAACATTTTGAATTTGAATGCTGGAAGCACATTAATGAAGACCACAACTAAATGTGAGGCCAGATCAGGATCCAAACTGTTTGTCAAATTGACTCTTTGTATTTTTTAAATGTTTGTGTTAAACCATTGCCCATTTTCCTGTTTCAATTTTTGAATCAGGTCATCCCTTAAAACAGGTTAAAAGTAAAGCGAAATGCACTTCAAGGTGCATTCTTCTTTTATCTTTACTTACAGTCTGCTTTAAACTACCATCTACTAGATTGGGAAATACTATTTTAGAAAACGTTTCTTATTGTGCATATATCCATGACTGTAATATGTTAATATTAAATTGGAACTATTTTCTTCAGTGGAGAAATGAATTCAAGGCCTAAAAAGATTTCACCCATTACCCCTTAAATTCACCTTTTATGTCTTAATTTATAATCTGACTCATTTTAAGAAATATTTTCTATATCTTAGCAGATGAAAGCTTAAAGCAGGCTGAAAGTAAAGCAGAATGTGCCTTATGCTAATATTTTAGCCTGCTTTAAGTGGTTGCCTGTCTTTAAAACTAGTAACAGGCCATGGGTAAATGTGTTGAAACCCTATTAGCTTCTACAGAGGTTAACATTTCTATCTCAGAGAACATCATTTTTTCACTTAGCTCAGCTGTTTGATCAGATTTGTCATCAATTTGGAAAAATTTAGAAATCATAAAAGATTAACTCATGCATGATTGTGGCTCCCTTAAATACAAAAACCGAATTAGATTGGTAAAATCTTTAACACACTAAATTTCAATCATAGCAAAAAGTAGGAGAACTCATGTCATGTTCAGACAGTGTAGACCTTGATCAGAGGGCTTCTTGAACTATATTGTACAAAGCAACCCTATAAAGGAAACTGGAATTATCCATCCCATAAAGTTTTTATTTGCAATCAGTGTACATACAGATCAGAGAACTCAATTCCTGAAGGAGCCTGCAGATTGGGGTCTACACTGTTTGTTTTACATAACCCATTACTCCATAAATACACATTTTTACACCTTTTAAGTTTTAGTCTTACACTTGAGAAAACAGCTCTACTTTATTTATATTGTCATGAAAACCTGGTTTATATGCACCACAAGGAATATTTTGTTTATCCTTGCAGATGGTAGACTAAAGCAGACTGAAAGTAAACCAAAAATCTCCTTAAGGAGCATTCAACATCTTTACTTTCAACCTGCTTTATCTGGTACATAGCCATCTTTAAAACTAGAATAGAAACATGCCATGGGGTAATTGGTTATGGAACATTTTGTTAAACTTTCAGCCTGCTTTAACCCATAACCCCATAGCCTGTTTACTATAAACTTTATAGTTTTGAAAACATGTGAGAACTTAAAGCAGGTTGAAAGTAAAGCAGACTGTGCCGGCTTAAGGCACATTCTGCTTGACTTTCAGCCTGCTTTAAGCTAAAATCTACTAGATATAGAAAATATTTATTATCAAACATTTTCATGACTATAAATTACAACTATTTTACTTCAATAGAGGGATGTATTAAAGGCGTAAAAAGGCGTATTTATAGAGTAATTGGATAAGCTACTATCTGTCCCCAATACTAAAATCAAGCTTTGAAGTAAGAGATTAAACTTATTGTGGAAATAATCAAATCCCTTTAGAGACAAATGTAAAAGTGATCAGGGTCAGGGTTATATTTATAAGCAGGTTGTAAGTTTAGTCAGTCAGGTATGACATGATGTTCACATACTTCTTACACATCCTGTTTGATGTTAACATGGCTTAGAGCTTATATTTATAGACCACTTCATGACAAGTTTTACTTTGATTATCATTACGTACAGTCACCAATACACACAGTAACAATTCTGTAAAACAAAGTTCTAGGTCTAAATAAATTAGGTGGCTGCGTAATGCAGAATAAAAGTAATGCAGAAAGCTCCTAAAGAAGCTTTCTGCATTACCTTTTGTTCTGCATAAAACTGTCGCCTGTCTTTAAAGTCTGTCAGTGTAACATTTAAATGGTTATTTAATACGAATTTGACTGTTCTTCTTCTAGTGTAGGTCACAGGTTTGTTGTGATAAAGGTTCAAGTATGCAGTAACTCGGACAAGTTTGCCTGACCTTTATTCTGATGTAAGCTTGTCTGAATCAAAATAATCTTCTGTGATGCTTTGCACGCCTTAAGCATCAAAACAGTTGGTACAACCTTTCAACATCGCAGTTACTCCAACTCATTTCCTCACCTTTTCAAATTAACAGTTTAGATCCAGTTAAGACGCTAGGTGACATATGGTTGCTCTTCAAAATTTTAAACTGTTTGACACACACACGGTCACCCTATTCTGAGATTCATTTTGATAATTGTAATTGTTACAAAGAAATTATTACTTCAACCCTTAATCCCATAGATATGCCTTTTTACGTCTTCACTTTATTCCTCCACTGAAGAAAATAATTCCTCAATATATAGTAATGCATAATTATGTATCAACACACATATTTTCTTAATCCTAGCAGATGGTACATTAAAGCAGGCTTAAAATGTAAAGCAGAATGCGCCTTAAGGGGCATTCTGTTTTACTTTCAACCTGCTTTACCTGGTCCCCTATCTTCAAACTTAGAAACAGGCTATGGAGTAAAGAGTTAAGAGCTCTTGATCTGGGTTTGCATTGTTTACAAAGGAGATAATTTGTCCACACACTGTAAGGGTTTACTTGTACTAGCTGAAAATATATTTCTTTTGACCTTTAACCTGCTTTATAAACCTGCTTTATAATCTTGTCACCAGATAGAAATGGTGTCCATATTTGTTTATATATCTTTTACCGGTGGAAACCTTCACACTTTTGAAAAATAGTCTGGTCCTTGATCAGATTTAGTCTTGTCCATTTTTAGCTTTTTAGGGATGATTTTTACAATATATGTCAAAATGACAAATAGTGTAGACCCTGATCAGAGGGCTCCTTAAGGAGCCCTCTGATCAAGGTCTACACTGTTTGCATAGGACAAGTGTACTCTCCACAGGTACGCTGTTTGCAAGTGACAGGGTTCTAAGAGGGTTAAGGCACATTCTTCTTTACTTTCAACATGCTTTAAGTGGTTACCTGTCTTCAATTTTAGAAACCGGTTATGGAGTAAAGGGTTAATTACTACAAATATTCAATTCAAAATCATGATTTGATTTATTAATTAAAAAAATTCCAACTACATACATTGAAGCAAGCTAATATTTTACAAATCGATAGATATGTTTTCCTGTTTAAAGTCACTACCTGTTGGACTGTGAATGCAGGCTTTTGATTGGCTCTCTCACAGCAGTGTCATTGAAGTGTAATTGAGTATGTACAGGTTGTGACAAATGTATGATTCTGCATTACAGGTAAATCATCAACATATTTGATATACAAAGTTTACAAAATGTAGAAGGATGGTAGTGTTTAGAACTGGCTGCTTATTGCAGGTTGAAAATAAGATATTTTTTACTCCGGGCAAGACTTAGAGGGAGTAAACTAATAGGATCTTCAAACTCAGTTCTTCAAAACTAAAAAAAAAAGGCAATGGGGTGAAGGGTGAAGCTAATATGTGATCATCTGCTAGGATTTAGGAAATATTTCTTAAGTTGTGCAAAGACATGACTGTATAAAGTTCAATTTTTTTCTTCAGGAGAGGAATATTAAACTAAAGGCATAAAAATGTGTACAGTATCTATGGATTAATTGGTTAACATCCTCTTACATGTATTTTAACCCATTACTCCATATACTGTTTCTAGTTTTGAAGAGAAGTGACAACTTAAAGCAGGTTGAAAGTAATGCAGAATGTGCCTTAAGGTAAATTATGCTTTAATTTCAGCCTGCTTTAATCTACCATCTATTAGAATATAGAAAATATTGCTCATGCTACATCTCCATGAATGTATAATGTGGAACTACTTTGTTCAGAAGAATGATAAATTAAAGGCATAAAAAGGCGTATTTATGACCTATTGAGTAATGTAGACATTGTGTGTTTCAGAGATGATGATGACGCAATACAGGAAATCACGAGCATGCCAGGACAGGCTAGATACGGCATCAACAAATTAAAGGACGCCATTAAACCCCTAGTAGACAATGGACTGAAAACTGTACTCATATTTGGTGTGCCAACTAAAGTCACAAAGGTAGAGTGGGAGTATTTTACAGACATAAAGTAACAGTTAACGCTCTCTAGCAACCCATAACCCCATATAGACCTGTTTCTAGTTTGAAAGATAGGTGACCACTTAAGGCAGGTTGAAAGTAAAGCAGAATGTGCCTTAAGGCACATTCTGCTTTCCTTTCAGCCTGCTTTAAGAGACCATCTTCTAGGATATAGAAAATATTTCTTTTGGTAAATACTCATGACTGTATTAAAAGGATATTTTTCATTTAAAGAAGAAAAAATGTAAATTGTGTAAAAAGGAGCATTTATGAGTTAAGGGATTAAGATCACTAATAAAATTCCAAAGAAAAAAAAAATTGATTGAACATAGACAGGTGGCAGCTTAAAGCAAGGGGAAAGTAAAACAGAAAGCTCTTAACCAAGTACACAATATACACCCCTTTTGACACCTTCAATTTATGCCTCCACTGAAGAAAATAGTTCCACTTTATAAAGTCAATATACACCATAAGGAATAGTTTCTATATCTTTACAGATGGGAGCTTTAAACAAGCTGAAAGTAATGCAGAATGCACCTCAAGGGGTAACATGGCATCTTATCAGGATCCAAACTGTTTGCAAATAACCATTAATTAACCCATTACCCCATAAAAAAGCCTTTTTACGACTTTAATTTTTCCACTTATTTAAAGGCACACTCCCACTAAAATTGGTGTTTAAAACGCGCAATTTCTTATATGTGTGCATTTTCTATGTATTAAAACTAAGTGAAATCGAGTGTAAGAAGCCTGACATATGCACCCACATCGTAAAGAATCCTACCTAAATGTGTCGAATTCTTATCGTGGTGGTTTACATTATAAGCGGGTTTGTTTACAAATAAGATTACGGGCTGGTTCCGAGAACTTTTGAACGAGTGCATAAAGGTCACGTGATTGATTCGGCCGCGACAATGTGTATACATTACATCAGTTTAGCGGCCAAACTTAAAGGAGTTGTCTCTCTTTGAGTGTAAAGCACTCGACTTGTTGTATAGAATTATGCAAATGAGCTTTACCGAGTATGTCCGTAAATTTTCGTCGCTATTCAAAAATAAACAAACTTGATTACTTGTTTCCACAAATTTCACTGTTCGTTAGCAATATTGCTTCAAATATCACCACGTATTACTTCTTTTTATATGGAACGCTTACGATAGTGACATAAATTTCATGTTAGAAAAATGTTCGATTCTGATTATGTGGGAGTAATATAGTGGCTTTAAAGAGATCAAATTTATACATTTATGACTATATATGATAAGAACTGTTTTCTATATTCTAGCAGATGGTACCTTAAAGCAGGCTGAAAGTAAAGCAGAATGCGCCTTAAGGTGCATTCTGCTTTACTTTCAACCTGCTTTAAGTCGTAAAATGATGTAAATACTTGAAACAGGCTATGGGGTAATGGGTCAAACCTGCACAACTATACTTTACCTTGTAGGATAACAATGGTACTGCAGCAGATGTTCCCAGCACTCCCACCCTGATGGCTATACGCATGTTGAGACAATGGTTTCCACAACTACTGATAGCCGCTGATGTATGCCTGTGTCCCTATACCTGTCATGGTCACTGTGGTATGTACTGTAAATTTAACCCCTTCCCTCATAGGAGTGCCTTTTAGCGCATTAAAATATATTCCTCCACTGAATAAAATAGTTCCAATTTGTATAGTTATGAACATATATCAGAAGAAATATTTTCTATATTTTAGCAGATAGTAGCTTAAAGCAGGCTGAAAGTAAAGCAGAATGCGCCTTGAGGCGCATTCTGCTTTACTTTCAACCTGCTTTACGTGGTCACCTGTCTTCCAAACTAGAAAAAGGCTATAGGGTAATGGGTTAAATGATTGATGGTGCTTGCTCTATATGAGAAAATTCCAGTAACAAAGCACAGCAGAGAAATCCATATTGAATATTATGACAACCGTGGGCAGAGATTGAACCTCTGAGCTAAAAAGTTGACTCCCTTACTCAGGAGTTTGGTATTAAAATACATCATTCCTAGCTATGCTATATTTAGAACACACACAGAGGCGAGGGTGTGGGATGTAACATTGCAAAGGGAATATTTCATTAACAGTCTTGACCATTTACTGCATAGCCAGTTTTGTAGAAAGATGACCACTCTAAGCAGTTTGAAAGTAAAGCAGAATGCGCCTAAGGTGCCTTCTGTTTTATTTTCAGCCTGCTTTAAGCTACCAACTGCTAGGATATAGAAATTATTTCTTAGGGTACATGCTCAATCTTGTATAAAATGGAACTTTTTTTCAGTGGAGAAATAAATTAAATGCCCTAAAAGGCACTTCTATGAGTGAAAGGGTTAACCCTTCCCCCTGCAAATCCCCTTAACCCTTTACTCCATAGATGCGCCTTTTAGCACATTTAACCCTTAGCCCGCCAAATAAATTGTTGTCTGCTATATTTCTCGTCTGCTTCAAGTTTCAAAGTGCTTCAAAGTTGCTCAAAATTGCTGAAAATGTTGTCCGAGTGTCAAACAGCTTGGATCCGGATGAGACGCCGAGTTACTCGGCGTCTCATCCGGATCCAAGCTGTTTGCATATGGAGCTATAGTCGTGAGTGGCAGGCTAAGGGTTAATATGAAAGTTGCTATGGAGTTACGGGTTAACTAAGCACCAAGTGACCTGTATCTTCTCCTCTACATAAGTGCCAGAAATGATGTATTGGTGATGAAAACTGACAGTCAATGCTTTTACCCATTACAGTGGAGACTCTGTTATTCTTTCCCGTTTAAACGCAAACGTACGCAAACGCAAAGCACTAAAACGTAGAAAAGAACAACTTTTGGACAATTCTGATATTTCATGTTTATCTTGGTGGCAAACAGTTTGGAGCCTGATCAGACGCCGGGTTACCCGGCGTCTGATCTGGCTCCAAACTGTTTGCACTGCAAATAATAGTTTTAGCGTAAACGCGTTTATTGGGAAAGAATAACAGATTCTCCACTGTAACTCATAGATTGTGTCTTAGTGTTGATGACAAGTGTTGAAAGTAAAACATAATGTGACTCAAGGTGCATTCTGTTTTACTTTCAGTCATCTTTCAGTTATTATCTACTAAGATCTAGGATCTAATGGTTTTGTATTCATAACTATATAATGTGGAACTATTTTCTTCAGTTGAGAATAAAAAAAGAGGCATAAAAGGGTCTATTTATGGGGTAATGGGTTAAGCAAGATTTAAGTTAAGCAGAAAGCTTCTAAAGGGTCTTATAAGTAACCTGTTTTGAAAATAAGAAACAGGATATAGAGTAGAATGTTTAAACATGCTAAACATGCTAATAGTTTCATATCAAGACGAATATTGTGAGTCTTATTTGATACAAAACTAATTTTTTTTTTTTAGAATCAGGCAGTGAATTAACATTTCCCTGCTTAACTCGGTATCCCCTGAAACTTCCAACGGACAATTCCAGTTTGCAATAAAGGCTGGTCCATTTTAGACTATTTAGGGTTATTTTTTTATCCCCTGCCGAAAGGCAGAGGGATACTGTTTTAGGTCTGTCCGTCCGTCCGTGCGTCCGTCACGTTTTCCGTCCGCAACTGTATCTCCGAAACCGATAAACAGATTTGGATGAAACTTGGTATACTTATTTGTCATCATAGGAGCACTGTGGGAAATGAAATTTTTTTCAGAAAATTTTAGAAATTTATGAGTTATCTGCCCTTTTTGTGTTAAAAATGCCATATTTAACAGTTTTTACACTCTAGCAACTACAGTATTCAACATATTTCGTTTATACTTGCACACAATGTCTATAAGTACAAGTTCTTGCAGGTGTGCAATTATTGTAAAAAAAGGATACTTGTGACAAGAGTTATCTGCCCTTGATGTACTTAGAAATGCTAGAAAATGCTTTATTTTGATATTTTTTACATACTAGACTAGAGCCTATAAATATGCATGGATTTTGAAAAAACTTTCTTGAATTATGTATGGCTATTAGTTTTCAAATGAATTTGATTATTGTTGAAAACAGAGATATTAGTCATGAGTTATCTGCCCTTGATAAGTAAAAAATGTCATATTTAACTGTTTTTACTCTCTGGCAACTACAATTATGAATGGATTTTAATGATACTTGCACACAATGTCTATAAGTAAAAGTTCTTAAAGGTGTGCTATTATTGTCAAAAAGGATACTTGTGGCAAGAGTTATCTGCCCTTGATGTACTTAGAAATGCTAGAAAATGCTTTATTTTAATTTTGTTTACATCCTAGTATCTATAAATATGCATGCATTTTGATAAAAAAAAAGCTTAAACTATGTATGGCTATTAGTTTTCAAATAATTGTTATCATTTTTGAAAAAGGAGAAACTAGTCAACAGTTATCTGCCCTTGATGAGTCGAAAAAACCATATTTAACAGTTTTTACCATCTAGAAACTACAGTCTTTAGGTTAATGGATTTTGATTTAACTTACACACGATGTATATAAATATAAGGGTTGCAATTATTGTCAAAAAAGGATACTTTGTGGCAAGAGTTATCTGCCCTTTATGTACTTAGTAATGCTCAACATGGCTTTATTGTTTACATGCTATTGTGTACAAATGTGAATGGATTTTGAAAAAAAAAAATTAAATCATATATGGCTATTATTTATAGAATGAGTTCAATTATTGTCGAAAATGTGCAAATTAGTCAAGAATACTCTGCCCTTGATGAGTTGAAAATGTGTTTACACTCTAGTAAATTCTACAGTTCTGAATTTTTTTTAATAATACTTGCACACAATTATAAGTTCTTGAAAGTGTATAATTACTGTTGAATTTGAATCAAGAGTTACCTGCCCCTGTCATACTTAGATTTATAATGCTACAAACGGCTTTATTTTTTGTATTGTTTAGGCTTTAACATGTACAAAATTGAATGGATTTTATAAAACTTTGTAAAAAGCTTTTGAATGTTGATCTTTAAAGACAGGTGATCACCATTTGCCCCTTCCTCCCACATTAAAGTTTGCCACTTTCTTCTGGACAATCGCTGCGGCAGGGGATATCAGCTCTAAGGTGCGTGTTTGTAATAAATTGTAAAATGACAAACAGTGAAGTCCCTGATCAGAGGGCTTCTGCAGGAGCCCTCTGATCAGGGACTTCACTGTTTGCATAGGACAAGTGTACTCTTCACAGGTACACATTAAGTAAATGACGCATATATGCATCACTAGGTCTGAATGAGTTAAAGGCAGTAAAATGGTTAATATTTTCTTGTTCATATAATTGTTTCAGGGTTAATGTATAATCATTTCTTGTTTGTATGTTTCAGGGGTACTGTATAATCTAAAAGACTTTCCATGTTTATACAGGTATATATCAGGGGTGCTGTTTATTAATCTTTTCTTGTTCAATCAAACTTAATATGTACTTGTTTATATATTGCAGGGGTGCTGTATGAGGATGGTAGTATCAACAATGAGGCCAGCATCAGCAGACTGGCAGAAATAGCAGTCAACTACGCAAAAGCAGGTTAGTGGATGATCATAAATATTCAAAGACTCGTCAACAAAAGGAGACAGGTCATATTTTGTTGGGAAAAAAAGAATATCATCAGAGCTCCAGATAAGGGGAGTATTTCAAAAACTAAAATCTTTATTTCTGCTTTAAACCCTATTTTGTTACTACTCATTAGAATCGTCTCTTCGAGACGATTCTAATGAGTAGTAACACCATAGGATTTGGTGCTAAAATGAGAAAGAAAAAATGTTGAATTTGTTCAGTTTACTCACTTTCATCTGGAGCCCTGTATTAAAATTTTACCAAACAGATCAAATATTTTACTGCTGTAAACTCCTTAACCCTTAGCCTGCCACTCACGACTATAGCTCCATATGCAAACAGCTTGGATCAGGATGAGACGCCGAGTAACTCGGCGTCTCATCCGGATCCAAGCTGTTTGACACTCGGACAACATTTTCAGCAATTTTGAGCAACTTTGAAGCACTTTGAAACTTGAAGCAGACGAGAAATATAGCAGACGACAATTTATTTGGCGGGCTAAGGGTTAAAGCAGTGCCAATACATTATCAACTTCAATTACCTAATAGTCTGTTTCTTGTTTTGAAGACAGATGACCAATTACAGCAGGCTGAAAGTAAAGTACAGTAAAAATTATGGCACATTCTGCTTTACTTTCAGCCTGGTTTTGATCTACCATATCATTTTCTTCAGGGGAGGAATAAATTAAAGGTGTACAAATGCATATATATTGAGTAAAGGGTTAACATTTATTTTCTCTAGGTTGTCAGATTATAGCCCCGTCAGACATGATGGATGGCAGGATAGGGGCTATCAAGAAGGCCCTGCAAGAGAAAGGGTTTGGCTTGAAGGTTTCTGTGATGAGTTATAGTGCCAAGTTTGCCTCCAGCTTCTATGGACCATTCAGGTTAGTGTCATCACAATGGCTAGTACTGCCCTAGCATTGCCTGAATCTGATATGGATCTTCCTTATTCAGAATTCAAACCATAGATTAACAGATTTATTTTAAGCAATTGGCAGGAGTCATGGAATGAGTAAACTCATATATACCACAGTGACTTGTGAGACACCAGACGCTATTAACCCTTTACACCATAGCCAGTTTATAGTTTTAAAGACAGAAGACCACTTAAAGCAGGTTGATAGTAAAGCAGAATGTGCCATAAGGCCTGCTTTAAGCTACAATTTGATAAGATATAGAGACTATTTTTTGTTTTATATTCATAACTATATAAATTGGAACTATATTCTTCTGTTGAAGGAATAGATAAAAGGTGTAAAAAGGTGTATTTATGGGGTAAAAGGTTAACCCTTCTCCCACTGAATATTCATATAGGAAACTCCGCCCACTATGAATAATTATCATCTGAACTACAACATTGTAAATGAGGTGTTGATCTGGCAAATTGTCTCCTGGAGTCGCGATATAACTGAAGTTATACTGTTAACCCTTTCCCACAAAGCATATCTCTAGTATTGAATATAGGTGTCCACTTAAAGCAGGTTGAAAGTAAAGCAGAATGCGCTCTGAGCATTCTGCTTTACTTTCAGCCTGCTTTAAGCTATCATCTGCTAGAATATAGAAAATATTTCGTATAATACATATTTATGAATGTATAAATTGGAACTATTTTCTTCAGGGCAAGAATAAACTGAATGCGCTAAAAGGCGCTTCTATGGGGGAAAGGGTTAAAGTGACTGAAAACCCTATTCAACAACAACTACAACAATATTGCCTAATAAATCCAGAGAAAAGAGTGCAACACTCCTATCAGACGGATCCTGTCAGAAAACAGTGCAGACCCTTATTGGACAGGGGCCCGTTTCATAAAACTTCGTACGACAAATGTTGTCGTAAGTCAGATTATAAAAGTCTCAATATGTTTTTATTTCTCCATCTAATCCTGTCTTGTGACATCTTTTTGGAATCGTCTTCAAAAGACGATTCCAAAAATATGTCACAAGACCGGATTAAATAAAAAAATAATAATTTAAATGCATTTTAAAGTTTTGACTTACGATCAATTTTTTCGTACGAAGTTTTATGAAACGGGCCCCTGCACCTGAAGGAGCTGTCTAAGCTTGTTCTACACTAGTTCAAAAACTACATGATCAGACTATTTGTTTGACGTTCGTCTCGAGTCCCATTCTATTTTACTTTCATGACCATAGGAAGTAGAACTATTTTTCCTCAGAGGAGGAATAAATTAAAAGCGTAAAAAATTATCGAGTAATTGGTTAATGAAAGATTAACCTTCTATAAATTGGCACCTTGATACAAGATTGACTATAGTTTCTACAGTATATTCTGACACACCTCGCCCACACCCCTATATAAGCGAAGAAGGACTGTCTCAGTGTATATATTTTCAGTAGAACACTCACACGCTAAACACTCTAACGTGATGTCATTTGGCTTCGAAAATGCGTACGCCAAGAAATGTAGCACCGTTGCCTCGGTGCAAATTAAGGTTAAATTATGTGTTAAAATCGAAATAATAAATCCATACCAGTGTTTTATAGTGCAATCGAACACGGGTAGTCGTTGAGATGCTTGTAATCAAACCATTCGGCCTAAAGGCCTCGTGATTAAATTACTACGCATCTCAACTCCTACCAGTGTTCGTTTGCACTATAAAACACTGGTATGAATTTATTATTTCTTAAATCAAACCAGCCAGAAGAAGGGACTTAAATTGACCCCTTTTCTGTTTCCATAGAGATGCAGCCAAGTCAGCTCCAAGTTTTGGGGACAGGAAGTGTTACCAGCTTCCTCCAGGGTCCATAGGTTTGGCAGAAAGGGCAGTGGTAAGTAATGATGTCACATGTATCCCTTCTCTCAATATAGCCATCTGGTATCCATGATTTACAAGATAAGATCTAATATTTACATTCTCCTCATTCAATTCCATTGAAAAAAAATGGTGTTTAATTCGTATAAATGCAGGGAGCGTTCTTCTTTACTTTCAGTCTGCTTTTAGCTCTTACCCAGAACGGTAATTTAATATAGCAGAATGCACTTTAAGATACCATCTACATGGATATAGCAGAGCTCCAGATAAGGGGAGTATTTCAAAAAATAAAATCTTTATTTCTACTTCAAACCCTATGGTGTCACTACTCATTAGAATCGTCTCAAAGAGACGATTCTAATGAGTAGTAACATCATAGGATTTGGTTCACAAATAAGTGAGAAAATGTTGGATTTGTTCAGTTTACTCCCTCTTATCTGGAGCCCTGATATAGGTAATAATACTTTGAAACAGGCAATGGGGTAAAGGATTAAATTAATGTTTGTATCCAGAATGGTTTGTGTATAGGCATTGCCTTGCTGTTTATAGGACTTATAACATGTATAGCTTATTTGGCAATTATTTTATAGGACCGTGATGTACAGGAGGGGGCAGATATTCTCATGGTCAAGCCAGGCTTGTCATACCTTGACGTTGTCAGGACATTGAAGAATAAAGTAAGGAAACAGCACCTTGTGTCAGATAGTACAAACACTTTGGCCATGCCATGACAAAGCCAGCCATATTGCATTGCAACATTGACAGATCAAGCACCGTTGTCATCACATGCTCTGTATCTGAGTTTGGTCTACACTCCCAAATACTGTATACAATACAGCTTCATAAAATAGATACATGTAGGTGTCAAACAGTGAAGATGATTGTCATCAGCTCTGACGCGACGGTTGGCCTTGATCTACACTGTTTGAAATACAATAAAGCAGGTTTTCTCATGGCACGGCTCATTTGTTTGTTCCTCAATTATGTCACATAAATAGTAAAACCTCTCTATTACGGCCACTAAATTATGTTAATTTAGTAGGGTGTTTACGATAGGTGACCGCTTAAAGCAAGGTGACAGTGAAACAGGAAGCTCCTAAAGGAGTTTTCTGTCTCACTGTCACCTTGTTTTAAGCTGCCACCTGTCTATTAAACAATCAATTATCCTTCGTTTAAGTGGTCTTAATAGCGAGATTTTACTGTATATAATTTGTCAGATTTACCCCTACAGTGTGTAAGCTACAAGGCTATAACTTAAAAGTGTGGTTGCACATATACCACAGATGTGCCCATATTGTCATGCTTCAGATATGTTCAGTTTTCAAAGAAGTACAAGAGAGTGAACTTATTTCAATTTTAATTTGACTTTTGAAAAAAAGGTCCAGCTCTTGTCTTCACCCTGTGGTCTACATCTGTGTTAAGTTATTTGATTAAGGGTGTTTTTTTTGTCACCTGGATCCATGCTTATAAAGCATTTGAGTTTCAAGTCTGAAATCTTTCTCAAGTATTTGATTGGTCAGATTTGAGCCTATGCTCAAATCTGACCAATCAAATGCTTGAGAACGAGCTGAGACTCAACTCAAATGCTTTAATACGCATTCAATAGCACCAATGGATATTTGATTGTGTTATATATGTGAGGGAAGTGATAAAAGTGTCATATGGCACTTTATACGGAGAAAAGGGTAGAGCAGGCATCTGTCTTTTCTTAAACTAGACTGTTTGTGAAGTATCTTCCTTAAACGTGAATGGATTTACCTTACATTTGTTATGTTGTATTCTGCAGTATCCCACCCATCCAATGGCCATATACCAAGTATCAGGAGAATATGCTATGTTATACCACGGGGCTAAAGCCGGAGCAATTGACCTGAAAACAACCTTGATGGAAGTCTTACACAGTATGAGAAGAGCGGGTAGGTAGTGGAGGAAATAGGGGAAACTATAGGAGCCTCCTTCCCATTACCCCATGGCCTGTTTCTAGTTTTGAAGACAATTGACTTCTTAACCCTTTCCCCCTTTGAAGTGCAGTTTAGCGCATTAACTCTTTCCTCCCTGAAACTTTAAATGGACAATTCCAGTTTTGATTTTAGTCTAGTCCATTTCTGGCTTTTAATGGTTGTTTTTGTCCATTTTTGGCATTATGACAAACAGTGAAGACCCTGATCAGAGGGCTCCTTTTGGAGCCCTCTGATCTGGGTCTTTACTGTTTGCATAGGACAATGTACTATTCACATGTACACTGTTTGAAAAGGACGCCTATATGCGGGACTAGGGTTCAAAGAGTTAATTTTATTCTTCCACTGAAGAAAATAATTATTCCAATTTTTATGGTCATGAACACGTTACATAAGAAATATTTTCTACCCAGTATATCCTAGCAGACCAAAGCTTAAAACAGGCTGAAAGTTAAACAGAATGTGCCCAAAAGTGCATTCTGCTTTACATTCAACCTGCTTTAAGTTGTCACCTGTCTTCAAAACTAGAATCAGGCTATGGGCAAATGGGTTCTAGCAGGTTTGAAGTATAGCAGAATGTGCCTTAAGTATCTGCTTAAGTATCAGGCTGAAAGTTGAGCAGATTGCCACTTCTGCTTTATTTTCAGCTTGCTCTAAGCTACCATCTATTGGAATAAAGAAAAAAACTCTTATGATTCATTTTCATATAATTGTATAAAATAGAATTATTTTCTTTAGTGGAGGAATAAATTAAATGCATTAAAATGTGTATATATGGAGTAATGGGTTAAAGCATTTATCTGTCAATATGTTAAAAAAAGACTTAGAGCTCTTTTAACCCTTAACTCCAAAGCAGGATTCTTGTTTTGGAAACAGGTTACCACAAAGCAGGTTGAAAGTAAAGTAGAGTATGCCATAAGGAGCCTTCTGCTTTAATTTCATCATGCTTTAACACATTCAACCCTAGCGATGAGTATACTGTAATGTTCATTTACAGTACGTCAACAGTATAGCTGTGAGGATTACACTTGTTCCATGCAAACAGTGTAGACCTTGTTCAGAGGGCTCCCTAAGGAGCCCTCTGATCAGGGTCTTCACTGTTTGTCATTTTGAAATATATTGTTAAAATTAACCATAAATAGTCAAAGTTGGACTAGACTTATTTTGAAATCGGACCTGTCCATTAAAAGTTTCAAGGGTGAATGAGTTAAGCGACCAGCAGAAAAGATATTGGAAATGCATTCAGTGTTTTATGTTTAGAACTTCATAGTTTGGGACTACTTTCTTTTGTTTATAAATAATTAGAAGGTGTAAAAAGGTATTTTCATGGAGTAAATGATTAACCATCAAGGATATGAAAGACTGTTTGTAATAACGTTTTCTTTGTTTTGTTTTTCCAGGTGCAGAAATAATTATATCCTATTACACACCACAAGTGTTAGAATGGCTGTCAGAAAGATAAAGTAAGGAAGGTTGGACCTTGAAAGACATATCCAATTGTCCCTAATAAGTTCCAGACTGGTTTATGACAATCAAAGAGCATGACTGGTTGTAGAGATATAACTACAGAATGGTTCCTGGTGCTGTTTATGTTGTTGGACTGGTAGTAGGTTGATATCTGTGATAGCCATGACAAGCTGTTTACATTATTTTCGTTACAATTTAACCTGTTCCTCAGAGAGTGACACTTGGGTCAAAGGTAATAAAGCATTTGAGCTGAGTCTGAGTGTGTTCTCAACGACTTTAGACTCAACTGAAAAAGCTTTATAACCTTGGACCTTGCTGTTAGCTGCAGACAGTTTTGATCCAGATGAGATGCTGCATTACACGGCGTCTCATCAGGATCCAAGCTGTTTGACACACTGACAGTAGCAGATGACAATTGTTCAGATGACAGTTATATTATAAATATAGGATCTGTCATGAGTCGATGTTTAAGACAAGCTGATCTCAAACAGGTCTAGAATTGAAATGTTATTCTAGTCGAGTTTGAGATCAACTTGTCTTAAACATTGTCGAGTGACAGATTCTTTTTCTCACATTACCAACGATTTAAGCTACTCTTCAAGCAATATGCATTTTTTTGGAACCCTGGTGACGTCAAAACGCCGTTATAAATAGTGACGCTATAGTGACGTCATCAAAGTGATCTTACACAGGTTGGAGATAAGGATATTTGTGATCGTTGTTCGCTATAGAAAACAAGTGTAGTTATGTGAGAAAGACTTGTCTCAATTGAAGGTTCTTTCCTGTGGTAGTGACAGAAGTAAATACTAATTTTTCTCACTTTCAAACATCTGAACATATTGGCAGTGATAGGGTTTACAGGTGTGCTGACATTGGCATTACAGTGAAGAAGGCATTATTGTTTTCCTAATAAACACGTTTACAGTGAAACTATTACTTCCATTGCAAACAGTTTGGAGCCAGATCAGACGCCGGGTAACTCGGCGTCTGATCAGGCTCCAAACTGTTTGCCACTCAGATTAAAATAAACTGTCAGCATTTTAAATAAACTGCCATTGTATACATTTTGATTACATTGCATTTATATGTGTTTAACCCATTACCCCATAGCCTGATTCTAGTTTAGAAAACAGGTGACAACTTAAAGCAGGTTGAAAGTAAAGCAGAATGTGCCTTAAGGCACATTCAGCTTTACTTTCATCCTGCTTTAAGCTGACATCTGCTAGAATATAGAAACTATTTTTATGGTACATATTCATTAGTGTATAATATGAAACTATTTTCTTCAGTGAAGAAATAATTGGAAGGTGTAAAAAAGGCGTATTTATGGGGTAATGGGTTTAACGGGGAAGAATAACCTCTTCTCTGCAGTATATGGTGTTATGATGATACTGGAGCTCAGTCATCTATATATTTCACCGAAACTAATAGAGATGACAGAGTCACTTGACGGAATATTTTCAAACATAAAGACCATTGGTGTTGTGGTTAAAGACATGTATGATTTTATGGGTCATTTTTTTCGGACATGCTGGCCCTAAGTTTATAAAGTATTTTTAGTCTGAGAACAGTCTCAAGCATTTGATTGGTCAGATTTGAGCAAAAGCTCAAATCTGACGAATCAAATGCTTGAGAACAATGTCAGACTCACCTTATAAACACCTTATAACCTTGGACCGTGAGCTAGTGGTCATTGTTGTTGAATAAAATGATTTGGTGCAAAAAAAAATGTTATTGAAGTATGCATTGATATTTTTGTTATGTACATAAGGAGAGTAATTAGATGGTATGTGTAATACAAGAAGAACGAATTGCAGCCATACAAGCTATCACAACCTTTGCAGCTACTGACCCTGTTTTAGAGGAATTAGGTAGATGAATGTTTAACACATTCAACCCTAGCAACGAGTATGCTCATTATTTTCAAACAGTGTACATGTGAGGATTACACTTGTCCCATGCAAACAGTGTATATCCTGATCAGAGGGCTCCTCAATGAGCCCTCTGATCAGGGTCTACACTGTTTGTCATTTTGAAATATACTGTTAAACTCAACCTTAAATAGTCAATAATGGCTTGACATATTTTGAAATTAAAAATTTTTCATTAAAATTTTCAGGGGTAGATGAGTTCAACCTTTGAGCCTTAGTGACATGTGTACACCTTCTGTACAAACAGTGTACCAGTAAAGATTACACTTGTTTCATGAAAATAGTGTTGACTGAGATCAGAGGACCCCTAGCTTTAGGGCCTTTCTGAAATGAGTCTACACTGTATGCAAAGGATTGATATATATGGTTCCTACTCTGTAAAGGTTAAGATGTCAACAGGGTCCAAGGTTATTGCTTTTGACTTGAGTCTGGTATCGTTCTCGAGTCTGGTATCATTGTCAAGCATTTGATTGGTCAGAGTTTAGCCTAGGCTCAAATCTGACCAATCATATGTTTGAGAACTATTCCAGACTCAACTCTAAAGCTTTATAACCTTGGAGCCAGAATTAAACAGTTGTAAAAGAGTCTTATTCAGATGGACATTAACATTCAGAAATGTGCCATTTCAATGCCTTTGATTTATTCCTCCTCAAAAAAGAAAATAGTTCTGCTTTATAGTCATTATGGAAAGTATTTCAAAATCTTAAATCCTTATGTCTCAATCAAACCCTGTGTTGTGAATACTTATTAGAATTGTATCATTGGCAACATAAATGATAGTTATTGAAATGGTTTGCTCACTTCATCTTATCTGGTAACGGTGATTTTCATGTGTTGTTAATTAATGAATGAAATAAAAGAATAATTGCAATTTGTGTCCACTTAATACATGTTTATGTAATGCCTGTACTTTGTGAACTAATGAAAACGTATGTTATTGTATTATGAATGGAATTTTAAATAGATGGGCTGTAATTGAAATGCAAGTGTAATAAAAACAAAGCCTATGTACATTGGCCATTCAAACTGAAAGAGATTTGCCACTTTTATAAAGGTAGTAGCTTAACCCTTTACCCCATAGCCTGTTTCTAATTTTGGATATAGGTGATACCTTCAAGCAGTTTGAAAGAAAAGCAGAATGCGTCTGAAGCATACTGCTTTACTTTCAGCCTGCTTTAACCCTTTACCCCATAGCCTATTTCTGTATTTGAAAATAGGAGACTACTTAAAGCAGGTTGAAAGTTAAGCAGAATGTGCCTTAAGGTGCAATCTGCTTTACTTTCACCCTGCTTTAAGCTACCATCTGCTAGAATAAAGAAAATATTCCTTATGATACATATTCTTGACCATTTGGAACTTTTTTCTTCAGCAGAGGAATAAACTGAATGCACTAAAAGACGCTTCTATTGGGGAAAGGGTTAAGCTATCATCCTGATATATAGGTAAAGTTTTGTATGGCACATGTTCATGACGATATTTAAAACTATTTTCTCCACTGGAGGGCTAAATATAATGCGCTAAAAGACGCATCTATGAGGGAAAGGGTTAATGCAGGGCATCAGTAGTAAGAGCTTTCTGCATCACCTTTTCCTGTTTCAAGCAGATATCTGTTTTGTGGACTGCCATGTTTCTTTATTGAGTTGTAATTTAATGACATGTAATTTTATTTTGGTTGTAATTTAATGACATGTAATTGAAATGTATTTGTAATATATGGATATTTTATCATAATAAAATGTAATTGTATCATATTAAAATAAAATTACATTCACCTTATACCTGGTTATAAGACACACATATATAATGAAACAATTGACTTAATAGAAAAAGAATAAATATTAACAAAATTAATGAAGAAATTGTTTTGTTCTCAGAACAGCTGTCACTTCCTGTATCCCCAATCTTGTGTGCAGTGTACAGTGGAGAAAACGTTATTCTTTCCCAATAAACTATTATTTCTATTGCAAACAGTTTGGAGCCAGATCAGACGCCGGGTAAACCGGCGTCTGATCAGGCTCCAAACTGTTTGCCACCAAGATAAACATAAATTATCAGAATTTTCCAAAATTGATTTTTTTTTTACGTTTTAGTGTTTTGCGTTTGCGTTTCGTTTCGTTTAAACAGGAAAGAATAATGTATTCTCCACTGTATCTATGTGTACCTATGTTTCAAAAAGGCTTAATTTTCCAATAGTGTTTTACAAGCATATCTTGTTTTTAACCCATTTTATGCGGGATACACTTTTAGGTGTACCTTTAGGCAAACAGTTTTGATCTCAGATCAGGCCCCACATTGTGGGACCTGATCTGAGATCAAAACTGTTTGCAGCTAAGTCAATACTCTATCAGGAAATGCTGAAATATTTTGCAAATATTTGAGTTATACGCGCTGCAGACGACATTTTAAACTGGACGCCAAATATTACCCAGCATACAATGGGTTAACCTGCATTCAGCAAATACATGCATTTTAAATTTCAAATTTCAAGTAGGAATTCTGATGAGTGGTAGCTGAATACTAGATTGACTGTATATGTATTTTAATAAAGAGTATGTTTCTTGCTTTTATTATGTTATTGTATATAAGCAGATATATGTGCAGGGCTGCCATAAGTTGATCATGAAAAATCCTAAGATTTCCAAATTTTCTATTTTACAATTTTACAAATTGTACCTTAAACAATATACTCCATAGTCTTGTTTCTTGTTTTGATATCACGTGATCACTTAAAGCAGGTTTTTTTTTTTTATCATTTTATTTCTCATATTGCATCGTACAGCACAAACACATACTTTGTGTAGTATTCTTACATAAACGTATCTGGAGAGATAATAGACCATAAACATCTAAGCTTAAGTAAATGTGCTATTCAATATAACATAAGTCTTGGAATAGTTGAAGAAAAAAAAAGTAGATAACAAAGAAAGAGAAGAAAAGGAGGAAGACGAAAAAAGAAAAGCAGTAAAAGAGAAAGAAAAATATATGGAGAGGAACATTCTGCTTTACTTTCATCATGCTTTAAGCTACCATCTGCTAGGATGAAAATCGGAAGATATCGGGCAAAATCCTGAAAAATGGCAGCCCTGTATTTGTTACATCTATGTACAGCTGTACACAGTAAAGCCCCTGTGTTTGTCAGTCTTTCATATGAACTACTACACTGGCTAGGAAGGAATTTTGTAATGCATGTACTTGTTCTACACATTCTGAATTGAAATTCAAACATTACTTTTGCCAGGTGAAGGTTCATCTCTCAAATTATATTTGACTTACAAATAATATCTTTTACCTTAATAATCTAAAGTTTTTGGAAAGACAGGTCTGAGCAAACAGTATAGACCCTGATCAGACTGCTCCTAAGGGAGCAGTCTGATCAGGTTCTATACTGTTTGCCATTCAGTGTGCATCTTTTTGGGCAAATAACTCCGTGATATAAGCAATACTTTCAATTGTTATAACAAGCACAGCAGTTACACAGGCTGGCTCAAATAAGGATTTTTACGTGATGTGAATGTCAGAGAAGGGTTTTCATATCAAACATAACTTCATGTATTTATTCGTTAATAAAATATGTAAAATACTGTATACGTGTAGATGAATTGTTCATCCCATTGAACCCTATTGACGAGTATACTCGCTCTTAACTTACAGTTTTTAACCAAACTTGTTTTTTAATCCCTAATACTTGAAGGTGAAGACCAAGGTCACAGTACGGGTCTCTGTTTCATCCTAAGGTGTACTGGCATATAAATTGGTATCCCTGACTGATGCGGTATAGGAAATATGCTCCGGACGAAATTTACTATGACGGACTGGCACGGGCACAGTTCATTCACTTCTGCCGGATACCCCCAAAGTTACGCCAAAGGACCAGTTGTCAGATACAGCCGTGATGCTGTTACTACCTCCTTCATCAGGTGGGGCCATATTCATCAGACGTTTCGGCACTGTCCCACGACGTCCTCCTATGGTGTGCCGACTGGAAGTGATCAATTTCCAGCCAGGAGATAGTAAGCCTGCGCTACCTTTCTCGTCTGCCTATAAGTCTCGGTGGCAAGTTGCTAATTATCTTTACTGTGTCCCCCTATCCACTGCTCATCTCTCTTCCGCCATACCCACAAGGAAGCAGACTCTGTTTCCCGGGCAATAACCGAGATGGCCCGTTTTCGGACCTGTCCTGTAACCCCCAGTCTGCTGAAAGCGCGCCACAGAGATTGCGCTGGGAAACCTCTGCAGCCAACATCCACAGGAAAACACCACGACTTCAGCCTTTCTCTGTGCAGGTGTCTTTGAGGGCCTGATACTTTGTGAGCTTCCGTTCGTAGCTCTCCTCAATGCGTTCCTCCCATGGCACTGTGGGCTCCACCATCACAACTTGCGTTGATGCAGCTGATCACAGTACTATGTCGGGTCTCTGGTTCGTCACGGTGATCTCCTGTGGAAACTTGAACTGTTTCTTCAAGTCTGCTTCCAGTATCCAGTCCTTTGCCGTTCCTAGGATCCCTTTTGCCTGTTTGCCCTTTGCCCCTTTTTCTCCGGCCTTGACAAAGGTAATGAATGATGGGCCTTTGTTTGATGTCTTCTGAATCTTACGTGCTTGCTCTAGGTGTTCGGCGATTGAAGAAAGAACCCTGGCGTGACGCCATCTATATCTGCCATCAGACAGGGCTGTCCTGCATGAACTCAGGACATGTTCCAGATTCGCTGGTCTTCAACAGAGTTTGCATTCCGGTGTCTCAGAAAGGCCCCAAGTCACTAAGTTTGTAGGACTTGGGAGCACATCGTAGACAGACTTAAGCAAGAAACTAAGTCTGTCGCTTTCCATGGTCCAGATAGCATTCCATGTCAGTTTCCTCTGGGGTACTCCCTCCCAGTTAAGCCATTTTCCTTGCTTTCGCAGGGTTACAGCTTTGGTGAGTCTGGATTCTTCCTCCATTCGACGGACCTCTTCCTGCACTTGGGTGCGTCGCTCCTTCGCACTGGCTTTACTCCACTGCGAACGGGTGACACATCCAAAGCCTAATCGCCCCTGTGTTACATTTCCGACGATGTCGCTGTGCCGAAGACGAGCCTCAGCCTCATCAACTGCCTTGTCAGCCCTCCATTTCCTCCCGGTGTTGACCTGCACTCCTGCTTCTCTGACCTTCTCATCACTGCTATCTCGTAGCATGATTACTTGCCGAGCATTCGTGACCTTGTACTCCTCGGTCAGTGATTTGAGAGGTACATGTAGCTTGCTACCCGTACAGTACAAACCGAGGCTGGTGAAACTCTTTGGCACCCCCATCCACCTCCTAAGGAAGGAATTTATAGTTCTTTCCATTGTTTCCACTGTTGATGATGGTACACTGTACACCAGCAGTGGCCACAAAAGGCGTGGTAAGATGCCATGCGGGTATATCCAGGCTTTGAATTTGCCTGGCAGTCCGCACTTGTCCACCTCCTTCAACCAGTTCTCCATCTGTACTATCGTGTCTTTGATGCTCTGCTGATCGTTAAGCGAGTCTCTAAACCACTTCCCAAGGCACTTCACTGGTTGCTCTTTGACGGTTGGGATGAGTTGGTCATTGATGCGGTATCTTGCGCTCTCTTGCATCTGTCCTTTCCTCAAGACCATACTCCTTGATTTCTGGGGTTTGAAATTCATTCTGGCCCATTCGATAAGTTCGCCAATATCTTGCAGCATCCACCTTCCCTCAACGTACGACTTGGCTGCGATGGTCATATCGTCCATAAATGCCCTCGTTGGTGGTTGGATACACCCCGAAGACATTTGAGGTCCCTTGAATGGCTTTTCTGCTGACTTCACTATCAGGTTCATCGCCGCGGAAAACAGCACCACTGAAATTGTGCATCCAGTAACGATGCCTACTTCCAGCCTCTGCCAGTCAGTGGTGATTTCCCTCGTTGAGAATCTCATTATGAAGCCGTCAAAATAATGCTGCAACATCTGCCGAAATCGAATGGGTACATGCTACAACTGCAGAGTCTTTTGTATCAGCTGATGCGGAACAGAACCGTATGCATTCGCTAGGTCAAGCCAGATCACGGCAATGTTTCCTTTGTTCTTGCGTGTCTCCTTGATGATTTGGGTGATGACACTGGTATGCTCAACGCACCCTGATACACCGGGTACTCCTCCTTTTTGCACAGCTGTATCGATGTACTTGTTCTTAAGTAGATAAGAGGTCATTCTTCTTGAAAGAACAGCGAGGAGTATTTTCCCTTCCACGTTCAACAAAGAAATGGTCCTGAACTGACCTAGGGTTGATGCGTCCTCTTCTTTGGGAATAAAACAGCCCTCTGCCTTTAACCATTCTCTGCAAAGCTCTCCTTTCCTCCAAACAACCTTTATCAACTTCCACAACCGTAGCAAGATCTTGGGGCAGTTCTTGTACACTCTATACTGTACTCCGTTTGGCCCTGGTGCTGAAGATGCTCTGGCTTTCCTAACAATGTCCTTGACTTCCTGCGGCCTTGGCTCTGCGCAATCAAAGTCGTGTTCTGGATCATCTGGCGTGAGCAACTTGTCACACTCGCCCAGTTCCCTGTGACGGTCACTGTCATTGTACATATCCTTGATGTACTTATTTGCCTCCTCTTTTGTGCATTGAAGTTCGCCCGTCTTCTTTTCTCCGAGCAAACGCTTCACAAACTGAAAGGGATTGCTAGTGAACTGGGCTCTCTTTCGACGTCTCTCGTGCCTTTTCTTGCGCAGATTCTCTGCTCTCCGGAGACTCTGAATCTCCTTCTGTTACAGTATTAAGGTTAATGCTTAAGGGACATTACTCTGTAGAGACTATACCTATATGAAATATCCTATGTAAGAGTTACTGTTACTGTATGCTTATATACCTGTGTGTATCCCATGTACTAGTCACTTGATAGTTAGATGCTGAGGCTTACTGTAATAAACATCTTATAACCAGTACTCTTGTCTTAACCGACTCACTGACTGGAACCCAACTATATGTCCACACATACGTATCAACAACACGCAAACATAACATGGTGTCAGAGTTATTCTTCAGTGAATTGGACATTTAAAAATGTATTTCTTTTTCTACTTTGCCATATTTAAACCATGGATTTAAGTGGAAATATGCAAGCAAACACTCCGAGAATGAACTGGGAGGCAAGATACTTACCTACAGCATTCAAGTCGTTTAAGCAACATGTGGAGTTCATTTTTGCTGGACCTCTGCATAGCAAAGACGAAAGCATTCAGACAAATTATATAATGCTTTGGGCTGGCGAAAAAGGTCGTCAGATATTCTCCACCTGGACTTTGACAGACGAGGAGAAAAAGAAGACAAAAACATACTTTGACAAGTTCGAAGAATATTGCAAACCTAAATCAAATGTCATCTACTCTAGATACATTTTCAAGGCGAGGGTTCAAAGAGAAGGAGAATCATTTGAACATTTTGTGACAGATCTGAAGATATTGCTCAATGATTGTGCATATCCGGAAGAACTAAAAGACGAAATGGTTCGGGACAACATTATTTTCGGAGTACGATCATCAAAAGTGAGAGAAAAGTTAATAAGTGCAGGGACAGATCTTACATCGGTCAAATGTATGGACATTTCCAGGACACATGAGTTACGCCAGGACCAGATGAAAACTATGACAGCAAGTCATATCGTCGATGCAGTGAATCCAAGACGGAAACAAAACAACAGAGGATCTAGATCGTCGCGAGAAAGACAAACAACTGAACACAAATGTGCAAACTATGGTAACAATCACTATTCCAAAGATAAGTGTCCAGCTACTGGAAAACAATGCGCATACTGCAAGAAACTGAACCACTTTGCAGTTGTCTGCAGAGCGAAGAACAGGGACAAACGGAAGAAAATCCATCAGGTAAATGATTTGCTTCCTGATCTTGATAACTCCAATTCTGATTCTGATTCAGATTATAAAAGAAAATTCTTTGTCGATGGAATTCATCTAGACAAAAATAGTTCACAGGCATTTGCTACTGTTGCTGTTGGTCCAAACAAAACTTCTTTAAAATTCAAAATTGACTCAGGAGCTCAAGTTAACGTCATTCCAAAATCAATGTACAAATCTCTTGGAATCAAAGGACCGTTAGTGCCAACTAGGAAAAAGTTGACAGCGTACGATGGTTCAAATCTGAAAGTAGAAGGTCAAGTTAATCTTGCATGCATGTACAATGGCAGGAAATTGCAAGTTGATTTCTTCATTGTAGATACTTCCTCAGCACCCATTCTTGGTCTTGATACTTCACTTGCTTTAAACATGATTAGGCTAGTACTGTCCGTACAAACAGAAACTTCATATTCAAAGCAAGACATTGTCAGTAAATGTGCAGACATATTTACAGGCCTAGGTGAATTACCAGGTAAAAGCGAATTTCATCTTAGGTCAGGAGCTATTGCTGTAGTTCATCCAACCCGCCGGGTACCATTTGCGATTAGAGATAATCTCAAGAAAGAGCTTGACAGAATGGTCAAACAAAACGTCATTACAAAAGTGACAGAACTGACTGACTGGGTCAATAGCATGGTCATTATAGAAAAGGGCAATGGAAATTTACGCATTTGCCTAGACCCAAAAGAACCTCAACAAATACATTAAGAGACCACATTACCCATCAAAATCATTAGACGACATACTACCTGACTTGGCTGGTGCTTCAATTTTTTCTAAACTAGACGCCAGGAGTGGTTATTGGTCGCTAAAGTTGACAGACAAGTCTTCACTATTGACAACCTTCAATACGCCACAAGGAAGGTATAGATTTTTGAGATTGCCATTTGGCATAAATTGTAGTCAAGATCTTTTCCAGCAAAAGATGGACGAATGTCTTGAAGGTTTGACTGGGGTTAAAGTCATTGTTGATGACATTGTGGTATTTGGGAAAACAGGACAAGACCATGACAAAAACTTGGACAATCTTATGAAACGTTGTCGACAGAAAGGCATCAAGCTAAACGCTGACAAAATAGAAATAGGGAGAAAAGAAATTCCATTCTTTGGACATTTACTGACAGACAAGGGTTTACAAATCGATCCCTCAAAGGTCAAGGCTATTCAAGAAATGCCATCTCCCAACTCAAAGACAGAACTAGAAACAGTCTTAGGCATGATTACATACTTACAAAGATTTGCACCAAATCTTGCAGAGTTGACAAGTCCAATGAGAAACTTGTTAAAGAAAGACATTGAATTTGTGTGGGATGCAGAGCAAGAGGCTGCGCTGCAGAATATAAAGCAGATCATTACACAACAACCAGGTCAAATACTTGATTACTTTGATCCAAACAAAGAAATAGTTTTACAAGTAGATGCTAGTCAAAATGGATTAGGTTGTGTTCTGCTACAGGATGAGAAACCTGTGAGTTTTGCTTCAAAGTCGCTCACTGAAACAGAAAAGAACTATGCACAAATAACAAAAGAGCTCTATGCTGTGTTATTTGCATGCAAAAGATTCCATCAAATGGTTTATGGTCGCCATGTCTTGGTCCAATCTGATCACAAACCTTTGATAGCAATCACAAACAAAAACTTACATTCAGCCCCACCAAGATTGCAAAGAATGCTATTGTAATTGCAAAAGTATGACATCGAGATCATACATGTATCAGGAAAGTCAATTCCCTTGGCTGACACACTCAGTAGAAAATTTCTGTCAGATACATATCCAGAAATATGTGAAGGAATGGATGTACATGTACATTCTGTTATGGCCAATATTCCAATCAGTGACCAAAAAATGGACATGATTAGGAACGCAATTGATTCTGATTTTGAAATGCAGAGTCTGAAACAAATGATTTCAGATGGCTGGCCTGAAAATCGCTCTGACTGTCCCGAGAATTTGAGACAATTCTGGAATTACAGAGACGAACTGACTGAAATACAGAGTATAGTACTCAAGGGTACAAAAGTCATGATTCCTAGACAATGTAGACCGACAATGCTTGACAAATTGCATGAATCACATCTAGGAGTTGAAAAATGTCTACAAAGGGCACGAGACATTATGTTTTGGCCAGGTATGAAAGACGACATCAAAACGAAAGTACTCAACTGTGCTGTATGTCTAGAGCACAGAAATTCAAATGTCAAAGAACCAATGATTTCAAATGACATACCAGACAGACCATGGGAGACTGTAGCTACTGATTTATTTCACTGGAACGACACAAACTATGTAGTAGTAGTAGATCTATACAGCAGATGCTTTGAAATTGGTAGACTGACAAGTACAAAGACAGATATGGTCATTCACAAAATGAAGGGTTTCTTTGCGACACATGGAATTCCCTCCAAAGTCATTAGTGACAATGGACCGCAATTTAGCAGTCAAGAATTTGAGTTATTTGCACAAACATGGGATTTCAAGAATGTTACATCTTCTCCATTACACTCACAAGGCAATGGTGTTGCTGGGCGTTGTATTCAAACAATCAAGAAAATGTTCACAAAAACCAAACAGTCTGGCACAGACCCTTATATTTCAATTCTAGAATATAGGAATTCTCCGCTGGCTTGTGGCAAGTCACCAGCGAAATTACTGATGAGCAGAGAGTTTAGATCAATATTACCTGTTACATCAACTCACTTGAAACCAAAAGTTCAAAATCACAAGGAGATTAAGAGCAAAATGTCAAAATCTCAGATAAAGTCTAAAGCAAATTACGACAAATCCGCTAAAATTCTTAAACCACTTTCAAAAGGGGAAGGAATTAGGATTCAACAAGTCAATGTTTGGAAACCTGCTATTGTTACAAAACAGGTAAATGACAGGTCATACATTGTAGAAACTGAAAATGGTGGTTCTTATCGTAGAAATCGTCATCACTTGCTTAAATCGCAAGAAAAGCAATTTTCAGATCCAGATCCAATTTGCTTTAAAACTGCAAACACAGATCAACATACTGTAACTCCCAAGTTAGTTACAGATAAACCTAGTATACAACGACAGGGCATATCCCCACATTAACCTGTAAACAGTCCAGTTAAACATACCCCGTTATCTCAGAAGCAGCAGTCAGCAGCAGCAAATGATAATGTTAGAAGGGTATCGAATTAAAAATCTGACATGAATAGTTCACAGTATGTAACTAGATCAGGAAGGCATGTCATTACACCTAAAAGACTGGATCTTTGAGCTGTGTACTGTTATTGAAGTGTTGTAAATATGTATAAAATTATTATGTTGTTTTTTAATAATTTGCAGAGACAAAAAACAATTTTCAGCTACAGAAATTTGAAAGAAAATGTTTTAGCACAGAAAACAAGAAACTCTGGGAAACAAGCCTATAGTTCGCCGAATGGACAATGTGTTATCAGTGCTTAAGTGAAAACAATGGGCCTATCAGTTGTATGTTGGTAATAAGAAACCAAAACCAAGCCTTTATCAACAAGAGAACTCATTATCCTGGGAACAAATTATTTTCACAGATGTAGTCAATTAAAGTAGAAAACATCTGATAAATGTGTCAAGACATTTGTGCGATGATTATAGAACAATAAAACAGCCGTTGGATTATCAGATTAATTACGATCCTAAACTGGTACTCATCCATAGAATATTTTCATTTCAAAGAAAGGGAGATGTTACAGTATTAAGGTTAATGCTTAAGGGACATTACTCTGTAGAGACTATACCTATATGAAATATCCTATGTAAGAGTTACTGTTACTGTATGCTTATATACCTGTGTGTATCCCATGTACTAGTCACTTGATAGTTAGATGCTGAGGCTTACTGTAATAAACATCTTATAACCAGTACTCTTGTCTTTACCGACTCACTGACTGTGGAACCCAACTATATGTCCACACATACGTATCAACAACACGCAAACATAACACCTTCCGCACACTATCTCTCAGTTCAGCCAAGCCATGTTTCTCTTCTTCCTCTGCATGCCTGAAATTGGTTCTCAACCGTCTGAGTTCTCTCCTTAAGCTGGAAATCTTTTGTAACCGTCTATTCCCGCCAACCTTAGGTTGTCCAACTTTCTCCTTTGCTACTCCAAATCGTTCTTTTCCAAATGTGTAGATAAGCTCAGACATGACATGCAGCTTTATCTCTACTTTCCCTTTCAAAACGTTCTCCATCACCAGTTCCAGTTCCTCCTCGAACGCCTTCCACTTTGCACTCTCTGTCACTTTCTTCCGCCGCTCTGTATATTCCTCCGCAGCTCTTTCGTTAGCCTTCTCTACTTTGCCGATGGTTACCTCACCCTCTTCTGATGCTTACCATATGATAACCATTACTAGTAATGCCTCGCTCACATTTGCTGCGGCTGCCGTACGGCGGCCGCACGGCTAATCATTTCTACGGCGAGTAGCAATTCGCCGGCCGCCGCAGAATTCCTACGGCCGCCGTGTGTTGCGCTCACATTTGCTGCGGCTGCCGTGCGGCGAGATATTATTTTTGTGGGGTTAAAAAACCTGCGGCAACCTTACGGCCGCCGTGCGGCTGCCGTACGGTGACCGCACGGCAACCGTACGGCCGCCGTACGGCAGCCGTGGAAGTCCAACCAGATACCCTGCAACCAAAATGCTGCTCCTGCTACACAACTTGGTTTTGCTACATGTTCACACAACTAATATCAGTAAAAAAAAAACATGAACTCAAAGGACACATTTGGACAGCATTTAAGAACATCTAAATCCATTTTTAGATAATATACATGTTTTACATATATGAACAAAAGTACAAATGCACAATAGGAGAATTGACCATTGAGTTACGGCGGCCGCACGGTGGCCGTGCGGCGACCGTACGGCAGCCGTAGAACCACTCTGCGGTGTGTGTTTCTACGGCCGCCGTAGAAATGAAAAAATGTTATAACCCCGCGTTATAATTCTACGGCGACCTCTACGGCCTGTAAAATATTGGGATACGCCGTGCGGCTGCCGTAAGATTCTCTCGATTTCAGGTTTCTGCGGCCGCCGTACGGCCGCCGTAGAGCAAATGTGAGTGCACTATAAGCAATCTTACAACTGGACTAATTATAATTGGAAACCGGAATCATTCATTTTAAGTTTCAGGGGTCAGTGTTACACATTTCAGATTTCGGGGTTTGCCTCCCTTTAACAACGAGGCTATATAGAAACAGGAGCTCCGTTTATTTTCTTGCCCAAGAGACAGGGGTAACTTGGGTTATACTGCAGTGTCGACTGATCAGGGTCAAAATTGCTTAAAATCGTAACGATATTTCTTAAAATCTTTCTAGATGCACTAATACATTAGACAGCAGTTTTAAAGCAAACGGTATCATAATATCGGGGAAACGGATTAACTCTTTCATTGCCAAGTGTTTTCGTCTGCTTTAACCCTCTCATCGTCAAAATATTGTTTGCATTGGTTGTGTCGTCTGCAATATTTTTAAAGTCAGATATAGGGCTGTTTTTAATGCAGAAATGTCGATACGAGTTTCAAACAGTTTGGATTCTGATCAGACGCTGCGAAACGCAGCGTCTGATCAGGATCCAAACTGTTTGCAAGGTGGTCTTGCAGCATTTGGCTCCCAGCATTTGGCTCCCATCTCCCAGCATTTGGCTGGGAGAGAGTTTATTGGAAGTTTAACGTGGTTGCTACAAGTACAATGTGTACAAAAACAGTGCCTTATCATTAGTTCCTAGAAGTACAGTCGAAACTCTATACTTCGAACTCGCTGTAATAGAATTTACCCGAATTCATAGATTAACTTTCGATAAGCCGAACTCGCTGAAGTCAAAATACCAAAACAGTGTTCCTTCTCTTCAACGGCCGCTCTCAACAACGACTCCCTCCTTACAACGACATTTGCCGCTGTTCCCCAAACAAGACAATTATGTCTAACGCGTTTCATGGCTGCAATATCGTCTGCTTAAATTTGTCGTCTGCTGTTTTTCTCAAAGTTACATAATGGATATTTTGACAGAAAAAAATTAATAACGAGTGACAAACAGCTTGAATCCAGATCAGACGCCGCGTTGCGGCGTCTGGTCTGGATTCAAGCTGTTTGCAAATGTAAGCCAATTTCCCTCCCTATAACGACTCCCTCCGGACAACGCACACATGTCTCGTCTCCCATTGGATGTCGTTGTAGAGAGGGAGCGCTGTATTTCAAATTTAAACGTGACTTGGCTACGATTTAACTTTGAAATACAGATAAGTTCGACTTTATCGAGGTCGAATTATCGGGTGTTGACTGTTATAGTAAGTAGGTTAAACGCTTCTTTGAAACCAGCTCCACTCGCAAAAAAAATCTTGTAAACATCTCGTTTCTAGGAATATTTTCGGTGTTGTTTTGATAAACATAAAACACATAGATCTCTTACATGTACAATATTCCTTGAAGATGCAGACTCATTCCAGGTTGTTAAGAGGGATGGTGGACATTCCCTTTCACTGCTGTTAAATCGTTGATCAAATTAACATCGATATGGTTGCCAAACATTGAGGATCAGACGTTACGCGGCGAATGATCTGGATCCAAACTGTTTGCAAATTTAGTCAAGTCGAAATAAACAGTCATTGGGTTGCAACCGCTATTGCAGTAGAGAAGATCTTTCCCAATAAACGCGTTTTCGCTTAAACTAGTATTGCCATTGCAAACAGTTACGAGCCAGAACAGACGCGGCGTCCAGGGGCATTATTTGAACAAACTTGATAAAGGACTTAAATATTATGTTATTTGCCAAATGTCTAAGCTCTGGCCCTTGTGGTTTCTGACAAGAAGATTTTTAAAGTTTACATTGAATTTTTTTTAAATATTTTTAGCTCCTGTGACCTGGATATGCAGCGGACCGGAACCATTTCATCAATGTTGGTAAAGGGCATCTTGAAGTGTCACAATGCCAAATATCAAAGCTCTAGCCATATTAGTTTCAGAGAGGAAGATGTTTGAAAAGTTCACTACATAACTATATTTGTAAAACTGTGAACCCTGGGATGGGGTCAATTTAGACTCCCACAGGGGAATATTTTGAACAAACTTGATAGAAGACTTGTAGGTGATGTTATATGCCAAATATCTAAGCTCTGACCCTTGTAGTTTTTGACAAAAAGATGTTTTAAAGATTTCCTTATTTTTTCACTTTGGTTGCCATGACAACCAGATTTCTGCATTGTTTTTAATTCTTTGAATAAATTTGAAAGAGCTTGACCCATAGAATATTCCTGTAAAGTTTGGTTAAAATCTGTCCAGAGGTACACATTCAAAACTTAAGAAATGTTAAATATGATTGGCAAACACGTTTGGATCCAGATCAGACGCCGCGTAACATTGCGTCTGATCTGGATCCATACTATATGCAAACTGTTCGCAAATTCCAACCAAGTCGCGTTTAGCATAATATAAGTGTTAAAGCAGGCTGCCAATAAGAAGGAAACCTTCTAATTTACTTTCAGCATGCTTTAACCCTTCCACTCTCAATGACGCTTAAAAGCGCGTTTGCAAACAGTTTGGATCCTGATCATACGCCGAGTCAAGCGGCGTCTAATCAGGATCCAAACTGTTTGACGCGGGGTCTGATCAGGATCCAAACTGTTTGGCACTCGTATAGAAATTTTGTCATTCATTATGGAAGGCCGGTGCGCCATGCTAATTGCTATTTGCAAAATGCAAATGCTAAATGCGAAATGTTATTTGTGAAATATTAAATCCATTTGCTAAATGCGAAATGCTATTTGCCAATGCCAAATGCGAATAGCAATTTGCCAAATGCTTAATGCTATTTGCGCCGAACTGGTGGTTTTTCTCAATCATTTAACATTCAGAAAATCGCTTTTAGCATTTAGCAAATCGCATTTAGTATAGCAATTCGCATTTGGCATTTAGAAATTTGCGAATAGCATTTTTGCAAATCGCATTTAGCAATTCGCAAATGGCATTTCGCAAAACGCATTTCGCAATCAGCATTTGGCATTTTACAAATAGCATTTAGCACCCCTTATGAGTTTTGTATTTAATCAGCATTTCGCAATTCGCATTTAGCATTTCGCATACAGCATGGCGCACCGGCCTTCCATAAGTCATACTGCGTTAATTAACTTTGTAACGATATTGCAGACAACAAAATTGAAGCAGACGACAATGAAACGATGAAGGAGTTAAATCTCAAGAATAATTTGGCAGTGAAAGGGTTAAGCAGTTATTTGTTTTTAAAGAAACGAATATATGAAAATAATGTTGATTATTTAAAAAGAGGCGATAAGAAAGAATTCGTACTCTGTGTGGTTCGAACCTGCTACCCACGACATGCTAGTCCGACTCGTTCCCTGTTGAGCCACGGCGACTTCGTTTATATTCGGTTCGTTAGTTAGTTATAATTGTGGAACGAATTATGTAATTACGCTAGTTTTGGTACATAAAGTGATCCTTTATTACTCAAATATACATTTTGAATATATATCGATATTTCCCACGTTTTTGCGATGAAAACCGTAGGTAACAAATGTCTTAAAAAGTAGTCTCAGTCGTTTGTAATGACGTTACCCCACCCCGAAGTTGACCCAATTTCAAGAAGTCACTCAAACACAAACGTCGGCTCAAAAGCCTCCGCTAAACGTATCTATAGGTCTATAAACAATTTTATTCAATGAATTTATTCTTTTCAGCATGCTTTTAGCAGTAACTTGTATTAAAAAGAAACGAATCTATGAAAATAAAATATATGGGGAAAAATCGCACACTGTGTGTTTTTAACCTGATACCCACGGCATGCTAGTCCGACTCTTTCCCGACTGAGCCACGGCGACTTCGTTGAACTTTGGTTCATTAGTTTGTTATAATTGTGGAACATTATTCTGTATTTACGCAAGTTTTAGTACAATAAGTGATCATTTATTACTCAACTATAGATTCGGTAATACTTGAATGTCCGTCGTTTGTTCTTGTGGCTTATTTCCCTTCTTGTTGCTCATTATTTTTCTTGTCGCTTTTTATTCTTCTTGTGGCTTATTTTCCTTCTTGTGGCTGATTGATTTTCTTGTCGCTTTTTATTCTTCGTGTGGCTAACTTCCCTTCTTGTGGCTTTTTGGTTTTCTTTTGGCTTTTTATTTTTCTTGTGGCTCATTTCCCTTCTTGTGGCTTTTTGCTTTTCTTTCTGCTTTTTATTTTTCTTGTGGCCCATTCCCTTCTTGTCGCTTTTTTCATCTTATAGCTTTTTATTCTTCTTGTGACTTTTTATTCTTCTTGCGGCTTTTTGTTTTTCTTGGCGCTTTTTATATATTCTTCTTTTTGTTCTTCTTGGCGCTTTTTAGCTCACCTGAGCCGAAGGCTCAAGGTGAGCTGTTGTGATCGCCCGCCGTCCGTCTGTCCGTCTGTCCATCTGTCCGTCCGTTCAAATTTACTTCAAGCGACATCTCCTCTGAAACCGCGAGTTTGAGGGAAAAACTAAATTGCTGACGGTGTTCCTTGGATGCTTCTCTACAGAAATTGTTAAAATAAAATTCAAATGTGGACTACTTATTGAAATTTATTAAAAAAAGTGAAAAACTTTAAACAAGTTTTTTGTAAAATACCACTGTTCCCACACCTTAGATATTGCATGAATAGTATCTTCTACTAAATCACTTTCAAAATTGTAAAAAATCAATACCCTAGGGTCAAATTTGACTCAACCCTGGCCTTATCAGTGCTTTTTGATGCAGGTCTGACAGTAAAAACTCTCTAATGATCCGTTTTTATACAGACCCACTGTATCTTCCAGGCTAAGAAGCTACCCTTATACTAAATGCAACATTTTTGCAAACAGTTTGGATCCAGGTCAGATGCCACATAATGCTGCATCTAATCTGGATCTAAACTATTTGCCACTCATTTACATATTTTCTTATATTTAGAAAATATAAGTTATTATTTTTTACATATTTCACATACAAACATTTGGAGCAGACAACAGTTCAGCATGATAATAGTCATTTCTCCCTGAGACCGTCTTATATTGCATAACTGACCCATAGCTAGCTCTGAACTCAGGTCACTGAGAATGATGTCTGCTATTTTATGCTCAAGCACAACTTAGTTCGAGGCATATTACTTTTGGTCTGTCTGTTTGTTTGTTTGTTTGTGTTTTGTTTGTTTGTTTATCTTTCTGTCTATCAGTCCACAATTAATTCTTGGCCATAAACAGTATGGATCCAGGTCAGATGCCACATAATGCTGCATCTAATCTGGATCCAAACTATTTGCCACTCATTTACATATAGTTTCTTATATTTAGAAAATGTAAATAAAAAATGATATTTATTAACCTATTAACCCATACATATTCCTTTTTATGTCTTTACTTTATACAGTCATTGTTGTCTTTAACAATTGCTTCAAATGAAATCTCCTCATATACCGCTGAAAAGATTTCAACCAAACTTTACACGAATGTTCCTTGGGTCAAGTTCTTTCAAAATTGTTCAAAGAATTAAAAACAATGTAGAACTCTGGTTGCCATGGCAACCAAGTGAAAAAATAAGGAAATCTTAAAAAATCTTCTTGTCTGAAACTACAAGGGCCAGATCTTAGACATTTGTCACATAGCATCATCTACAGGTCCTCTATCAAGTTTGTACAAACTATGCCCCTGGGGTCAAAATTGGCCCCGCCCCGGGGGTTACAGTTTAACATAGAGTTATATAGTGAACTTTTCAAACGTCTTCTCCTCTGAAACTAATATGGCCAGCGCTTTGATATCTGGCATGGTGACACTTTTAGATGTCCTATACCAATAACGTTCAAATGGTTCTGGTCGATTGCATATCATCTACAGGTCCTCTATCAAGTTTGTACAAATTATGCCCCTGGGGTCAAAATTAGCCCCACCCCGGTGGTCACAGTTTTCAAACGTCTTCTTTTCTGAAGCTAATATAGCCAGAGCTTTGATATTCGGCATGGTGTTACTTCTAGATGTCCTTTATCTATTTTGTTCAAATGGTTCCAGTCTGTTGCATATGTAGGTCACAGGAGCTAAAAATAGATTTTTTCAATGGAAACTTAAAAAAATCTTCTTGTCTAGAACCCTAGTACCCTGATCTTAGATATTTGGAATATAGCATCATCTACAGGTCCTCTATCAAGATTGTTCAAATTATGCCCCTCGGGTAAAAAATGACCCCGTCCTGGACATAAATCATTATCTCCATTTTGATGTTCAGCTATTCTCAGGTGAGCGACATATGCCCCATGGGGCTCTTGTTATTTATTCTTGTGGCTTATTTTCCTTCTAGTGGCTTTTTGTTTTTCTTGTGGCTTTTTATTCTTCTTGTGGCATTTTCTTGTTGCTTTTTATTTATTCTTGTGGCTTCTTTTCCTTCTTGTGGCGTTTTGTTTGTCTTGTCGCTTTTTTCTTCTTGTGGTTTTTTTCCCTTCTCGTGGCTTTATATTCTTCTTGAGGCTTATTGTTTCTTCTTAACACATTTATATCAAACTGACTAGCCATAGTTCAACGAAGTCTCCGTGGCTCAGTAGTGAACGGCTCGGACTAGCTAGTACGTTGTGGGTAGCAGGTTCAAATCACACAGCGTGCGATTTTATTTTATTTTCTGAACGACTTTTTTCATAGATTCGTTTCTTTTTTAATATAAGTAACAGCTTAAAGCATGCTGAAAAGAAAATGTAAAATTCTTCAATTAGAAGGTTTCCTTCTTATTGTCAGCCTGTGCCAACACTAATTTTATGCTAAGCGCGACTTTGTTAATATTTGCTAACTGTTTGCAAACAGTTTAGATCCAGATAGGACGCCGTGTTACGCGGCGTATGATCTGGATCCAACCTTTTTTGCCAGCCATATTTTACTTTACTTAAGTTTTGAAAGCATAAAATATTGATTATGTGTTTTTCCGCAGATACTGTATTTGCAGCAGACGGCATTTCAGCATGATAAGGGTAAAACAGCAACCTGCATGACATTTTCATAAAACTCTTGGTTAGAAATTTTAAACCAAAATACTAAGAATGTTTCAGAATACGGACCTTGTCCGTCGGTTATTGCGGCAGTTAAGATATGTGTTCAACAGTATTTCTTCAAATTGTTACAAACTCAGTCAAAACAGATATTTTGGACTTTTAGCCCCACAGTAGGATAGTTTTGACCCCATACGAACGCTAGGTTGTTAAATTTGAATGTTTCACACCAAATAACACTCTATGGTGTGACCACTTGTTACGAGGGGCATTTGAAAAGTGCTGATAATTGAGCGATAACTTTTCATTGAATGGTCTGATTTTATAAAAGTGAACATTTTCTGAAAGATCAACCTTTCAGCGAGACATTCATAGTATTTGTTCTAACAAATTTGAGAATATCTGTTTTATTTGTATTCAAGCAAGACATGGTTTTAGGTATTGACCGAAATCCCTCTTGATTGCGCGAGGTAATTGCGTTGTGTTGGAAGCATTTATATTTCAGAGCGCACTTTTCAAGTATCGCTCAGGCTGATTGAAATAAAATTGATATTATTTGAAATATAGTTAACAGTAATAACCCACCCTTGTTCACGACATAAATCAAGGATTATTTTAAAATGTGTTGTCTTTATTTTGTTCTTATCAACAACACGAAATTTTATTTCTTCACTGGGGGGATTTCTGTGGTGTGTTCAATTATCCCTCTAAATATTTGGAATGAATCCGCACAGTAAGTACACTTGTAATCCATGGTAGACCTGAAAATAGACGAAGAACGGTCATTTAGTATTAACAAGAAGCAGTACAGTAAATATCACTAGCCTCTGCAAGAAACAGTACATACGTATTGCAAGACGCAGTACAGTAATGCTGCCATAAATCGACCAAATTTGCAATCTGTAGATCATTTTAGCCAACACTGTGAGATATTCCTAATACATGCAATTATTTGCCACCAATCCAGTGAAAAACAATTACATTTTAACTGTATATAATGCACATATTCAGCCAATTTGTGCAAACTCGGCAAACGTTGGTGGCGATCGGGCAGACTAAACTATCATAATTCACGAACCAATTGACGTTCGTAATAGAAGATATTTTGTAGTTCTGATTCGGTACGATTAAATGTTTAATACTTATGTGTTGCAATAATTGTGTAATAGACATAATTCTTCCCTGGTCTGACATTGTTTACATCAATTCACCATGGATTCCGAATAACTTTGGCCAATATCCGGTGTACGATGTATACCAGTCAGAATGGATAATCTCGGTCTAATAAACAGAAACAACTCCCTATGGCAATTAAGCTACAGAACCACGACAAGGTAGGAAGGTCTCGGGGGGGGGGGGGGGGGGTATATGTTTTCCAACAATACTTGAATGAATGATGATTTGGTTATGAAGAATCGTAACCCCACTTCTGTTTGTTTTCAGACCTACTTGGAAATCTGATTTTAATCGTCGCTAGGGTAAAGCGTATTAAAACTCGATAATTGTTTATGTAATGTTATTTCCTCTTGTCTTCCGGAATTCAATAAATTCACGGGTAACTATAGAATGGAAATGGACTGTCTGTTGGTCTAAGATAATTATATTCAGATGTCCTCGAATATTTTTGTATATCGATTGGCTTCACTAAAGTAAACTAAATAAGTTTTGTTTTTGACAATATTCAATTGAGGCTGCATGAGTTAGTTTATACTTGATTGTGTGTTGATGCTTGAATCGGTTTTAGATTACGTTAGTAGCTTTGGTCTATTAGATAATAGATATACAGATAATTTGTTTTGGGTTTTGCGGTTTGACGGCATTTGGTCCTCACAAATAAGCAAACCTTTACGGATTGTGTAGTGTGCACTGAAAATCTTTCAGTCTTATAAATTCACCTGCCTGTCATTATGCGATAAGAGTGGTAAAGTGTAATCACACAGGCGTGGATTCAGTATACATATGCTATCCTCGTCTGTGTGTTTGCCTGCCTTATTGTACAACGTCTGTGCGAGTGCAGCACATTTAAAGTAACCCGTTCCTCCCTATAATCGCCATAGAACTCTTTTATCCCCTCTTCTTAGCAATTCTACAACAAACGAATGTTCAATGGCAGTGTTCAATACAGGTAATAGGTGGCAGATCAAAGCAGTGTAAAAGTAAAGTATAAGGCTCATATCTTGCTTTAACCCTTTCATTGCCAACGGCGCCAAAAGGCGACTTTGCAAACAGTTTTGATCCTAATCAGACGCCGCGTAACGCGGCGTCTGATCAGGATCCAAACTGTTTGACACTGGTATCGATGTTTTAAGTCATACTACATTTGATCTTACTTTAAAACGACCTTGCAAACAACAAAATTGAAGCAGACGACAATGAAACGGTGAAGGGGTAAGCATCTCACGATTAATTTTGCAGTAAAAGAGTTAAGCAGCCACGCGCCTTACACACATTTCGGTATTGGTAATTTGCACGTTTGGCAAAATTCCAGGGACCTGTCTTACGCAACGCAACGTCTTATGTCAAATACTATGTTAAGCCAGTTTATAAAATTCTCAATTAATATTCATTTATCCATCTAATCCTGTCTTGTGACATCTCTTTTGACTCGTCTTTACAAGATCAGAAATTAGACGTATTTTAAAGTTTTGACTTTCTATCATTTTTATCGTACGACGTTTCATAAGACGGACCCCTGGAAAATAACTATGGGGCAAGCTCCTAAAGGCACCTTTTGCATTACTTTTATTCCACTGGCAGTTCGAAAATTCTGACGATTTATTTTAATCTGAGTGGTAAAAAGTCGGGAGCTTGATCAGATGACGTGTTACATGGCGTCTGGTCCGGCTCCAAACTGTTTGCAATATAAATAGTATTTCTAAAGCATAAACGCGTTTATTGGGGAAAACACATTCTTCACCACTGTACAACTGTCACGAAAAACATGGTTTGACCACCATTTGAACTTTATTTCTAGATACATGTATTTAGAAACATAAAAAAGAATCTCCATATCAGCATGAATGCATTAATCAGAGTTATTTAATAACATAAAACGAAGAAACAATATAATTAGTTTGTATTCATCTCAGAATTGTTTGATGTCAAGAATAGTGTAGCGGGCAAGAGGTTAATGAAAGGTGAATTAGATTTATACAATAATCTAAGAAGCCAACCTCTTTCGTATTTTGGTTAGTCGACCACAATTTTTTAATAAAAAAACCGAGATATTTATATTCATCTTATTAAATGAAACTACAAATTTAAACACCAAAATCTACCACTGGCTTTGATTATGATACAGTACTCAATATCTATAACTACATCCAATTGGAGACTAAGATTATGTGTGTTGTTCGGAAGGAGTTGTTATAGGAAGGGACAATTAATTCCATTAGGGTGCATAGCATGACTTACATTTGCAAACAGTTTGAACCCAGACCAGACGCCGCGTTATGCGGCGTCTGATCTGAGTTTAAACTGTTGTCACTCATCTTTATGTTTCTTCTGTCAAAACGTCTAACGAATAACTTTGAAGGAAAAAACCAGCAGACGATATTACAGCAGTGAAAGCGTCAGACATAAATGTATTGTTTCGGGGACGGCGGCAATGATCGTTGTAAGGAGTAAATCGTTGTTAGGATGGTCGTTAACTCTTTGTGCCCTAGTCCCGCATATAGGCGTCCTTTTCAAACAGTGTACATGTGAATAGTACACTTGTCCTGTCCAAACAGTGAAGACCCAGATCAGAGGGCTCCGAAAGGAGCCCTCTGATCAGGGTCTTCACTGTTTGTCATAATGCCAAACATTGACAAAAACAACCCTTAAAAGTCAGAAATGGACTTGACTAAAATGGAAACTGGAATTGTTCATTTAAAGTTATAGGGAGGAAAGAGTTAAAGGGAGGTTTTACTGTATTGTTATTTAATATGTTCTTGAGCTTCAATGAAATTTCTGGCCGTGATCTTTTAAATAAATAATAACATAAAACATAATATAACATATAACTGGATGCACAAATACAGTCGAACCTCGATAGTTCGATAGCCGGATATTTCGAACTAGTTTAAGTGAAACTTATCCGTATTTCTAAAGTTGAATTTCATTATTTCGAACTCACTAAAGTCGAGCATACCCGTAATTCTAACTAAATAACTCTTTCCTCCCTATAACTTTAAATGGACAATTCCAGTTTCCATTTTAGTCTAGTCCATTTCTGACTTTTAAGGATTGTTTTTGTCAATGTTTGGCTTCATGACAAACAGTGAATATCCAGATCAGAGGGCTCCTTTCGGAGCCCTCTGATCTGGGTCTTCACTGTTTGCACAGGAAAAGTATACTATTCACATGTACACTGTTTGAAAAGGACACCTATATGCGTGACTATGATTCAAGGGATTAAACGGTTGCTTCGACCAATTTTAACTTTGAATTACAGGCAAGTTTCGCCCGAGTTCGAGTTATCGAGTTTCCACTGTAAATACAATGTATAATTATACATGTATATATATAGGAGCATCTATTATTTTTAGCTCACCAGAGCACAGCGTGCTCAAGGCGAGCTATTGTGATACCGCTCTGTCTGGCGTCCGTCGTCCGTTCATCAGAAGCATAAGTAGGGTGGGGGAATGAAAAGTTGTTAAAAGTTTGTGGGTGGGGTAATTTGTTTGGTTGCCATGGCAACCGCTCACACTATCTAGACAAATCTTGTTCTCCGAAACTACTGGTCTGATTTCAATTTGGTTTGCACCAAAATGTTTCTCAATGGATAGACTTCAATAGTTGTTCAAAGAATTTTGATCCATCAAAAAACATGGCCGCCAGAGGGCGTGGTCATTTTCGGTATTCGGAAATATCGAATAAAAAGTTAAAAGCATTCTAAAAGTCATATTTTTTGTTATATCTTTATGAGATTTTGTCAGTGTCATGACCATAATAGAGTATAGGTCGTACATAAATGTAGGTCATGTCGAGTCATAAAGTAGGTAAGTAGGTCAAATCACAGAAAAAGCTTTTGCCGCTCAAGCTGCCATATTTTTAGCCCAATCTTCTTGAAACTTGAATATTGGTTACATAAGATCAAAAAATAGGTCAGTAGGTCAAAACATAGAAATAGCTTGTAAACATTGTAGGGGCCTTATTTTAGCCATGATTTCACACAACTTGCTTAGAATTATCACCTTGATAAAATCTAGGCAATGTATGAATATGAGTTGTGTCATGTCAAAAAGTAGGTCATTAGGTCAAAGCCTAGAAAATGCCTCTGAACCCTCAAGTTCATATGGAGAACACACATAAACATTATCCTGACACATTTGCTTCTTGTGACAATGCCTTAGTGGGGGTATTAGTCGCCTTTAGCGATACATCTAGTTAAATCTGGGAACGGTGTACTCTGGTGATCGCATTAGGGCCCATTGGGCTCTTGTTCTTGGTTAACCTTCTGCAAATTGAGGCCGAAATTTTTATTCCTTAACCCTTTACCCCATAGAAGCGACTTTTAGCGAATATGATTTATACCTCCGCTGAAGAAAATAGTTCCAATTTAATCAGTCATGAATATATATTATAGGGAATTTGTTCTATATATTCTAGCACAGGATAGCTTAAAGCAGGCTGAAAGTAAAGCAGAATGCGCCTTAAGCGCATTCTGCTTTACTTTCAACCTGCTTTAAGTAGTAACCTATTTTCAATTCTAGAAATAGGCTATCAGGTAAAGGGTTAAATACACAGGTATTTGATATATGATATATGTAAATTCCAAAAAAATCGGAATAACTTTATAGAAAACATTAACAACAATGTTAACCCTTTCAAGTGCTAATATGACAAGCTAACTGGTCTCCTATAATAATTTCATGTTTTGTTTTCATTTAAGGAATAATTCGAATGTTCCGAATTATTCCTTATAATTTAATATCACTACTGAATTTAGAAAGAAGTTACATAGAGAATCTGACATGAGTATTCATTATTTAACACTTTTAAAACATAGGTTGTAGTCCCTCCGCCATATATATTTTCCGCCAAAACGCGACGTTGTTTTGTAGTAACATCGTCGTCAATGACGTCATTTAGCGTCCTGCTTCATGCAGCGTTTGTGGGGAGCAGTTGGACTAAGAGAAAGTAGTCCCGATAAGGCGTGGCCTGATAAGAAAATTACAGCCAATCACAGCTAACCAAAAGTAATGAAAACAAACAAAAAATATCAAATTATTAGGTAATAGTTAGAGTTTATTTCAATGATTCTTAATGATTAAGAAGCCAACAAATGAGGGAGCCTGCGACCGAATTTGGCTTCTTAATTATTAAGAAGCGTTGAAATAAACTCTAACCATTTTAGTGTTTGACCCGCCCACATATGACGTCACTTCACTTCATTTACATATTTTTCTCCGCCGACAGATGTTTACACAGCCTGTTACATATATATTGTGTGTTTTATTACGCAGCAACATGGCGCATTGATGATGACACATTGACAATTCGTGTTCCAAGCTGCGTTAAGAAAATGGTAATCTTAAAAAACGATGGAAAAAGAAAAGTTATTGACGCCTAAATGCTTTTAAAATGCAGCACAAAATACAGGGCTCCAGATAAGGGGGTATTTCAAAAACTAAAATCTTTATTTCTGCTCAAAACCCTACGGTGTCACTACTCATAAGAATCGTCTCGGAGAGACGATTCTAATGAGTAGTAACACCATAGGATTTGATTCTAAAATAAGTGAGAAAATGTTAGATTTGTGAAGTTTACTCCCTCTTATCTGGAGCCCTGAAATAATGCAGAAAAATTATAAATGAGCTTTCTGCATTATTTTGATCTTGCATTATATAGTGTTTTCGCCGCGATAGACAATGGTTTGTAGATGTTGGTTTTGTTCATTACGGTAAGAATTCTGTTTTAATTACATTGTGTTTTTTTTCTTATTCTCCCCTCCTATAAAGATTAAATAAAGTTTGAATGATTTTCACAATTTTCTTCCGACTAGCGAGCTTCAAAATGTCATTATTTTCCTCGAAATTGAAATGTACATGTAGATATATCTATATGCACTTTGCTGTGTAATGGATTTCCCGTAAAGCTTAAAAGTCACGCCATGGGCGGAGCTGACCGAAATATTAACACATGCGCAATGCTTGCTAACGTCTAAATCCAAGTCTCGAACACTTCATAATTAAATTGCCAAATCTCGTTAAATCCCGTTAACTTAATAATTAAACCGAGCGAAAATTTGAATTTTGTGGCTTGCTGATTGGCTGAAAAAGTAGGCCAAACACTAAAGAAATGTTGTATCTTTCAGACAATGTGCTCCTCATCAAGATCAGACCAACCAATTTAAAATGATCACTCAATTATCAGAACTTTTCAAATGCCTCTCGTATTTCTTAAAATTAAATTTTAAGTATTTTGACTGAAGAAATGTTGAAATGAGTGGCAAACACTTTGGATCCAAATAACCGTAGTACTCGAGGCATTGATTGCGTTAAACGACCAAATTTTAGAAAGGACATTGTATATAAAAACCGGAAATGGCGGCCATTTTAGAACACTTGAAAAATGGCCGTCACTTTGATTTTAAGTGGCCAACTAGCGTTTTTGAAATAGTAAACATATAATAGAATGTGTCCAAAGTTTGATGCTTGTATAAATAAGTGCATACTTATCCAATGCAATTCTATTAATGTGCTGAGCTGAATGCATCGTTAATCAAATTTAGTTCTATATCAATTAAGATCTACCTTAATTAACACGAATATCAAACTGTTTGGATCCTGTTGAGTTGCTAGACGTCAGATCGTGATCGGAATCGAAACTGTTTGTAAATCCCAGTCCAGCAGCGCTTAGAAGACACAAGGGTAACATTAGCTAACTCATAAAATGGAAGGGCCGTAACTAATGTTTTTGGAACTTCTGGCCCAACCCCATTTCCATGTTGAAATTTTTGAAATAAAATATATTTAAACTAAGCTGATTTATACACGAAACTTCAAACGGATAATTCGCGTTTTTTTAAGTCTAGTTCGTTTTTAAAGCGACTCGCAACCGGATGGTGTACTTGTCAAAATAAAATAAAATACTCAAATAAAAGCAAATTTGTGCCATTATTTGGCTTCTGACATTAAAAAAATATGATCAGTCCAAAAAAAGTCTCAAGAATCGTCACCGAATCTTAGTTTTTTTTAGATATTTTCCATCGTTTTTCTATAGCGTTAACTAACGGTATAGTTGTTGTTTTTGCTTCTCTACACGGGCTCTGACATAAACCGGAGCCGAATAATGTAGTATTAAGCGCTAACAGTGACGTACGTTAATTCGCTACCGTATATATAGAGAGCGTCCGTGGTAGAGGCGGTAAAGGCGTGTCAGTCCTCATTTTTCTTGTTTGTTTCCGCAATGGAGGGTCACGGGTTCGAATCCCACCAGAGCTTCTTCCTTTTTTTTTTGGAAATGCATTTTTTAACAGAATTTATTATCCTAAACTAAATCTTACCCATTTATATAATCATTTGACATATGTTTACAAATTACCATTTTTAATGCTAAATCCGGTTGCGAGCCTCTTTAAATAGTAAGGATTGTTTTTACAATTTATGGCAAAATGAAAAACAAACAGTGCAGACCCTGCTCAGAGACATCTAATATGAAACTACACTGTTTGTATAGGATATGTGTACTCTTCACATGTACACCTTTTTATAAAGGACTAGTACACATGTCCCTAGGGCACAATGGAGTAACCCTTTCATGATCAACTTATTCGGGAGAATTTTACCCTTCACCGCTTTATTGTCTGCTTCAGTATTGTTTTCTGTAAGTCACGTTTCAAAGGTAGATTTAAGGTTGTATGACTTAATAAATATCGATAAGAGTGTCAAACAGTTCGGGTCCTGATTAGACACCGCGTCTGATCAGGATCCAAACTGTTTGCACAAGCGCTTTTAAGCGTCATTGGGAGTGAAAGAGTTAACATGCTTACTTCGAGTTAATAGTACATCCTTTTTACAGTTGGGACCCAGAAAGGATGCTAAATGCCTTTGTTTATATTTCTTAGAGAAATTGCAGATTGATGAAATATTCTTTGATATTGCTGCAAATTTGCAGAGGAAAATCACAAGGAGTGCTGTAAACTCAACTAATGTTATTGATTCTTTTCACGTGACCTGCGCCGGGAGATAGATTATATATATAAAAAGCATAAGGTGTCTTATTATGAAAGTCCATGTCTTCTATCGTTTTGGAAAATACCATTGGAGACGAATTCGTCTCTTCTGGAGCCGAACTATTTGCCATTCTAGTGACATTTTCTGACATATTTAGGTAAAGTCAACACTGTGGAATAGAGGACGGTTAGAACCATACAGTGGAGATGACGTTATTCTTTTCCAATTAACAAGATTATGCTTTAACTATTCTTTCCGTAGCAAACAGTTTGGAGCCTAATCAGACGCCGGGCGGGTAACCCGACGTCTGACCAGGCTCAAAATTGTTTGCCACTCAAATTAAAATGAATCGTTGGTACATGTAAGTTAAAAATGTTGCCATTTTCTATATTTTGTTGCTTTGCGTTTCAGTTTCGTTTGTTTTTAAAAGGAAACGAATAACGTTTTCTCCACTGCACCGATATACAGTGGAGAATACGTTATTCTTTCCCGTTTAAACGCAAAGAAACGCAAACGCAAAACACTAAAATGTAGAAAATGTCAATTTTTAGATATTTCTTACAATTCATTTTTAACTGAGTGGCAAACAGTTTGGAACCTGATCAGACGTCGGGTTACCCGGCGTTTGATCTGGCTCCAAACTGTTTGCAGTGGAAATAAACGTTTTTAAACGCGTTCATTTGGAAATAATAACACTTTCTCCACTGTACATGAGTTAACCCGGTCACTGCCATTACGGGTGTAATAACTTGGGTACAGTGGAGAATGTGTTATTCTTTCCCAATAAACGCGTTTACGCTAAAACTATTATTTGCAGTGCAAACAGTTTGGAGCCAGATCAGACACCGGGTAACCCGGCGTCTGATCAGGCTCCAATCTGTTTGCCACCAAGATAAACATGAAATATCAGAATTGTCCAAACGTTGTTCTTTTCTACGTTTTAGTGCTTTGCGTTTGCGTACGTTTGCATTTAAACGGGAAAGAATAACAGATTCTCCACTGTAACACAGTCGGTGACATGCTTTTATTTATAAAATTTGGAATTTTAAGCGTTTTTGACTTAAGAAACATTGATAGTAGTGAAGAACAGTTTGGATCCTGATCAAATGTCGCGTAACGTGACGTCTGATCAGGATCCAAATTATTTGCAAATGTAAGTGTCGTTGGCCTTGGCAGTGAAATGGTTAAAGCAGCGTTAACAATGGGAATGGCTCTAGTTTGTATTTACTGTTTGTAAAAGTGTTCCATACGAATTTGAAGTGACCGTGAAGAATGAATAGAACAACATTCATAGTATCACCGTTCTGTGAGGAGCCAGTACAAACTGAGTGTACAATTACAGTTTGGTTGTGGAAAATTGTAACTCCTTTTCTGTTTGTTATCGGATTTACTGGGAACATTCTAAATCTGATTGTGCTTACTCGTAAACAGATACGAGCTTTTTCTTCAACTGTTTACATGTTGTTTTTGACAGTGTCAGACCTTACGATAGTGTCGTCTATATTGTCCAGACATTTTTTGCTGAGATTCAACATTGACATAAAGAACTTATCTAGTTTTAACTGCATTGTCCACGAGTGGGTTAGCTACACGGCAGGAGGGTTTTCGAATTGGGTTTTGGTATTGCTGACAGGTGAACGATTGCTTTGCACAATTTGGCCAGTCTGGGCAAGGCAAAAACTGACAAGGAAACAATCAATTATAGCCGCAACAACTCTTCTAGTTATCATTATAAGTTTATCCGGCCATTTGTTGTTTATGTTTGAACTCAATGTTATAGATTTATCACAATACATTTTGGCATTAAATGGAACACACAACGTATCCGACAGCGTACATGTTTGCCTGTTAAGGACGGAACAATATCATGACTATATACATTCTACTTTCAGGGTTTTGGTTTTGGTTTTGTTCAATATGTTTCCTTTAATTTTTATAACTACTGGAAATATAACCATTGCCATTACGCTGTACCTCAAAAAGAGAAACAGAAACATAAGAGTGCACCCGCAACCTGGACAACCTGCCATTCATGACAACAGGTTGCGTTTTGTTGCAAGAATACTCTTCGTTCTATGTGTATACTTTGTTTTAACTAACTTACCTTTCACAATTTTTGCTGTCATAAAAGCCAAAATGTTTTCGGATGTTACGGACATACGAACGAAAGCTAAATTGCAGCTTGTTCAATGTTTCGCATTTCTTTTTTTATGCTGTAACTATTCCTTTAACTTCCTGTTGTATGTGTTTAGTGGATCTATGTTTAGAAATGAGTTCAAGAAGGTTATGAAAGATATCAAGCAACGCATACTTCGTTTGTGCCGAAGGGAATAACCCCATCTCTGCCATAGGTGACTGTTATCGATTGTGCGAACAGTTTGGATCCTGATCAGACGCCGCGTAACGCAAAATACGAACTGCTGGACAGTCATTTCGACACTATACAATCTTACTTTGAAATGAAAGTGCATGCCACAGTATGAAATCAGACGAATGCTCAAAGGCTTAAGCGGACGCTTAATTCTTGGAAAACTGTAAAGCAGACGAAACAAGTTGGCTGTGAAAGAATTAACTCTTTCATTGCCAAAATTTATCGTCTGCGTTAACAATATCACAGCCATATTATCGTCTGCAATGGTAGTATCGTCTGCAATATTTAGTCTATTCATATTTAGGGCATTTTTGACTAAAGAAATGTCGATACGAGTTTCAAAGAGTTTGGACGCTGATCAGACGCCGCGTCAGACGCGGCGTCTGATCAGGATCCAAGCTATTTTCAAAGTCACTTTCTGGCGCCACTGGCAGTGAAATAGTTAAAGGTAAAAGGTAAATCGCTTATTTGCTCCGTTTGTGCTGATGAATCTAATGGTAAACAACCGCTTATCTTAACCAATTATCCCCTGAAAAATTCAATGGACAATTCCTATTTGAAATAATGGCTGGTCCATTTTAGACTATTATGGTTTGTTTTTTTAAAATATATTGAAAACGACAAACAGTGAAGTGCCTGATCAGAGGGCTCCTGTAGGAAGAAATGTCGATACGAGTTTCAAAGAGTTTGGACGCTGATCAGACGCCGCGTCAGACGCGGCGTCTGATCAGGATCCAAGCTATTTTCAAAGTCACTTTCTGGCGCCACTGGCAGTGAAATAGTTAAAGGTAAAAGGTAAATCGCTTATTTGCTCCGTTTGTGCTGATGAATCTAATGGTAAACAACCGCTTATCTTAACCCATTATCCCCTGAAAAATTCAATGGACAATTCCTATTTGAAATAATGGCTGGTCCATTTTAGACTATTATGGGTTTTTTTAATAATATATTGAAAACGACAAACAGTGAAGTGCCTGATCAGAGGGCTCCTGTAGGAGCCCTCTGATCAGGGACTTCACTGATTGCATAGGACAAATGTACTCCATATATGTACATTTTGGTAAAGGACACATATATGCGTCACTAGGTTTCAATGAGTTAATGAAAAGTGGATTTTATCCTGGTACAATGGAGCAAACGTTGTTCATTCCTAACATAATCATTTACTAGTAGTATAGTCCGAACATATTGACCTGACGTTGAACTTTATGCATGAATAAATTAAAGTGAGATGACGCAGTATAAATCAATAATCGACGGCCAACCGTACAGTTTCGGAAAGGTTCGGTAAATTACGTTAATATTGTTACAGTTGTGGGGTTAACACTTCACTTTGAGCAAGTTGAAAAAGTTGTTGTTGGTAAACTATTATTCCTGAGTTTTCTATTATTATCGTATCTACTAAAAAGGTCAATATGTTCGGACTATACGTGTTTGCCATTTGTATTCATGTCTAAAATGGCATAATTATGTCATACTAGTAATAATGTACATTTATCATACATGTAGTTTCATCTTTTGTGGTTTTATAACATTTTGTAAAGTTCCCATGTGGTGTATATTTAGTGTAGTCCTCATGCGCCCTGCATATTTTGCGTTTAACATATAACTACATAGCCTGTTTCTAGTATTGAATACATATGACCATTTAACGCAGTGTGAAAGTGAAGCAGAATGTACTTTAAGGCGCTTTCGACTTTACTGTCGGTCTGCTTTAAGCTGTAATCTGCATGGACATAGAAAATGTTGTTTTCTGGAACCTATTCATGGCTGTAAGATATTTGTAAAATGTTTATTCTGAATGTTGTCCTCATTTGGAGATAATGAAGATTAATACCATCATTATTAGCATTACAGATCTCAAGATTTTATCTGCATATACATATAGATACAATATATATCATTATCAACATCCAACATATTTTCATTTTGGGAAAGATGGGTCTCGGGAGTAATAAATGTCCTTCAGCGTAGACAACTTGAATACCTAAAAAGCGGGAATAACTGTGATAAATTATAATTATATAGAATATTCACAGGGTTTGTATAGTCACTGTTAAAATTCTTTATTTATAGCTAGCTAATAATTACTCTCTCCTCTGTACTGAGTTTTAAGTACTCTCTGTCATAACTACCTCTTGTTGCTAAGGCAACAAAACCGGAAATACTCCCAAATTGAAAAGATCCAACATATTTTGAATATTTTCAAATTTGTGTTTCAGTGCTACAGCTAATCTCGCATACTTGTAATTTCTAATACACGATTCTCAATAGCTCGTACGTTTTTAACTTTCTCGTATGTCAATGGTATTTGAATGATGTAAAAGTGCTTCGTTCGTTTTTAGAAATTATAAAAACATTAAATATGATGGGATGTATAACCCATGGCCCAATAGCATGCACCTAATGTTGATGACATATGGCCGCTTAAATCAGGTTTAAGGTAGAATACTCTAGCTGCATTCTACTCTAGCTTTCAACATGCTTTAACTCATTCACACATGAAAGGTTTAATGAACACTTCCAATTTCAAATTAAATAGAGTTGTTTTGACGATATGTTTTCAAAGCTTTAGGAGCCCTGATATCTGGGTCTACACAGTTTTCATACGATAGGTGTACTCTACATAGATTCACTGTTTGTAAAGGACGAGTTTACTCTTCGCTAGCGTTCAATGAGTTAAGCCATAATCTGCTAGGAGAATATTATTTAAAGTCTGTATAAATTGGAACTGTTTTCTTCAGTGGGGTAACAAATTAAATACTTAATATGGCGTATTTATGGAGTATTTGGTTAGTTACGAAAATAATATAATAGTATAGAAATGTGTACAGTGCTCTGGAAGTTTATACGTGCACTTTGTAATTTGCGGGTAAACAAGTAGCCACATAATCTAAAAGGACGCATCCACAATCAATATAATTGTAAATATAATCGTTAATAATTTATTTTGACAATTCTATTGATCGTAAATGGGTGGTAATGAAGACTTGATTACTATTGAAGAATATCAGAGAGTTCAGATAGTTACTCTGACACTGTCATTATTATTGTTGTATGTTTTGCTTCATATTGTTTTGATCAAAGTCTCATTCTTATTACAGAGCTGCCATTTCTCCGGTTTTTTCCTAAGTCTTCGGATTTTTATCCTAACAGATGGTAGCTTAAAACAGGCTGAAAGTAAAGCAGAATGCGCCTTAAGGCGCATTCTGCTTTACTTTCAACCTGTTTTAAGCAGTCATGTGTCTTCAAAACAAGAAACAGACTATGGGTTAAAGGTACGATAAGTAAAATTGCGTCTGAAAAATTGAAAATTTGAAATCTTAGGATTTTTATGATTAACTTATGGAAGCCCTGTTATTATTTTAAACTATATTTACAATGATGGTCGTGGCAGAAACAAACACAATATTGATCAATATGATAGTGCAGCACGGAAAAACATTTTAATTATATTTTATTGTATATGATATTATTAATATATTAAATTACATCATTATTATATTGAATTATTATTATACTATTAATATTTTTACATATTAAATTATATGCTTATTATTAATTTAATTTTACTGTTGATTATATTAATTTTGGACGGACCGATTCATGTTGTCAACAAGAATACCAATGATTGTTCCATACTTTGATGATAATAGTATATTAATAAGGGATTAATAAAATACTGATTGATCTTAGATCTTTTGACAGCCATCAGAGTTTTGTTTTATTCTTTATCTAAATCTCATTATGATTTACAACATATATATATATATCACAGATTTAACAGTTTTCAAAGTATATCAAGCCGTTCATTATATGAACTATAAGAGACTATCACAATTTGGCAAATAATTACTACTAACATAACATAATTATACATTATAAAATGTATACATTTCTACATTAATCTTGCAAACAAGAATATATTTTTATTAAGGAAACGCCCTTTTGCCTGTGTGCTCCTTAAAAATGCTTAAGATGAGAACATTTGATAAACCTTAGACCAAAAACGAGGCCAAACAAGCCAAACACAAAATGGTCTTAAAGAATTTGAGATAAACTGATTAATACATAATGTATACATGGTTTAAACTATGGATCAGAAACACTATAAGAAGTTATACTGACATTATTTACAAGAAAATAAATACCCACGATTAAAGCCGGTAACTAAATTTTAGCTGTAATACTCAAATGTTCCTTTAAAACAAAGCCTACGTATGTATATCTGTTAACAATGGAAAGATTTTCAGGGTCACAACACAGGAAAATGAAGACCGTTGTATACACTGCGGACGAATGTGAACAATCTGACATCAGTGTACTTACAGTTTACTTTGTGACTATTTTGAAAATTGGATCAGAGGATTAAAAGTATGGTTATTTTATAATTGAAAAGGTGTAAGTGTTTTGTTAGATGCAAGAAGAGTAGGGACTGGATTGCTTTAGGTGTTTAATACTCATCAGTTATGTGATATGTTGAAGTTTGCTCAGTGTTTTCCTGGACAGTTTTTTTTTGTAAAATCACTTGCTCAATTAGTAGCTTATTTAACTCGCTTTGACGATATCTGCTATAAGTGTGGGAGGCGTTGCGATAATTGTAGTATAGAGCCAGACCATCTTATACTAGATTGTATGGTTGTTAGGCCGCTAAGAGTAAAATTGGAAACTCGTATTTGTAGTTTGCTTGGACGACAGGATTGGGTTTTCCTTATGCTGCGTTTACACTCAGCCACGATAGCTACATGTACGATGGCCACGATTTAGAAAAAGCGTAGAGCTTCACGATTTATTATCTTTTTCTACGCTATACTACGCTTTCTTACGCGCTATGCACGTATTGTTACCTCATGCAGCGTTTTGTTGCGAACCCAACAAGATTCTGATGAGGATCAGCCACGATTTCATCACGTTCTATCAAGCTCTCTTACGGTAACCACGATACGCTATCACGTTTTATCACGTTCTAACACGATATAACGTTCTGGTAAGCTCTCCTGCGATTTATGGCAACGATTTCACCAAGAGTGTTGCGTTTTTAGCACGATTGGGGTATAAAAAGGAGGCATGGACCACCCACTCATTCTCTGGATGCTGGTGTTAAACTCTTACTACATTGGGATGACGCATCTGAAAATATTTGGTGGGAAGCTTAACCTGTAACTCGTATTAAATTTATTCTATCAAAATGTCAACTTTTATATAATTTTGAGGAAAGGAAGCAGACGACAATTTTTAGCAGACAAAATTCCAGTAGTGAAAGCGCTTGAAATACGGTTATTGTCTTGTTTAAAGGAAACTTCGGTAAGTGCCGTTGTAAAGAGGGAGTCGCTGTTGGGAGGGCCGTTGTAGAGAGGGAGCACTATATTAACTTAGTAATACATGTACAAACTTAAATAATCGCCTTTCCAAGTTAACAAAGATCCCCTACGGTTGGGCTTCACGCTGTGATGCGTTCTGTTAAGTTCTGTTAAGCTCTGTTTCGCTGTACGACGCTCTACTAAGATTCCCAAGTTCTATTACGCTCTCTCACGATATAAAAACCAATCGGCATAATCGTGCCAAAATTTTTGACCGTCAAAAAATCTGCCACGATCCTTGCGATTCTCTCGATTCTTCCACGCTCTCTCAAGATCACCACGATTCGTCCCACGGTCCGCCACGCTCACCGAGATTCCCTCAAATCGTTGGCATCGCAGCTATCGTGGCTGAGTGTAAACGCAGCATTAGTACTCTTATGCTGCGTTTACACTCAGCCACGATAGCTACGATGTCCACGATTTAGAAAAATCGCAGAGCTTCACGATTTATTATCTTTTTCTACGCTATACCACGCTTTCTTACGCTCTATGCACGTCTTGTTACCTCCTGCAGCGTTTTGTTGCGAACCCAACAAGATTCTGATGAGGATCTGCCACGATTTCATTACGTTATCTCAAGTTCTCTTACGGTAACCACGATACGCTTTCACGTTTTATCACGCTCTGTTAAGATCTAACACGATATAACGTTCTGGTAAGCTCTCCTGCGATTTATGGCAACGATTTCACCAAGAGTGTTGCGTTTTGAGCACGATCGGGGTATAAAAAGGAGGCATGGACCACCACTCATTTTCTGGATGCTGGTGTCAAACTCTGATTACATTGGGATGACGCATCTGAAAATATTTGGTGGGAAGCTTAACCTGTCATTCGTATTTATATTCATTCTATCAAAATGTCAACTTTTATGTAAATTTGAGGAAAAGAAGTAGACGACAATTTTTAGCAGACAAAATTCCAGTAGTGAAAGCGCTTGAAATACGGTTATTGCCTTGTTTAAAGGATACTTCGGTAAGTGCCGTTGTAAAGAGGGAGTCGCTGTTGGGAGGGCCGTTCTAGGGAGGGATCACTGTATTAACTTAATAATACATGTACAAACTTAAAGAATCGCCTTTCCAAGTTAAAAAAGATCCGCTACGTTTGGGCTTCACGCTGTGATGCGTTATGTACAACTCTGTTACGCTGTACGACGCTCTACTAAGATTCCGAAGTTCTATTACGCTCTTTCACGATATAAAAACCAATCGGCATAATCGTGCCAAAATTTTTGACCGTCAAAAATCTGCCACGATCCTTGCGATTCTCCCGATTCTTCCACGCTCTCTCAAGATCACCACGATTCGTCACACGGTCCGCCACGCTCACCGATATTCCCTCAAATCTTGGGCATCGCAGCTATCGTGGCTGAGTGTAAACGCAGCATTAGTACTCTTAGCAGAAAGGAATTTGTTAATACAATATTTGGGGTGTATCATCCAATTGTCGAGGCATCACTGTCCAGAGATCACTGTTATGAGGACTTAATGTCATGTTGATTTAAATTTGCACATTACATTCAACAAATGTGAATATGTAAGAACATTGTAAGTGAATGGTATGCGTGTATTATTCAGCGGAACCCTTCTAAGTCGGAAATCCAGATTGTTTAAGATTATTGTTTGTCTTGAGCGAAATAGAAGTGACACAGATCGCCGTTGTGGTAATTGTATGTCTACTTTGACCCTGCTTTGTGCAACAGGCTTCCAATTGCTCAGACTACAGTGTTGCTGACTGGTTTAGGGTGATTCCGTTGTATATTGTATGCTATATGTATCTCTATGAGCATTTACATTTACATGTATGTACATAAACTGTTATCATTTCTCTGTATGGTTTCGATCCTTGTCTTGTTATCGTATGTTAGTTTTATACAGTGGAGAAAACGTTATTCTTTCCCAATAAACGCGTTTACGCTAAAACTATTATTTCTATTGCAAACAGTTTGGAGCCAGATCAGACGCCGGGTAACCCGGCGTCTGATCAGACTCCAAACTGTTTGTCACCAAGATAAACATGAACTATCATGATTGTCCAAAAGTTGCACTTTTCTACGTTTTAGTGTTTTGCGTTTCGATTCGTTTAAACGGGAAAGAATAACGTATTCTCCACTGTAGCAACAACGATTACAGGTCAAATGACAAAGCCGACCGTAACTCTCTCTCGCCTGAAGATGGATATGTCTAGTTTCTTGCTCGATCTAGCTTAGTGTTTGTCTATTTAAGTATTTATGGTACTATTATGCATTAGATAATGACGGGTGCTGTGGTCCCTGTGTGGAGGGATCTACTAGGAACCTTCTGATCTGGATCTACACTGTTGTCATTGCCATTGGCCAAGTAAAATTACCATAGATATGTGAGTGCGTAATTGCTCTATTAGCTCTTATCCAGTCTCTACATTTCGTTCGGTAGAGGTTGGTCTACAGAGTACATAGATTTACGGTATTGTTTTCTTTTTAACCATTTAATTGATCTCTATAAGTTCGATTCGATAGAGAACTTGGCTTAAAAAAGTTCAAAAATCTATGATCGGAACATTGTACTGTCCAAACTAGCCGGACTGTGAGGCCTGGTGGTCATTTTGCAGCTAAGTTAACTCAAATAGATGTTTAATGATCCCTAGACCGCATAATCATAATTTTGGACGTTAGGTGGGAACATATTCTTAAACCCTTATCATGCTTAGCGCAAACAATTTGGACTCAGACGCCGTGTAACGCGGCCTATAATCTCCATCCAAACTGTTTGTCACTGGTATTCAACTTTTTCTACAGGCATGAAAGCTATTTGTTTTTGCTCTTAAACAGAATACAATTCAGCATGATGGGAGTTAATATGTAGCGTATCTTGTTAAGTGTAAAATTTGTATTTTGTCGTTTTCTTTTGCATAATTTATTTTTATGCGATATGTTGTTTGTTTATCCAATGCATATTTAACCATGTGCATTTCATGTCATGCTGTTTGTCTAATTGCCTATATGTGTTTGTCAAATTGTGTCATATTTCTTTCTTCGTATCTGTCATACTACTGTAATCTTCATATAATGGAGGAAATAAATATATACATATATAGGTATACTCTCCGGCCGAATGTGAACAATCTTACATCAGTGTACTAAATGTTTACTATGTAAATATTTTTGCAAATTGTATCAGAGGATTATTAAAAGTATGGTTATTATAATTAAAAATGTGTAAGTGTTTTGTTAAATGCAGGAATATTAGGGACTGGGTTGTTTTAGGAGTTTATACATCATGTTTATTTAAATGGTCATTTTGATTAAATAAAGGAAGGCGCTAATGACAGTCGACTGTCAATAGCGATTTCACGTCAAATTCGCTATTGACAGTCGACTGTCAATAGCGGTTTTACGTTAAAATCTTTATTGACAGTCGACTGTCAATAGCGATTTCACGTTAAATTCGCTAATAACAGTCGACTGTCACTAGCGAACTCAACGTGAAGTCGCTATTGACAGTTGTGTTAGTAAGTAATAACAGTTATTTGATGTGTGAACGATGCTGAGTGATGGAAAGACGTAGATTGAGACAGAGTGGCAGATACAGAGACATACATACATACAAACAGAGGGACAGACGGACGGACATAATTATATACAGACAAGACAGGACATGATGGAACGAAAGGACGGACGCACGGACGAGGTTTACCTATGTTTCCTTACACATTTGGCTAGCCACATAACAGATAATTTTGCTCTAACTTAGGAATAAAATGATCTAGAAGCTAACCACAACCTTATTCCGACAAATAGCAAGGCTAATGTCAAAAGAGACGGTCAATTTTTAATGTCACGAGAGATGAGCAGGTTTCATGTTTTTCACTTATGTGACTAGGTATTTGAGCCACACAAGTACTGGCTCGTGAGCTCGGACGGACGGACGGACGGACATACAGGTAGACAGACAAACAACATAACACTATGGAAGTCAACATTACATCTGTTCAATATTGAAGAAGGGGCGATGTCTTTATTTTTATCACCACATTATCACTGTTTTCGACAATATGACATGTTCAGTAAAGATTCATTCCGTAGTAAAGAGATCATATAAAAATTATATTGAAATATTAGTATCCAAAGAAAAATTCTTACTTACGTCTGTCAATAGCGATTTCATGTCAAAGTCGCTAATGACAGTCGACTGTCAATAGCGATTTTAACATAAAACCGCTTTTGACAGTCGACTGTCAATAGCGAATTTGACGTGAAATCGCTATTGACAGTCGACTGTCAATAGCCATTCCGTTAAATAAATTTTGGATAGATTGTTGATGACTTTGTCTTTGTTGCACCTGGATAGTAGCAAAGTAGATGTATATGATTTCCCACGCAAAGAAAGAAAAATTAGTCGAAACACACTGTACATAGACACAAAGGAGGTAGTCAAATGTTTGTTTTATAAAAGAAAGAGAAATTACCGGTATTTTTGTATTTACGATGAAGGAAGAAACAGGAACCATTTTCACGTCATGTGCGACGAAAGTTGACATTGCGTGACGTGGCGTCTGATCTGGATTGAAATTGTTAGGCACTCGTATAATTATTTCTTCAGTCAAAACTTCCAAGATTTAAATTTTACATAAAATTGCAGATGACATGGTTTACAGACATATACAGAACAGAATAGTATGGATATTTTGAGCGTAAGAGTAAAACTAAAAACAGCCAGGACCTGGGTAATAAGATGAATGGTTTGACACATAAACGGCCAGAAGAGTTTTGGAATATTCAAACAAAATTTCGATCATCCCAAGTGTGGATACTTTATCAAATGAGGAAATTTAAGAAATTACACATTTTAACACCGGGCATTATTACAGAGCTTTACAGGGAAATTAAGTGTTAACCTAATGACACGTTTACACGTCCTTACCCTTTCATGATTAAATGTATCATGAGTTTTTACCCCTTCATCGCGTACTGTCGTCTGCTTCAATATTGCTGTCTGCAATATCATTTCAAAGTTAAAAATAAGGCAGTATAAATGACGTAACTTTAAAACAAGTGACAAACACTTTTGATCCTGATAAAAACTGTTTGCAAATGCGCTTTATGACGTCATTGAGAGTGAAAGGGAATGTTACGTCGCGTAACGCAATATCTGATCAGGATCCAATCTATTTGACACACGTTTCATAATATCGCCAGTCGAACTGTCTTAAATCTAACTAAGCAGTTTGGATACAGTTGAGACTCCGACGCGTGGCGTCTCATTAGAATCCAAACTGGTTGCTCAGATAGTATCCTTTCACGCTAGCGGCGAAACTATGATTACCTTTGCAAGCAGTTTGGATACAGTTGAGACTCCGACGCGTGGCGTCACATTAGGACCCACATTGTTTGACATTCTGACCTTAGTTTAAAAAGAGATTTTTGAAAGATTCTATACCGGTATGTCGAACAACAATAGACGACGATTGCCGCAGACGACAATTTTATTTAGCGTACAAAGATGTTTGATTTGTATGTTAACGTCCGTTTCCGCAATCTATGGGCTAATTGGACGCCCCAAAGAGAGGGGAGCGGGTACAGAAAACCCGGGCACGATACCCTACTCTGACAGAGTATCAAAATCGTTTGCCGCTCAGATTAAAATCAATTGTCAGAAAATTCAAAAACGTTTACTACAATTTAGTACATTCGTTTCGTTTACGGTTACAGTAAAAAATAACGTCTTCTGCACTGTAAACAGTGAGGAGTTCAGTAAAGCTATCGATGGCCATCGATTGCGAGATGGCTACCGGTCTGAAATACAGTGGAGAAAACGTAATTCTTTCGTTCGAACGCAAACGCATTGCAATGAAATATAGAAAATGACAACATTTGATAATTCAGACTACCAGTTTTAATCTGAGTGGCAAACAGTTTGGAGCCTGATCAGACGCCGGGTTACCCGGCGTCTGATCTGGGTCTAAACTGTTTGCAATGAAAATAATAACCGGGGTTATTTGGAAAGAAAACGATTTCTCTACTGTACTCCACACGCTTCACACGGGGCACAAACTGCTAACCTAAACAGCAAACAGTGGTAATTGAACGCGCTACAGTATACATGTATATTGTGAACATACTTTTTCCCCCGTTAAAACAAAACGTAACGAAAACAAATTGCAAACAAATGTGGAAAATGACAGTGTTTTGAAACTATTGATGATTTATTTTAACCTGAATTGACAACAGCTTAAAAATATTCGGAAACTCCCAATGGTATTGAGCAACGAAAGTTCACGGAAAGCGATGACTGTCAGGTCAAACCTTATGTATAATACCAGACCTGCGTTCATTACCACGAACTCTACAGAACCTCTCGCCACGGTCCGCTCGCCGCAAGGCGCACAAAGGAGGAATTGCCATGGGTAACGACAAAAGTACGTAATGTTGAAGGCACGTGAACCTGTGGGCGCCCTGGGGCGAGCGGACCGTGGCGAGTGGTTCTGTTGAGTTCGCGGTAATGAACGCAGGGCTGGTTATAGTCACAATACTTTAAGTCCGAATAACCGTTAAGTCAACTTTAAATTCACTCCCCTGCTCATTCATTGAGCTATCTTGCCTACAATATTGAGCACTGCTAATACAAGACGTGAACAGTCATTTCCACGAGGAATAGGAAAAGGTGTGAAAAGGTGGAAAGGGTTATAGCGGCTCACCGACAATCAATATAATTAAGAAATAATAATAGTAGTTTATATCTTTATTTGAGTCTCATCATGATTTCAACATATAATACATACCACATAATTTCCATTTACACAAAATCATGCCATTCATAAAAGAATTATAAGAGACTATATGTTTGATATAATTATCAGAATCCATTTTATAAACTATATTCTTTAAAAGCCATATGATACAGCTTTTATTTACATATTCTAAGATATATACAGCCTCTATCAATAATACGACCTAAACAGAGTATTATATTAAAAGCACACTAAGAAGGATAAAAAGTTTCAAGGAAATAAAAACAAATAAACAAACGGACTAAAAGGACATTTGAATAAATACATTCAAGAAACAGGTTTATCCCATATAAGATATGAGATAAAAAAAATATTGATAGAGACTGCATACATAAAGTAAAACAAAACAAAAAACGGCGTATGAATTAAACCGTACAGTATTGACATCATTGTACAATGACCATAAAACAAGGTGTGTGAAGTTTGCACGACATTCGACAATTCGACATTCGACCTTTCACAAATGAAAGGTCGAACAGCTGTCGAATTTCGACTTTCGACAATTAAGCTTTCACATAATGTAACAAATTTTGCCGATCGACAAGTCAGCTTTGCCATAATGTCGAAGTATTGTCGAAATTCGACGATCGACATTCAACATTTTTAAAACACATTACTTTGTCGAACTGATGTTGAATTTCGACGTTCGACACTTATACAAAGTCGGGAAATTGTCGAACTAGGGTCGAATTTCGACGTTCGACGTTCGACAAACTGCAAATAAGAGAAAAAGTAAAATATTGTCGAAATTCGACGTTCGACTTTCAACATTTCTTAAATACATTACTATGTCGAACTCATGTCGAATTTCGACGTTCGACACTTATACAAAGTCGGGAAATTGTCGAACTAGGGTCGAATTTCGACGTTCGACAAACTGCAAGTAAGGGGAAATGTCGAAATATTGTCGAAATTCGACGTTCGACATTCAATATTTCTTAAACACATTACTTTGTGGGACTGATGTCGAATTTCGACGTTCGACAGTTATACAAAGTCGGGAAATTGTCGAACTTGGGTCGAATTTCGACGTTCGACAAATTGCAAGTAAGGGAAAAGTCGAAATATTGTCGAAATTCGACGTTCGACATTCAAAATTTCTTAAGAACATTTCATTGTCGAACTCATGTCGAATTTCGACGTTCGACACTTATACAAAGTCGGAAAATTGTCGACCTAGGGTCCAATTTCGACGTTCGACAACTTGCAAGTAAGGTAAAAAGTCGAAATATTGTCGGAATTCGACTTTCGACATTCAATATTTCTTAAACACATTCCCTCTGATGAATTGATGTCGAATTTCGACGTTCGATTTGCCGGACCCGAGAAAAGTCGAAATATTGTCGAAATTCGACGTTCTTCTTTCAACAATTCTTAAACACATTCACTATGTCGACCTAATGTCTACTTTCGACGTTCGACAAAGGCCTGGCAGGGAAAAAGTCGAAATATTGTCCAAATTCGACGTTCGACTTTCAACATATCTTAAACACATTTACTTTATCGAATTTATGTCGAATTTCGACTTTCGACAATTTGCTGGGCAAGGAAAAAATCAAAATATTGTCGAATTTCGACATTCGACATTTCAACCAAGCCGGTAAAGTGTCGAATTTATGTCGAATTTCGACGTTCGACATTCAACATTTCTATAACATATTCAGTAAGTCGAACTTATGTCGAATTTCGACGTTCGACAATTTGCCATGCCGGGAAAAGTCGAACTATTGTCGAAATTCGACCTTCGATTTTCAACATATCTTAAACACATTCACTTTATCGAATTTATGTCGAATTTCGACGTTCGACAATTTGCCGGGCCAGGAAAAAATCAAAATTTTGTCGAATTTCGACATTCGACATTTCAACCAAGCCGGTAAAGTGTCGAATTTATGTCGAAATTCGACATTCGACAAATTGCCAGACAGGGAAATAGTCGAAATATTGTCGAATTTCGACGTTCGACATTGTCCTTTTACCACATGTCGAAAATGTGTCGAAATTCGACGTTCGACTTTCAACATATCTTAAACACATGCACTATGTGCAGTTTATGTCGAATTTCGACATTCGACAATTTTCCGGGCCTGGCAAAATCGAAATATTGTCGAATTTCGACATTCGACATTTCAACAAAGACGTTAAAGTGTCGAATTCATGTTGAATTTCGACATTCGACTAATTGCCAGACAGGAAATTGGTCGGATATTGTTGAATTTTGACGTTCGACATTGTCCTTTTACCAAAATGTCAAAACATTGTAGAAATTCAACGTTCGACCATTTACCGGGCTGCAAAAGACGACATATTGTCGTAATTCGACGTTCGACTTTCAACATTTCTGAAGCACATTCACTATGTAGAACTTATGTCGAATTTCGACGTTCGACAATTTGCCGGGCCGGGAAAAATTCGAAATATTGTCGAAATTCAACGTTCGACATTCAACATTTCTATAACATATTCAGTAAGTCGAACTTATGTCGAATTTCGACGTTCGACAATTTGCCATGCCGGGAAAAGTCGAACTATTGTAGAAATTCGACACTCGAAATTTCTCAAACATAACATTTAGAAATATTGTCGAAATCAGAAGTCGACTCTCTTAAAACACCACAGTCATGTGCGGATTGGATAGTTAAAACATCTGTGAAAATCCTACAGTCAAACCTGTGTCCATCGGTTCTCAAAGAGAAGTGCATTTATAAAGACAATAATGGACATGTGTGTATTTTGGTGCAGGACAAAAGAAATGCAGAACGCTGTCTTAAGGTCTATCTGTATCACTTTTGCTCTGCATTAAACAGTCACGTGTTTAATAAAGTGCATGTTTTGTGTCTGTCCGACTTACAAAGTTATAACTGTATGAAGTGTGTATTGATAAATGAAGTTATTAGGTTTGCATGCAGTTTCAACCCCGCAGGTTGAAAGTAAAGCAGAATGTGCTCAATATAGTCTGCTTCTAGTTTTGAACACACTTGGCCACTTAAAGCAAGTTGAAAGTAAAGCAGAATGTGCATAAAGGCGCATTCTGCTTTTCTTTCAGCCTGCTTTAATCTACCATCTGCTAGGATAAAACATCTTACGTTGCATATTCATGAAAACGGATTTAACCCATTACCCCATAAACACGCACTCGTTCAAATTTTAATTTTAAACAGTGATGAATATGATCATATGTATTGTAAGAAATATTTTCTATATTCTAGCAGATGGTAGCTTAAAGCAGACTGCTTTATTGTCCACCAACTTTAAATGGCTCTATTTTCAAAACTAGAATCAGGCTATGGGGTTATGGGTTAAAACCCTTTAATCACGTGCGGTTGTGTTCAAAGACATCTTTGAAAAACAATATACCACACCATTTACAGTCCTGACCTTGATTGTCAATAAAAGCCGATCATTTCAAAACCGTTTCGCAGCTCCGTAGCACTTAGAAATTAAGAAAAATCCGGATATTATGGCAGCCCTGACAGTTGATAATTTCAAGAAGTACAGCTCCAAACTCGCACAATGTCGGTGTGCTGCTGTAAATGACATTTTACCAAAGTCTGCACTGATAATTGATTGTATGAATATTGTAGGACTTTCCAAACGTTTTGTAATGGGAAATTAAACCGAACAGTCGTTGTGTGGCAAATACATCATCTGGACCGGGTATGTTGCTATTTGTAGTGGGAATTGACTGAAATGTTTACAATAATTTTTTTCAATATTCCAGATAGGGAATTAAATTAATATTAATATATATACTGCTCTTTTCTAATATTTCGACCTCTAAGGGCCTTTTTCAAAGAAAATCACGTCAAAACACACGTCACATTTTTGTTACATGCATTCAGCCATAAAATCAAAGAGAATAATGTTAACAACATTGTTTGTTATTGCCGCTGTCATGACGTCGTTATGACGTCATCTTCATGACGTCATGTGTGCAATGGCGTCATGCATGCATTAGCGCATTATCCTCCTTGACATTACAGCCAAATGGTCTGTATGTTCTCAGCTTCCAAATCCAATCGGTTTCATAGATCTGTCTTTCAATTCTACTTCCATTAAACATTGTCTTCAAAATGACAAACCTAACATCTTCACTACTATGTCCTCCGACTCCAAAATGCCTATTAATTGGCTTCTCTCTCTCATGCCTTATATCACTCAAATGTTCTTTCATTCTCTCTCTGATTTCTCTCTCAGTCTCGCCTACATACACCATCCTATCACATTTACTACATCTTATTCCATACACGACATTTCTCTCCCTACAGTTAATATTAGTACACACCTTGAAAATTGATTGTTCATATGTGTCTTTAACACTTGACATTTCAAGAATACTACAAGTAGCACATTCTTGTGAACAAACCACATTGTTAGGTTTAACAATGCGGTTAGTCTTAGAATGTACCAGTGTGTCACAGAGATTTTTATCACGCCTGAATGCTACAATTGGTAATTCCTGAAATACATCTTTCAGCCTCTCAGATTTGTGTAAAACTTTTGAGTGCTTTTTTACAATGTCGTGTATGTTTGGCAGTAGGTTTGAATAAGTCAAAACTAAAGGAACCCTATTCAATTTCCTATTATCTGATTGTTTCTTGAGAAGAGTATCTGATCTATTAAGCTTATCAACCCGTACTAATTGACTTTCTATCATCCTACCGCTATACCCTCTCCTTCTCAACTGACCCTTAAGTTTACTTCTTTCCCTAATGTAGTCTGACTCTCTTTCACATATACGTTTAATTCTTAAACCCAAACCATACGCTATGCCTTTCTTTGTATTGGGAGGGTGACAAGAAGAATTATTAAGGTACAGTTGTTTATCTGTAGGCTTAACATAAAGATTTGTATATATCTGACCATTGTCCATCTTCACTAAAGTGTCCAAAAACTCTATTTTATCCAAACCATATCTAAGTTCTATCTTGATATTTTGGTGGATACTGTTTGCATGTTTGGTAAAATCTTCTAATTCTTGCACTGTACCATTCCAAATCCCAAAACCGTCATCTATGAATCGTTTATAAAACAATGGCACTTTTTTGTGTGAAATGTTTAATTGTTACAGCTGACACATTCCTACAACAGACAAAAAGGGAAGACACTTAACATAATCGTAAACTAAATTTCTGCAAGGGACATTTTAAGAATTATCTTGGTGACTAGTTATGCAGGGTTGCTATAACGTGATCATGAAAATTCCTAAGATTTCCCAATGTTTCTATTTTTCAAACGCGATTTTACGCTATAGTCAGTATCTAAACACAAGGAAACTTAAAACCGATATTGAAAGTAAAGCAGAATGCGCATTTAGGCGCCTTTTGCTTTACTTCCAGTCTGTTTAAAACTACCATCTGCTAGGATACAAATCAGAAGATTTCGGAAGAAATCCGGAGAAATGGCAGCCCTGATTTAAGTGAACAGCGACTAAGATCTTTCAGGAATGTTAGAAATGCACAATTATATATATTACATCCTTCTCATACAAAACTGTATACTTATGGCATCAATGAAAATATATCGACAAGCTCAGCGGCCTCAGCCGCAATTAACTTTTAAAAAGATATTACCTTCTGATCCAATCTACGAAGGATTCATTATTTGTTTTCCTTATAAATTGACCTCTGCTACTTTGCATATTCGAATTATTATGCAGAAACACTTTCTGTGGGTCACTTTGCCATGTGGTCATCTAAATTCTGAATAACAGATTAGAATCAATACATGAAGTTGACCTTTCATTATACTCGTATTTTACAAAATACTTATATTGTGGTCTTTGATTTTACTTTATCACTTTGCCTGCGAATATACTTTGCCTATGTTACATGTCCGATTTCTAGGCATTGCTGATTATAATGTCAAGGAGGTACTGACTTATACATGTATGTCTTTGAATTACAAGTATTGCTTATGTGTAACTTATTGTAAGCTGGATACTGATGGATCAGTACTATGCAAACAATGTAGCCCCAGCTCAGATACCTCATATAAGAGCATTCTGATCAGTGGCTGCACTGTTTGTCATAGCATTCCTAAGCTTTAATAAGAACTGAAAAGTTCTACGATGTTCAAAGGTAGATGGTGTTTCATAATATAATTGAAATACAATGGATTAACGTCATTTAAAAGTATTATCTGCAGTGCCCTTAAAGACAGATATAGCAATATTCGAAATGGGGAATTAAATTAGTTTAAAATTATAACAATGCTCTTTTCTGATAGTTCGACCTCTAAATGCCTTTTTCAAAGAAAATATTGTCGAAATATTGGAATAGAGTAATGCTATGATTTTGCAGTGCCTTTTATGTTAACCATTTACTCCCTAGATATGCCGTTTAACTCTGTTAACTAATTCCTCCTAATGAAGAAAATTGGTACAATTCACACAGTCATGAATATGTATCATAAGAAATAATTCTATGTTCTAGCAGATGATAGCTTAAAGCAAGCTTAAAGTAAAGCAGCATGTATCATAAGGGGCAATCTGCTTTACTTTCAACCTTCTTTCCGTAGTCACTAGTCTTCACAAATAGAAATTGGCTATGGAGTAAATGGTAAATGGCTCTTCTTTCACTGGTCCTTTCTTTATTAAGGTTTTAGAGCCATAATAGAAAACATCGAACATCGGTATGTACATGAAGCTTCAATGTTCGTGTAGTAAGATTGTGCCGGGCATATTACAGAATATGCGGAAACGGTGTTCAGGTTTTCGCATTATGAATCTATAACCTTAAAACATTGTTTGCTCGGTTTGTCGCAATAATAAAAAAAAGTTAACATTATCTAAATTTTCTTATTTTATAAAGCCAATTTTAAACAAGAGTCGTATACGGCCCTAAATCGCTCACCTGGAACCGTTGACGTAAATATCTTGAAAAGCTGAGAATTTTGACAATATGACAGTGCCTATTGCTGACTAGATGATGCTGTGTACCAAATACCTAAGCTCAGGGTACGTACTGTGGTGACTATTATGACAAGAAGATTTTTTGCAGGTTTCATTGAAAAAAATATGTTTAGCTCCTGTGACCTAGATATGCAATGGGCCGCTTGAATATATTGGTAAAGTGCTTCTAGAACTTTCACCATGCCAAGTATCAAAAACTCTGGTCATATTAGTTTCAGAGGTGTTTGAAGGTTCACTATATAACTATAGTACACCTTACCTACGTACGCTCCTTCTTTATCTTTGTACGAGCTAGCGATCACTATTATACGATAGTGCTCACTGCTAAGCGCGGTTGCGTCATGAATATGATGACTGCGCTATGAAATTTGAAATAACTGCTTTAGGAAGTGTTAACGTGACTTTAGCAAATATTAGCCTTTTTGATATTATGTATTACTTATAACTTAAAGGTGAAGTGTAGATCTATTTTGAAATTTATCTATGATAAATCTAAGACTCATAGAGATTAGTTGTGACTATAAGACTTGATCTGTTTAAGTCTTATAAACGTTAACATTTACAAAATCTTAACTTTGATTGTTTGCGATTTAATCAAAGATCATACACTAGATTTTAAAATTCAATTTTACATCATTAGTTTCATAATATGGAAAGTGTAGATTTAAGTATACACAAGGAAGCTTACTGGTTACTACCGATGCAAAATTTTATTAAAGGGAGGTAATCAATGAACATTACGTAACTCGAAAATACACGCCCGGCTTCCACAAATCTTTAGATTTACTATTGAGTTCCAATGGCAGATTTGCGGGTCTGTCGAACACGAAAATTCGAGAAAAAAGGGTTTAATGAGGACGATGGAAATATAAAAATTCCAGTGCTTAGATCTTAATAATTTCAAGATGCTCCCCCGACCATGGGTAAGATCTCTAAGAGAGTACCCCGGGAAAGAGACGTAAAAACGAATAAAGCAAAGAAGTAGAATCTAGAATCAATAAATTTGCTGGAAAACTTCGTAACATTCAGCAAATCGTCTCTTTAACTTTTACTCAGAAATTAGAAAACGAAATGGAGAAACGTATACGAAATGAGCTGGATAATCATATTATGCGTCAAAACAGGTTTTACTAGATCCATATAAACACGTTGCGAGGTTGATAGATCAAGTTTACTGTAGATAAAGACTTTTATTAAATTTCAAACAAAGCTTAGTATAGATGTTAGATCTATATAGATTCTATATTTGGTTTAGAAAGATGAAATAGAGGTAATTTTATTATTGATTTTGATAAAATTTCCACTATAAAAATTGTTCCCGATACTTTTGTAAGTACGATCACCGATATAAAGTAATTCAAAGGGAGATACTCTCGAGACAACCATTAGAATTTTACGTTCGATAACTGTTTTGATCCAAATTAGAATTGCGGTATACTATAAGAAATAGTACAGCCCACTCGGGCCTCCTTGCATTATAGTGACCTCACAGCCAGCCCCCAAAAAGTTTACGGCCCTCAGCCTTGGCTTCGGACCGTAAGCTATTGTGGGGCTGACTGGTCGGTCACTATAATGCAAGAAGGCCCTCAGCGGGCTGTACTATTTCTTATCTTTGTAATTTTGTGACTCCCGGGTGGGCTCATTTTTTACCCATGGGAAAAAAATTGAACATTCTTTACTAGTGAGGGCGCCAACTCTCAAAATACCCTTAAATAATAATGATTTGCAAGTGGAGATACAGAAAATTTCTAATGGTATATTTGAATAGTATAGACCTTGCCAAGTTTGTAAACGGTGGGTGCCAAGGCTGAAAGTGGTCAGGGACATTTTAACAAGGGCGATAACTCTGACCTTGAATTATTCAATTTTCGCCACAATTATATTGCACTTAACACTACATGTATATTTCCTTAACAACCATATTTGTTGTGTGAGTACTTCATGGGATGGCGGAGTGTCACGTACTTAATTTAGGGCACTGTGACCATGACCTTGAAATTTGATCTCATTTTTAATAAAACGTTTGTCCGGCGCATATCTTCTGTACCGTATTAGCTAGGAATAGCTAATTTGGTGAGTAAGAACATCATTGGAAGGCGGAGTGTCGCGTACTACTTAAAGGTCACTGTGACCTTGACCTTTACCTTTGACCTCAATTGTAAAATGTGTGTATGCGTGTATGTATGTAACTCACCTTGTCCTGAGTATATTTCCATTACCACATCAGATAGGAATAGCAAATTTGTTGTGTGAGTACACTTTGGGTAGGCGGAGTGTCATGTAATACTTTTCATTACTGTGACCTTAACCTTGAATTTTGACCTCAATTCTTTTCAAAAAGCTTGTCGGGGGCATATCTGGTGTACCGTATTAGCAAGGAATAGCAAATTTGGTGTGTTAAACAAAATTTCTAATCGGTCACTTTTTAAAGCTACATATGTCTTTAAGGGTGTATCCAACCCATAAGCGATTTTTCAAAGTATTAAACTTTTTTTCTATCATTGTTTTTTTGGAAGAGCTATTTATGATGAATAAAAAAATGAAAAAAATATATATGGTGGTGTCCTTTTTTTTGAGCTACAGCGATTTGAGAAAGGTATGTCAAATTTGGGATTTTGTTTTCAAATTTTACCCATTCAGAGTACAAGCTTCAGTAAAATCAAAACAAAACAAAAATAGTAATTTGGGTTTTCTTTATTTATTTCATGTCTATGGTGGTATTTTCACATATATAAACCAAATTTAGACAAAGCAGGCACCAGGTTTGAACAATATGGATCCTTGAATATAAAAAATATGCTTTATATCCTTTCCACGCCCATAACGTATTAAAACGTTTTGACGGTTTATGGCACATTTTGGCTTCCGTAGATTGAAAAGTTTTGATTCGCACATCGCGTTGGAAGACTTTTCTGAAAAGCCAGGTTCGGCTCTTCCTATTTCTAGAATATCAATGGTCTCCTGCAAAATGTGACACTTTCAGGCAGCATCGAAAATGGATCCAGACACAAATTTGCAAGACTGGAAAAATGCGAATGCCAGAGGGGCCGAAACGGTCCATCTTTCTACTTTCGGTTTAAAATGTACCCGACCTTTTTGTCAAAACCCGTTATAAAAGCACTCATGCTGGAATTCAGTAACACTGACATGTCAACACAAAGCTCACAAAGCTCAAACTGAGCTCAAACTGAGCTCAAGATCCTTTTTTTTTTCTTTTTTTTTTAAGTCGTTTGGGTATTGCGTGAACGCGGTTTAAATATAGCGCTTCTAGAAATAGATTGTCACTTTCGGTTTTGTGTTGACACGTCAGAGTAGTTTTGAGATGTCAGAGTGTAGTGTTTATTCAGAAAATGAGCTCAAAACTAGTCCGGTATTGTCTGTGTTATGTGTACAAAATCGGTCAGGCTTGCTAAGGATATAGGACATGATTTTATTAGAGTTTTTATTTTATGATAAAAAGTAAAAAAGTTTGAAATTAAATAGTTCTAGTATTAAACTTTTTCTTATATTCTACCAGATGAAAGCCCATGCTAAGGCAGTTCAAAATATGAAAAGAAATTGAAAGGTCAGTGGTGAAAATTTTGAGTTATTAAAGTAAAAAGAGTTATCTCCCCTTACAAAATTTACAAAAAAGTACCATATCAATGATATTTAGAGCTTTATAAATTTCACATTTGGTGGCTTTCTTTTCTTAAATTTGTTTTTGTATGAAGAAATACTACCATAGATAGGACATGAATAACACAAAACCAAATTATCATATTTGTTTTAATCCAAAATGGATTTTATTGAAGCGGGCTGTTTGAAAAGGACAAAATAAGAGGAAATGGGTGGGGTAAATTTTATATGCTCGTAGAGAAAACTGTTGTTCACCAAAATGTACACGTTTTCTATTTTTTCATTCATCTTAAATAGCTCTTCAGTACAAAACCATCGTAGAGTGTTTTCATATACTTTTAAAATTTCCCAAATGCATGACATTGATACACCCTTAAATACTAAAGTCACATTTATGATATTTTACACACAATATGATTGGTTCTTAGCACTCCTTATTTTTTGGATCTATACACGTTGCCCTACTTTGTGAACGTCAGAACAACCACATGACTTGTTTGGCCTTATTTGCGCGGGTAAGGTATTGAAGAAAGTCTATGCCCGCAAGATCTCCAATGACTGCCAAGCCCGAAAAACACCTAAAATGGTGAGAACAACACATGAAGAGAGCGACAGAGACGTCGGCATGCTGCACGCTGGTGTATCCTTACGGCAAATAAGATTCAACCACCAAGGAATTCCGGAAGTGGAAACAAAACAAGACTAATTTCTGTGTATTCAATATTAGAAAATGTTTCCGTCCATTTGCATGTGGCTAGCAATCTATAAACCGGTTACTTTCGACCATTTAGGCTATAATTTGGCAAACTGATGTCACCGAATTAGAGCAGACCGCCCGAGGAAACCAAAACGGCGGGTAACAACAACCCTAAGCCCGAAACATTGTAGTGATGCACCTGAGAAACATATTTCTTCCCGTTGCTAAGACGGCAAGACAGCTTAATGGTTAACATGGCCGTAACGTCACACCCAAAAAACGGTACGTTAACGGCTGCAATAGGTTGACAATCGCTGCTGACGGCCACTTAAGGATGAAGTCATCACCAGACAGCTTTGACCCGACGATACAGATAAGCTTAACCCCACAGAGCGCTTTTTCGACATTCTCAAGAAACGCGTTCGTACTTTACCTCAGCCAACATAGTTTGACGCATTGGGGCGTGACGTCATCAATGTGTGAGAACGTTAGGTCATCAATACTTTTGCTGAATTCTTCTCGTCTATGTGAAGTAAATAAGAAACTGTTATTGCATCTGACGGGGGCAATACACATTGCTAACATTCGGCCTAAGATCTGTGTAACACTCCTGTGCCTTTCAAAATCTGGAGTGCCTCCAGAGAAGTTGTTGTTAAAGCTTAGAAGGAAAGGTGATAGCCGCCAAATTGTGATAGTCTGTTTCAAAATTGATTACATTGACATTGTAACACAAAAACATGGTTTATAATTTCTTTATATTTCTTTTTCTGAATGAAATTTAAGGTGACCGATTAGAAATTTTGTTGAGTATGAGATGGCGGGATTTTCAGTACTACTTTAAGGTCACTGTGACTTTGACCTTGACATTTAACCTATATTCCAAAATGTGTGTATGTACATATGTATTTAACTTATTTTGTCCGGAGTATATTGCTTTTACCACGAAACTTCACACACATATTCACAGAAATCACCCCTTTTAAAATGCCATCGTAAGTATAAATAGAACTGAGCGAGGGTATTTGCATCGTCTGCGATGTCTCGTTTGTTTGAGCAAACTCCCCTTTGTTTAAGTTTAATATGTAAATTGCCAAATATCATATAAACATTTTGACAGATCTACTCAAAACCTTCTAAATAATTTTAGTGTACCGTAACGCCGGTTAAATCATAATTACTCCGAGTTTGTATGATTTAATTCAACTGAATTACGTTAGGATTTACTGCCGTTTTCGTATTATTTTCAAAATATGGTCACGCAGATGGACCTTGTGAGTTGGTTACAAGGCAAAACAGTAGCATATGTATCAGAGTAGTTGAGTATTAAATATCTTTTCAAAAGTTGACGTCTTCTAAAAGTTATCACTATTGATATCAAGCTACACAATTATTGTTAATATCGTTCATGCCTGCACATGTACATGTATCTTATATCCATGTCGCTCACATGTAATTTGTAGGCTAGTGTACCTTTCTTGTTACTATGGTGTTCATTCAGGTACATGATCTTCAAAGGCATCTTCTAGAGTTATCACATTCAAATGGATGAAATTATAATGTTTTTGTAACCCAGGACGCTATTTATTGGACATATATGTCTAGTTTTGTTTTTCAAACGCCTTTATCCTTATACATGCATTGGGTTATTTTCTGAGGTACACACTCGTTGATCGACATAATTTAATATGTACATGATGCGTAATCATTTCTCTGCGCCATATGGCCCTTTGATGTATTGCGATGCCATGAAACCAAATCAATAAATCAATTACGAAGCTAGCACGTTTGGCGTTTAAAAATGTTCCCATTGATTTTAAGACCCATGAAATCAGCCTTTTGGTTTCTTTTCGCGTATTTCCATATGGCGGAGGTGGAATGGCAGGTTTATAAAATACTAGAAATAGTGTCATATGAAGACTCATGGCATTTGAGAATTAACCGCTTCTATATAAAGACTAAAATCAGCTGTGTGACAAGAATTAACAACTTGAAGAATCAGAATATTCAGTTTAAGGCAGAAATCTACATGTGGCTCTAGAGGGCACATGTTTAATCCACACGTCAGATGACAATTTGTCTGTAGCATTTTGGCATAATAAAAATAAAATATATGTTTCTTGCTTAGGAATGTACAGAATAGGTACTGAATCCTGATTCACGCATTTTAATTTGCATATGTAATGGCTGCCAATTAAGGGATGAGCTCTGCCACTATTCGAGATATCGAGTGCTAGTGTCCCCTTCTACAGTCTAGCCCATCTCCTGACACTCGTTGCAGCGTATAATTATGTTCAGTAGACATTGCCCAAGTGTAGCAAGGGTGGAGACCTTACCGTGTTCTGTCTGCGGATATTGCCATTGAAGTTTCTTTTCAAACATGAAGACGGGCTGGTCGACTACCATAACTGGTGACTGACCTTGATTTATGTTGTTATATGGCGTTATGGAGGACTTAAATTCCTAGACAAACTATTGAATAACTGTTAGATGACTCAATGAACTGAGACAACATGTATGGAATGGGTTGTTGATTTTTTATGTGATACTGGCAAAGTAAACGGTCCATAAAGGACCCATTTTAACACCAAGATTTGTACACGTTTTGAAAACAGCATGTACCCTTCTCTTATCTGGAGCATTGCCACATGAAAGATTATGCTGGCTGTATGTCCTCAATGCATGATCATGAACAGCCATATTACCATAAAGATAATTTAAAAACAAATCTGTTAGTTCACTTTGTTATTTTAACATGAGGTTATGTAACAATAATATATATAGTAGCAATTGATTAGAATTAAATAATTTGACCTATCCAACACCGTCTAAATGTAATTTTAACATCAGCAATGAATTAATTGACCTCAAATTAATTAAAATCAATGTGTCACACCTAGTTCCAAGACAAAAATATTTTCCGATATTTTCAAAATGGCCGACAAAATGACCAACGGCAGACATCTTGGATTTTTATATGTTTTAATTTTCATTTTTCCGATGGTTTTATGCAATTCCCATACACAAAAGGAAAACTTAGCATCATGATTTGAAGAGAAATTCACGTATCATTTCTACTAGTAAGTTTATATAGTGGGAAATAAGAAGCTGGAATTCAGTATTCAAGGGCTGATAATCAATACTAATTTTCCGAGTTATCCGGCGGCCGTTTAACATCAAACAAGTTCCATTCTGTAGAGAATACTTGCACATTTAACATGATATAGGTCTCATTAATTGCGGCTTTTTGGGACCTAGGGTCCAGTCAGCCCTGAAACTAGTTGGCATGATTTCCGTTTATAAGAATTAGCATTGAACGTTGGTGGGTGGAGTAAGTAAAATGACTGTAGAAAAAATTCTGACCACTTTTGAAAATTGGCATCCGCATAAAATCTTCATAAAAATGCATTACGAATTCGGCAATATAACTGAAAATTTTCTGCATCACCACTTGCAAAAAAATAATTCCACTGGCCTGGGCGCCCTTACTATACAGAGGATCAGTAGATGATGCTTTGCGCCAAATATCTAAGCTCAGAGTGTTTTGGTTTAAGAAAAGAAGTTACACAGCAGGTTAGACAAGTATAAGATTAACAATGTAGACCTAGATAAATATAGTTCCGTAGAAGACCTTTTGGATTCAAACCGTTTTTCTTATAAATGTACAGGTTATACATCTACATACAATTACAAAATAATAGTGCGTGGTACAATAATTCATACATGTCAAATACATGTAGTAAACAGTGTATAACTAGATCAAAGGGCTCTTCTATAGGCACATTATTGCGCCCATGCGTATACAGAATAAATCGCACGACTCCCGAAGACTTTTCCGCACTATCTGCCGTTAAATTGTCGAAATTTGAAATTTGATAATTTTTCCACATTTCCCCGACTTTAAAGAAATGTTGAATGTTTGACACTTTGTGAAAGGACAATGTCGAACGTCGAAATTCGACAATATTTCGACTATTTCCCTGCCTGGCAATTTCTCGCAAGTCGAAATTCGACAATAATTCGACATTTTCCCCGCCAGGTCACTTGTAAAACGTCAAAATTCGACATAAGTTCGACATATTGAATGTGGTAAAGAAATGTTGATTGTCAAATATCGAATTTCGACAATATTTCGACTTTTTCGGAGCTCGCCAAATTATTGAACGTCTAAATTCTACACAAGTTCGACATAGTGAATGTTTTTAAGTAGTGTTGAAAGTCGAACATCGAATTTCGTAAAATTTTCGACATTTTGGTAAAAGGACAATGTCGAACGTCGAAATTCGACCCTAGTTCGACAATTTCCCGACTTTGTATATGTGTCGAATGTCGAAATTCGACAGTATTTCGACATTTTCCAGGCCGGCCACTTGTCGAACGTCGAAATTCGACACTAGTTCGAACTAATGTCGACTTTTGATAAATGTCATATGTCGAATTTCGACAATATGTCGACATATTCCAGGGCCGGCCACATGTCGAACGTCGAAATTCGACATGCGTTCGACATAGTAATGTGTTTAAGAAATTTTGAAAGTCGAACGTCGAATTTCGACAATATTTCGACCTTCCACGGGTCCGGCAAATTGTCGAACGTCGAAATTCGACATTAGTTCAACATAGTGATTGTGTTTAAGAAATATTGAATGTCGAACGTCGAATTTCGACTATTTCTCTTACTTTCTATTTGTCGAACGTCGAAATTCGACCCTAGTTCGACAATTTCCCGACTTTGTATAAGTGTCGAATGTCGAAATTCGACAGGATTTCGACATTTTCCGGGCCGGCCACTTGTCGAACGTCGAAATTCGACACTAGTTCGAACTTATGTCGACTTTTGATAAATGTCGAATGTCGAAATTCGACAATATTTCGACATATTCCCGGGCCGGCCACATGTCGAACGTCGAAATTCGACATGAGTTCGACATAGTAATGTGTTTAAGAAATTTTGAAACTCGAACGTCGAATTTCGACAATATTTCGACTTTTCCCGGGTCCGGCAAATTGTCGACGTCGAAATTCGACAATGGTTTAACAGAGTGAATGTGTTCAAGAAATATTGAATGACGAACGTCGAATTCCGACAATATTTCGACTTTTCCCGGGTCCGGCAAATTGTCGAACGTCGAAATTCGACAATGGTTTAACAGAGGGAATGTGTTAAAGAAATATTGAATGTCGAACGTCGAATTCCGACAATATTTCGACTTTTTCCCTGCCAGGCCACTTGTCGAACGTCGAAATTCGACATAAGGTCGACATAGTGAATGAGTTTAAGAATTGTTGAAAGAAGAACGTCGAATTTCGACAATATTTCGACTTTTCCCGGGTCCGGCAAATTGTCGAAATTCGACATAAGTTCATCAGAGGGAATTACTTTAAGAAATTTTGAATGTCGAACGTCGAATTTCGACAATATTTCGACTTTTCCCTTACTTGCAGTTTGTCGAACGTCGAAATTCTACCCAAGTTCGACAATTTCCCGACTTTGTATAAGTGTCGTACGTCGAAATTCGACATCAGTTCGACAAAGTAATGTGTTTAAGAAATTTTGAATGTCGAATGTCGAATTTCGACAATATTTCGACTTTTTCCCTTACTTACAGTTTGTCGAATGTCGAAATTCGACCCTAGTTCGACAATTTTCCGACTTTGTATAAGTGTCGAACGTCGAAATTCGACATCAGTTCGACAAAGTAATTTGATTTAAAAATGTTGAATGTCGAACGTGGAATTTCGACAATATTTCGATTTTTTCCTTACTTCCAGTTTGTCGAACGTCGAAATTCGACCCTATTTCGACAATTTTCCGACTTTGTTTAAGTGTCGATCGTCGAAATTCGACATCAGTTCGACAAAAGTAATGTGTTTTAAAATGTTGAATGTCGAACGTCGAATTTCAACAATATTTCGACATTATGGCAAAGCTGACTTGTAGATCGGCAAAATATATTACATTATGTGAAAGCTTAAATGTCGAAAGTCGAAATTCGACAGCTGTTCGACCTTTCATTTGTGAAAGGTCGAATGTCGAAAAGTCGATTGTCGTGCAAACTTCACACACCTCATAAAACATCATGTTAAAATATTACAGCTAACTACTTACAAAGATAAAAACTTCGACGACGAAGAATACTAAAACAGGTTTTGGCACTTATCCTACACATTTCAGTTTTAGTGAAAATGAATATAATTTTTCCATTTTAGACATACATGTACTTATAAAATCATTGGCTATTTTTTCGGCCTGATCAAAAAGTGTTTTTCTAAAATCGTCATAGAGAAACAATCGAATAATACATGACATTCATCTTCAAACTCATGACAAAATGGACATGTTCGATCGTTTACATCTAGGCCTTCGTATCTACCCGTATCAATACGTAAGGGCGCAACACCACATCTAAATTTACTAAGGCATAATCAGGTTACAGTAGAATTCTGTCTCAAACACCGTTTTAAGGTACTTCGCAGGTGCGCTTAGTTTCCATACAAGGTGTTATGAAACTTTTCATGAAGAATGATAATAGCCAAAGAAACAATGTGTGAAAATATAAGCAAAATTTATCGTGTGGTTTGTCTTTAAGTTCTCTTTTTCTGACAAAAACCTTGAATTTTGATGTTTTTATTTTTCTCAAAAATAGATAAAGCTAATGACTATAAGTCTCGCCGAATAAGTAGTCCACAATGTTCATTACAAGAAAAGCTAACAACATTTTGAATAAAGGTGTTCAGAAAGATGTTATCAGCTATTTAAATTTTGCAAAATGCTAAAAAATTGAATTACAAAAAACTGACTCATTCAATGTATATTTGTTTTCATTTTATTCAAATATATGGTTGATGAAACAGTTGGTCAGAAAAAATCAGAAACTATTACTGTCAGGATTTGTTGTTATAACAGATTTTCTTATTGAAATGTGGGCATTTTGAAGTTGAGCTTCAGTTACTTACCTTAACATTAAATTCTGTCATTATAATGCGCTATTATTTATTCATGGACTTGCACACAAGGTTAGTTATATTGTTTAAACATAATAATAATGGGCAATGTCGATCTTGAAAAGGTTGACGTATTGGTAAGCTTCAATGTGTTGCTTTATAGTTCGATCAAATCGTATACATGTATACCGATTTTGTTTACTCGTAAGTCTTTAAACTAAAACGTACATGTAAGTGGGCATATAATTGGACCGTATATAACATCACTAATTCTAATCAACGAACATGTCCCTCGATCACTGCGTTATGGATTGACTAGTCAATAAATCAGACACTTAAAAAAATATTTGGATCGGATGGGTCTCGAACCTCTGACCTTTGAATTGGTAGTCAATCACGCTACTGATTGCGCTATGAAGGATTATGCTAAATCGTATCAACACTTCCTTTATATAAATTTTCTAGTATAAGTACGTACGGAAAAAAGTCTATGTCGCCAAGACGCATATCCGCTCGCCCGCAAGACCGACTTCCGTATGCGAAAGGCCTTAAATAACTTATATGTCCTGAGCTTATTTCTTCCCCGTCAAGATGGCCCTGTTACTGAATTGATAGATTTTCGCCACTCTTTACAGTAGTGCGTATGCATTATATTTTCTAATGATTCTGTTAGAATACGCTTAGGAATATGATCATAGTATGTTCTACCGTTGTCAAACGGTATTTTACAACGGTTGGGAGCTGTGATGCGCAGGAATTGACCACGAATCCGAACATAGATCATTTCAATACATAATTATCGACCACCACCTGGCAAAGAACAAACATTACATGAAACAAGACAGAAAAATGGGGAAATTACAGTAACATAACTGTTTAAAAGTATATTGTTTTTACGGGCTAACGTAATAACGGAAGAAATTTCAAAAACATAACGTATGAATGCATGACGTCACGTCACGTCATTTAACCGCGGGAAGAACGGGGTAGGGAAGAACGATGTAAAACATCTCAGATATACCACGATAGGCTACCTCTATTTTTAAAGTGACAAAAACGCATGTCATTTTAGAATTGTCCATATTATTGACTCGATAGTATTGACAATAGGTTGTTTTGCTCTCAACTGCATATTGAATTATTGATCAATATTTTGTTGATATAAATTTCTGCTTCGACCATCATTGTCAATATAAATGTCATTGTCAATATCAATTATTGTCAATTATGCTCACAATTATATTGAATGTGGATGTGCCGCTAAACGGAACAATTTTGTTTTTACATATCGTGAGATGTAGATATAGATCTACAGTGTTTCCCCCTACAAAGGCCCTCCCAACAACGACTCCCTCCTTACAACGACCCTTGCCGCAGTTCCCTAACAGGACAATTATGTCTAACGCTTTCACTGCTGCAATATCGTCTGCTTAAAGTTGGGTCTGTTGTTTTCCCTCAATGCTACATATCAGTGGACATTTTGATAGAATAAATATAATCACGAGTGACAAACAGCTTGAATCCAGATCAGACGCCGCGTTACCCGTAACGAGGCGTCTGATCTTGATTCAAGCTGTTTACTTATGCAGGACAAGTCTCATTTTCCCTCCCTCGAACGACTCCCCCCGAACAACACACATAACTGTGATTCCCATTGGGTGTCGTTGTAGAGAGGGAGCACTGTAGTCTTACAGTGGAGAATCTGTTATTCTTTCCCAATAAACGCGTTTACGCTAAAACTATTATTTGCAGTGCAAACAGTTTGGAGCCAGATCAGACGCCGGGTAACCCGGCGTCTGATCAGGCTCCAAACTGTTTGCCACCAAGATAAACATAAATTATCAGAATTGTCCAAAAGTTGTTCTTTTCTACGTTTTAGCGCTTTGCGTTTGCGTACGTTTGCGTTTAAACGGGAAAGAATAACAGATTCTCCACTGTAGAGAGGGAGCACTGTAGTCTTATTTAGAGAAGAAGATAAGTTGGAAACAAGGTCATTGCCAGTGTAATCCCCAAAACTCGTGAATAATTTCAGAACATACTTATATGACACCTTAGTTACTGGAGGTTAGTTGTGTATTAAGAGCATGCTATATGTGAAGGCACTAGTTTGTTTGCTAGGAGTGTGTCTGTTGATCAGGTAATACACGGGTATAATTCCATATTACCTCTTCTATTGTCAGAATATCGTCCTTTTTTCTTTTAACCTTTTCGCTGCAATTATGACCTAAAACCTCTTCTAACACAAGTGGTGACATGATATCGTCTGCTTAAATTTGTCGTCTGTTATTTTTTTATTATTTATACTATTGAATTTTTAAGCATTTTAATTTAAGAACATCGATATGAGTGTCATGCGGTTTTGATCTTGATCACGCGCCCCGTGACACGGCGTCTGATCTCAACTGTTTGCATATGTTAGTGTTATAGGGCATGGCAGCGAAAGGGTTTTAAATAAAAATGTTTCCATCTTCGTTTAGGACTCATTAAACCCTAGTGAGGAGTATAGACGTTCTATATAACAGTGTATATATGAAGAGTACACTTGTCCTATGCAAACAGTGCAGACCCAGATCAAAGAGTTCCCATATAGAAATTTACTGTTTGTTTTGTTTGCAACACATTGTCTAAAACAACCATAAATAGTCAATAATGGTGTAGACTTAACTGTAAACTAGCAATGTTCACTTGACGGTTTCAGGGATGAAATAGTTGGCTGAAGAAATGATAACTATTATCCTGCTGTGATTTATCGTCTGCTTTTAATTGTCGTCCGCAACATGTGTTGATTTTTGATTTCTTCTCTTTTAAGTAAAGAAAACTAAAGACCGACGTCAAACAGTTAACATGCAGATCATACCCTTTCACCGTTTCATAGTCGTCCGCTTCAATTTTATTGTTTGCAGGATCGTTTCAAAGTGAGATTCAACGTACATATAGTAAGACTTAAAACATATCGATATGAGTGTCAAACAGTTTGGATCCTGATCAGATGCCGCGTGACCCCGTGTCTGATCACTAGTGATCAGGATCCAAACTGTTTGACAACGTGCTTTTGACATCATTGCGAGTGAAAGGGTTAAATCAATCGTATTCATAGCAGAAGACAAACTAGCCCCTTAAATAGGAAGATGTCTGCTACATTTAACCCTAGTGTACATATACAGTGGAGAATCTGTTATTCTTTCCCAATAAACGCGTTTACGCTAAAACTATTATTTGCAGTGCAAACAGTTAAGAGCCAGATCAGACGCCGGGTAACCCGGCGTCTGATCAGGCTCCAAACTGTTTGCCACCAAGATAAACATGAAATATCAGAATTGTCCAAAAGTTGTTCTTTTCTACGTTTTAGCGCTTTGCGTTTGCGTACGTTTGCGTTTAAACGGGAAAGAATAACAGATTCTCCACTGTATATCTACATGTAACTAATGAAATTTACCTGCACGCACACAGAATGAGTTTATTACAATATTTAGGTATAAAGTTTCAAGCTTCAAGTTTTATTCAATTTATGACATTGAGTTATAGAGCCAAAGAGGACCGACCATAATGTAACAAGAAATATCTTTAAAAAAGATATTCAGCGGAATGGGTGGTGGAATTGGTGGATTGGTATGCATAATTGTATGAAATTAGTTGTTTATTTCAAAGAATTGTAATATCTTGGATTGAAAAGTAAAAAATACACATTCAAGGATATAGCATAACTCTGACTAAAAAACTATAATGAACAGAAATGCAAAACAATAATTTAACCCATATCCTAGCTACTGGTAGGAGATTCTCAGATTAAACTATTGTTCTATAGATCTATATCAAACTTCATTCATGGGAAGTTTCTTGAAACAAACTATAACTAAATAAACTGTGCATGCTCATACAGAACAGCAGTCTGCTGTACAAGTTCTATAAAACCTCACACTTGTAAATAAATGATGAAACAACACACTTGTGTTTAACTCACTTAAGGCCATTTATTATATTGCTATCAATGTATGGTTAATTTGTACAAATAGTTAACATTTAAAATAAATGTGTAGTAAATCATTATTAAACAAAACACCTAGCTACCACTGTCTATAAAAAAAACACCTGATATCATATCTTAAAAAACAAGCATTATGACATCAGCTCAGTAGTAAACACTGCAACATGCAGTCTGTGTCTCTTAATTTTACACTCACTTTTCATATCTGGAAAACTATAATAGTCCACAGACCAGTCTTGCTACAGTTTCAGAGCTGCAGATAAGAGGGAGTAAACTGAACAAATCTAACATTTTCTCAATCATTTCATCACCAAACCCTGTGGTGTTACCGCTCATTTTGATCGTCTCGAAGAGACAGTTCAAATGAGTAGTGACACCATAGGGTTTAATACACAAACAAAGATTTTAAGTTTTGAAATAATCCCCTTATCTGGGGCCCTGGCTAACTATCCAATCAGACAATTCAGTTTCATCAGGTGCTCTTAATTCTAAATTTCTGATCAAATATGATTGGTTGAAATGTTGGTCTAAATAGACACCATTCAGCTCCGCTGAAAAACATGATTAATAGTAGGCTATTGCAGAAAATTAATAACCATGCAACCAAAAGAACGCAACAAGAACTCACATCATATATAATGGGATAACATAAATACTGGAAACACGTTTCATGATGGATATGGTTACCTTCTAGGTCCAAGGTTATAAAGCTTTTGAACTGAGTCTTAGTGTGTTCTCAAGCATTTGATTGGGCAGATTTGAGCCTAGAGTCAAATCTGACCAATCAAATGCTTGAGAACGACTTTGGACTCAACTGAAAAGCTTTAAAACATTGGACATAGTTTTCACATAAAAAGTGCCCCTGCTCGTAAAAATACCCGAAAAGGGTGTGTAGCAGAATATATATAGAAAAAAAATATACGATTCTATGACATTTCAGTGTCTGCGAGTCATTCCTGCTGGACGAGCGCTGTCCCCACTGTAACTGGAATGGTGTTTGTAACACTCACACGGGCAAATGCGCGTGTTATGACGGCTTTAAGGGTACAGACTGTAGTGTAGACTGCGGTTGCCAGGCACACGGCACGTGCAAAGCAGGTAGGAAACATCCTGTAATACGATTTACTTTCTGCCCATAACTGGCTTTTTCATTGGTGTAATTAGTTTGGATCGAGATGAGACGAGCTGATATATGAGTTAGTCGTTTCTCGCCATTTCAGCAATGACAATCGCATAACAATAATTGTCGTCTGCGGTTGCTTTTGAAACTAATATTTAGGCATTTTACTAACTAAAGAAAAATCGACACGAATGTTCTAGGTCAGACGCCGTGTACCTCGACGACTCATCTGGACCCAAACTGTTTGACACGGCCCTCCGAACAACAATTCCCTCCCTACTACAATGCGTGTCGCTGTTAACCTCAAAAACCCATTCACTGCTGCAATACCGTCTGTATAATATTGTCCTCTGCTGTTTTCTAAAAGTAACATATTGGACATTTTGAAAGAAGAAACCGTGATACATGTAATGAAGAGTGACAAACATCTTGAATCCAGATCAGACGCCGCGTTACGCGGCGTCTGATCTGGACTCAAGCTGTTTGCAAATGTAAACCAAAGTCGTGCTCAGCACTCTATTCCCTTCCTAAAACAACTCCATCCGAACAACTAACACACTTATTGTCTCCAATTGGGTGTTGCTGTAAAGAGGGAGCACTTACTCTGTAACACTTATCACTTCCAATTGTTTTCAATTTTCTAAACCTTTTCCGAATTAGCGACAAAGTGTCAAGTCGTGTGAGTTTCTCGGCGTCTCATCTGAATTCAAACTATTTGCAGAGGTATCCACTGTTTCGTTTTAAGAGTGCAAAGAATAACTAGTATTTAACCCATTCACTGCCCTACCACGAGTACAGTAGTTATTTGCAAACAGTTTAGATCCTGATCAGACGCCGCGTAACGCGGCGTCTGATCAGGATCCAAATTGTTTGACACTCGTTTCAATATTTCTTAAGTCAAAATACCCAAAACTTGTTTTTTAGAAAAAGAAGCAGACGACAATTGTTTAAATTTGATGACGTCATGGCAGTGAAAGGGTTAACCGTTCTTATGATGACCTTAATTTACAGTTTGAACCATTAGGTTAATACTTGTTGTGAAATTCTGTTACTTTTATGGGTTTATGCAATATTTCTTGAACTATCTACCGATATATACTTGTGCCTGATTAGCTTAAGACTTGTTATTTTTTATATATTTTATTCTATTTATAGCAACACGTGTCAATATGATCTGGGATGGAAATGGTCAACTTCCCAACACAAGTGTATATGGGATTGTCGGTTATATTTTATATTGTTCTATTTGTAGACAACACGTGTCAGTGTTATCGGGGATAGAAATGGTCAACTTCCCAACACATGTGTATATGAGATTGTTAGTTATATTTATATTGTTCTATTTGTAGACAACACGTGTCAGTGTTATCGGGGATAGAAATGGTCAACTTCCCAACACAATTGTATAAGGGATTGTCAGTTATATTTATATTGTTCTATTTGTAGACAACACGTGTCAATGTGATCGGGGATAGAAATGGTCAACTTCCCAACACAAGTGTATAAGGGATTGTCAGTTATATTTATATTGTTCTATTTGTAGACAACACGTGTCAGTGTGATCGGGGATAGAAATGGTCAACTTCCCAACACAAGTGTATATGGGATTGTCAGTTATATTTTATATCGTTCTATTTGTAGACAACACGTGTCAGTGTGATCAAGGATGGACATGGTCAACTTCCCAACACAAGTGTATATGGGATTGTCAGTTATATTTAATATCGTTCTATTTGTAGACAACACGTGTCAGTGTGATCAAGGATGGAAATGGTCAACTTCCCAACACAAGTGTCTATGGGATTGTTAGTTATATTTTATATCGTTCTATTTGTAGACAACACGTGTCAGTGTGATCAAGGATGGAAATGGTCAACTCTCCAACACATGTGTATATGGGATTGTTAGTTATATTTTATATTGTTCTATTTGTAGACAACACGTGTCAGTGTGATCGGGGATAGAAATGATCAACTTCCCAACACAAGTGTATATGGGAGTGTCGATTATATTTATATTGTTCTATTTGTAGACAACACGTGTCAGTGTTATCGGGGATAGAAATGGTCAACTTCCCAACACAAGTGTATATGGGATTGTCGATTATATTTATATTGTTCTATTTGTAGACAACACGTGTCAGTGTTATCGGGGATAGAAATGGTCAACTTCCCAACACATGTGTATATGAGATTGTTAGTTATATTTTATATCGTTCTATTTGTAGACAACACGTGCCAGTGTGATCGGGGATGGAAATGGTCAACTTCCCAACACAAGTGTATAAGGGATTGTCAGTTATATTTTATATCGTTCTATTTGTAGACAACACGTGCCAGTGTGATCGGGGATGGAAATGGTCAACTTCCCAACACAAGTGTATATGGGATTGTTAGTTATAGTTTATATTGTTCTATTTGTAGACAACACGTGCCAGTGTGATCGGGGATGGAAATGGTCAACTTCCCAACACAAGTGTATAAGGGATTGTTAGTTATAGTTTATATTGTTCTATTTGTAGACAACACGTGCCAGTGTGATCGGGGATGGAAATGGTCAACTTCCCAACACAAGTGTATAAGGGATTGTTAGTTATATTTTATATCGTTCTATTTGTAGACAACACGTGCCAGTGTGATCGGGGATGGAAATGGTCAACTTCCCAGCACAAGTGTATATGGGATTGTCAGTTATTGTTTATATTGTTCTATTTGTAGACAACACGTGCCAGTGTGATCGGGGATGGAAATGGTCAACTTCCCAGCACAAGTGTATATGGGATTGTTAGTTATAGTTTATATTGTTCTATTTGTAGACAACACGTGCCAGTGTGATCGGGGATGGAAATGGTCAACTTCCCAGCACAAGTGTATATGGGATTGTCAGTTATTGTTTATTTTGTTCTATTTGTAGACAACACGTGCCAGTGTGATCGGGGATGGAAATGGTCAACTTCCCAGCACAAGTGTATATGGGATTGTTAGTTATAGTTTATATTGTTCTATTTGTAGACAACACGTGCCAGTGTGATCGGGGATGGAAATGGTCAACTTCCCAGCACAAGTGTATATGGGATTGTCAGTTATTGTTTATATTGTTCTATTTGTAGACAACACGTGCCAGTGTGATCGGGGATGGAAATGGTCAACTTCCCAGCACAAGTGTATATGGGATTGTCAGTTATATTTTATATTGTTCTATTTGTAGACAACACGTGCCAGTGTGATCGGGGATGGAAATGGTCAACTTCCCAGCACAAGTGTATATGGGATTGTCAGTTATTGTTTATATTGTTCTATTTGTAGACAACACGTGCCAGTGTGATCGGGGATGGAAATGGTCAACTTCCCAGCACAAGTGTATATGGGATTGTCAGTTATTGTTTATATTGTTCTATTTGTAGACAACACGTGCCAGTGTGATCGGGGATGGAAATGGTCAACTTCCCAGCACAAGTGTATATGGGATTGTCAGTTATTGTTTATATTGTTCTATTTGTAGACAACACGTGCCAGTGTGATCGGGGATGGAAATGGTCAACTTCCCAGCACAAGTGTATATGGGATTGTCAGTTATATTTTATATTGTTCTATTTGTAGACAACACGTGCCAGTGTGATCGGGGATGGAAATGGTCAACTTCCCAGCACAAGTGTATATGGGATTGTCAATGCTCAAATGGTGAGAAGTGGTTAGATCATATTCAGTAAAACTCTCTCTATCATGACCACTAAAGTATTTTATTTTTCTGGTGTTTCCGACAGATAACTTCTTAAAGCAAAGTAATGGTAAAACAGAACCTCTTTTAGATGCCACCTGTCTTTTATACAATCAAATCAATTAGTGGATAGTGTCTGCCGATCGCGACTTGACAGGCATCTGCAAATAGTTTGGATCCAGATATCTTAGAATTTAATAATGGTTTGAAAAACAAAAGTGACAACAACGGACAACGGCCAGCTCATATACACTCAACAAAATAATTAAAGGAGAAACAGTATAATATCATATATCTTTTTCGAAAATGAAAACATTTTTCAAATTAAAAGAGCGAATGTATGCTTAGGTCCCTTTAAATAAAAAAATAAAGAAACACCACTCACTTTGTGCAAAAACGGTCATAGTTGAATAAATTCAAGCTGACATGTATCAAAAACCCGGGTTTCAACGTCCACTGGATTTTCGAACAATGTTGTTGCCGTTTCTTCAATAATTCGTTTTACAGCTGTTTTCATTATATCGAGTGCATAGTTTTGTTTTAAAGCAAAAGTAGGTTGCGTATTGATACAAAATTTGGTAAATATGCCTCAAAGACGCCATTTGTGCGTTTGGCTATCTGCTAGATGGTCAGACCAACGTCATGTTGCGGCAGAGTTTGATGTTAGCAAGGGCGTCGCCGAAAGATTGTGATAGCTATACCTGGACACCCGGAAAGTAAATTGGAGACCAGGTCAAGGTCATTTGAAGATCACACATGAAGTACAGGACCGACGTTGTCACCTATGGCATGACGTCAAGATCCCAACGTTACGCTTAATATCGTTTATAAACAGACGTTTAGTTACAGGATCTCTGTTCAGGTCGTAGGGAACATACTTCATGCTGCGAACCTAAGGGCTAGAAGACCGGTCGTGCGAGCGGCCTTGGCCCCACACCACCGAACATGTCATCAAGTGTGTTGCCTGCAACCATGCCATTTGAACGTCTACGTTTGCGCAACTTTTTGTGGACTGGTGAGTCAAATTTCAATTTGGATTTCAATAAAGAATGCAAACGAGTGTAAGGAAAGAGAAACGAACGTTTCTTGGACTGTTGTGTGGCAGAGCATGACCAACCCAGAAAAGGGCTCGTATGGATGGGCATCACCTACAACGGTTGCACGGACCTTTACCCCATAAGGGTCTGGGCTCTGACCAGTTGGGGTACAGGGACGAGATTCTAGACGCTATTGAGCGCGCTTACTTTGGAACTTTGTGTTCAGTTTCCATCCCGACAGACGACAATGCTCGCCCATACCGAACACATATGGTTGACCAGTACCAGGAAAATGAGCTCATGGGGCAGATGGACTGGCCAGCAATGTCATCAGACCTCAATCACATTGAGAATGCATAGGGCATGCAGCAACGCCGGATATTCGGTCGATATCGGCACTTTAGGACTATCCAGGAGCTCAAAGACATGCTTATTGAAAAATGGCAGAGCCTTCCCATCGCAGATCTTTGCACGTTATTTCTCAGCTTTCCCCCCAGATGCCAGAAAGTGATTAATGCATGTGATGCACACACATGATACTAGCTGTAATTTAAGAGAATAACTTATAAGGTGAGACTCTTGGTTATGGTGTTTGTTACCCCACCACCTAGTCTGGCACACAGAATTTTTAGGGTAGTTGTGTTTTAAGGAGAATTGTGATATCGTTTTAACTTTTCTAAAGAGAGAAGTATCCTACAATGAAGTAAACATGTAATTTTACATGATACGGTTAAAATTTCTCTGATTAAACTTACGTTTATTTATTTGCTTTACCGTATATACTTGCCCCTTTAATTGTTTTGTTGAGTATATATCAACTCCTTCATAGTCATGGCACTAACTCATTCATACAATAAAGAAGACGTTATTCTTCCCCGTTAAAAGACAAGCGAACCTCAAACATAACGCAAGAAAATGTAGAAAAAACAGTTTTTGCTATTTCTTACGATTTAAATTTGTCTGAGTGGCAAACATGTTGGAGTCTGTTCTGACGCCGAATCTAACCTATTTGCAATGGACATCACTGTTTTAGCATAAACTTGTTTATTTGGAAAGAATAACATTATTCTCCACTGAATTTCCAAACAGTTTAAACCTAGATCCGTGATTATAAAGCGTTTTGAGTTAAGTCTGCGTTTGTTCTCAAGCATTTTATTGGTCAGATTTGAGCCTAGGCTCTAACCTGTCTAATCAAAGGATTGAAAACGACTTCAGACTCAGCTCAAAAGTTTTATAACCTTGGAGCAGATCAGATACCGAACTGTTTGATACTCGTTTCGATGTTCGATGTTCGTTATTAAAATGCTTTAGATGTTTGAGAAACAAAAGTAGACTTTTGCAAGGTAGCATCTGATCTGAATCTAAACTGTTTTTGGCATATGGAGGCGATGACGCCACTGGCAGTGAATGAGCTAAACAAAAAGGAATTAGATATTCCACATTTGATAAAATAAATGGTTTAATTACTAGGTCACGGTTCTCTAGTGAAACGTTTGAAACGTGGCATCTGATCAAAGGGTAGACTGTCTACAATGTTCATGTTGATATCAAAAATAAAGATACAGTATATGTTCTCCGCCTCACAACATTGAGCATTCGAATTAACTGTTTCAACACTAAATATTTACATTCGCTCTGTATAGCTGTGTAGAAAAGGTGAGGTCTAATTTTCAGTAAACCCTCACTTCAGATCTGGTTCTAACTAGTTTTAAAAATCTTCCATACTAAAGGCGGAGATATACCGACCCAGTTAAGATCTTCTTTCAGACTATCCGTAGGGTATCTCGAAACCCCTATTTAAAGTCGACAAAATTCAATTAAAATATCATTACGAAAATATAGGATCTGTCATGAGTCGATGTTTAAGACAAGCTGATCTGAAACGAGTCTAGAATTGAAATGTTATTAAGCGAGCCTTGGCGAGCTTAATAACTTTTCTATTCTAGACTAGTTTCAGATCAATTTGTCTTAAACATCGGAATGACATATTCTTTTTCATTTTGTTGGAACCCCGGTGACGTCAAAACGCCGTTATAAATAGTGACGTTATAGTGACGTCATCAAAGTGATATCTTACACATGTTGGAGATAAGGATATTCGTCATCGTTGTTCGCTATAGAAAACAGGGGTAGTTATGTGAGAAAAGTTTATTCTTGAAAAACAAAAAAAATCGTTAACTTAAGGGACATTACGCTACGTCATAAAACTGTATGCTTTCTTTCCCTTTGACAATCCGGAATAAAACACAAGGCAAAGTGACTTTTTATTTATGGATAAATAAGTTTGGAAAAACAAGACGGTTGAATTGTTGACCAGTCTTACAGTCAGAGAAGGTCTCTCCAACCTAACAAAGTAAAATAATGCATTCGCACTTTCTACTGGGATCGTAACTTCGAACTTAAGAATCCGTTCTGACATGTTTACAACTATGCAGGCATCAACTTTATACTATGTCCAGGAGAGCGGTGTACACAGTGTCTAGAATTATGTGATGGCCGATGTCTGAATTAAATACTGAATTAGATCTAGCGCGGTGCTTAAACAGTGTAAAAATTGCATAGTCCTGGCTCCGAGGTTATAAAGCTTTTGCCTTGAGTCTGGGTGTGTTCCCAAGCATTTAATTGGTCAGATTTGAGCCTAGGCTCAAATCTGACCAATCATATGCTTGAGAACGAGTTTAGACTCAAGTTAAAAGCTTTATAGGCTCGGACCCGGATAACACTTGTTGGTGAGTGACTGTGTACTGAACGGTCGGGATTCCAATACACCATATAGGCCGATGTTCTACAGCATACATAGTCGTAGACCGATTGCTATTTCAAGACAGTTATAAGGTTCCCTTTTGGATCCAAAACATGAACCAGTCTCCTTGGAACTATAGGTAGCTTAATAAATATTGGTACAAGTTGGCTTCTTTAAAAAAAGAAGCCTGGGAAGCTGAGCAGTTTTAATGAAGTGACATGTATATATGGTAGGAAACAAAAATATGTAGGGGTTGGGAAAAGAGTAATATAGGTGAAAGGTATACTTGAGAAGATATTTTATGTAAAATGAACCTCTCTATATATAGCGACCAGTACATTGCGTTAACGTCAATTCTTGTATTCTCAGGGTTTCTCTTAATCTCGTGCCTAACAAAATCAGATGAAATGGGCATTCCTGACATCCAAAAATATATCAACCTTTTTTCTCCGATAAATTTCTGTTGGAAAATGTTGCATGGACCCATAAATCATCAATTGGATTTGAATTCTCTATTTTCGAAATTTCGCATGTAAAACCTGCTGTACATCGTAATTTATTTAATACTTGTGTATAGTTCAAATCTCAATAAACAAACAAAAACTGATGCCACAGATGCAGAAATTGTCCATATGATAGATTTAAAGTGACTCTAAAAATACTTATCTGAACTGAAAGAGTTTACCCCCTCCATAGCAAAAAACCTTGATAACCAATCAGAAGGCCCGAGTATATGGGGAAACATTTGACTGATTTAGATTATGCAGGGTGGTGTATTCAAACACAGGGCCGCGACACGATTGCTTTTTGAGAGAAAAAAATCGTCAGAAAGTATATATATATACTATATACTTTCTGACAATTTTTTCCCCTAAAAATTAATCGTGTCGGGGCCCTGTGTATTCAAACGTAGAAATGACCTAGATTAGATTTTATTATTATTATTTTTATTGATGTTATACTTTATTCAGCGTTACTACTGACTTTTAAGCCACAATGAAGAATTCTTAATAACAATTTATGTGCTTTATATATATTCTAAGGCTTAACCCCGCGAGAATAGGAGACACAAGTATAACTGTTGTTTTAGACAGTTCGTTGTTTAACACAATGCTGCTTATAAGCCAAGGTGAAAGTAAACAGAGAACTCCAGGAAAAGGTTTCAATTTTACTTTCACATTGCTTGAAGCTGCCTACTGTCATTTATACAATCAATTAGCGTTAGTTTAGTAGTTGTAAGCGACTTTTACTGCCGCCACACAAGCATTTAACATCTTATTGGAAATGTAGTGAAGGTATGAGTTTTATTCCTTATCGATGTGATAAGTTCCGGTACGGCTTTTACTCCTAACCACAATATTGATTTTCGTAGAAATTTGTTGCTGCGTAAAATGTATGCAACCCAGTTACAGGCATGCGCAGACAATGCATTTTTGACTGGTTGTACAATATTGCGGCAATTATTTTTACCGTTTCACAATAAGCAGAAAGTCCTTCCAAGAAAATGGCTACATTCAACCTAAACACTGAGGAAGCCCCCTGAAGGGGGCTTCCAATAAGTTAGAAAATAGTGAAGACCTTGATCAGATAACTCATTTTGGAGCCGTCTGATCTGGGTCTACACTTTATTCAGATATATAGAGTATATTTTAAACAGGTCCATGGTGTTTAAAGAGTCAAATTGAATTTACAAACAGTCAAGACAAATTCATTGTTACAGTTGTGTTTTCAGGGGCTAGCTGTATGGGCCCAGGTGTTTGCAGCTGCCCTAAAGCTTGCCAGTATGGCACGTGCTGGAATGGGCAATGTGAATGCTGGGAAGGATATAAAGGCCACACGTGCTCAGTGTTTGATGCCTCACTGTAAGTTTATATACAACTAGTTGCATGAACGGCAGTGTAAATATTTTCCCCGTTATGGTTCAACAAAACACTATACATGTATTGTGATTACTCATTAGACTCGTCTCGAACTCACTCATTAGAATCGTCTCTTCGAGACGATTCTAATGAATAATCACAACATAGAATGTTTGATGGAGACATATGGCGTTTACGAATTTTATTTTCTTCACAATGAAGGAGCAAAAGCGAGACTTAGGTCCAAGGTAATGAAGAATAAAGAGTTTGAGTTGAGTCTGAGAAAATTCTCAAGCACTGGCTTGGTCAGATTTAAACTGTTGCTCAAATCTAACCAATCAAATGATTGAGAACAATATCAGACTCAACTCATACTCTTTATAACCTTGGGGCCAGGGTTTTGCTTACCTTTTCGGGGTCAGCGTTGACGTTGGCCTTATCAATCGTAACTAATGGTTTGCTGCCGTTTCAACCCTAATGCTCAAACAGTATAAGTACGAGATCAACCAAACTCAGAATACAGATGTATCGGATCTGAATGTTTGACTTTACAGGCAGAGCGGGAACAAGTGGCACATATAAACTCCTCGGATGTTTTGTTTAATCCTTTCGCTCTAAATGGCGTCATAAAGCGCATTTGCAAAAAGTTTTGATCTTGATTTGTAGGAGTACATAGGTAACAGAGTACACCGCATCTATTGCCGTTGTGTTTGTATGTAGGAGTACATTGGGAAAACTACTCGTGTAACCGGTGTGTTTATATGTAGTACATGTACATGTAGCACATTGGTAAAACCACACTTGCAACGGTTGTGTTTGTATGTAGGGGCACACATGTAACATATAGGTAACATACATCTTCACGTGTGTTACTGTGGTGTATGTTTCTAGAAGCACATTGGTAAAAGCACACGTGTTACCGATGTGTTTGTATGTAGGAATACAGTGGTAACAACATATTTTACCGTTGGTTTTGTATGTAGGAACACATAGGTAACATATTACATCACGCGTGTTACCGTTGTGCTTGTATGAAGTAGCACAACATCACACGTGTAACCGTTGTACTTTGATATAGGAGAAAATTGATTACCATCGTATCCGCCACTCGTGTTGACAATGTGCTTTTATGTAGGAGCATATCTGTGACAGAGCTAATCCGTCACACGTCACACGTGTTACTGTTGTGTTTATATGTAGAAGCATCTAGGTAACAGATTACATCACACGTGTTGTCGTTGTGCTTGTATGCGACGACTAAATGGAGGGGATGTCTATATTTGACTGTTTAGAAGTTTTCCCTGATATAAGCGCCTTTTAGTGCATTTGATTTATTCCTCCACGCAAGATAATAATTCCAATTTGTGTAGTCATTAACATGTTTCAACAGAAACATTTTCTATATCCTGAGAGATGGTAGCTTAAAAGCAGTCGCATTCTACTTTACTTTGAACCTGCTTTCAGTTGTCACCTTTTTAAAAAACACAATTAAAAACAGGCTATGGGGTAACGGTTTGTTGTAAGAAGGAAGTAATGCAGAAAGCCCCTATAGTCCTGCTGTACGCCCCAATTTGCCCTTAACCCTTTACCCAATAGAAGCGCCTTTTAGCGGATATGATTTATACCTCCGCTGAAGAAAATAGTTCCAATTTAATCAGTCATAAATATATATTATAGGGAATCTTTTCTATATATTCTAGAACAGGATAGCTTAAAGCAGGCTGAAAGTAAAGCAGAATGCGCCTTAAGCGCATTCTGCTTTACTTTCAACCTGCTTTAAGTAGTAACATATTTTCAATTCTAGAAATATGCTATCAGGCAAAGGGTTAACGGCATACACCAGCAATTCGTGCGACACCTAGTGGCTTTTAACGAAGTACGATAATTCAAGCATCGTTACTCAATGAAATCGTGCATATCGGTTACCTCCCGTAGAGACTTTCGGTTTCAAACAATCTCTATTAATCGCGTACTAAAAACGTTAAATGCATGAAAGTGTACTTCATAAATGAAAGTACGTGAATCTTGGTAAATACTCTATCTAATAAGGCTAAGTTAATAACCCAAAACTTCAATAAAATTGAATATGAGCGTGAACCCGAGATCACATAGCAAAAGCCGTCTGCTTATTTAGGCCATTGGTACATGTATGAAAGTGCCTATAGTTTCAAAAGAAGCATTATAACTTTTGCTTTTTTTTTTTACCATTGTCTTATTATTCACACCCATAGCTTTTATTGTGAGAAGTTTCATCAATTTATTTCGGGCAGATTTTGGTTGAGGAGTGTTTTCATTGAATTCGAGCTGAAAACAATTAAGAAAAATGCATATATATCAGGCAACAAACCATACGCTTTGCATCATACTTTCAGTGAGCATCACTTTTTTACTGTTTTAATGTTTATTTGTGCCAATCATTACTTTACATTATTTTAGAAAGTCAAAATAACGCATGCCGACTCTTTGCCGAGAATGGCTACATCATACATTTCAAATACCCATAGACAAAAAAATACCATTATTACCTATTTTTTCCTTTTTGCCATTGTACCTAGATATGTTTGAAGAACCTATGCTGAAATTTTCATAGAGATCCATCGGAGAATTCATTTGGTCTCGTATGTCCTTAACCCGTTACCTGATAGCCTATTTCTAGAATTGAAAATAGTTTACTACTTAAAGCAGGTTGAAAGTAAAGCAGAATGCGCTTCAGGCGCATTCTGCTTTACTTTCAGCCTGCTTTAAGCTATTACCTGCTAGAATAAGGAAAGTATTAAACATGACACATATTCATTACGGTATATATTGGAACTATTTTCTTCAGCGGATGAATATAATGCATATGCTAAAAGTCGCTTCTATAAGGGAAAGGGTTAAGACCTTTTCGATGATCACTCAACACAAGATTAACCCCTTCATTGCCTTACCCCGAGTACCATAGTCATTTGCAAACATTTGTGGATCCTTGTCAGACGCCGCGTAACGCGGTCTCTGATCAGGGTCCAAACTGTTTGACACCCATTTCAATATTTCTGAACTTAAAATACTTAAATTTCATTTTTTAGAAATAAAAGCAGACGACGGTTGTCTAAAGTTGCAGTGAAGGGGTTATTATTGCAACCAATATCTTTTCACGTTTTCTCCATTTCAGTTTAATGAACACTAATGTAAGTGTGGGCATGAATATTGAAGGACTTTCTTATTGGTCACCTGAACTGAAGTTCGTTGACGTTGCTAAGCAGTCCCAGGAGTGGATCACAGAGAGATCTGGGGTTCACACCTGGGACACCAAGGAGCATGATAATGTCACGTGGCGAACAGATGGGTACCCTGCCAGCCTACCAAGTAAGTGGTTGTCGTTTTATTTTACAAACTGCTTATACAATGCTACTCTCTACAACGACCCTCTCAACAACGACTCCCTCCTAACAACGACCCGTGCCGCTGTACCCCAAACAAGACATTTATGACTAACCCTTTCTCATCTGCAAAAATCGTCTGCTTAATATTGGCCACAGCTGTTTTTTTCTCAAAGTTACACATTGGAAACTTTAACAGAATAAAAACCAACATAATTGCGAGTGACAAACAACTACGTAACGCGGCGTCTGATCTGGATTCAAGCTGTTTGCAAATGTAAGCTAACTTCCCTTGCTATAAAAACTCCCTCCGAACAACAAACACAATTTTTGTCTATGTTTAATCTTGTTGTAGATAGGGAGCACTGTACATTTAAATGTCGGTTGATAAAGCATTCTTTAAAGCCACGATCTCACTGTCCCGGTTTGGGTCCCCGGTGAGTCCCGGTTTAGCAAACCGGCAGTCACCGGGAGTCGCCGGGAGTCACCGGGAGTACAACCTTTGCAGCGCCGGGGACGACCGGGTCGATCCGGGATCGACCGTCTTCCACCGGCTGCCACCGGCTAACATCCCCGGATGCTTTAAAATGTTTAATACAACCAGGGGTCACCAGAGTCACCGGGACAGAAACCAGAACCGGCTTCACCCGGGGAATGCCGGAGCAACTCCGGGGTATGCCGGGGCAACGCCGGATCTTTGCCGGCACATCCGGGGCAGCTCCGGGTCTCTACCGTGAACAATCGGGGTGTTTGCGAGGGTAAATTTGATTTTTTTAACAAAAATGCAGATTTCTACATTTTGTGTTTAGCGTTTGCGTTTCGTCTGTGTTTCAATAGTAAATAATATCGTACTCTCTATTGTATAGGCTAAATTTAATATATAAAAACGAAAGTTTATCTTTATGAACTCAATGACCCAAACATTTCAAATGGAAATAAACTTGAAACTTTATAATTTGGTTAAACGCCTATTTTTACAAACATGCATTCAATGGCGTTGTACATCGAGATAGAATCAAAGCATTTAAAAAATATTGAAAATAATTATAAAATAAAAAATAAATAAAAATATGATATATATAATATGTCGTACAGCGCCAACGAATGACGAGGGATGATGGGATGAGATTGTGATGATTTCAGGATTAATATTTCATGGGGATGGTTGCAGGAAGATGATTTCAGGAAGATGATTTTGGCCGATCCTATGTGCTGCAAAACAACGCATTGGACCAAAACAGGATGGTGATGTTAGGACGATGATTTCAATCAATCTCATTGGCTACGAAAGAGCGCATTGGGTCAAACCCACCGAGGAAGAATATCTGAGCTGGGATATTTCGGCACTGCGACACCGAACAGGTTTCCTCCTTATAACGACGATTGCCATTGTTCCAAAAACAATATCATTATATCTAACCTTTTCACGGCTGCAATATACCGGTAGTCTATTTAAAATTGTCGTCTGCTGTTGTTTATCAAATTTACATATGAGCAATTTTGACAGAAGAACCCATAATGACGAGCGGCGTCTGATCTGGAATCAAGCTGTTTGCAAATGTAAGCCCATGATGAATTTCCCTTCTACAACGACCCCCGAACATCGCACTTATTTTTGTCTCCCATTGGATGGCGTTGTAGAGAGAGAGCGCTGTACCAGTTTCAAACCAGGCCAAGTCCATCTGTGACTATTGATCTGTATTGAGGGATGTCTATGTGCAGTACTGCCTCCATACAACCGATCTCCCAACAACGACTCCCTCCTAACAACGACCCTTGCCGCAGTTCCCTTAAACAGAACAATTATGTCTGACGCTTTTTTATTGCTGCAATATCGTCTGCTTAAAACTGTTTTTCTCAAGAGACAAAATGGACATTTTGACAGAAAATAAATAAATGACGAGAGACAAACAGATTGAATCTAGATCTGGATACAAGCTGTTTTCAAATGTAAGTCAATTTCCCTCCCTATAACGACTTCCTCTGAACAACGCACATAATCTTTGTCTGCCATTGGGTGTCATTGTAGAGACGGAGTTCTGTATTGCAATATGACAGACTAGACCAAGGTTAAAGGGAATCTATAGGAGTTCTCTGATCTGTTGCTACAATGTTAAGTTGTATAGGACATGTGTACCCCTTTCATGCGCATTATAAAATGCATGTTTTTTCATATACCTGTCACTAGGGTTCAACGAGTTAATGCAAGACAAAAATAATGTAGATGGCTCCTTAAGGAGCTTTCTGTTTTGTTTAGCGAGTACTCAAAATCAGATCTGTTGGTAAATCTTAAAAGCAAGTGGTCGCTTAATACCGGATACAAATAATGCAAGAAATCTTATATAGGAGTTTTCTTCATATATCTATCATTTATTAACTCATTCACCCCTGAGACAGGAAATTAAAAAATCCTGTTTACAATTAGTCCATTTTTACATGGTAAGCGTTGCCTTTAACAATACATTGCAAACACAGCATACCTTAACTGGACAGCTCCTTAAGGCGCCCTCTGATCAGGGTCTACACTGTTTGTATAAAAACCTGTACAAGTCACAGGTACATCGTTTGTAATCAACAACAGACAACATCAAACATATAGATATAGGTCGAATATTCTATTTCAATGTGTACATCGTAAATCGTTATCAATAGCATATATTTAAACAAGAACTGGACCACAGCACGGGGGGTGGGGGTAACTACGTATTATCATCAAACCGTTACTCTACGACAACATATATAGGTATTATAACAGATTTGTATTGCTACGAAGTCAGTGTATATAGTGAGAAATGTGTGTCTACGAAAACAAAGTTGCCTTCGTAGCAATACGAATTTGTTATAATACCCATATAGGTTGTCGTAGAGTAACATTTCATCGTAATACCAGAGACTTTAAAAGCCAGAGATACACGGCTCCCTTATTTTCCTTCTTTCCCCATATAACAGGTGTCCGTTGAGAGGCAGTGACGTATGTCGATGCGGTCACGTGACCAGCACAGGTAATGACAGCGTCGCGATAATGGGAAAAAATACACATATCGACCAGTTGACTTATAAATATTGACTTTCTTTCGTTTTTATACAATATTTTGTGATACTAATCGAGTGAAACCAAAATATGAGTTGTGGATTAAACCGAGAAAGTGTATTCCTGGATCAACGGAAGATACGTGCACTGCGTGGTTGCTGGTAAGTTCCAAACAAATGAAGATCGATTCAATATCGTCTTGCCGTAAACGCTTAAAACTTCAGTATGAACATTCAAACATGGATAAGAATGAATTATCCATGTAGTTCAAACTAAGATACAGTTTTGGCAAAATATTCATGTCAATCTGTCCACGCATTTTGCTATCAATTAAATTTTATTGAGGTCACCAACTGGTGCTTCGATTGAAGATCGATGCAATATCGTCTTGCCGTAAACGCTTAAACTTCAGTTTGAACATTCAAACATGAATAAGAATGGGTTGTCCATGTAGCTCATATTAAAATACAGTTATGGCGAAATTTTCATGTCAATTTGTCCACGCATTTTGCTATAAATTAAATTTTATTGAGGCCACCCACTGGTACTTCGATTGAAGATCGATGCAATATCGCCTTACCGTAAACGCTTAAACAGCAGTTTGAACATTCAAACATGAATAAGAATGGGTTGTCCATGTAGCTCATATTAAAATACAGTTATGGCGAAATTTTCATGTCAATTTGTCCACGCATTTTGCTATAAATTAAATTTTATTGAGGCCACCCACTGGTACTTCGATTGAAGATCGATGCAATATCGCCTTGCCGTAAACGCTTAAACAGCAGTTTGAACATTCAAACATGAATAAGAATGGGTTGTCTATGTAGCTCATATTAAGATACAGTTATGGCGAAATTTTCATGTCAATCTGTCCACGCATTTTGCTATAAATTAAATTTTCATGAGGCCACCCATGGGTCCATTCACACCTTCGTGCAAACTGCCGTCACTTTTCATTGAATCGGCATTTTCCAAACACTAATTAACGTGTGTGCGGTGCGCAGAGGGGTTAATTGATGCTCGGACTTTATTCTTATTATTCTTTTGTGTTAAACCTCGAAAAAGAGGCTTCTTTAAGGAATGTTTGTATTGTAAAATAACTGTAGACCGTATTAACGCAGCAACTGATAAGTAATTCCAAATATCGACTTTTTTCCCGATCGTCGCTAAAGCTTATATAACTCGCGATGACCTGTTCTCGCGAAATCTCGCTCAACGGTCTCGTATGTATAAATCATTCGAGCCGTGTATCTCTGGCTTTTAAAGTCTCTGGTAATACCTTGTAGCTGGGCACATTATTACAAAAATCATGCACTTGGTGATACAAGCATCAAATTTGGTATGTATACCGGTATGCCCCTACTTTCAACAAAAAGCCCGTTAGCCACGTCAAAATTCAAAATGGCGGCCATTTTTCAAGATGGCCGCCATTTCCGGTTCTATTATACAGTTTTATCTCTAACATCGGATATATTTGACCGATTTTCAAACTTTTGGTGTCTAATTATATGTTTTCAAGCACTTCGAAGCTAATTATGTGATCCATAGACTTGTTAGAAGTTTATTTAATCGTAATATAAGCAAAACTGTACAAAAACGAAGTGTGTGTCAAGGTCAAAACCAAATTCACAGGGTTTTCATAGATTATACACTCACTTTACCTTCTGTCATGTTATTTAATGATATTGTTTTCAATTGTTTTTGTCTTAAGATGCTATTTTTCGCATTACAACTACATAAATCTGTACACATCAGTGCTAAAACAAAATCATGAACTTGGTGATACAAGCATCAAATTTGGTATACATACTGGTATGACCTTACTTTAAACAAAAGCCGTAAGCCACATAAAAATTCAAAGTGGCCTCTATTTTTTCAAGATGGCTGCCATTTTTGGTTCTCGTTAAGATAACATATGATAATGTTTATTTTTGAGTTGGCAATACATATACATGTAACATAAGCTCTGAAGAGCTTTTATAATCGACTATGATCGTTGACCAATTCTTTTCTAACATTTGACATGTTTGACCAAATTTCACCAAAAATTGATTTTAAGCATAAGGAAGCCAATTCAGTCAACCTCAAGCTGAACAGAAGTCACTTTAATGCAAAATGGCAAAGCTACATCGTTTGTTTTCAAAATGGCCACCATTTTATATTGGTATAAGCAAATTCATTTCTTAAATTTGATCAACATTTATGCTTTTTGTGTCAACATAGATGTCATAAAGTATATTAAGGAAGCTAATTCAGACAACTTCCTTCTGATTTGAAACTAATTTAATTGCACAATTACCAATATAGACAAAATAAGTGTTTTTGCTCACAGATGATCGTTACTTTTTGCAATAGTGATTAATATCCATTCTGATCTTTTCTATATACTTCTGGCCACTTGTCATATTTTTGGTGTCAAAGCATTATGATAAGAGCACAGAAAGCTAATTATGTGATCATTTACTTTATTAAGAATCTTGTTCTTTTGGGTATTGACTTATTTTAATGGCATATATGTGGTTTATGACTATTTTAGCAGTAATTTCTTAGTGTACATGCTGGAGTTGGTGTATAATCGCTTATACTTATGTAGGTATTTATTTTCACATTTACAAATATCGGTATATTAGTCTGAACAAGGAAGGCCACATCGTAAATACATGTACGTGCATCTGTCAATGCAAACAGTTTACTTTAGTATCTATGTTTAATCGGGTATTTGCAATCATATCACTAGGTAACAGGGTTGTCCAATGTATCAGCAGTGTTTCATTCATTCCAACTCTATGAGATATTTCAATCATGACACAAGCTACATGTATTTGGTATGCAGAACATTTGGCATGTTCAAACAGAGGGGTTTGACCTTAGGAACTGCACCTTACGATCTATAACATCAAGCTAACATGTCCAATCAAACATAATAATGTTATCCCATCACTTGACATAATTGATGCAATGATTTCCAGATTTTATTGCTTGTACATTATGATTTATGATTATAGACTGGACGTTGCACATGCACCATATCTTTCAGTTTATGTATTCTATGCAGCCTTTTCTCTTTCTTATATGGAAATTTGGCGTGAAACTAGCTCATGTTTGACCGTTGACCAATGGCAACCAACACTTTCTGTAGAACAAGATAGTTTGAATTAGCATTTTAAATTCACATCGACATGAACTTTATATCATTAGCTTTTAACATGGGAGTGTTGTGGTCTCCGGTTATGGCTTGCATTTCATGCATGAACATTTGTGCACACACTTCGTCATGTTAACATTGTATAATTTCTTAAAATGCTGTTGTAGATTACACAGGGATCAATCTCAAATATGATATTAGCAGTAATATGTGTCCACATCAAATAGCTTTAGCAAGCAGCTGAAACGTTCTGTCTTTATGCAATTGTACCACAAGAAACGTATACTATCTTTGACTATGTATCACATCATATCGCTTTTAAAAGTATGTTGTCAGAATAGGTAGACTATACATCCGTCCCTATGTATACAGAACAGAACTGTTACAACTTTTACACCAAACTCAGGAATGGAAATTCTTTAAAAAGATTCATGCGGAGTTTTAAGGGTCATACTCTCAAATGGTTGCATGTATTGACTTTGGAGAAGAGACAAGACTTTTCGTGTAAAGTATATTTCTTAACATTGCTTAAATCTGATTTTATTGAAAGGAGTCCAAACTGCCTTCATCTTTGATAATGATTTTGATTTGCTTATTTGATTGGTCAAGTACCATATATAAGAACGGTTGTCTTACGTAAAAGAAAACACACTATCCATACTGGATCTGATATTTCTCCATATTGTTTTCATCACGCTCATGGTCATTCATCTTTTTCATATCTTAACTTATTCAACAAATATAGTAGACGCTAAGCGTCTTCAAGCAAAATAAAAACTATAACTTTTTTCATGGCGCAGCCTTTCTTTATTAACAGTGAACATCTGGTGTACATATACCAAACTTTATGAAGATGTTGTTTGTGCAAAAGTTCTAGCTGCCCAAGATGAAACATTAAAGGATCAATTTTGTTGACTTTTACCTACTATACAGTACTTTGAAATTTTGATTTTCTTCCAAACATATAAGAAACACTGGTTTGTCGTCCGATTACTCGTCTGAATTTTGAACGATATTAATCAAATTATCAGATGCTCCCTTGTTAACATGATTACTTACACGCTCATGCAGTAGTACGATAAATGGTATAATGGGCATCAACTCTGTAGGCACATTGTTTGATTTAAATATAATAATGACTTTTGGGATATGCTAGACTGTCTTAAATTTTGGTCACATTTAGAGCATGTGGCGGAATGCAGATACATGTACGTACGTCTTACATATACATGTATTTTTTCTGGTAAGAAGTTACAAAATTAGTCAAAAGATCTTCAGAATTAGCATGATGTTTGTTGTCGGTACAGGAATTAATTGTTATGTTAGATATTCAAGGAATTATGTTTGTTTTCTAAATGCAATTATATTTAAATTGAGAAAAAAGAAACATATTCAAGACTTTACAGTTTACTTGAAAGGTAGAATAGTGTATGGTAAAGTAATTGCAGTGTCAGATAAAGTAGTATAGTTTGGGCAATCCTTGTTCAGATAAATGAAATTGTAAATGTGAGAAAACAGCACCTACATTCAGCATAAGCAGTCACATAACAACAGACAACAAGCTTTGGTCAGCTACGGAGTAAAAATATATGTGTGGCTAAAATAGTTCATTAGACAATGATATGAGTTTCTAACCGACCGGAGGTTCCCATGAATATTTTTCTCATCCTGTTTAAAACATTTTTTGACACCAAAAATATGACGAATCTTCATATAAACCAGATGTAAGAAAATATATTCTACATTAGAGACCATGTTGGCAAACATATGCAAACAAACTCAACAAAGGCACAGGTTCAGAAACTATAAATTTCAGCCCTACAAAAATCTAATTTTTAAACATCAGAATTTGAACATTTAAAACACGCTGGTGATACAAGAATACATTTTATTGTCATATACATATTAATTTTTGTTAATATAAGACCGAGATCTTTTAGAAATAAAGCATTTATTGACCATGATTTTGTGTTTTTCATGTAAAAAACTAACAAATAAAGAGTGCCACCCGTCGACCAAATTTACATTTTGTTATTTGTTATTCTTATTTTAAAACATTTAATTAGTTATATTTATAGTTTTGGTCGAGGAGTGGCGCCTATGCCAAAAACAGTGAAAATGTTCCAAAATATGGGGAAAAAACACCATTTGGAGATTTTCTGATAGCTGGTTGCTATAGCAACATACATATTTCTCTATCAATTTTACTGTTTTTTTAAATAGTATTATCATTGTTTGATTATCATTATATCAATTATGCTCAAATACTATGTTTTCCTATTGATATGATAAAATTTGAAAAAATAAGCCATTTTTATGTTATTTTAGGTACATTTGTATTTGGTTGCTATGACAGCATGGAAGTGAATATGGAGAAAATAATGTTGTTTTTTCTTATACCACATACCTATCTATCATCTGTGAAAATTTGGTGTACATTTGACATAGGGCCAGTTTCATCACTTTTTGAACCTATGCCTTTGTCATTACGCAGTTAAGTATTTTTTTTAAAAAAATTAGACAGTCTTTTGTCAAAATTGTGTTATTGTGCAAACACAGCAGTCTGATGCGGACAAAATTAGCTTCCTTCTGCTATAAAATTTATAGTTTGACTCAAAAAGTGGTAAAACCATGACAATGTACGTCAAATGTAAGAAAGAGAATCGTAAATTTGAACCAAAAATAGTGGCCATCTTCGAAAAAACTATGTATTTTTGTCACAAATTGGCCATTACATGATAAAGTAAGTTTCAAAACACTTTGAAATTGACTTAATTAGTTTCCTGATACTTTAAAACATATACTTAGACACCAAAACTGTAAAGAACGGCCATATATGTCAACTATTAGCAACAAAACTGTATTTTCGAACCTGTAATGGCGGCCATCTTGAAAAATGGCCGCCATTTTGATTTTTTCAAGTGGCTAACGGGCTTTAATGAAATACTACAGATAGAAGTGCAAGTGTGCCAAGTTTGATGCTTGTATCACTAAGTGCATGATTCACCCCAAAAAATGTAATAATGTGCTGAGCTATTGTTGGAAGCGACTCTTTTCCATAGTCAACAAACTGTACTGTGGCCATATTCTAGATCCTGGGCCACTAACTTTTTTGAAAATTTTATTTTACGGGAAAAGTGAACTGACTGACTGGTTTATAATTAAAGGAAAATAATAACAACAAAACTACTACATAACAAGAAATATCTTTAAAAAAGATATTCGGCGGAATGAGTGGTGGAACTAAGGCTATATAGATGGGTGTGCAAATTGTAATATCTTGGATTGAAAAGCAAAAAATAAAAGTATACAATTGAAACAGTAACTTTTATTTAAAATGCAAAACTATCATGTACAGAAATGCAAAACAAAACAATAATTTAACTCATATCCTAGCTACTGGTAGTAGATCCTCACATTAATCTATTGTTCTATATATCAAACTATAGCATACACAAATGTACAGATTCAACAGTCCTCTTGTAAATAATGATGAAACCACACGATTGTGTTTAACTCACTTGAGGCCATTCAATTGCATCAGCCCAGTGTAGTAAACAGTCTGGTCTGTGTCTCTAAATTTTACACTCACTGTCCATATCTGGGAAAACTGTAATTGGATATAGACCAGCCTACAGGGCTCCAGATAAGAGGTAGTAAACTAAAAAAATCACATTTATTCACTCCTTTCAGCACCAAACCCTATGGTGTTACCACTCATTTTGATTGTCTCGAAGAGACAATTCAAATGTATAGTGACACCACAGGGTTTAATGCACAAATAAAGATTTTAAGTTTTGAAATAATTCCCTTATCTGGAGCCCTGGCTACTATCCAATCAGACTATTCAGTTTCAACAGGTGCTCTCAATTCTAAATTTCTGATCAAATATAATTGGTTGAAATTTGTGGCCAAATAGAAAGTGTGGCTAAATAGAAACCAGACAGCTCCGCCGAAAAACTTAATAACGGCCTTTAAAATGCTCTCAAGATTCCTTTCAGTTAAGATTAGTTTAAATTGTAGGCTCTGGCGACATAAAATCAACCATTATGAACCAAATATTCTGTTGATAATAGACTATGGCCACAGAAAACCGACCTTAAAAATGCGTCCAAGATTCTTTTGAATTGAAGAGCATGGTCGAAATAAATTTACCTTTAACCTGCAACAAAGATTTCGTTGAAACGCAGACTAGGGCCACAGTAAATCGACCTTTAAACTGCATCACATAATCCGTTCAAATGTAGATTATGGCCGCAGTAAAATGAACTTAAAATTGTACCAAAGAATATCTTGAAATGTAGACTATGGCCGCAGTAAATCAACCTTTAATGTGTACCAAGGAATCTCTTGAAATGTAGACTAAGTCAGCAGTAAATCAACCTTAAAGCGTACCAAAGAATCTCTTGAAATGTAGACTATGGCTGCAGTAAATTAACCTTTAAAATTAACCAAAGAATATCTTGAAATGTAGACTATGGCCGCAGTAAATCAACCTTTAAAGTGCACCAATGAATCTATTGAAATGTAGACTACGGCAGAGGTAAATCAACCTATAAAGTGTTCCAAAGAATCTCTTGAAATGTAGACTATGGCTGCAGTAAATTAACCTTTAAAATTAACCAAAGAATATCTTGAAATATAGACTATGGCCGCAGTAAATCAACCTTTAAAGTGCACCAATGAATCTATTGAAATGTAGACTATGGCAGCAGTAAATCAACCTTTAAAGTGTAACAATGAATCTATTGAAATGTAGACTATGGCCGCAGTAAATCAACCTTTAAAGTGTACCAAGGAATCTCATGAAATGTAGACTATGGCCGCAGTAAATTGACCTTTAAAGTGTTCCAAGGAATATCTTGAAATATAGACTATGGCCGCAGTAAATCAACCTTTAAAGTGTACCAAAGAATCTATTGAAATGTAGACTATGGTCGCAGTAAATCAACCTTTAAAGTGTACCAAGGAATCTCATGAAATGTAGACTATGGCCGCAGTAAATCAACCTTTAAAGTGTACCAAGGAATCTCATGAAATGTAGACTATGGCCGCAGTAAATCAACCTTTAAAGTGTACCACTGAATATATTGAAATGTAGACTATGGCCGCAGTAAATTGACCTTTAAAGTGTTCCAAGGAATATCTTGAAATATAGACTATGGCCGCAGTAAATCAACCTTTAAAGTGTACCAATGAATCTCTTGAAATGTAGACGATGGCCGCAGTAAATCAACCTTTAAAGTGTACCAAGGAATCTCATGAAATGCAGACTATGACCGCAGTAAATCAACCTTTAAAAGGACTAGCAACCGGATGGTGTACTTGTCAAAATAAAATAAAATACTCAAAATAAAAGCAAATGTGTGGCACTATTTGGCTTCTGATATTAAAAAAATATGATCAGTCCAAAACAAGTCTCAAGAATCGTCACCGAATCTTAGTTGTTTTTTTCAGATATTTTCCATCGTTTTTCTATAGCGTTAGTAGACGATATAGTTGTTGTTGTTGCTTATCTACACGGGCTCAGACATAAACCCAAGCCGAATAATGTACTATCAATCACTACCAGTGAAGTACGTTAATTCGCTGCCATATATATAGAGAGCGCTCGTAGTCGAGTGGTTAAAGGCGTTTCCTTATTTTCATGTTTGTCTCCGCATGGAAGGTCACGGGTGCGAATCCAAACATTATACAAGTGTTGTCTTTTGATTCACATATTCATTCCTAAAACTTCAAATGGCCAACTCTTATTTACCAATTATGTATAGTCCATTTTTGGACTTTTTAGAGTTGTTAATTACAAAATATGAATAAAGAGTTGACATCCTGATCAAATGGATGATTTGGGTATACAATGTTCACTGTTTGCATCGGACAAGTGTTATTGTGGAGAACTATTATTTCCCCATAATCGCGTTTACTCAGAAAACAAATACATGTATTTCCATTGCAATCAAATGCAGATGCCGGGTAAATTGCAAACAAAAACTGTGATTTTTCCCCATTCTCATGCTTTGCATTTTGCGTTTCGTTTGCGTTTAAATGGGAAAAAATGTCTTTTCTTCACTGTTTCCATACAGGAAGGCGAGTATACGGGTCAGTACGGTTAGATAGGTTAACGTGTATGCATATTTACGCATGAAATTTATTCATTCCCTGAAACAAAAATCGTTCCAATTTATACAGTCAAGAATCTGTACTATAAGAAATATTTTATCTATCTATTCTAGTAGATGGTAGCTTAAAGCAGGTTGTAAGTAAAGCAGAATCTGCTTGTCACCGGTCTTCGTTACTAGAAGCATGCATGTAGTAAAGGTTAAACCTTTCATTGCCAAATTTATCGTAATGTGTTTACCCCTTAACCGCAACATTGTCGCTTAATTCAATATTGCTGTCGGAAATAACGTTTCTAAGTCAGATTTAAAGCACTGGACGTTATTTTAAAACACGTTGCAAACAATTTGGATCTTGATCAGATACAGCTTTGCAAAGGCGTCTTTTGGCGAAATTGACAGTGAAAGTGTTACTCCAGATACCTAAAGACGAAAGTCAAATAGTTTGGGTCCATATAAGATGTCCAAATTATCGCTTTTCATAGTCTACCCTGTCTTGATAAAGAACTATGGAAATGACTTTCTACATCCTAAAAGGTGACTGATTAAAGCATATTGAAGTAAAGCATGAACGTTCCTTAATGCCTTCCACCTGCTTTTTATAACTCCTGAAACATTTAGTGGGCAATTCAAGTTACAATAAAGTGTTACCCATCATAGTTGTCTGCAGTGTATTTCAAAATGACAAACAGTGCATACCCTACTCACAGGGCTCCTTTACGATCTGGGTTAACACTGTTTGGATATGACAAGTACATACCAATCATGGTATTGTCGACTTAAGGTAGCGTGATAAGCCTTATGGCGCAATCTGCTTTACTTTCAATCTGCTTTAAGTAAACGCGCTTGAAAAATAGAAAATTGGGAAATCTTAGGATTTTTCGTGATCAAGTTATGGCAGCCCTAATACATGTACCAGAACCGATATAAAACGTTTTATGTTTTGTTTTTATTTCATAGGACTTGGAATGGTAGCCAGTGCCGTTTGAACGGAAACGGAAAGCAAACGCAACTTGTTCGTGCGTTTTTACCTTTTCACCGTTTCATTGTCGTTTGCTTCGATTTTAATGTTTGCAAGATCGTTTCAAAGTAAGATTCAATGAAGTATGATTTACGAAACATCGATACGAGTGTCAAACTGTTTGGATCCTGATCAGAGGCCGCGTTACGCGGTGTCTGATCAGGACCCAAACTGTTTGCAAACGCGCTTTAAGGCGTCATTGAGAGTAAAATGGTAAATCATTGAAAATTACAATTTAGCGACATTTCTTGCAAGACTATTTATTTTAATCTGAGTGGCAAACAGTTGAGAGCCTGACCAGGCGCCGACGTTATTCACGACACCCAAACACGATAAAAAATGGTGCAAATGACAGGTTCTTGAACATTGTGTGGCGCCTGATCAGACGCCCAGTTTCTCGAAGTGATCTGACTCAAAGTTGTTTGCAATAATTCTAAATAAAAAGGGTTTTAGCATAAAAGCGGTTATATCCAACTGTATCAGTTTAAGCCCACGTGAAAGTGAAATACATGTAAGTGCAAACTTCCGGTTTAGTTGGAAAACGATGAATATTATACTGTGTTTTAGCATCGACGTTAAACAGCATGGGTTTCTTAATATGCCTAAAAGGATATACCTTAAGTGTAATCCTGCTAAAATATTTTGATACGTATGAATGATAAGATTTCTAATAGGATTAAACATAAGTTTTTCTTGGATGTGTTTATTTCCGTTATACGGCTTTCTGGTATTATCAAGTCAACATCCGGACATTTTGACTCACAGATATAAAATGTACTTCTTTCAACATGCTCTTAACTGTCTCAAATAGCCAGTGTGAACTTTTTCTTTTGAATATCGTTTACCTCGATATTGTCGTCTGCTTTAATTTTCTAAAGGCATCTTAAATAAAGAAGCAGCGACATTAATATGAAACAGTTTGAATCCTGATCAGACGCCGCGTAGCGCGGCGCCTGACCAGGATTCAAACTGTTTGCAAATATTAGTCAAGTGGTGATGAGAATTCTAACTGTTTTTTTAATATACATTTCGTCAGATAAACTAACAAACCTAAAAAGAATGTTTCCTTCACAGTGTTTTGCTGGTTTTTCTAGTGTGTCCCTAGTTTTTATGTTGTTGTTGTGTCGCCCGTCTATAGGGATCCCTATATTTATTTACTACAGTTAAACCTCTCTATTACAACCACTAAATCGAAGGCTAATTATTTGTATAAAAGACAGGTGACAGCTTAAAGCCATATGGCAGTAAAACAGAAAGCTCCCCAATGAGCTTTCTGTTTTACTGTCACCTTGCTTTAAGCAGTCACCTGGCGTAACCACCTAATAATTCACACAATTTAGTGGTTGTTATAGAGGGGTTCTACTGTAGTTGGTCGTTGAAGAGATGATGTTGGAACTGGCACCCTATGCATATTCCTTCTTTATTCAGTAAATTTACTGCGGCCATAGTCTACATCTCAAGATATTCTTTGTAGACTTTAAAGGTTGATTTACTGCGGCCATAGTCTACATTTCAAGAGATTCCTTGAAAAAACATTAAAAATTGATTAACTGCGGCCATAGTCTACATTTCAAGAGATTCAATGGTACACTTTAAATATTGATTTACAGCGACCATAGTCTACATTTCAAGAGATTTCTTGGTACACATTAAAGGTTGATTTAATGCGGCCTTAGTCTACATTTCAAGAGATTCAATGGTACACTTTAAATGTTGATTTACTGCGACCATAGCCTATATTTCAAGAGATTCATTGGTACACTTTAAAGGTTGATTTACTGCGACCATAGCCTACATTTCAAGAGATTCATTGGAACACTGTAAATGTTGATTTACAGCGACCATAGTCTACATTTCAAGAGATTTCTTGGTACACATTAAAGGTTGATTTAATGCGGCCATAGTCTACATTTCAAGAGATTCATTGGTACACTTTAAATGTTGATTTAATGTGGCCATAGCCTACATTTCAAGAGATTCCTTGGAAAAACATTAAAAGTTGATTAACTGCGGCCATAGTCTACATTTCAAGAGATTCAATGGTACACTTTAAATGTTGATTTACTGCGACCATAGCCTATATTTCAAGAGATTCATTGGTACACTTTAAAGGTTGATTTACTGCGACCATAGCTTACATATAAGAGATTCATTGGAACACTTTAAATGTTGATTTACAGCGGCCATAGTCTACATTTCAAGAGATTTTTTGGTACACATTAAAGGTTGATTGAATGCGGCCATAGTCTACATTTCAAGAGATTCATTGGTACACCTTAAGAGTTGATTTACTGTGGCCATAGCCTACATTTCGAGAGATTCAGTGGAACACTTTAAATGTTGATTTACAGCGGCCATAGTCTACATTTCAAGAGATTTCTTGGTACACACTAAAGGTTGATTTACTGTTGCCATAGTCTACATTTAAAGAGATTCTTTCGTATACTTTAAAGGTTGGTTTACTGCGGCCATAGTCTACATTTCAATAAATTCATTGGTACACTGTAAAGGTTGATTTACTGCGGCAATAACCTACATTTTAAGATTTTCTTTAGTACACTTTAAAGGTTGATTAACTGCTGCCATATTCTACATATCAAGAGAATCCTTTGTACTCTATAAAGGTTGATTTACTGTGGCCATAGTCTATATTTCAAGATATTCTTTAGTATACTTTCAAGGTTGATTTACTGTGGCCATAGTCTATATTTCAAGATATTCTTTAGTATACTTTAAAGGTTGATTTACTGTGGCCATAGTCTATATTTCAAGATATTCTTTAGTATACTTTAAAGGTTAATTTACTGCGGCCATAGTCTACATTTCAAGATATTCTTTGGTATACTTTAAAGGTTGATTTACTGTGGCCATAGTCTACATTTCAAGAGATTCTTTGGTATACTTTAAAGGTTGATTTACTGTGGCCATAGTCTACATTTCAAGAGATTCTTTGGTATACTTTTATGGTTGATTTACTGCGGCCATAGTCTACATTTCAAGAAATTTTGTGGTACACATTATAGGTTGATTTACTGCGGCCATAGTCTACATTTCAAGAGATTTTGTGGTACACATTATAGGTTGATTTACTGCGGCCAAAGTCTACATTTCAAGAGATTCTTTGGTATACTTTAAGGTTGATTTACTGCGGCCATAGTCTACATTTAAAGAGATTCTTTGGTATACTTTAAAAGTTGATTTACTGTGGCCATAGTCTACATTTCAAGAGATTCATTGGTACACTTTAAGGTTGATTTACTGCGACCATAGTCTACATTTAAATATATTCTTTGGAACACTTTAAAGGTTGATTTACTGCGGCAATAGTCTACATTTCAAGAGATTCTTTGGTACACTTTAAAGGTTGATTTACTGCGGCCATAGTCTATATTTGAAGAGATTCTTTGGTATACTTTAAGGTTGATTTACTGCGGCCATAGTCTACATTTAAAGAGGTTCTTTGGTATACTTTAAAGGTTGATTTACTGTGGCCATAGTCTACATTTCAAGAGATTCTTTGGTATACTTTAAAGGTTGATTTACTGCGGCCATAGTCTACATTTAAAGATATTCTTTGGAACACGTTAAAGTCTCCCCGTACTTCATTCTCAGTGTTGTTATACTTTCTGGTCCTTTGGAATCATTGATTTCGGCGCATTTACAGTTGAAAGTTGAATTCCGCTTAAGCCGGTGCTAGGGGGCATGAGCACTGTTGCATATTTCAGTATTGCTCATGAACAGACTCAATTAAACCGAGTCTGCAATTTTCAGTATTTGCTTTGATTTCTGTGCTTTCAAAGGACCTCCCCTTATTCAGATTTATTTCAAGCGATTCATTGGTACACTTTAAGGTTGATTTACTGCGGCCATAGTCTACATTTCAAGGGATTCTTTGGTATACTTTAAAGGTTGGTTTACTGCGGCCATAGCCTACATTTCAAGAGAGTCTTTGGTATACATTAAAGGTTGGATTACTGCGGCCATATTCTACATTTCAAGAGATTATTTGGTACACTTTAAGGTTGATTTACTACGGCCATAGTCTACATTTAAAGAGATTCTTTGGTACACTTTAAGGTTGATTTACTGCGGCCATAGTCTACATCTCAAGAGATTCATTGGTGTACTTTAAATGTTGATTTACTGCGGCCATATTCTACATTTGAATAGATTCTTTGGTACACTTTAAAGGTTGATTTACTGCGGCAATAGTTTACATTTCAAGAGATTCTTTGGTACACTTTAAAGGTTGATTTACTGCGGCCATAGTCTATATTTGAAGAGATTCTTTGGTATACTTTAAAGGTTGAGTTACTGCGGCCATAGTCTACATTTCAAGAGATTCTTTGGTACACTTTAAAGGTTGATTTACTGCGGCCATAGTCTACATTTAAAGATATTCTTTGGAACACGTTAAAGTCGCCCCGTACTTCATTCTCAGTGTTGTTATACTTTCTGGTCCTTTGGAATCATTGATTTCGGCGCATTTACAGTTGAAAGTTGAATTCCGCTTAAGCCGGTGCTAGGGGTGTGAGCACTGTTGCATATTTCAGTATTGCTCATGAACAGACTCAATTAAACCGAGTCTGCAATTTTCAGTATTTGCTTTGATTTCTGTGCTTTCAAAGGATCTCCCCTTATTCAGATTTATTTCAAGCGATTCATTGGTACACTTTAAGGTTGATTTACTGCGGCCATAGCCTACATTTCAAGGGATTCTTTGGTATACTTTAAAGGTTGGTTTACTGCGGCCATAGTCTACATTTCAAGAGATTCTTTGGTATACTTTAAAGGTTGGATTACTGCGGCCATAGTCTACATTTCAAGAGATTCTTTGGTACACTTTAAGGTTGATTTACTACGGCCATAGTCTACATTTAAAAAGATTCTTTGGTACACTTTAAGGTTGATTTACTGCGGCCATAGTCTACATCTCAAGAGATTCATTGGTGCACTTTAAATGTTGATTTACTGCGGCCATATTCTACATTTGAATAGATTCTTTGGTACACTTTAAAGGTTTATTTTCTGCGGCCATAGTCTACATTTCAAGATATTCTTTGGAACTCTTTAAAGGTTGATTTACTACCGCCTTAGTCTATATTTGAAGAGATTCTTTGGTACACTTTAAATGTTGATTTACTGCGGCCATAGTCTACATTTCAAGCTATTCATTTGAACACTTAAAAGGTTGATTTACTGCAGCCATAGTCTATATTTCAAGATATTCTTTAGTACACTTTAAAGGTTGGTTTACTGTGGCCATAGTCTACATTTCAAGAGAATCTTTGGTACACTTTAAAGGTTGATTTCCTAATGCCATAGTCTACATTTCAAGAGATTCTTTGGTACACTTTAAAGGTTGATTTACTGCGACCATAGTGTACATTTCAGAAGATTTTTTTGTACACTCCAAAGTTGCTATACTGCAGCCATAGCCTACATTTCAAGAGATTCATTGGTGCACTTTAAATGTTGATTTACTGCGGCCATATTCTACATTTGAAGAGATTTTTTGGTACACTTTAAAGGTTTATTTACTGCGACCATAGTCTACATTTCAAGATATTCTTTGGAACTCTTTAAAGGTTGATTTACTTCCGCCATAGTCTATATTTGAAGAGATTCTTTGGTACACTTTAAATGTTGATTTACTGCGGCCAAAGTCTATATTTCAAGATATTCATTGGAACACTTTAAAGGTTGATTTACTGCGGCCATAGTCTATATTTCAAGAGAATCCTTGGTACTCTATAAAGGTTGATTTACTGCGGCCATAGTCTACATTTGAAAAGATTCTTTGGTACACTTAAAAGGTTGATTAACTGCAGCCATAGTCTATATTTCAAGATATTCTTTGGAACACTTTAAAGGTTATTTTACTGCAGCCATAGTATACAGTTCACGATATTCTTTGGAACACTTTAAAGGTTGATTTAAAGCGGCCATAGTCTACATTTCAAGAGATTTCTTGGTACACTTTAAAGGTTGATTTACTGCGGCCATAGTCTGCATTTCAAGAGATTCTTTGGAACACTTTAAAGGTTTTATTACTGCGGCCATAGTCTACATTTCAAAATATTCCTCGGTACACTTTAAAGGTTGATTTACTTCGGCCAAAGTCTACATTTCAAGAGATTCCTTGCAACGCTTTAACGGTTGATTTACTGCAGCCGTAGTCTACATTTCAACGGAATCTTTGTTGCAGATCGTTCAAATCACAAAACTCTTGGGTGCACTTTAAAGGTCTATTTACTGCGGTCATATTCTAAATTTCAAGAGAATCTGGGGTGCACTTTAAAGGTTGATTCACTGTGGCCATAGCCTACATTTGAAAATAATATTTGGTTCACTCAGACTTGAAAGGTTGATTTACTTCGGTCATAGTCTACATTGCAATTGAATCTTTAGCGCACTTTAAAGGTCGATTAACTGCGGCCATAGTCTACATTTCAATAGAACCTTTAATGCACGTTAAAGGTCGAATGACACATATGGTCCGCCATCTGAAAAGTGAGATGACTCTAGGCAGTGCGGCTATGTCGTTGTATTTTTTACCCAATTTAGTGGCTAATACCCTTGAATATGGAAAAGTAGAATATTGAAAGAAGTTTTTCCCTACCTTGTTGGCCCCCAGTGCACAGTAAATGAAACTGTAAGGCGTTTCGTTATTTTATGCAGGTCAGTAAATATACTACAGTGCTCTCTTGAGTCGTAAATTTCACACTTCGAATTCTTCACACCTGTGAAGAATTCGTACAATTTTTTCACGAACAGTACGAATATGTCACATATGTATGAAGAATTCGAAGTGTGAAGCTTTTTTTTTTTATATATAATTGAGGTCAAGGTCACATTGATCTCAAAATGGTACGATATACATGTACTAGCTATCCAATGATATACCGACACGTCAAATCTAGCATCTCTATAGATCATATGGTGTATAAAATATGCCTCTTACACACATTTTGTATAAATGAGGTCAAATGTCAAGGTTACAGTTATCTAAATATGCTACCGCCCGCTCCACCTTTCTACAATGTACTCACACGACAAATTTGGTATCCCTAGCTGATGAAGTATAGGAAATAGGTCACGGGTAGTGTGGACACGGGCGGGCGGACAGATGCACACGCAATTCAATCACTTTATGAGCTCAAATCCACTTTTGAGGGCACAAAATTATCTAATCAGCTATTTTTGGTTGGCAAATCACGTACCAATGTAACAGTTATCGGCTAAAATCACCGCACGGTAGAAACTCGATGACTCGAATTCGTTTAATCGAACTCATCTGTATTTCAAAGCTGAACGGTGGCCTAGTCAAGTTTTAACTATAAAATACGGATATGTTTGACTTCTGAAAGCAAAAGGTATTGAAGTTCAACTGAAGCAAAACCCCTACGCTCGACGTAAGCGAGTGCGAGCCATCAAGCTACATGTGCTCCCTCTCCAATCTCCACAGCAACATTCAAAAGGAGACAAAGAGAGTACAGTTGAACTTCGATATTTCGACCTCGCTTAACTCGAACTACTCGATACACAGGTACTTGACACATACATCTAGATCTATTACCCCCCCCCTCTTTTTTTTTTTTTAAAAATCTACTTCTATTATATAGATTATACTAAATAACTATTTTTTTTTTTTAAAGGGGGTGGGGGGGGGGGGGGGTAATAGATCTAGATGTATGTGTCAAGTACCTGTGACTCGATATATCGAAACTTAAATTTGCCTTACTTCATGCTCGGTTAGGTGAACATACCCGTGTTTCAAAGTTAAAACGCGGCCTAGCCGCGTTTTAACTTTGAAATACGGGTATGGTCGACTTTTAAACCAAGATCGAGATATTGAAGTTCGGCTGTTTGTGTTGTTCAACTTGTTCGGAGGAAATTGTTAACCGAAGGGAAAATTAATAACCTTAGCTTACATAGTTCTGAATCAAGATCAGACGGCGCGCGTTTGATATAGGTTCAAAGTTTTTGTCACTTGTCTTAACCCTTAGCCTGCCACGCACGACTATAGCTCCATATGCAAACAGCTTGGATCCGGATGAGACGCCGAGTAACTCGGCGTCTCATCCGGATCCAAGCTGTTTGACACTCGGACAACATTTTCAGCAATTTTGAGCAACTTTGAAGCACTTTGAAACTTTAAGCAGACGAGAAATATAGCAGACGACAATTTATTCGGCGGGCTAAGGGTTAATGTTTTCTTCTATCAAAATGTCCAATTCGTAACTTTGAGAAAAACGGCAGACGATATTGCAGCAGTGAAAGGGTTAAACATAGTTGTCTTGTTTTGGGAACAGCGGCAAGTATTGTTGTAAAGAGAGAATCGCTGTTCGGAGGGTCGTTGTAGGGAGGGAGTACTGTACTCTACGAAGAAGTAATTTTCTTCATTTGCACAGACGAAACTTAAGCAGACACCTTAAAGAAGATTATTTATTTCAAAACAGAGCGAACACTTGTGGAAAATGCAAAACAACTGTATAAACTAAAGCTTTTTTTTCTAAAGGCATATAGTTTTTAACGGTCCGTCTGTCTATACACCTGTCTGTTCGTCAGTCATAACGCCCGACAACTTTAACATTGCTCATTTCTGAATTGATTTATTTCAAACTTGGATACAACACACCTTGGGACAACATCTTTCAGCTGACATATAGGGGCCTCCGTGGCCTAGTGGTATAGTCACTTTGACTTATATCACTAAGCTCCTCACCGCTGTGAGTTCGAACCCCAGTAGGGTCATTCGGAATTTTTCATGTGGGGAAGCATTCCAGCTGGCTTGCGGAAGGTCGGTGGTTCTTCCCAGTTGCCCCTTTTGTGCCTGCATTTGTGCATAAAGGACTTCTCGGGTCTGCCTCCACCTGTAATTAGCTGGACGTTGCGATATGACTGAAATATTGTTGAAAGCGACGTCAAATCAAATCAAATCAGCTGACATATACTTTTTTGACCTTGATCCCTCAATGACCTTGACCTTGGGAATCTAATTTTCCCAAAACTCTAACATTGACCATAACTTCTATATTAGTGAATGGATTTACTTCATACTTGGACACAACACCCCTTGTGACAAGACCTTTAACTGGAATATACTTAAATGACATTGACTACATTGACCTTAAAAGAGTTTAGGATCTGATTTTCCAAAAACTCTAACATTGGCCATAACTTTCTTATTAATCAATGGATTTACATTATATTTGCACAAAACGTCCCTTGTTACAAGACTTTTTAGATGGCGTATACCTATATGACATTAAACGTTCAATAACCTTGACCTTCATAATCAAATTTGACGGGGAAATTTAACATTGCTCATAACTTCCTTATTACTGAGTTGATTTACTTCATACTTGGATACAGCATCATTTGAGACAACACCTTTCAGCTGACATATATATTTTTAACCTTGACCCCTCAATGACTTTACTTGTTTTCGAAAAACTCTTAACAGTGGCAATAATTTCCTTATGGGTAAATGGAGTTACTTCATACTTGGACACAACTACCTTTGTGACAAGATCTTTCAGCTGACATATACCTATTGACCTTGTCTACATCTGGGGCTCATTTCATAAATCTTCGTACGACAAAATCAATCGTAAGTCTAAATTTTATAATTCATTTAATTTCTGATTTCTCTATCTAATCCTTCCTTGTGACATCTCTTTGGAATCGTCTTTTCAAGAGGATTCCAAAAAGATGTCACAAGACAGGATTAGATGGAGAAATAAATAATAATTGATACTTTTATAATCTGACTTACGACAACATTTGTCGTACGAAGTTTTATGAAACGGGCCCCAGGTCTTGATTTCAAAGGTCAAAGTTTCAATTCGGGGCATTGTCATCTGATAGTGACAGTTCTTGTTATTTATTTGAAAAGAGAGGTCACGAAACAAGATTTACTTTGTTAAAGTTTTTAAAATCTTAAGGGGATAGGTGCACCTTTGGAAAATAATTACCAAATTCTTCAAACTTTGTATACAGACAGTAAAATTAGTTTCTATGACAAAACTGGTGAAAAAGTGGGGTACAGGACCTTTGTTTTCACAATTGGAGATTTTTCAAGACTACCTCCCTAAAATTGAAGCTTCACAAAAACTCCTAATTTTTTGTACTACGTTTTTTCAATCTTTATGTATACAAACTACTTCTACAAAAAATAATCTAATTTATGTTACCATAGTAAGAATAATAAAACTGTACTTCCATTAAATAGTCTAAAAGTTTCATGCTTATATTCTGAGAAATTTAAATGAAACCTGATGTAACAAAGTGCAACCTACCTTTGAAAACGGTATGTGCTGTAAACTACGAATTGGACAAAAAAGTTAAAAAGTCCCTTCCGGTACAAAGGTTTAATTTTTTCCGCAAAAATAGTATCTTATGATTGTATGCGTTCACCGAAAATGAGTTCTTAACATTTTCGGGAAATGAGTTCTTAAATTTTTTTCAGAAAATTCATCATGCGCAAAAAGACAGGCCGACACCCTTAAGATTTTACTCTTTCACTGCTACTTTGTTAACAGTTTTGCACCTGATTAAACGCCGTTTATGCAACGTCTGATCAGGATCCAAACCAAACTGTTTGACATTTGTTTCCATTTTTCCTATAGGTCACATTCGTGAACTGACTGTAAATTTCAGAAATAAAGCAGGCAATAATTTGACGTCGAAAGGGTTACATGTTTTCAAAATTAGAAACAGACTATGGGGCAAAGGGTTGAACATGATTATTCATCGTTTGTGAGTGGGCTGAATATAAGTTTGGATGCGCTATACATGTATATGCTCTACATCAGTTGGACAAGCAATAGGCAACGTGCATTGGTAGAATGGATATGACTTCAAACAGCCAATTAACCCTTTCAACCCTAAATATCTCTTGTGGGTATTTACGAGTAGACCCTGATCAGAGGGCTCCTATAGGAGCCCTCTGATCAGGATCCTCACTGTTTGCATATGTAATCAGTAATCTCTACAGAGGGATGCAGGGTTGAAAGGGTTAATGAAGTACTATTATTATTATGCATTTATTTCTATACAATATTTATATAGCGCTATTTTCACACAGGAGTTGAGTTCAAATGTAAAGGGTAACACAATGTTTTAACTCAATGACTCTGAAAACTATAAATGAAAAACACCTGTTTCCAAATGAGTGTAGCCCATTTGTGAGCATTTCAGACTATTTTGTTTACCTTGCAAAATAATAAACCGTGCAAACTCTTATCAGAAGACCCCTATAGGAGTTTCCTGACTTGGGTCTACGCTGTTTGCATAGAACAAATGTACTCGTTACAGGTACACTGTTGGTAAATGACACAACTATTTGTCCGAAGGGCAGAGCTCCAAATAAGGGGAGTATTTCAAAAATTGGATTTTTTTTTCTGCATAAAACCTAATGGTGTCACTACTCATTAGAATCGTCTCTTCGAGACGATTCTAATGAGTATAACATCATAGGATTTGGTGCTGAAATGAGAGAGACAATTTAGTTGGTTTAGTTTACTCCCTCTTATCTGTAGCCCTGTTAGGGGTTAATGGGTTAATATTGTTACATGAGCAGTATGATATTGAAAAGTGTATTTCTTATACAGTACACACAATATACTGACTAAACTCATTGCACCGTTGTTAACAGTTTGGATCCGGATTAAATACCGAGTAAATCGGAGTCGTATCCATATCCAAGCTGTTTTACACTCATATCGACGTTTATTGAATGCAAAGCTCACCTCTTGAGACAAAATTGGACATATTCTGTTTTCAGACCAAACGCAGATGACAGTAACACTACGGACAAAACTCGTTATTCACTTTCATTGAGTTGAATTATATGAACCATTTCATGATCAAATTTATCGTGAGTTTTTTACTCTTTCTCCGCCATATTGTCGTCTGTTTCAATATCGTTTCTGCAATATCGTTTCAAAGTTAGATTTAAGGTGGTTCGACAGCGGGCGGCCCGCATCTCGAGTTCCGGAAATGCTGATGAATTTCACCTGATCTTTGCGGCACGTGCTTATAGTAGAAAATTTATATATAGAAAAGTTTGATCGGCTTCAGTGTCTTCTCTGTTAGCGCAGTTGGTACGGTGATTGACTTGCAAACGAAAGGTTCTAGGTTCGATTTCCACTCGCTTCAAAACTTTTTTTTTAATAAATTGTTCGATTTTAGTGACTAGTCAATTCATAACGCGGTGATCAAAGGACAGGCTATGTTTAGTCACGTAATAATGAATAATATCAGATGTAAGTATAGTCAAGTGACAGCTAAATTTGTGAGGATTTATAGCCTATATGACAGACGGCAGCTTAACACAGGACAAACGTAATGCTAAAAGATAGATCCTAAAGGAGCTTTTACGCATTACTTTTGTTATGCATTAATCAGTCGCCTGCCTTTTAATATCTATTGGCTACCGTATTCAATGGTTCCTTATTACATGTTTGACTTATGGTATTATTTAGAGCTGACGGCATTTTAAAGTTGAACTCAAGGGAGGTTACTCGTTTTGTGAAAACATTTGTCAGAATTTCAGGAAATCATGTATAAAATGTAAATTCTACTGTAGATTTTCATGAAATTTTTGTGAGTAGTAGAATTAAGTTATATCTATCTAATAAGAGTAAAATTAGTGTATGTTAAACAGCTAAATTTTTTGTAATTTGACTTTTTCAGAATTTGACTTTTATAAAATATTGATATTTCCAGAAAATATGTCATGAAATACTTTTGTTTGCCCAATATCTTATAATCTATGTACTGTTTACTTGAATGTACAGAAATTATTGAGTTAGATTATATCATTTTATAAAGAAAATATTCCTGTTTATTAAAAAAGGAGCTTTTCTCGACAAAAGGTCCTGTCAGAAAAAAACGGCACTGTAATTGTTTTTTATTTTAACGATTTTTCACTCTCCATATGGTATATTTCAATTTAGTCAAGGTTTCAAAGAATTCTGACACAGAATAAGCTGACCCGCGAACCACCTTAAGGCAATACAACTTACGTTATTTCAAAACCAGTGGCAAACAGTTTTTTTTCCTGATCAGACGCCACGTCAGGATCAAAACTGTTTGTTAATGCGCTTTATGACTGCATTGAGAGTGAAAGAGTTAGTTACTGAAGGCTTTTAAAATACACTTTCTTAATTTTTTTTTAAACATGATTATTTTCCAGTAAATGCTTTCATGCTAAAACAATGTTCACTGCAAATAAAGTAAAATCAGACGAACAGTAACTCCCGCGACTGACCAGGCTCCAAATTGTTTGTCGCTCTTCATAAAATAAACACTTTACATATTCAAAACACCGTCTGGTCAATATTTTATTATTAGTGTTTCCTTCTGACATGACCGAGTTATTTTTAGATTGGAACATTCTAAAACTGAAAATGGGATGATCATTGTCACTGGGGGCCATCGAGGTATCACGAGGTTTGTTTCGCACAGAAGTCCTGTATATGTTCCGCACCGACAAAGTACATATTTTGTGTACCCAAAACGAAAGTAAAACACGAATTTCCTTGAGTGTCTCTCAATTTCGCCTATACTTTTTTTTCCTAGCCGGAACATATTATCAAATAGGTCCGATGGTAGGTAGAACGGTTTCTCGAGCAATCTACGTACAAATTTCATATTATTCATTGTATTACTTGCAAAATAACATAGTCATTCATCCTATGATGTAAAATGTTTCAAATGTATGATATTTGGTAAACAATGCTATTAATCATTATATGAACATTACCTTTTTAGATTGATTGTAACAATGGAATATTATTTGGGTTATAAAGAATCTGCAGTAATGCAATAAATGGATTTTAAATCGAGTTTAACAAATTAACCGTGTATATGTGCCGCACAGAGTATGTATATGTTACTAAACGAAGTCCATTTTATATGTATATGTTACCAACTGAAGTCATCATTGAATTAATAGGATGCAAACTGCCTAGTATCATGCACTTACTGTTGCCTATACCGTTTATCTCGAAAATAAATAATCTCCACCAAATCTGTTGATAGTGACAGTCCAGTGAGAAAATGTTTAAAGGTTAAACACACAAAAAACCGGTCCATTTCATGTAAGTTTCTGAAGCAGTTAAAAGTGCAGGACTAGGAAATGAATTCGATCAATCAACTGTTGCGGAAGCAGATGAAGCTGATAGAGTTGTTGATTTGTCAGAGCAACTGAAATACACTATAATTATTTTGTACGAAACAAATTCAAAGCGACATAATTTCTTTAAAAATGTTGCATCCCGAATTGAAAACCTCATGAACACCTTGGTCTATGTAATCAATTAATCTGTGAAAGTTTGCAACGTGTTCCTTATAGGAAAATACTCAAAGGGCTATAATTTTGTAAAAGAGAAACAGCCAATATTCCAAACTACACGAACACCTTCATATATAAGCATTTACTCTGGGAAAGTGTTAAGAAAAGTGTATGAGAAGCTGCACAGGTTTTTCACAGGTTTTTCCCTATATATATTCTATTTATGAAACAATGATCTAATAATTACGTATATACCAGCAAATGGTAGCTTAAAGCGACTCGCAACCAGATGGTGCATTAAAAATAGTAATTTGTAAATATGTGTCAAACGCTTATATAAATGGTAAAGAATTAGTTTAGGATAAGAAATTCTGTTTCAAAAAATGTATTTCAATAAAAAGAATTATTGGTCTCTGGTGGGATTCGAACCCGGGGCCCGGCATTGGCGGACAGAAGGCAAAATAGGGAAAACCGCTTAGACCAATGGACCACGGAACTATCCGTTTATCTCGGATCGATTTAACGTATTTCAATGTGTAGCGATCGAAAGTGCATACAACGTCGTAATTCGGCTCGTGTTTATGTCTGAGCCCGTGTAGAGAAGCAACAACAACAACTATACCGTCTACTAGTCGGTATAGAAAAACGATGGAAAATATCTAAAAATCTAAGATTCGGTGACGATTCTTGAGACTTTTTTTGGACTGATCATATTTTTTTAATGTCAGAAGCCAAATAATGCCACAAATTTGCTTTTATTTGAGTATTTTATTTTATTTTGACAAGTACACCATCCGGTTGCGAGTCCCTTTAAAGCAAACAGAGTAAAAGTACCTTAATGCTCATTCTGCTTTACTTTCAATTTGCTTTAATAAGTGACTATCCGTCTTCAAAACTAGAAACAGGCTTTAGGGTAATGGGTGAATGTCTTTTATTTTACACGTTTTATCAAAAAGCGAAGAGAATATAAATGGATAGTACCAAGTGTGACCATACCACATGGTCTGTGACGTAATATGTGGATACCACTGGCAGTCAAATTGTCAACAAAAAGGCCTCCATTCGGAACTTCAATCAAATGTAAGAAATTTGTTTTAGCCGATTTCAACGAAACATAGCTTATGATACGGGGGACTGGATTCTTTACAGTGGTATCAATGGATTTGTCTCCAAGGTAATACATTTTGCCTGAAAATGGGGCAAATTAGTTGGCAATATCTAGCATTAAATTGTCGTGGTATCATTGTGTGTGTTAACATTTCTGGATATTTGCCTCGTTTTCAGACAAAAAGTATCCATCTAGGGACAAATACATTGACATCAATCTAAATTAACTTATTAATACCCTTAGCATAGACTATGTATCCTTGAAATCGACTCATAAATAAAAACAAACAAACAACATTCGATTAAAATTCCGAATCGAGGCTTTTTGGTGATAATTTAGCTGTCAGTTGTACCAAAATTAACGTCACAAACCACTTGGTATGGTCACACTAGTACCGCTTGACTGGACGGCCTCATCGCTAAATGTGCGCCCCCACTTGCTCTACGTCGGGCGTACGGCGCTCGCAGAAAGGTTAAGTCGGACAGCGGGCATTATATAATGTTGTGAAGATTTGTAGCCTAATCCACTGGATGTATATATTATGCAATAAATATGTTTAAACTAAAAATGAAATCGGAAGATTCTTGCGCTGGCCGAAGAAATCCTACGGCG